>CM057345.1:322610271-323241774 GCA_030015575.1 Agapanthus africanus | reverse complement strand
TCACCTGAACAGGAGAAATGCAAAGGTGAAGTAGGAGTGGCGATGAGCTACGCGGTTTGGTCGTGAATGATAGAAGTCACAATTTACTTTACCTCTTTATAATCCCTTTATTTGTCTTTACTTATTACCTTCTATACACCATACTTAGGCTAATTGGTTTTCTTCCTTCTCCACTTTTTGGCACCTGCCTATGGTTTGAAAGAAGACTATCCAATAAGCGCAATAGGTGTACCCTCTCCGAATACTAGGAGCCCTCATAACATGAGAGAAGGTAAAAAGGAAAAGACAACTGAAAAGTCTTATTCATTTTCTCCAGAACCGGAAACCATCCTCGAATCTGAAACAAGTTTCTTCAAGTTCGTGTGTAACTATACGATGGTCATATCCAATGAAAGGGGATCTTCATAGTAATACGGAATGTTCCGGAGAAATGCAAAGGGTAAATGTAGGAGTGGCAATAAAGTATGCAACTCAGACAATCCAAAAGTCAATGTGTTTTAAGAAGGTTCGGTTAACTAGGTTTATGAGTTCTAGTCTAGGGTCGGGCCATGGTCGCTGCCAAAGAGAGAGAGAAAAGAAACACTCAGCGTTCACTCTAACCTAGATAAGAATGGTCAATCACTTTATCTAATCAGGATGTCTCCGACTGTTTCCTCAAATTCTCCTCCAAACCTAAAAGAAGAATTTGTCGGGATTATCTAAAATCACCCGAGGAGTAAACCAACTCATCAATGGTTATCGGGATCCAACTATCATCGCATGATAACCTGATGGAATCAACTCACGTTATCACACTCCAGAAGGTATGTGCATGCCTGGCAATTTTCCTACATGTTTGAAACTCCCGATATGATTTCTACCCCATGCTCTTATGACCTTGACGAAGGCCAACATATCATAAGTCACATATCAAGTTCTACCCGTCATTGTCTAGGTTAATTTGAACCCACCCATACATACCCTTGTCGAAGGCCAAAATAGCAGTACGACTGTCTCAAACTAACGCATCTATCTATGCAACAAAAAAGTAACAAATAGCTACCATACACTATGCCATGACGAAGACCAACATACATAGCATGAATACTAAGTGCCACCCGTCTGAAATGACGGAGGGCTACGAATGGTTTTTGGTGAAAACCTTTAACGTAATGAAGTTGATATCGTTGAAGGAACCGGATAGCTTTTTACTAATATATAGTAGCGAAATCCTTTGCTAAAGTGGTCACTCCCGGTGAAGGGATCTCGGCTCTTTCCTCGTGGAATGAGGTGCAGGATATTCTCACTGAATATCACGATGCAAATTAATAAAGTTACCGACTATAGTGAAGTTATTACCCTGACGCAAACTTCTGCCCAAGAGGTTACTCCCGGTGAGGGGATCTCGGCTCTTGCCTCGTCGAAAGAGGTGCTGGATATTCATAACCGAATACCGCTTTTCAAAAAAAAAGAGAACGTCCTTGTAATAACAGCTTTTTAAAATTGTTCCAACAACATCAAATAGGTATGTTTTCCTTGCATTGATTCGAATCAACGTTGTCCCATCAATTAATCACACCATAAAAGGACCAAAATATGATGCACGTATATGCCATCCGCATTCGCCACTAGGCCCCGTCATCTCCCGTTAGGTTACTTAACTAACGACAGAGCGGGGTCTGGACTAGCGTGGGTGTAAAACATATACAACATCTACTAGTATACATAACAATATATAATAATCACTCAAGGTATGATAAATGCAACATCACAGAATAGCGATAAGCATCACGGTACAATTCAGATAATCTAGGAGCCCTAGGTTTCCTTTGAGCCACAAGTGAAACCCGACGTTCGCCTGGTTGTGTGGATAGCCTGTGTAATGAAAACCTAGACCCCTATGAGTGCGGCAAGTTACCCGCTAAAACCAGAAGCGAGGCAGCCCCTTTCAGCAAAGTGAATGGGCCACCCAGCACTTCACGGAATCCGGTATCTTGGGCACCCCTCTTTGGGTCGACCTGTACCCCCTACGAGTGCGGCGAATAGCCCGCCAATTCTAGAGTGAGCCCCCTCCTTCTCAACGCCATGAGATGTGGACCCGTTGCCCTCGAGAACCTGGCTATCCGTGCACTCCATCGTGGGGTAATCCTAGTATTGAAAAGAAAATTTGTACAACGGTGACATCGACCTCAACCCGGTCGTGCCCCAAATAAATAATATACAAACAGACAGTGATGGCAGTCCACATGTCGGACGCTCGCCATGCGATATCAAATATACAAATAAAACTAAACTGTACTATCATTGTACCCAAGCTATCCACCATGATGATTCCGCAAAAAGCACAGCACAACACAAAACATCAACGTGAATTTCACGTTCGCAAACCCGTCTAAAAGAACTATAGCAATTAGACAAGTTGTACCGCTCTAATGACATTCACAGTCACAGATAGAAATGCAAGTACTGTAAACTTTAAACAATGTTAGAAATATCGACTTCGAAATAACCCCGAATAGCCCCAAACTACTTGATAAAACCATATCAAAACTGGGCCAAACTAGCAATACCACTGAACTATATTCCAGAAACCAGACCATACCCAAAATACGAAGTCCCAATTCCTCCTTCTGGCCAGCCAGCTCGGATTTTTGAGCATTGTGCTCGGGTCAATTCAGGTAGAAGTGGCTTGTATTTGGGGTGAAGTCTAGTAGTCATACAAGTAGTCTTCTGCAGTTGCTAAAATATTTTTAGAAGACTCGGAATATTTTGACAGAAACTAGAATATATCGGGTATTGTTTCGGAGTTGTTTCGGTTTCAATACTTTAACATCGTCTAAACAACTTGTACACGGTTAATGGGTTGGCTCTGATACCATGTAGGGCTACGCCAGCGCCCCGGCCATCAATCCGTGGCCAAACGCGGAACAAAAACTTTTAAAAATCGGAGCTAACGGTACCCTATTCAACGGATCGTACCATTAACCCTATACTAGTTCTACAAAAAGAGTTTGGAGAGGTTATACCGATCGATCCGTGTCCTTCGGTCTTCAACCTCTGTCCTAAGCTCGTCGCGGCTGCCTCGATGAAGTTCGATCTCCAGTCTCCCTCATCGAAGACGATCCACGCCGAGGATTAGTAATTCTGGCTCCCGCTTCAAAACCGAAGCAACTCAAGCATCCAGTTTGCTAGCCTAGATACCCAAGATGAAGTAGAGAGAGTGTGTGATCATTTTGTCTCAATAAACCCAAGGATTCTCAACTCATGAGAGGGAATGGATGGAGGTTGAAGAAGAAGCCATGAGTGAAGAAAAGTGTAAGAAAAGCTTTGGCCTAAGAAAAACAACTCAAGAAAATGTCTGCACTTTTCTTTTGTGGTTTTGTTAAGAGTTCATTGTGATGAGCAACTAAAGAAAATAAATCCTTGCACAAGAAAAGATCTGCCCCCTTCACAAATATCTCACAACTGAAACAAATAAAGAATCAAGCATGGCACAAGGAAACACACTATGAGTCACCAAGAGCACATGACATAATCAATGCCCCATGCCAAGACTTGCACTGACACTCTCCATCAAAACAATATTAAATATTTAAACAAAACCCTAAATGTTTAATACAATATCAAAGAAAAGAAATTGTTGTAACTCCACGTTGCCCACCCCGGTACTTGCGGGGAGGCGGAAAACGGAATAAAAATCGAATTTTTATGAGCTTAGGCAACATGGACTAGACAAAGAAGGATCTTTGCTAAACAAAAACAAGCTAAAGTTAACTAGAAACTAGCTAAGTGCAAGAAAGGTTATACCTTGGGCTTTATGTCCTTCTCTCCTTGCTCCTTGGAGTGGTGGAAGGAGGTCACCTTAGTCGTCTTCTCACGTCGAAGAAAGATCCACCCGAAAGCCTCGACCTTTGGCTTCAACTCCAAGCTAGAAATAACTAGGGTGCAAGAAGTGCTAATCCTTGAACCCTAGATAAGAGTAGAGATTATCAAGAGAGGGTTTTTCTCAAGCTCAAGTGTTTCTCAACACATGAGAGGGAAGAGCTTGAGGGAGAGGAAGAACAAGAGAGAGAATGTGAATAATAGAATGAGAGAATAATATGAGGCATTCTCTCATATATGTGAATTATTGTAATTAGATAATTAGTGAGATAATTATCATGGCTAAATCAAGACATGACCATTATCATTTCATTATTAATGCAAATTGCAAGGATCAAAGAGCATCTTCCAAATGAAATGATGATGGTCAAAGTGTCAACAAAGGTCAACAAGTCAAGAAGGTCAAATGGTCAACAACCATAACCATGCACAATTATTAAACTAATATCAATTAACAATAATACACACATAAGCATTAGGGTTAATAAAATGACAATAGTCATTAACCCTAATCAAAGTCCTCTCCCTCTGTCTCAAGCAACTGTGCATACGCACCCGTATTCGTGATCCGAGGAACACGAATACAATGAGAAAAACCAATCCCAAATCATATACTAGGATCCGGCTTAAACCAAAGCCCGCTAGTATAAGCTGTCCGGACAGCAAACGTGCACAAGTGCGCGGATGTGAACGAACCCTGTCGCAAAACCATGCGACCTCTACTCATTTTGCGGCACTACGCTGGCAGTGGGTTTAACCACAGACCGCAAGCGGCACTAGCTGTACCTAACGGTCCCCAGGTAGATGTCGATAAGAAGACTGACGAGGTGAACCCCATCTGAACTCCTACTGAGACTGTATGTGACAGTCTCCGTACAGTCTGGTCTGATCGTCTGATACATCGCATGGCGGGCCTAGGGGGGCGGTGAACGTCAGTCCCCTAAAAGCGGTACAAGTCGTGTCGGAGTGTAGCCCAGAACACCCTGAGATAACACTGGAAACCCACCAGTATATCTCGCTTGCCCTGGCCAGGGACTGCTCGTGTAATGGCTCTCCTGGACACAGCGCGATGTCAACCCCCAATACCGGGAGAGACGAATCCTGTCTAACCGTCACTGCCTCCAAGTGCTTCGGGACTGCACCCAAAAACTACCTGTTTGCACGACTCCTTTGAGCCGTGGTAGGGTAGTAATCAAAGTGCAGTGGGAACACACTCGAGGCGAAGTGACAGTATCAAGTCAACGGACTAAGCTGTACTCATGTCACCTGGGAACTGATAACCGACGATAGATATAATACCAACCAACAGTTCCCGACGAGTCCTGTCCAGTGTACTCATAACCTAACGAGCACCCGCAACTATCTCAAGTACGACGTACTGACGGCTGTGGGACAGACCGTCTCCCACACTGGGATGAGAAGCGCATACGCTAGTCTACTCCGGAGTATCGATGCCCTGTCTCGATAGTCCAACGACAAGGGACCTGTATAAGGATGTGCTTATAGATCACCCAGCTCCCATGAGTGTGAGCGCCATCACAACGCTGGTAATCAAGCAAAGATCCTAAGGGCTCTACTAATATGTATATCAGCAATATGCTAAAAGAAACACATGCACAAATTAAAGCAGAGACAAACCAAGTAGCATACTACCATTTCGAGCAAGATTGTATATACAACTGTGAATATCCCAAGCTTCCATCAAGTAATATACAAACTAGTATGATACAGTAATGGCCTCTAAGGCATATACACTAACAATCTCCCACTTGCACTAAGGCCATGTACTTGCGTATCGAAGACCTATCATCTCGATCAGCCGCTCGAACTGAGTCTGGGGCAAGGCCTTGGTGAATGGATCTGCTGTGTTATCTTCTGAAGCAACCCTCCGAACCTCGATCTCCTGGCGATCCACGATCTCCCTGATCAGGTGATACCGCCTTAAGATGTGTCTGGATTTCTGATGGAACCTGGGTTCCTTCGCTAAAGCTATAGCCCCGTTGTTGTCGCAATACAGAGGTATTGGGTCAACAATGGACGGAACCACCTGAAGTTCTCTCAAGAACTTCCTCATCCAGACAGCTTCTTTTGCGGCATCAGATGCAGCGATGTATTCCGCTTCCATTGTCGAGTCAGCAACGGTTTCCTGTTTGGAGCTTTTCCAACACACCGCCCCTCCATTGAGGGTAAAGACAAAACCCGACATGGACTTGGAATCATCCTTGTCACTCTGGAAGCTGGAGTCAGCAAAGGACTCAATCTGCAGGTCTTTTCCGCCATACACCAAGAACATCTCCTTAGTCCTTCTTAGGTACTTGAGAATGTTCTTTACTGCTATCCAATGTTTCTCCCCAGGGTTTGACTGATACCTGCTTACCACACTCAGTGCATAAGCCACATCCGGTCTGGTACACAACATCGCATACATTATAGAGCCTACCGCAGAAGCGTAGGGTTTAATAGATATGCGATCCCTCTCCAAATCAGTCTTGGGAGACATCTCTTTGGAGAGGGTGATCCCGTGACAAGCCGGTAGATTACCGCGCTTGGAATCTTCCATACTGAATCTCTTCAGTATGGTGTCGATGTACCTGGACAGTGAAAGTCCTAATATCCTCTTGGATCTGTCACGGTAGATCCGGATACCCAGAATGTATGAGGCATACCCCAGGTCTTCCATGGAGAACCTGTGTGACAAGAACTCCTTGATAGATTGTAGCATAGGAATGTCATTTCCTATTAAGAGAATGTCATCCACGTATAAAACGAGGAATACTACAGTTCTCGCTACAAATCTACAATATATGCATGGTTCATCTGGATTTTTGATAAAGCCAAATTCCTTGACCGTCTCATCAAAACAGATGTTCCAACTCCGCGATGCCTGCTTTAGTCCATAAATGGACTTAAGCAACTTGCACACCTTTCCGCTGCTCCCACTCTGAATGAAACCCTCTGGCTGATCCATATAGACACACTCCTCTAAATGACCATTTAGAAAAGCTGTTTTTACGTCCATCTGCCAAATCTCATAATCGTAGAAGGCAGCAATGGCAAGAAGGATCCGAATGGATTTCAGCATAGCTACTGGAGAAAAGGTTTCATCATAGTCCAAACCAGGTCGCTGATGAAAACCCTTTGCTACCAGTCTAGCTTTATAGGTCTCAACCTGTCCATCTACACCAATCTTCCTTTTGAAGATCCACTTGCATCCTACGTGTTTTACCCCATCTGGAGCAATGTCCAACGTCCATACTTTGTTGGTGTACATAGACTCCATTTCGGTCCGCATTGCATCCAGCCATTTTACCGAGTCGATGCTCTGAATGGCTTGCTGGAAGCTAGTAGGCTCATCAAAGTCTATGATGCAATCCTCTCTATCCCCGTCAATGAGAAAACCGTAGTATCTCTCGGACGGATGAGACTGCCTACTACTCCTGCGGAGTGGCGTGGGAATGTCCTGATCTTTCGAACCCTCTGGTTCTACTAAGCTTTCAGTAATAGCTCGTGGTTCTGGAATTTCTACCAGTTCTATTGTGCTCCCACTTAATTCTTTTTCTATGAACTGGTGTTTTAAAAAGTGGGCATGGCGAGAAACAAACACCTTTTGTTCCTCTTCGCAATAGAAGAAATATCCTTTGGAGTTCTTTGGATATCCCACAAACTTGCACTGTACTGAGCGTGCCTCGAGCTTGTCCGCATGCTGCTTTTTTACAAAAGCTGGACATCCCCATGTCTTAATGTGATTAAGATAGGCTCTCTTCCCACACTACATCTGATATGGTGTAGTAGGCACAGTCTTAGTTGGAACTCGGTTCAAAAGGTATGCAGCTGATTCTAGCGCATATCCCCAGAACGATCGCGGCAACTCAGCGTTACTCATCATGGACCATACCATATCCAATAGGGTTCGGTTCCGTCTCTCCGATACACCGTTATGTTGCGGAGTGTATGGAGGAGTAAGCTGAGAGAGAATTCCATTCTCTTTTAAGTAACCCAGGAACTCGGCACTTAAGGATTCACCACCTCGATCAGATCTCAGTGCCTTGATACTTTTGCCTGTTTGTTTTTCTACTTCATTCTTATATTCCTGGAATTTTTCAAAGGCCTCGGATTTATGTTTCATTAAGAAGACATAACCGTACCTTGAAAAGTCATCCGTAAAAGAATGAAGTAAGAATAACCGCTTCGCGCATGTGTTGACATTGGACCGCACACATCGCTGTGTACGAGTACCAAGAGCTCGCTCGCTCTTACTCCGTATCCAGTGAACGGAGTCTTTGTGTAACGTTTTAAAAAATAAATAAATAAAAAAATAAATAGATAAATTAACCCTTTTGGTGAAATTTTTAATAATCGGTAAAATAAACCATATTTTCCATAAAACTTAACAAAATTTTTTTTCATAGACTTCAATATGCCTATTTTAAATATATAATTACTGGTAATTGGTATTTAATTAGTCACTTATAATTTGGTCGTTTAATTAAATATTTTTCCTCAAATAATTATTTTAGACAATATTTTAAGCTTTCATTTATACATTTAAATTAGTGTAAATTACAAATTGGAATGAGTTAATCATTCATTAGTGAAACATGACAACTTAGGATCAAGTTTATAACGTGCTCTTTTCTTCTCAAATTGCCTCCAAGATTCTAGAGATTTCTAGGATTAATATAATTACAAAAATAAATTAATTAAGAAATGAATTAATATATATAGTGTTGGACTTTGTCTTGACATGAAAATTACCCCACACACACACATACCCACCCATATTTTTCTTACTGCCGAAAGTGGACAGCCCCCCCCCAAATTCAACCTCACATTATCTTAAAAAAAAAGGGATAGAAAGGAAAGTGTAAAGTGAATTAATAAAGGTTATAATTGGAGACTTCTACAAGATTCTACATACTTTTCTCTCTCTCTTTTTTTTTCCTCACTCTCTTACACAAATCCACTCCTTTCCTGGCCGAGCACATTCCCATGGTGCTGCCTCCATTTCTCAAACCCTTTTTCACATCCAAAAACTCATAAAAATGCATCAAAAATGAATACAAAACCCACAAACTCTAAATCAAATCTTTACCCATCATTTCTTTGGCCATCTAGCTTAAAATCTTGGTGCAAGAGTGCAATTTGGGAGGCTATGATTCATGCTAGGTCTCAAGATTTGTGGAGGTAAAATCCTAACCCTATGGCTAATTGTAGGTTAATTACTTCAAATTATAAAATTTTGATGTTTAATTTAGGTTTTAATTTCAACTTGAAAATTCAAGAGAGGGATTCAATTTAAGATTAGAGTTTTGCCACATCATTAAGGTCTCAACATGTAGTTTGAAATATTGGGACATGTAAAATTTAGTCTACTTGTTAAATTTGCAATGTGTTACTTTTCAATTGTATTAATGGTGCAATTTTGAAAACTAGGATTTAATTAATATATGATTAGATGAAATTAAAAAAAAATTAGTTAGGGTTTGTATAGCATGATTAAGATATTGAGTTATCAACTTGGTCATTAGAATTGTTAAAACATCAAGATTGAACCAAAATGGGAAATGGGTGTTTACTAGGTTTTTGGAAATTTACCGATTTGAATTAAATTGAAACTTTAGTGACCTACAACCTAATCCCAATTTTATTTAATGGGTGATGAATGTGCAATTGGTACGTTTGAGTTTTAGACTTGGTAGTTATCACGCTTTGCGATACTAAAAATAGTCTGTGGCGATGTCGCGGGCGCGTTCTATGCACAGAGTTTGTGCGCATCGAGTTGGTGCGCGTAACTGAATTATGTTGTTTGTCCCGCGACTATTCTTATATTTATCCTTTTATTGCTTATGTGTGATCCTAGGATCGGGTGCAGAAGTGTAGGACGCGGAGCGGAAACACAGAAGAAATCGGATCACTTAGGCCGAAGAGTCTCGGTGAGTAGATGTATACATCTATGGGGGGATCGTCTGGATGGCGTGAGGCGCCCGACGGTTTAGTATTATTTAAAATATTTACTTATACGAAGTTCCTAGTTAGCCATCTCATTGCATCGCATAGTTATATGTATAAATAGATATATATGTCATATTATCTTATAGGACACTTGCACCATTACCATTGGTTCATGCTGCACGTGCACTATTCATGTGAACACACACACGCCTTTGGTATTTGTTATACCAAGAACACTATAGAACCTACTTAGACTAGTATCGAAATTATTCGCATCATACCTGATTCGTATTTTCCATCTCATCAAGTTTAACACTAAGGATTGCTAGTCGTATATATACCACATTTCATTATCATTCATACATAGTTTTCTAGTTATAATTGCATTTCATGACATGGATATCATAGACATCATCATTTCCTACATAATCATGTATTGTGATCCTTTTTGAGAATTTCCGTATTGATGAGATTTCTGGATTTTGGGGGAAAACCGCAAGGATTTTATAAAAGTTTATTATCATCATTTTAAAATGCAAGTTGCGGTTTTCTCGTGATGTATGTGTCGTCCACCATGAGTTTTCATGTTTTATGTTGGATTTCGAGACCCGATTCGAGGAGTGGATGAACCGTCTTGGGTACATGGTGGGCCCGGTATGGTACCTCGGGGCAAGAAGATCGAGTTGTAGACGATGAGCCTGGCAGGGGAAGACTATCTACCGGTGATGTCTGGCGCGGCGGATATCCGGAGGATACCGACCGTTGTCGTGAGATTTGATGATATGGGCCGATCCGGACTGACGGAGCCCGATGTATTGAGACATTGATATAGTGAGACATTAAGGCATATATATTTCCATATTTGGTGTCGATACTTGACACGGTTTTCAGATTATTTCATTGATGGTACTTTAACTATTGCACAGATATTCTTTTTCTAAGTTAAGGATGCGGAGCTTATAGTATTTTAAAACACTTAAAGATTTCGTATTGATGTTGCATGCATGTGCATACATACTAGTGGCATTACATCACATCTAAACATATATGTTGTGACGCATTTTCGTGCATTCTTACGATAGCCTTATTAGATGTTATATTCTACTCACGAGCTGGCAACTCACCCCCGTTGTGCCACAGTGTCTTGCAGGTCGGACCCGTCAGCCTTGTAGCGGCGGGCTTATCTTATCATTGGCTTCTTTTGCTCAGACCCGTGACATTGCTCTTAGGTGGGTTGCGAGGACACTTTTATTTTTATTTTTTTACTATCTTTTATCTAGTATTCTCCATCTACCACTTCTTATTTGTATATGCGACCTAGTGATGAGACAGAGAGATTTGTGTATATGTGGTTTCTTGTGGTCGAGCTCACTTGAGCCGACGTTGTGTTTTTCTTATTTTTTTTTCATTTCATTATGCTTATTTGCTTGATATTGCATATATATTGCGTGTGGTTGTGATCCGCATTGGGCAAAGAGCTAGCTCCCGCTTAGGGATGCAATTTTATCATTACAGGTTTATATATTTTGTTGTACCCATTTTGGGGGCTAGTATTTACAAAGGAGACTCTGCCGAAATTTTCAGAAAATTTTGAGGTTTTTTTTTCACAACTTAAATGGTTTAAAAGTATTTTCATAAAAGATTTTCCTTCACTCTTGTGGATTTTGGGTTAGATTTTTCTGGGTTTTCGCTGACTTAGGTTACGTTACGCCTTTAGACGTCTCGTAATCTAAGTGCCAGTCACGTTTCGTACTTTCGGGTCGTGACAAAGTTGGTATCAGAGCGATAGGTTTTACTTTTCTGATTGTAGGATGACCCTTGGTAGATGGAGTAGGTGGCTTAAACAGAGTGGCGTAGCGTGTGTATGTTCCGCGGCATACTTACGTTACGGTACTCCGCCTAAGTGACCTTAGGATATATATTTACTTGTATTTTCATCCTTGATTCCGGAAATCCTTTGATTCATTGCATTGTTCTTATTAATCCTATTCCTCATTCTAGCCACTATGCCGTCGGAGACTACGAGGACCAGAAGGTTGTCGCCGGAGATGATGTTAGAGTGTGCTCGTTTGAGACGAGGACCGATCAGGGCGGTACGCCTACCCCTCAGGGACAGAGTGGTCCGCCTATTCCAGGACGGATGGTTAGGCAGGAGTCGAGTATTCAGGATGTGCAGCAGATGATTGGATTGTTAGTGGTGGCTAGCCGAGCTCGAAGAGCCGATGATGTCCCTCCTATTTCAAGGAATGTGTTTGTACCTGCGGCACAGGCAGTTGTTTCTATGTTACCAAGATTTTCCGTATCCTTACGAGAGTTTTGAGGCTGAAGCCTCCAGTTTTACCGACATAGATGCAGTTGATGATCCGTAGACAATCCTCGACAGGAAGCTGCAATCGTCATTCATAAAGATGTTCTGACAAGAGATGTGATGAGTCTGCAAGTTTTCGTCTAGGGGTCTTGCTCAGACGTGGTGTGGATCTATTGAGAGAGGCTGAGCTATAGACCTACTAGTTATGACTTGGGATGAGTTCACCGTTGTAATTCTTGCTCGTTTCCTTCCGGAGAGCGTTCGTGATGCCCGAGCTTGTAATTTCGAGTCGTTGCGTAAGACTTCAGGGATGATAGGGTCCGAGTACAACATTCAGATTTCTTGGCGGTACGATATGCTCCTTACCTGGTGGGTACTGAAGAGAAACGGAAAGAGCTTCATGTGGAGATTAGACATGCAATTATTTCTTGCTATCGGCACCCAGCATTTTGATACTTATGCAGCCGCGATGGATGCAACCTTACTGCTACATTTATGAGACTTCGGTCGCTTCTAGACCAAGCGGATTTGTACCAGTATGCTAACTTAGAGGTGGTTAGATAGACGCCGTTGTGGCAGACTAGAATTTTTTTGGGTCGCCCGTTAAGTTGTTCATTTGTGATTCATTCGCATCGGAGATAAGGATTCTTTTGTCGATTTGATTCTTCCCTATATGTCGGACTTCGAAGTTTTCTTGGCATGGATTGGTTAGCTACGTGTTGTGCATCCGTGGACTGCCGTGAGGAGGCAGTCGGATTTAGTTTTTCCGGGTGAGCCAGTTCTTGTTGTTCAAAGAGACCATAGCGCCACCCTGCCCAGTTAATCTCTTCTTTCGTGCTAGTCAGCTCTTGAGGAAAGGATGTCAGGAATTGTGGACGTATGTATGTGATGTTAGAGCCGTAAGGGTCCCATTGGACCAGGTCCCGATTGTGAGAATGATTCCAGGTGTCTTCCAGACAAGTCGCTTGGTTTGTCGCCACAGTGCGATATTGAGTGCTGCTTTGACTTGATTCCTGGCGAAGCGTAAAGAACTGAAGGAACAGTTGTGAGATTATTGGATAAAGGGCTCGTTCGTCCGAGTGCGTAACCTTGGAGAGCTCTTATCCTGTTCATCAGGGAGAAATACAGCAGTTTGTGTTGATACGGTAATTATCGTCAGTCTAATCGGATTACTGTGCGAGACATTTCTCGAAAATTGACTTGCGGTCAGGCTACTGCCAGTTGTGGGTTCGAGAGGATGATATTCCGAAGGCTGCTTTTCACACAAGTTACGGGCATTATGAGTTTTGATGATGTATTTCGATCTCACCAGTGCCCAGGTAGCGTTTATATATGGGGTGAACCGAATATCCAGGCCGTTCTTGTTCATTGTATCTTCGTGTCCATTGAGGACGTCATAGTGTACTTTTGGAGCCGAGTGGAGCCTGGGCGGTAATTGAGGATTTCGTTGCAGACTTTGAGGAAGCGCCAGGTAATCGCTAAATTATCCATGTGTTTTCTGGATGGATGATTTTGACATCTTGGGTCACGTTGTTACGAGAAATAGTAAGTATGGAACCGAAGAAAAACGAACCCGTTCGGCACTGACCCAGACCGTATCAGTGATGGAGGTTCACAGCATTTTTGGGAGTTTGACCCGGTAGGGAGTTTCCTTCCTTTGAACTGAGGCTTGCAAGTAGAGCTTTCAGCAGTTAAGATTCGTTTGACTACAGCGCTAGTATTGTCTTTGCCTTCAGGATCAGGCGGTGTTGCTGGGTATGGCGATGCTTCGCGGCAGTTGAAGAAGCGCGAGTAGAAATATTCCACTCATGACAAAGAGATGGTTGCAGTGATTTTTACACTTAAGGTTTGGAGATGAGTTGTGCTAGATATTCATGGACCACAAGAGTTTAAGGTACATTTCTTCAGAAGCGAGATTCTTTATCGTCCGGGCACAGTGAAGGTTGTGACAGAAGTTTTGAATCGGAGTTCCGGAGGTAGCTTTTATTGTTCGAGCATAGTTCAGAGACCGTAAACGGCAGATTAGCAGATTTTTCGTGACAGTCGGCCCTGTTTGAGAGTTTTGGCTTCAAAATTAGTTTCCAGTGTTCCGGGAATGGGTTTTAGTGTTTCCGGTGTTGCATGTTTGTGCTAAGTTTGCAGGTGGTGTGATCGTACAAAATAAGCAAGTCGGAGTGTTTCATATTTGTAGTTTCGGCATTGTTCCGGGTGTTCGCATGTTGGCTAGGCGAGTTAAAAAGTTCGAACGAATGTCAAAAACCCATTTTTTTCCAAGTTTAAGGTATTTGAAAAAGCATGCAAGTAATTCTATAGACCCTCTAGAAGAATGAAACCCTGACTCGACATAATAACAATGGGAACGCTTTTGAACCTTAGGGTTTGCGGCAGTTTCATGGTGCCATTAGTGAGGCTTGGGTTTGCCCTTCTACGGCTGGTCCGCAGGTACTGTGGCATGTACTGGATATCATTAAACCGTGCTAGAGTGTTAATCTCTAGGGAAATTGTGGGACTTTGATGAATCGATCGAAAAGTTTAACGTCGTCCGGATATCATGTGAAGGGATGAAGAGATGTCATAGATTTGTTTCGGGATACTGACTTGTAGGCAAGTCAAGGCTGAGCATCAGGTGTCAGCAGGAGAATTACAACCTTTGCCCATTCTGGGGTGGAAATAGGAGAAAATTTCTATGGATTTTATCATGGGTCTACCTAGGATCTGTTAAGAGTATGACACTAATTGAGTAATCGTAGACCGATTAACGAAAGCAGCTCACCTTCAGCCAGTCAGGACCATTTTCGGATTCGTACAGTATGCTCAGATGTATGTTGATAAGATGGTGCGAATGCATGGAGTTTCGACTTGTATTGTGTCCGGTAGAGGCACCCAGTTCACCAGACGGCTATGACAGAAACTTCAGGGGGCTATGGACACCAGCTGAGATTCAGTGCAGTTTTCTATCCATAGGCCGACGGTCAACCAGAGAAGACCATTCAGATTCTCGAGGACATGCTCTGGGCTTGCGTTCTAGAATTCAAGGAAGTTAGGATCACCATTTACCCTTGATAGAGTTTCCTAAGTGCAGCTTCCAGGAGGAGATTAAGATGGCACCCTTTGAGGCGTTATATAGGAGGAGATGTTGATCACCCGTATGTCGGACAGGCTCAGTGAGGGCAGTATTTTGTGGCCACGCTTTATGCAGGAGATGACCCAAAAGATTTGGTTGATTTGGGATAGAATGAGAGCAACCAGAGCGAGCAAAAATTTATGCGGTTAGACATCGTTGCAAATTGAGTTCGCCGTCGTAGATTTGAATTCGTTAAAGGTGGTCATGTTTTCTTGAGAGTTTCTTCGATGAAGGGTGAGCTGATATTCAGAAAGGAAGGAAAGCATAGTTCCAGATATATGGGTTCTTTGAGATTCTCGACCGTATTGGTTCTTTGGCTCGGACCGACTAGCGTAAAGAGACACGTGAGAAGCAGTGGACGAGATGTGGAAGGAATATCCTTATCTCTTCAAGGGTACGCGTAGTTAGATTTAAATTTGGGGACCGAATTTTTTTAAGGGGAGAAGATTGTAACGTTTTAAAAAATAAATAAATAAAAAAATAAATAGATAAATTAACCCTTTTGGTGAAATTTTTAATAATCGGTAAAATAAACCATATTTTCCATAAAACTTAACAAATTTTTTTTTCATAGACTTAAATATGCCTATTTTAAATATATAATTACTGGTAATTGGTATTTAATTAGTCACTTATAATTTGGTCGTTTAATTAAATATTTTTCCTCAAATAATTATTTTAGATAATATTTTAAGCTTTCATTTATACATTTAAATTAGTGTAAATTACAAATTCGAATGAGTTAATCATTCATTAGTGAAACATGACAACTTAGGATCAAGTTTATGACGTGCTCTTTTCTTCTCAAATTGCCTCCAAGATTCTAGAGATTTCTAGGATTAATATAATTACAAAAATAAATTAATTAAGAAATGAATTAATATATATAGTGTTGGACTTTGTCTTGACATGAAAATTACCCCACACACACACATACCCACCCATATTTTTCTTGCTGCCGAAAGTGGATAGCCCCCCCCCCCAAATTCAACCTCACATTATCTTAAAAAAAAAAGGGAAAGAAAGGAAAGTGTAAAGTGAATTAATAAAGGTTATAATTGGAGACTTCTACAAGATTCTACATACTTTTCTCTCTCTCTTTTTTTTTCCTCACTCCCTTACACAAATCCACTCCTCTCCTGGCCGAGCACATTCCCATGGTGCTGCCCCCATTTCTCAAACCCTTTTTCACTTCCAAAAACTCATAAAAATGCATCAAAAATGAATACAAAACCCACAAACTCTAAATCAAATCTTTACCCATCATTTCTTTGGCCATCTAGCTTAAAATCTTGGTGCAAGAGTGCAATTTGGGAGGCTATGATTCATGCTAGGTCTCAAGATTTGTGGAGGTAAAATCCTAACCCTATGGCTAATTGTAGGTTAATTACTTCAAATTATAAAATTTTGATGTTTAATTTAGGTTTTAATTTCAACTTGAAAATTCAAGAGAGGGATTCAATTTAAGATTAGAGTTTTGCCACATCATCAAGGTCTCAACATGTAGTTTGAAATATTGGGACATGTAAAATTTAGTCTACTTGTTAAATTTGCAATGTGTTACTTTTCAATTGTATTAATGGTGCAATTTTGAAAACTAGGTTTTAATTAATATATGATTAGATGAAATTAAAAAAAATTTAGTTAGGGTTTGTATAGCATGATTAAGATATTGAGTTATCAACTTGGTCATTAGAATTGTTAAAACATCAAGATTGAACCAAAATAGGAAATGGGTGCTTACTAGGTTTTTGGAAATTTACCGATTTGAATTAAATTGAAACTTTAGTGACCTACAACCTAATCCCAATTTTATTTAATGGGTGATGAATGTGCAATTGGTACGTTTGAGTTTTAGACTTGGTAGTTATCACGCTTTGCGATACTAGAAATAGTCTGTGGCGTTGTCGCGGGCGCGTTCTGTGCCCAGAGTTTGTGCGCATCGAGTTGGTGCGCGTAACTGAATTATGTTGTTTGTCCCGCGACTATTCTTATATTTATCCTTTTATTGCTTATGTGTGATCCTAGGATCGGGTGCAGAAGTGTAGGACGCGGAGCGAAAAGACAGAAGAAATCGGATCACTCAGGCCGAACCGTCTCGGTGAGTAGATGTATACATCGATGGGGGGATCGTCTGGATGGCGTGAGGCGCCCGACGGTTTAGTATTATTTAAAATATTTACTTATACGAAGTTCCTAGTTAGCCATCGCATTGCATCGCATAGTTATATGTATAAATAGATATATATGTCATATTATCTTATAGGACACTTGCACCATTACCATTGGTTCATGCTGCACGTGCACTATTCATGTGAACACATACACACCTTTGGTATTTGTTATACCACGAACACTATAGAACCTACTTAGACAAGTATCGAAATTATTCGCATCATACCTGATTCGTATTTTCCATCTCATCAAGTTTAACACTAAGGATTGCTAGTCGTATATATACCACATTTCATTATCATTCATACATAGTTTTCTAGTTATAATTGCATTTCATGACATGGATATCATAGACATCATCATTTCCTACATAATCATGTATTGTGATCCTTTTTGAGAATTTCCGTATTGATGAGATTTCTGGATTTTGGGGGAAAACCGCAAGGATTTTATAAAAGTTTATTATCATCATTTTAAAATGCAAGTTGCGGTTTTCTCGTGATGTATGTGTTGTCCACCATGAGTTTTCATGTTTTATGTTGGATTTCGAGACCCGATTCGAGGAGTGGATGAACCGTCTCGGGTACATGGTGGGCTCGGTATGGTACCTCGGGGCAAGAAAATCGAGTTGTAGACGATGAGCCTGGCAGGGGAAGACTATCTACCGGTGATGTCTGGCGCGGCGGATATCCGGAGGATACCGACCGTTGTCGTGAGATTTGATGATATGGGCCGATCCGGACTGACGGAGCCCGATGTATTGAGACATTGATATAGTGAGACATTAAGACAGATATATTTCCATATTTGGTGTCGATACTTGACACGGTTTTCAGATTATTTCATTGATGGTACTTTAACTATTGCACAGATATTCTTTTTCTAAGTTAACGATGCAGAGCTTATAGTATTTTAAAACATTTAAAGATTTCGTATTGATGTTGCATGCATGTGCATACATACTAGTGGCATTACATCACATCTAAACATATATGTTGTGACGCATTTTCGTGCATTCTTACGATAGCCTTATTAGATGTTATATTCTACTCACGAGCTGGCAACTCACCCACGTTGTGCCACAGTGTCTTGCAGGTCGGACCCGTCAGCCTTGTAGCGGCGGGCTTATCTTATCATTGGCTTCTTTTGCTCAGACCCGTGACATTGCTCTTAGGTGGGTTGCGAGGACACTTTTAATTTTTTTTTTTTACTATCTTTTATGTAGTATTCTCCTTCTACCACTTCTTATTTGTATATGCGACCTAGTGATGAGACTGAGAGATTTCTGTATATGTGGTTTCTTGTGGTCGAGCTCACTTGAGCCGACGTTGTGTTTTTTTTTTTTTTCATTTCATTATGCTTATTTGCTTGATATTGCATATATATTGCGTGTGGTTGTGATCCGCATTGGGCAAAGAGCTAGCTCCCGCTTAGGGATGCAATTTTATCATTACAGGTTTATATATTTTGTTGTACCCATTTTGGGGGCTAGTATTTACAAAGGAGACTCTGCCGAAATTTTCAGAAAATTTTGAGGTTTTTTTTTTCACAACTTAAATGGTTTAAAAGTATTTTCATAAAAGATTTTCCTTCACTCTTGTGGATTTTGGGTTAGATTTTTCTGGGTTTTGGCTGACTTAGGTTACGTTACGCCTTTAGACGTCTCGTAATCTAAGTGCCAGTCACGTTCCGTACTTTCGGGTCGTGACACTTTGTCATCTTTCCCTTGAGACAGGATTGACAAGTTGCATATGATTGATATTCGAACGGATCCAAATATCCTTCTGTATGTAACTTAGTCAACCTTCTCTCATTGATGTGACCCAGTCTACAATGCCATAAGAAAGTTTTATTGATTTCTGGAGACTTTCTTTTGTGTGTATTCTGGACATTGAAAATCTGTGGTTGGTTTAATACGTATATACCGTTGTTCAATGTACCTGACCCAATCAAAACTTGATTAAGGTGAATGTTCACTACATTACTTACAAATGCAAATTCATAACCTTCTTTAGATAATAAAGATACAGAAATGATATTACAGGTTGCATTTGGTACATAATAACAACTACGCAAAACCAAAAAGTGTCCATCCGACAATCCCAGGTGATAGTCCCCCACGGCCTCAGCATCCATGCTAACACCGTTTGCAACTCTGAGGGTCATGTCACCTGCCTTCAAAACTCTACGCTTTCTCAACGCCTGAAAAGAATTACAGATATGAGATCCTGATCCGGTATCCAATACCCAGGACGTAGAGTTTATTGATAGACAGTTTTCAATAACATACACACCTGAAGCTGAAGCTGCAACTCGCTTCAAATCCTGTGTTCTGGCCTTCCAAGCCTTGCAATCCTGTTTCCAGTGACCACTTTTGTGACAATAGAAGCATTCTTCCTTCCCCACCAGCTTTCCCGCTATCTTTGTTGCTTTTCCTTTTCCCTTCGTATCCACTTTACCGACACTGCCTCTTGGTTTAGCGGGGGCTTTCTTCTTCTTGCCCTTGGCTTTCGCCCTGGACCTAGAAGAGAAAGATCCTCCTACAAACAAAGTGGATGTCTCCCTACCCTTCTGTAGGGTTCCCTCAGCACTCCTCAACATATTCAGAAGTTCGGAAAGTTCAACCTTCTTTCCTTGCATGTTGAAGTTAAGAATAAACTGGGCGTAAGTGGAAGGAAGGGACTGGAGAATCAAATCAGTATAGAGTTCATTCTCCAACGTGGTCCCAAGGTCCGCGAGCCCCTCAATGTAGCCAATCATCTTAAGCACGTGTTCCGCTACCGATGATCCGACGGCCAACCTTGCCGAAAATAACTTCTTCGACACTTCGTATCTTGCGATACGAGACTGCTCTCCATACAGTTCTTTTGTATGAAGAAATATGGACTCTAGGTCCATATTCTCGTGCCTCCTCTGATGTTCGTTGTCCATCGAGGATAGTACGAGGCATCTGGCCTTCGCGCAATCTATTTCTCAGGTCTTGTAGATTTCCCTATCTACGACACTGGTTTTGGGACCTGGGACAGGGGGAGCTTTGGTGGTAAGGACATACCCCAACTTGTCTTAAGTGATTGCCATCTTGACATTCCTGAGCCAATCTTTGTAGTTCGGCCCTGTCAATATGTTTTTATCTAGTAATAACTTAAGTCCGGTCATGTTGAATGGTCGCTGCAATTAGGAGAGAGAAAAGAAACACTTTAGCATGATGCTCTTGCAAGTTTAGAGTGGTTTTTAGTTTGTCTAAACTGGATGGCTCCCACTGTCTCTCGAATCCCTTCTCAAACCGTAAAGAAAGGATTAGTCAGGATCAATCTCACCGTACAATACTTGCTTAACCGTTCAGCCAGGCCAGTGTCGGTACTTTGAGGGAGGTTTTCCAACGCTTTCGCGAAGTTCCTTAATTAAGTAACCTCTTTTCCCTGTGGGCGTAGCCCCGCTAACTCCTTTCTAGACACCTACTAAGTTTATAGCATTGATCGTTAAGTGAGAGTTTTCCCGAGGAGTAGCATATACTCACAGTAGGATCGGGATCCAAATATCATCGCGTGATAAAACCGAAGGAATTCTACCAGAATTATCACACTCCAAATGGTATGCAGCGCTAGCAAGTTTCAGTACTTATGAAACTCCCGATGTGGATTTCTGCCCCATGCTCTTATGACCTTGACTTTGGCCAAAATATCATAAGTCACATGTCAAGTTCTACCCGTCATTCTCCTGGTTAATTTGGACCCACCCGTACCTACCCTTGACTTTGGCCAAAATGGCAGCACGACTGTCCCAAACCAACGCATCTATATATGCTGCACATGAATACCCAATAGCTACCAATCACTATGCCTTGACTTTGGCCAAAATACATAGCTTGAATACTTTTTGACCATTCATGTGGAATGACGGAGGGCTACGAATGGTTTTGGCGAAACCGTGAACGTAGTGAACTTGATATAATCGATGGAACGAGATAGCTTTTAAAAGGAGTGGTTCAAGCTCCGCGTTTAAAGGTTTAGTTTTGAAAAGAACCGAGTGGTTTTCAAAGTGTTCCAATCGACTTTTACTTGGTTTATTTTCTTGCATTAGTTCTTTTAATGCGTCCCATCATTTAATCCTACCATTGCAGAAAACAACCAAAATATGACGTACGCTTATGCCATTCGCATTCGCCACGGGGCCCCGTCATCACTCGTTAGGTTACTTAACTAACGATAGAGCGGGGGCTGGGCTAGCGCGGCTGTAAAACATAAGCAACGTCCAGATAGTTATCATATATAAATATATAGCAATGATAGACATTACAAATCACAGATGAATACATTGGATATACTAGGAATCCGCAACCCGTTCGAGCCTGCAACGAAAAGCGGATTACACGGTCGCGGTGAATAGCCAATACCCCACCCAAGACCCCTACGGGTGCGGCAAACTACCCGCCAAGTACCCGAAGCGAAGCAACCTCCCTCACCACCGTGAGTAGGCCACTCGGCACTTCGAGATACCCGATAGTTTGTGCACCCCCTCCATGGGTCTATCCTAGGAGCAAAAACAGTAAAAAGAATTATACAATGACGGCTACAACCCCAACCAGGTTGTGCGGCCAAACAAATAATAATATTACATCAATTTACATGTTACAATGAATGAAAGAAAAAGCAACACTCATCTCACATCTACCCCGGCTATTCATCCGCGACAATCCAACCCATTCATATACACATACCATCAACAATCACAGATCACAGATACGTATAACCTCGACTAATCGACATATAGCGATTAGCCGACGTTCAATACATATAAACATCTCAGATATAACCTTTTAGTCAAAGTGTATTGAAGTTCGGAAAAAATACGGATTTATAGGCCCCCAAAAAAATTTTCTATTCTGGAAAATCTGGGCACATATAAACCATCTTAAAAATCCTAAAACCAAGCCAGAAATACACTGCACCAAACTCGACCCAGAGAAGACCCAAGATGGCCGCGGTTGCGCGGCAATAGGTTGCTATTGCCGCGGAACCGCTGCTCTTTGGTCGAATCTTTGGATCGTTTTTGGTGGCTTTCTTCACAAAACCCTGAGATGATTTTTGGAGTGCAATTTATTTTGTTTTGAACAGAAAAAAATTTAACAGAAACTTTGGGTTTTGAAAACTCGATTTTTTGATTTTTCCGATTCGAACTTCGATACACTCTACTACCTAGCTAGTTTATGTTTAGTTAGGCTCTGATACCACTGTAAGTCCACGTTGCCCACCCCGGTACTTGCGGGGAGGCGGAAAACGGAATAAAAATCGAATTTTTATGAGCTTAGGCAACATGGACTAGACAAAGAAGGATCTTTGCTAAACAAAAACAAGCTAAAGCTAACTAGAAACTAGCTAAGTGCTAGAAAGGTTATACCTTGGGCTTTATGTCCTTCTCTCCTTGCTCCTTAGAGTGGTGGAAGGAGGTCACCTTAGTCGTCTTCTCACGTCGAAGAATGATCCACCCGAAAGCCTCGACCTTTGGCTTCAACTCCAAGCTAGAAGTAACTAGGGTGCAAGGAGTGCTAATCCTTGAACCCTAGATAAGAGTAGAGATTATCAAGAGAGGGTTTTTCTCAAGCTCAAGTGTTTCTCAACACATTAGAGGGGAGAGCTTGAGGGAGAGGAAGAACAAGAGAGAGAATGTGAATAATAGAATGAGAGAATAATATGAGGCATTCTCTCATATATGTGAATTATTGTAATTAGATAATTTGTGAGATAATTGTCATGGCTAAATCAAGACATGACCATTATCATTTCATTATTAATGCAAATTGCAAGGATCAAAGAGCATCTTCCAAATGAAATGATGATGGTCAAAGTGTCAACCAAGGTCAACAAGTCAAGAAGGTCAAATGGTCAACAACCATAACCATGCACAATTATTAAACTAATATCAATTAACAATAATACACACATAAGCATTAGGGTTAATAAAATGACAATAGTCATTAACCCTAATCAAAGTCCTCTCCCTCTGTCTCAAGCAACTGTGCATACGCACCCGTATTCGTGATCCGAGGAACACGAATACAATGAGAAAAACCAATCCCAAATCATATACTAGGATCCGGCTTAAACCAAAGCCCGCTAGTATAAGCTGTCCGGACAGCAAACGTGCACAAGTGCGCGGATGTGAACGAACCCTGTCGCAAAACCATGCGACCTCTACTCATTTTGCCTAAAGGCGAATAGCTCTCTGTGTGGGACTCTAAAGACTCGACACAACGCTGGCAGTGGGTTTAACCACAGACCGCAAGCGGCACTAGCTGTACGTAACGGTCCCCAGGTAGATGTCGATAAGAAGACTGACGAGGTGAACCCCATCTGAACTCCTACTGAGCCTGTATGTGACAGTCTCCGTACAGTCCGGTCTGTTCGTCTGATACATCGCATGGCGGGCCTAGGGGGCGGTGAACGTCAGTCCCCTAAAAGCGGTACAAGTCGTGTCGGAGTGTATCCCAGAACACCCTGAGATAACACTGGAAACCCACCAGTATATCTCGCTTGCCCTGACCAGGGACTACTCGTGTAATGGCTCTCCTGGACACAGCGCGATGTCAACCCCCAATACCGGGAGAGACGAATCCTGTCTAACCGTCACTGCCTCCAAGTGCTTCGGGACTGCACCCAAAAACTACCTGTTTGCACGACTCCTTTGAGCCGTGGTAGGGTAGTAATCAAAGTGCAGTGGGAACACACTCGAGGCGAAGTGACAGTGTCAAGTCAACGGACTAAGCTGTACTCATGTCACCTGGGAACTGATAACTGACGATAGATATAATACCAACCAACAGTTCCCGACGAGTCCTGTCCAGTGTACTCGTAACCTAACGAGCACCCGCATACTATCTCAAGTACGATGTACTGACGGCTATGGGACAGACCGTCTCCCACACTGGGATGAGAAGCGCATACGCTAGTCTACTCCGGAGTATCGATGCCCTGTCTCGATAGTCCAACGACTAGGGACCTGTATAAGGATGTGCTTATAGATCACCCAGCTCCCACGAGTGTGAGCGCCATCACAACGCTGGTAATCAAGCAAAGATCCTAAGGGCTCTACTAATATGTATATCAGCAATATGCTAAAAGAAACACATGCACATATTAAAGCAGAGACAAACCAAGTAGCATACTACCATTTCGAGCAAGATTGTATATACAACTGTGAATATCCCAAGCTTCCATCACGTAATATACAAACTAGTATGATATAGTAATGGCCTCTAGGGCATATACACTAACAATTGTGACCCTAAAGTTATCTTGTAACGAATTACAAGAATACCCCTCATCTGTATATACACACCCGCATCCGTATTGCGACTGAATACGAATAGTACGAGACAAAAATAATCCAAAAATATAATACTAGTATCCGTCTTAAACCAAAGCCCACTAGAATTATCCGTCCGATCATGATTCGTGCAAAAGTGTAAGAATATGATCAAACCCTGCCATAAAACCATACGGCCTCTACAACGTTTCGCCGAACCAGGGAAACCTTCTGTGTGGGACTCTAAAGACTCGTCAATACTCTGGCAGTGGGTTTAACCACAAGCACGTCAGTAGCACTAGGTGTACGTAACGGCTACCCAGGTATTGAGAGAAAGGGAGGCCAACGAGCAAACTCATCTTGAAACCCTACTAAGCTTGACAGTGACAATATCCATACAATCCGGTCCGTTCGTCTATGAGCATCGCATATCAAGTCTAGGGGATGGAGAATGTCAGACCCCTAATAACTTGACATTTATTGTCGGCATGAAACCTATCACCCACTGAGAAACTACTGATTCTAGATCGGTAATTCTTGTCTAGCCCGGCCGAGGATTTCGGGTGATGGCTATCCGTGCACACCGCGACATCAACCCCCAATCCCGGGAGAGAAGAAACCCCTGACGATCCTCTCACTGCCTCCATGTGTCTCGGGACTGTACCCAACTAAAACCTGTTTGCATGACTCCTTTGAGCCGTGGTAGGGTAGTAATCAAAGCACAGTGGGAACTCACATGAGACAAATGATGATCTAGGGTCGATAGACTAACCTGTACACATGTCACCAGGGAACTGCTATCTGACAATAGCTATAATACCAACTAGCAGGTTCCCGGCGAGTCCGTCTGGTGTACTCATAACCTAATTAGCACCTGTATACATTTTAGGTGAACCAACTAACACTAATGGCTTAAGAGACCGGCCACCGCCTCTCGTCGGGGTCTCGATCAGTATACACTAGTCTACTCTTGGAGTATCTGTAAGTCGATGCTATGCACCCCGCGGAATCGCGGGGAGGCGGAAGGTGTAAAAAACGATAATTTTAGCATCATAACACCGACTTTAAGCCTTGATCGTAATCTAAACCTTATCTAGCAAAATAAAAAATCGGTATAACCTAAGTATAGAAATTATACCTCAAGAAACCTGGTCCTTCTTCTCCTTATCCCGCTGTCCTCCTCACCTGTATGAACTCCTCGAAGTGGTACGGATGTCGTCTCCTCGTCGGCTTGCTCGAATCCTAGATGATCCACCCGAACGTTTGTGCACCAAGCTTATCTTCTAAACCAAAGAAACTAGATCAAGTAGATTTCTAATCTAAATGATCTAAGGTGTGTAGATGATGTAGATGGATTGGGAAGTCTAATTTAGTTCAAGGTTACTCAACTCATGAGTGTTCTTGAGCTTAAGGGAATTGGAGATGGTGAAAAGAAATGATATGAGCTAAGAGAGGAAGAAGGTTATGGTTTTCTCTCTCTTGTTCTAAACTGAACACTTCTCTATTATCAATTAGAAAAACTAAATCAATAATAGAAAATAGGTTCAATGGTCAAACAAATGACTCATGGGTCAATTGATCAAAATGTGTCCTTAAAACCCAAGTCCTTATTCATGCATAATACACATCATTTCTTAATTACCTGAATTATTTGTTTAAAACTAAATGATTAATACAATTAGGTCATGCCCTCTACAAATATATATTGTACAAATTATGAAAGTGCCCCTCTTCCATATATACATACATGTATTCGTATTCCGAAAAATACGAATACCGAAGACGACAATTCATCAGTACAATACAAGGATCCGGCTTAAATCAAGCCTACTAGTATTGTCCGTCCGACTCATCGTGCGCGCACGAGTGTACTCACGTGATCGAACCCTTTCGTAAAACAATACAATATCTACACGTTTTGCCCGATGCAGGGAAACGCTCTGTATGGGACTCTAGAGACTCGACTCTACGCTGGCAGTGGGTTTAACCACAGGCCGCAAGCAGTACTAGCTGTACGTAACGGTCCCCAGGTATTGTCGATAAGAAAGACGATGAACATAACTCATCCGAACTCCTACTGAGTCTTTATGTGACAATCTCCGTACAGTCCGGTCCGTCCGTCTAAGAGTATCGCATATCTGGCCAGGGGGACGGTAAACGTCTGACCCCTAATAGTGGTATAAGTCATGTCAGAGTACGGTCCAATACACCCTGAGAAACTACTGGAGTACCTACCAGTAGATCTCGTTTGCCCTGGCCAGGGACTATGTGTAATGGCTTTCTGAACACAGCGCGATATCAACCTCCAATACCGGGAGAGACAAATCCTATCTAACCGCCACTGCCTCCAAGTGCTTCGGGACTGCACCCAACTACTACCTGTTTGCACGACTCAGAAGAGCCGTGCTAGGGTAGTAATCTAAGAACAGTGGGAACACACTTGAGGCAAAGCAGCACTGTCAAGTCAACGGACTAAGTTGTACTCATGTCATCTGGGTACTGCTATCTGATGATAGGTATATTACCAACCAGCAATTCCCAATGAGTTCGTCCAGTGTAACTCACAACCTAATGAGCACCTGCATACTATCTCCAGTATGACGTGCCGATGGCTGTGGGACAGACCATCTCCCAAGCTGGGAAGGGAAGCGTATACACTAGTCTACTCTGGAGTATCGATGCCCTATATCGATAATCCTGCGACTAGGGACCTGTATAAGGTTGTGCGTGTAGATTACCCAGCCCCCACTAGTGTGACTGCTATCACAACGCTGGTAATCAAGCATAGATCCTAAGGGCTCTACTAATATGCATAGATGATATGTTAAAAGAAACATATGTACATAATGAAGTAGAAACAAACCAAGTAGTATACTACTATTTTGAGCAAGAATGTTATTACAACTGTGAATATCCCAAGCTTCCATTAAGTAATATACAAACTAGTATGATACAGTAATGCCTCTAGGGCATATACACTAACAACCTCCCACTTGCACTAGGGCCATGTACTTGCATATCGCAGACCTATCATCTCGAATAGCCTCCCGAACTGCGTCTGAGAAATAGCCTTTGTGATTGGATCTGCAGTGTTGTCCTCTGTAGCAACTTTCCGAACCTCGATCTCCCGGCGATCTACGATCTCTCTGATCAGGTGATACCACCTTAAGATGTGTCTGGACTTTTGATGGGACCTGGGTTCCTTCGCTAAAGCTATAGCACCGTTGTTGTCGCAATACAACAGTATTGGACCAACAATGGACGGAACCACTCGAAGATCTGTCAAGAACTTCCTCATCCAGACTGATTCTATAGCGGCGTCAGAAGCAGCAATATACTCCGCTTCCATAGTTGAGTCAGCAACGGTATCTTGTTTGGAACTCTTCCAACATACCGCCCCTCCGTTGAGGGTGAAGTTATAACCCAATATGGACTTAGAGTCATCCTTATCGCTCTGGAAGCTGGAGTCAGCAACAGCCTCGATCTGGAGGTCTATTCCGCCATAAACCAAGAACATATCCATAGTTCTTTTCAGGTACTTGAGAATGTTCTTTACTGCTATCCTGTGGTTCTCTCCTGGGTCTGAGGGATACCGGCTTACTACGCTTAGTGCGTAAGCTACATCTGGTCGGGTATACAACATCGCATACATTATAGAGCCTACTGCAGAAGCGTAGGGTATAATAGACATGCGATCCCTTTCAAAATCTTTCTTGGGAGACATCACTTTGGAAAGGGTGACTCCGTGACAAACCGGTAGGTTTCCGCGTCTGGAATCTTCCATACTGAATATTTTCAGTATGTTGTCGATATACCTGGACTGTGAAAGTCCCAACATCCTTTTTGATCTATCACGATAGATCCAGATCCCAAGTATGTAAGAGCATCAGCCAGGTCTTTCATAGAGAACCTTTATGATAAGAATCTTTTGACAGATTGTAGGGTAGGAAAGTCATTTCCTACTAAAAGAATGTCGTCTACATATAATACGAGGAACACAACTGTTCTCCCTACAATCATACTATATAAGCATGGTTCATCTGGATTTTTGATAAAGTCGGATTCTTTGAATGTTTCATCAAATCAGATGTTCCAACTCCGCGATGCCTGCTTTAGTCCATAAATGGACTTAAGCAGCTTGCACACTTTCTCGCTGCTCCCACTCTGATTAAGACCTTTTGGCTGATCCATATAGACCCACTCTTCCAAATGTCCATTTAGGAAAGCCGTCTTTACGTCCATCTGCCAGATTTCATAATCGTAGAAGGCAGCAACTGCAAGAATAATCCGAATGGATTTGAGCATAGCCACTGGAGAAAAGGTTTCATCATAGTCCAAACCAGGTCTTTGACGAAAACCTTTTGCAACAAGTCTAGCCTTATAGGTTTCAACCTGTCCATCTACACCAATCTTCCTTTTGAATATCCATTTGCAGCCAACGGGTTTTACCCCTTCTGGAGAAAAGTCCAAAGTCCATACTTTGTTAGTGTACATGGACTCCATTTCGGTCCGCATTGCATCTAGCCATTTTACCGAGTCTCTGCTCTGAATGGCTTGCTGGAAGCTAGTTGGTTCATCATTGTCAATGATGTAATCCTCTCTATCCCCGTCTATGAGAAATCCGTAGTATCTCTCGGACGGATGAAAAAACCTACTACTCCTGCGGAGTGGTGCGGGAATGTCCTGTTCTTTTGAATTTTCTGGTCCTACTATGCTTTCAGTAATAGTTTGTGGTTCTGGAATTTCTTCCAGTTCTATTGAGCTCCCACTTATCTGATTTTCTAAAAATTCAGTCTTCAAAAAGCAGGCATGACGAGAAACAAAAACCTTTTGTTCCTCTATGTAATAGAAAAAATACCACTTAGAGTTCTTTGGATATCCCACAAACTTGCACTGTACTGAGCGTTCCTCGAGTTTGTCCATATGCTGCTTTTTGACAAAAGCTGGATATCCTCATGTCTTAATGTGCTTAAGATAGGGTTTCTTCCCACTCCATATCTGATATGGTGTGGTAGGCACTGTCTTAGTTGGAACCCGTTCAAAAGATATGTAGTTAATTCTAGTGCATAACCCCAAAAAGATCGCGGTAACTCAGCATTACTCATCATGGAATGAACCATATCCAATAGGATTCTGTTCTTCCTTTCCGATACACCATTGTGTTGTGGAGTATATCGAGGAGTAAGATGAGAGAGAATTCCATTCTCTTTTAGGTAATCCAGAAACTCGGCACTCAAGTATTCACCACCTCGATCAGATCTTAATGTCTTGATACTTTTGCCGATTTGTTTTTCCACTTCATTCTTATATTCCCAGAATTTCTCAAAAGCTTCGGATTTATGCTTCATCAGGAAGACATGTCTGTACCTTGAGAAATCATCCGTAAAAGTAATGAAGTAAGAATAACCGGTTCGTGCATGTGTAGACATTGGACCACACACATCACTGTATATGAGTCCTAAGAGCTCGCTTGCTCTTACTCCTTGTCCAGTGAATTGAGTCTTTGTCATCTTTCTTTTGAGACACGATTGACAAGTTGTATAAGATTGATATTCGAACGGATCCAAATATCCTTCTTTATGCAACTTAGTCAATCGTGTTTCATTGATGTGACCCAGTCTACAATGCCATAAGAAAGCATGATTTATTTCTGGAGACTTTCTTTTGTGTGTATTCTGGTCATTGAAAATCTGCGGTTGGTTTAATACGTATATACCGTTGTTTAATGTACCCGACCTAATCAAGTTGTGATTAAGGTGGATGTTTACGACATCGCTTACAAATGCAAAATCATAACCTTCTTTAGACATTAAAGATACTGATATGATATTACAAGTCAAACTAGGTACATAATAACAGTTGCGCAAAACCAAAACTTGTCCATTAGTCAATCCTAAGTGATATTCCCCCACGGACACAACATCCATGCTTGCTCCGTTTGCAACTCTGAGGGTCATATCACCCACCTTCAAGACCCTACGGCTTCTCAGTGCCTGCAAAGAATTACAGATATGAGATCCTGAACCAGTATCCAATACCCAGGAAGTAAAGTTGATTGACAGACAGTTTTCAATTACATACACACCTGAAGTCGAAGCCACAACCTGCTTCGCTCCCTGGTTCTGGGCTTTCCAGGCCTTGCAATCCTTCTTCTAATGGCCCTTCTTGTGACAGTAAAAGCATTCTCCATTTCCTACAGTCTGCCCCCCAACTTTTACTTTTCCCTTTGCTTCCACCTTACCAACACCGCCTCTCGCTTTGGTAGGGGCCTTCTTATTCTTTCTATTGGCTTTCGCCTTGGACCTGGAAGAAAAAGTGCCACCAACAAATAGAGCGGGTGTTTCCCTTGCTTTCTGCAGGGTGCCTATAGCACTCCTCAACATGTTGACGAATTACGGAATTTCAACTTCTTTACTTTGAATAGTAAAATTCAAAATAAAATGGGCGTAGGTGGAAGGAAAGGATTGGAGAATCAAGTCTGTATACAACTCATTCTCTAACATGGTCCCGAGGTCTGCGAGCTCTTCAATGTAGACAATCATCTTAAGGACGTGTTCCCCGATAGATGATCCGACGGCCAACCTCGCTTGAAACAGTTTCTTCGAGGTCTCGTTTCTTGCGATACGAGATTGCCCTCCATATATGTCCTTTGTATGGAGGAATATGGATTCTAGGTCCATATTCTCGTGCCTCCTCTGATGTTCGTTGTCCATAGAGGCAAGCACGAGGCACTTGGCCTTCTCGCAGTCAATCTCCCAGGTCTTAGGGATTTCCCTGTCCGCGACACTGGAGTCTGGGCCTGGGACGGCGGGGGATTTTGTATTTAGGACATAGCCCAACTTGTCATAAGTAATAGCCATCATGACATTCCTGAACCAATCTTTATAGTTTGGCCCTGTCAACACGTTTTTATCTAAAAGCAACTTAAGGCCTGTCATGTTTGGTCGCTGCAATTAGGAGAGAGAGAAGAAACACTTTAGCAAGATCCTCTTGCAAGTTTAGAATGGTTTTTAGTTTATCTAAACAGGATGGCTCCCACTGTTTCTCGAATCCCTCCTCAAACCAAAAATTAGGAATTAGTCAGGATTAATCTCACCGTACAATTCTTGCTTAATCGTTCAGCCAGGCTAGTGTTGGTACTACGAGAGAGGTTTTCCAACGCTTTCGCGAAGTTCCTTAATTACAAAACCTCTTTTCCCTGGAGGCGTAGCCTCGCTAACACCGTTCTATACACTTACTTGGTTTATAGCATTGATCGTTTAGTGGAAAAATCTCCTGAGGAGTTGCATATACTCACAGTAGGATCGGGATCCAAGTATCATTGTGTGATAAAGCTGAAGGAATCCTACCAAAATTATCACACTCCAAATGGTATGCAACACTAGCAAGTTTCAGTTTCTTTAGAAACTCCCGATGTGGATTTTCGCCTCATGTTCTTATGACCTTGAGTTTGGCCAACAAATCATAAGTCACATGTCAAGTTCTACCCGTCATTCTCCAAGTTAATTTGAACCCACCCGTACCTACCCTTGACTTTGGCCAACAAAACAGTACGACTGTCCCAAACCAACGCATCTATCTATGCTTCATATGTATATCCAATAGCTATCAATCACTATGTCTTGACTTTGGCCAACAAACACAGGTTGAATACTATTGACTATTCATATGAAATGATGGAGGGCTACGAATGGTTTTGGTAAAACCATGAACGTAATGAACTTGATATAATCGAAGGAACTTGATAGCTTTAAAAGGGAGTGGTTTAATCTCCGCATTTAAAAATTTGCTGATTTTGAAAAAACCGAGTAGTTTTCAAATTTGTTCCAACGATTTAACTTTGGTTTATTTGCTTTGCATTAATCTAATGCAGTCTCATCATTTTCTCCTATCATTACAGAGAGAATTGAAAAAATATCACGTCCTCTTATGCTATCCGCATTCGCCACGGGGCCCCGTCATCAACCGTTAGGTTACTTAACTACCGACAGAGCGGGGGCTGGGCTAACGTGGATGTAAAACATAAGTGACGCCTACTATATACAATATATAGATATTTTACAATCATCTCATGCAATAATAATCATTCCAGTCACAGATAAACATTTCAGATATGCTAGGAATGCAGCGTTTCATTTAAGCCTGCAACGAACGACAGATCCCACGGTCGTGATGAATAGCCAAAACCTACCCCAGACCCCTACGGGTACGGCAAAGTAGTCGCCAAATTTCAGAAGTGAAGCAGCCTCCCTCAGTAAAGTGAGTGGGCCACTCGGCACTTCAAAGAACTCGGTAGTTTGTGTACCCACACCTTGGGTCTATCCTAGGAACAGAAAAAAGTAAAAAGAAAATAATACAACGGTGGCTAGAACCTCAACCCGGATGTGCCCCGTGAAATAATATTACATCAATTTTACAATTTACATGAATCAAAGATAAAAACGCTCATCTCACATCCCCGGCTATTCAGCATCGACAATCAGAAAATGTTTATATACACAAACCAACAGATATATGCAATCTCAACTAACCGACGTATAGCAATTACTCGACGTTTAAAACACATATAATAATACAGAAGAACCAATTAGCTAAGTACAATAGGAATTCGATCGAAACATATTTTCCGTATCTACCCCAAATGCAAACCAGCACACAGAAACATACTGGGTAGAAACCAAATATTCCAGAAATTATAATACCACAAATAAGATATAACAGAACAAATCCGATTTGAATCGGCCACGACTCGGCCGCGGTTCCGCTGCATAAAGACGATTCTGCCGGGGATCCGCAGCTGTCTTGGCGATTCAGAGGCTCGAATTTCTTGTGTCATCTTAGAAAACCTTGCATGTATTTTTCATGATACTGAAATAATTTTTAAGACAGTTTTGAAAATCGACAGAAACTGGACTTTTCGGTATTTAGTTTTCCGGTTTTTCCGACGATCGAAATCCTACTACTTGCTAATCTGCTAGATTAAGTTTAGTTGGCTCTGATACCACTGTAAGTCGATGCTATGCATCCCGTGGAATCGCGGGGTAGCGAAAGGTGTAAAAAAGGATAATTTTAGCATCATAACACCGACTTTAATCTTTGATCGTGATCTAAACCGTATCTAGCAAAATCAAAAAGAGGTATAACCTAAGTACAAAAATTATACCTCAAGAAACCTTGTCTTTCTTCTCCTTATCTTGCTGCCCTCCTCACCTGCACGAACTCCTCGAAGTGGTACGGATGTCGTCTCCTCATCGGCTTGCTCGAATCCTAGAAGATCCACCCGAACGTTTGCTCACCAAGCTTATCTTCTAAACCAAAGAAACTAGATCAAGTAGATTGCTAATCTAAATGATGTAGGGTGTGTAGATGATGTAGCTGGATTGAGCAGTCTAATTTAGCTCAAGTTTACTCAACTTATGAGTGTTCTTGAGCTTAAGGGAATTGCAGTTGGTGAAAAGAAATGATATGAGCTAAGAGATGAAGAAGGTTAGGGTTTTCTCTCTCTTGTTCTAAACTGAACTCTTCTCTATTATCAATTAGAAAAACTAATTCAATAATTGAAAATAGATTCAATGGTCAAACAAATGACTCATGGGTCAATTGATCAACATGTGTCCTTATTCATGCATAATACACATCATTTCTTAATTACCTAAAATGTATTAATTATTTAAAACTAAATGATTAATACAATTAGGTCATGCCATCTACAAATACATTTTATACAAATTACGAAAACGCCCTTCGTCCGTATATACATACCTGTATTCGTATTTCGAAAAATACGAATATCGAAGACGACAATCCATCAGTACAATACAAGGATCCGGCTTAAACCATAGTGTTAGTTATATGTATGCCTTAGAGGCCATTACTGTACATGAGATGTATATTGTAGTAGATGCTGGGACATATATAGGTAGGACTTTCTTGCTCGACATGATAGTACGCTATCTGGTTGCTCTTTATCTTAACATGTATACTTATTGTCTCTCTGTTACATGTTGATAAAGCCCTTAGGATGTGTACTCGACTTGCAAGACTATGATGTAGATCATACTAGTGGTGCATGGGTAGTCCATGAGTACATCCTTCAATGTTCCTAGTCGTGGGAATATCGAGACGGGGCATCGATATTCCAGAGTAGACTAGTGTATATCTTCTCGACCCACGAGATGGGCGATGGATGATCCCATATCCATTAGTGTTTGACATCAGAGATGGTATGCGGGTGCTCAGTGGAGACTGGGTACACTGAACGGACTCGCCGAGAACTCCCAGATGGTATTATACCTCACGTCAGATAGCAATTCTCTGGTGACACTGGTACAGCTTAGTCTGTTGACCCGAGATCGTCATAGAGTCTTGCGTGTCTCCAATTGTGCTTTGATTTCCACCCTACCACGGCTCTATTGAGTCGTGCAAACAGGTGGTTTTTGGGTACAGTCCCGATTCACATGGAGGCAATGAGCGATAGGAGGGGATTCGTCTCTCCCGGTATTGGGGGTTGATGTTGCGCTATGCTCGACTGGCCATAACTGGAAATCCTTGGCCAGGGTTGCAGTGATTTACTGGTAAGTGTTATCAGTAGTTTCACGCTTGTTATGGACCTTACATCGGCATGATTTATCAAGCTACTGGGGTCTGACATTTACCACCTCTAGGCGAGATATGCGACATAGCAAACGAACAGACCGGACTGTGCGATAAGTGTTTCTGATTGGATTCGCAGGAGTGTGAGCAGGCTTGCTCGTTGATCATCTGATCGCTCAATACCCGGGTGGCCGTTACGTTTAGCAGACCGCTTGCGGCATATGGGTGATTGTTATGATCACCACCTACTGCCGGCGTATTGACGAGTCTTTAGAGTCCTACACAGAGGTTTCCCAGCTCAAGCGAAACGAAATAGGAGTGCATATGAGATATGTGCGGGACCAAGAATAATACTAGTATCTGATACTATATTCGATTCTCGCGATTTGTATCATCAGTCGGTTATATGAGATATAGCCGGGTTACCGAATCAAGTGTTGATTCGATATATTGATACACTAGATATTAGTTGGTTATATGAGATATGTCCGGATCATTAAATCAAGTGTTGATTTATTGATATAATGTATAATTAAATATTTGATATATTACTTTACATTAACTAGTATTTGTTCACTTAAGATTGACTTTCTCACTTTATGTGCACAAGTTGTATATGTGATATATGTTTGTGCACTAGTTTGTATCATGATTGATGATACATGCAAACTTGGGTGTGTGTATGACTTACACCATATTTAAGATAATGGTTTAGGTTTTTATTTATTTTGGTAAAACAAAATGGTGGCTTTCTTTGTCTTGGATTGAAGCTTCATGAAGCTTTTAAGCATCTTTGACAAAGTCCACTCATTTTGTTTTGCATAAGATTTTTATTAACCAAACCATTAACTCAAACTATGGTTTAGTCTCTACAAAGGTTAACTCACCCATGGTTGCATTATGATAGACTTCACTTGATAATTCTTTTTAGATAATTCATTTATTCTTATTCTTTACTTTTTCTTCTTTTTCTTCAAGAAGAAGAAAAGCTTGCTAGAAAATATTAAAGTGAAGAAATAAAGTGAGAAATCAAAATCCAAAGTGAACCCACTTCCTATTTCATCATCCTCTACTACTTGCCATTTAGTTTAGGGTATTCTCTTCACAAAGTTTATGACCTAGTGAAGATGGAGCTTGAGTTTGAGTCTCCTCGACGTAGATCATCTTCGGCCTCGAAGTTAACGAGCTAGCCCGTTCATTTCTCCGAGGAAACCATCACAAGAGTCCGGGATCTCGATGATCGCAGCGAAGGGACGTCAACACGGAGCTTTAGAAGTGAAGGACCGGATCTACAAAGGTTGTAATCCCTAACACTTAGAAGTAAAGTTGTTTGCTTGCTATTAGTTTCCCCTAATCTCTAGTATACAATCTTGGTTTGGGTTGTCCGGCATGTCTAATTATTGAATCGGGCATAGTTGATGCCTTGTAGACCTTTGTGACAGTGCCTAGCAACCCTACAGTGGTATCAGAGACAAGCTAGAGCTTTAGGCGAAGTCTAGACGAAATTTGAAGACCGATCGAACTCCGAAACTCCGACACGGACCCTTCTCTGGAAATTTTTTTAAATCATGATTTTTTCAACATTAAATATACTAAAAAATTACGCTGGGAAATATAAGCATAACTATAGAAAACGACACCATGATCCGTACATATCGCCGCGGAACCGCGGCCATACCTTGCTTGGGCCGCCGATCCGCGGCCGTACAGAAGCTTTATGGCATCGATTTTGTACAGTAATGTCAGTTGCTGCTTGTGCATATTTTTGGGTATTTTTAATCTGACTGAAGTGTTGAGTTTTCTGGGTTGTATTGGGGACTCGGTGATTCGATCGGATAATCTAACTTCGTTTATTTTTTCTGGGTAATTTTAGTACGTGATAAAAAGTTCGAACGGATATCAATAACTCACTTTTTCCCCTGCTGGAAAATTTCCAAGTGTTTGATTTTTCCGTAGTTTAAGAACGTTCTAAGTCGTGCAGGTAACGCGATGGACCCTCTAGAAGACAACAAACCTTAACTCGATTATGTGACCGTCTTGAACTGCCTCTGAACCTTAGGGTTTGGGGCAGTACGGCGTTGCCACATATGAGGCGTTAGCTTAACCCTTCTACGGCTGGACCATTGGTACCGTGGCATATGATGGATAATTTTTGAACTCCGCTCAAGTGTTGAGCTATTTGTGAAAACTTACGTGTTTGTTTATTCGATCGGAAAGTTTAACATTGTCTATTTATCTGGAATGTGATACAATATTTGGAATCCACATGTAGTTATGAGATAACTAATTTGAATGTTATAAATCTAGCACTTTAGTCTCATTTGATCGGTTGCCACGGGATTTTGATGTGATCAAAACTCCGTTGCAATCACGTAGAGTACGTGGATACTCGCCGGGTAAACTTAATAGATAGCCATGCCCCATAGCCCCGACCAAGTGACTGTAGGAGAACCCCGTCGCCAAAATCATCCGTTCGGGTGCTCGTGGCAGCGGTGTTCCGCTTTAGTGCATTTCGTCGACAGCATCCGGGGGTTCGGCCGTCAACTGAAGTTTGCGACGAGCATTCGATCAGGATGTCGGGAATCTTGTTGAATTGCCCAACTAGACATTGAAAAGTGTTTTCGATAATAAGACTAAAATACGGGGTTTATAATTGTTAGGCATGCCATGTCTAAGGAGCTTGCGGATTCCAACTGTTGTAGTTTTATGCTTTCTTTTCTGCAACCGCAAGTGTAATATGTGGTGTATCGCCGGTTTCGTTGCTATACATCAACGACAATTGGGATACGCATATTTACTTACGTTGATCATATGTGATGTTATGTGTTGCTGGATATGTTATATTGAATCGTCGTGTTTGAATAGCCGGGGGTTTTATGTGAGATGAGTGTTTTTCATTTTCATTCATGTAAAAACTTGTATGTAATATTCTTTTATTGGGGCACTTCCGGGCTAAGGATGATGTCACTGTTGTATATTGTTTACTTTTCCGCATTAGGATAGACCCAAGGCGGGGAGCACAAGTAACCGGGTTCTAGGGTCCAGTGGGAGACCATTTCGAGGAGTCGAGTCCGGGTCACCTAACTCTAGAATTGGTAGGGTTGCTTGCCGCTCTCGTAGGGGTCTAGGGGTGTGGGATTGGCTATTCATCACGACCGTGGAATCCGTGTTTTATACAGGCTCAAAATAAAATACGGACGTCCTAGAATATCCAATATTTCATATGTTGTTTTCTGCTGCGTTATTGTAAGTCCATGCTACCTCTCCCGGTACTTTCAGGCATGCGAAATTTGGTGAAAAACAATTTTCTAGAGGTGGTAACATGGACTCAAAACCGGATCTTTGTTAAACATCTAACTAACAACCTAACTAGGAGTTGTTAACTACTCGGTTAGGGGGTTATACCTTTCTTTCTTGAACTCCTTCGTCTTCAAGCCTCGATGGTTGTCTGGATCGGCTTCACCCCGTCGTCTTCTTGCGCCGAAGATCGATCCACCTGAAAGCTTCTACCTTTGGCTTCTTCTTCGGTCTTTGAAGAAACTAGTTCACTCGGTTTGCTAAACCTTGTGAACTAGAGTGAGTAGAGGAGAGTGTGTTGGGATTTTCTCTATGGTTCTTGGTTCTCAACACATGAGACAAGTGAACCATAGACTAAAGAGAGGGAGAGCAAGAGGAAGGAGATGAGAGCTCAAGAACACAAGAGAGAGAATGAAAAATGGTAGATTGAGCAAGACTTTTCTCACTTGGCTCTCATAATCCAAAACCATCATCACAAAAATAGTAATCAAGTATTGTGTAAATGGTTTAAGTCAAAATGGCTATATCATTTCATGCACTCATATTGCACAAGAGAACAAGCAAGTAAAAAGTCTTTGCCATGAAATGATAGCCATTGTCATCATGATGGTCAACTAGTCCAACATAGTCAACAAAGTCAACAAGTCAACAAAGTCAACCCCTCAACAACCATGTCACCACAATACTTAATTAATATTATTGTTAGTTACATATCATATTCTCATTAGGGTTGAGCAAAAAGTCAATAGTCAACAGTCAACGGTCAACAACCCTAATGAGAATCCTCTGCCTCTGTCTCTCCGTCAACTGTGCATACACACCCGCATTCGCGTTCCGAGGAACGCGAATACAAACTGGATAAAACCAATCCCAATACGTACACAAGGATCTGGCTTAAACCATAGCCCGCTAGTGTAAACTGTCCGGACACTAAACGTGCACAAGTGCACGGATGTGACTGAACCCTGTCGCAAAACCATGCGACCTGTCACAAAACCATGCGACCTCTACTCTTTTGCCTAAAGGCGAATAGCCTTCTGTGTGGGACTTTAAAGACTCGACACTACGCTGACAGTGGGTTTAACCACAGACCGCAAGCGGCACTAGCTGTGCGTAACGGTCCCCAGGTAGATGCCGACAAGAAGACTGACGCGGTGAAACCCATCTGAACTCCTACTGAGCCTGAATGTGACAATCTCCGTACAGTCCGGTCTGTTCGTCTGATACATCGCATGGCGGGCCTAGGGGGGCGGTAAACGTCAGTCCCCTAATAGCGGTACAAGTCGTGTCGGAGTGAAGCCCAATACACCCTGAGATAACACTGGAAGCCTACCAGTATATCCCGCTTGCCCTGGCCAGGGACTACTCGTGTAATGGCTCTCCTAGACACAGCGCGATGTCAACCCCCAATACCGGGAGAGACGAATCCTGTCTAACCGTCACTGCCTCCAAGTGCTTCGGGACTGCACCCAACTACTACCTGTTTGCACGACTCCTTTGAGCCGTGGTAGGGTAGTAACCAAAGTACAGTGGGAACACACTCGAGGCGAAGTGACAGTGTCAAGTCAGCGGACTAAGCTATACTCATGTCACCTGGGAACTGATAACTGACGATAGGTATAATACCAACCGGTCAGTTCCCGACGAGTCCTGTCCAGTGTACTCGTAACCCAACGAGCATCCGCATACTATCTCCAGTACGACGTACTGATGGCTGTGGGACAGACCATCTCCCACTCTGGGATGAGAAGCGCATGCGCTAGTCTACTCCGGAGTATCGATGCCCTGTCTCGATAGTCCTGCGACTAGGGACCTGCATAAGGATGTGCTTATAGATTACCCAGCCCCACTAGTGTGACTGCCATCACAACGCTGGTAATCAAGCAAAGATCCTAAGGGCTCCACTAATGTGTATAGGTGATATACTAAAATAAACACAAGTACACATTGAAGTAGAAACAAACCAAGTAGCATACTACTATTTTGAGCAAGATTGTATATACAAGGTGAATATCCCAAGCTTCCATTAAGTAATATACAAACTAGTATGATACAGTAATGGCCTCTAGGGCATATACACTAACAATCTCCCACTTGCACTAAGGCCATGTACTGGCGTATCGAAGACCTATCATCTCGATCAGCCGCTCGAACTGAGTCTGGGGCAAGGTTTTGGTGAATGGATTTGCAGTGTTATCTTCTGAAGCAACCCTCCGAACCTCGATCTCCTGGCGATCCACGATCTCCCTGATCAGGTGATACCGCCTCAAGATGTGTCTGGATCTCTGATGGGACCTGGGTTCCTTCGCTAAAGCTATAGCCCCGTTGTTGTCGCAATACAGAGGTATTGGATCAACAATGGACGGAACCACCTGAATTTCTTTCATGAACTTCCTCATCCAGACAGCTTCTTTTGCGGCATCAGATGCAGCGATGTATTCCGCTTCCATCGTCGAGTCTGCAACGGTTTCCTGTTTGGAACTCTTCCAACACACCGCCCCTCCATTGAGGGTAAAGACAAAACCCGACATGGACTTGGAATCATCTTTATCACTCTGGAAGCTGGAGTCAGCAAAGGCCTCGATCTGGAGGTCTTTTCCGCCATACACCAAGAACATCTCCTTAGTCCTTCTCAGGTACTTGAGAAAGTTCTTTACCGCTATCCAGTGTTTCTCCCCAGGGTTTGACTGATACCGGCTTACCACACTCAGTGCATAAGCTACATCCAGTCTGGTACACAACATCACATACATTATAGAGCCTACCGCAAAAGCGTAGGGTATAATAGACATGCGATCCCTCTCCAAATCAGTCTTGGGAGACATCTCTTTAGAGAGGGTGATCCCGTGACAAGCCGGTAGGTTACCGCGCTTGGAATCTTCCATACTGAATCTCTTCAGTATGGTGTCGATGTACCTGGACTGTGAAAGTCCTAATATCCTCTTGGATCTATCACGATGGATCCGGATCCTCAGTATGTATGAGGCATCACCCAGGTCTTTCATGGAGAACCTGTGTGACAAGAACCCCTTGACAGATTGTAGCATAGGAATGTCATTTCCTATTAAGAGAATGTCATCCACGTATAAAACGAGGAATACTACAGTTCTCGCTACAAATCTACTATAGATGCATGGTTCATCTGGATTTTTGATAAAGCCAAATTCCTTGACCGTCTCATCAAAACAGATGTTCCAACTCCGCGATGCCTGCTTTAGTCCATAGATGGACTTAAGCAACTTGCACACCTTTCCGCTGCTCCCACTCTGAATGAAACCCTCTGGTTGGTCCATATAGACACACTCCTCTAAATTTCCATATAGAAAAGCAGTCTTTACGTCCATCTGCCAGATCTCATAATCGTGGAAGGCAGAAATAGCAAGAAGGATCCGAATGGATTTCAGCATAGCCACTGGAGAAAAGGTTTCGTTATAGTCCAAACCAGGTCTTTGACGAAAACCCTTTGCAACAAGTCTAGCTTTATAGGTCTCAACCTGTCCATCTACACCAATCTTCCTTTTGAAGATCCACTTGCATCCTACGGGTTTTACCCCGTCTGGAGCAATGTCCAACGTCCATACCTTGTTGGTGTACATGGACTCCATTTCGGTCCGCATTGCATCCAGCCATTTTACCGAGTCAACGCTCTGAACGGCCTGCTGGAAGCTAGTAGGCTCATCATAATCTATGATGCAATCCTCTCTATCCCCGTCTATGAGAAAACCGTAGTATCTCTCGGGCGGATGAGACTGCCTACTACTCCTGCGGAGCGGCATAGGAATGTCTTGTTCTTTTGAACCCTCTTGTTCCACTAAGCTTTCAGTAATAGTTCGTGGTTCTGGAATTTCTTCCAGTTCTACCGTGCTCCCACTTATCTGGTTTTCCAAAAACTCAGTTTCCAAGAAGTAGGCATGACGAGAAACAAAAACCTTTTGTTCCTCTTCGAAGTAGAAGAAATATCCTTTGGAGTTCTTTGGATATCCCACGAACTTGCACTGTACTGAGCGTGCCTCGAGCTTGTCCGCATGCTTCTTTTTAACAAAAGCTGGACTTCCCCATGTCTTAATGTGATTAAGATAGGGTCTCTTCCCACACCACATCTCATATGGTGTAGTAGGCACAGTCTTAGTGGGAACTCGGTTCAAAAGGTATGCGGCTGATTCTAGCGCATACCCCCAGAATGATCGCGGTAACTCAGCGTTACTCATCATGGACCGTACCATATCCAATAGGGTTCGGTTCCGTCTCTTCGATACACCGTTATGTTGCGGAGTGTATGGAGGAGTAAGCTGAGAGAGAATTCCGTTCTCTTTTAAATAGTCCAGGAACTCGGCACTCAAGTATTCACCATCTCGATCCGATCTTAGGATCTTGATACTTTTGCCGGTTTGTTTTTCTACTTCATTCATATATTCCTGGAATTTTCCAAAGGCTTCGGGCTTATGTTTCATTAAGAAGACATAACCGTACCTTGAAAAGTCATCCGTAAAAGTACTGAAGTAAGAATAACCACTTCGCGCATGTGTAGACATTGGACCGCATACGTCGCTGTGTACGAGTCCCAAGAGCTCGCTCGCTCTTACTCCGTGTCCAGTGAACGGAGTCTTTGTCATTTTTCCTTTGAGACAGGATTGACAAGTGGCATACGATTGATATTCGAACGGATTCAAATATCCTTCTGTATGTAACTTCGTCAACCTTCTCTCATTGATGTGACCCAGTCTAAAATGCCATAAGAAAGTCTGATTTATTTCCGGAGACTTTCTTTTGTGTGTACTTAGTATTCGTGCTGTGTTTTTTGACCTTATTTAAGGCACAGTGTACGGTAGCTAAGTGATGTCTTCCTACACCGCATATGATGCGATTAGTTAGGACATTCGCGTGACTTTGTAGACCTTAGTTAAGGGTCATGTGGGTGGGTCTATGTCACGACCCGAAATAGCACGTGACTGGCCCTTGAACCATATGAAGTCTATAGGACCCCATCTGATCCAAGTAAGCCAAAAGCCCAGAAATCTAAAACCATTTAAAGAGTAAATAAGGAAAACTGGTTTTGAAAGGTAATGAAATCATGTTTCGAAAATCAAAGTTTTTAAATAACTAAGCCGAATGTGTATTTTTAAAATGTGTAACCTTTCCTGAAAATTTCGGCAGAGTTTCCTTTGTAAAAACTGGCCCCGAACGGGGTACAACAAGAATAATATATAAGAAATGATAAAAGGCATCCCCAAGTGGGAGCTAGCTCTTCGTCAATCGACGGTCACAACCACGCAAGCAATATAATATACAACGCCAAAGGGCGAGAATCAAAACCCAAAAAGAAACTCAAAACAGCCAGAAACTGTAATACTAGAAGCGCGACTCTAAGGTCGAAATAATACAACACTGTTTTCTAAGTCTGAAACAATACACAAGTTTTGGTTGATGGAATTACTAGATACAATGAAAAATACAGGAGCAATGGCGGTTCTGATACAAAAGAACCCACCTACCAACGCAAGTCACCCATATGGCAGCAGTGTGCTAGAAATGCCGCTATGGAATCTGTACGGCAAAAACCTGCAAGTACTGTGGCACAACGGGGGTGAGTTGCCAACTCATGAATAGAAAATATCTACAAGAAGAGATCGAATGTATGACCCAACCTAGGTCAATACGATCAGATATAAATAAACCTCAATATGAATAAAGCTGAAGCATGCTAAGTGGCAATGCAATCTCTATACATGAGTGTAGTGCTAAGTGCTCGTGCTAGTGCCTCAGGTAATAGCATATCATGAATGTGAGGTATGGTCAATGTAATCAAATCTGCATATACGTGGATCCCGTCCACTCGTCACCCAATGACAATAACCATCATGCATGTAAATATCATCAGCATATGCATGGAAATATGAGGATATAAACCACACGTGTCCCTCGCGACACGTCAAAATCATGGAACCGGAGTGCCCAGCATCGGCACTCGAAAACATCATGAAAACTGTGCCCAGCATCGGCACGTAAATCCTCATACATCGGGCTCCGTCAGTCCGGATCGGCCCACGGGTTCTGTCTGCGGTATCGGCCCTCGGCCCCGGCAGTACGCCCATATCCATCTATCGACTCTGGTCAGTATCCTCCGGATAACTGCCAGGTCCAACCAATCACCGGTAGGTACTCGCCCGCCTCCAGGCTCAATCGGCAAAATCCATCGATCATCTTGCCGAGGGGAACTATACCGGGTCCACCATGTACCCGCACTCGGCTCGTCCACTCCTCGAATAGGGTTTCACATGTCGCTCTCAGCACCGAGAAAACACATGGTGGACGCACTGAAATATCATATCACGGGTAACCGGGTTTTTAAAACAATTACATATCCTTTTTGAAACACCCAAGGTTCCCAAAACCAAAAATATCATGGAAACAGCATATCTCAATGCGTATAATCAGAAAACAGCATGTATGCGGCATATAGCGGAAAGGTAAGCATATCAATATGTCGTGCAAGGGTCATATCCTGAATGCAACAGTACTACAGTATAGTGACATGGCAATTATCGATGATGAAGTGTGTGAGCCGGCAAACAAGTGTACGTAGAACATACGCATCATCGATAATTGTGCTGGTGTCCTAGCAGCATGACTGAAATATATCCACAATATAAGCGATGCAATGCAAACAGCATGAATATGCGGAATCGAGTAATCACCCAACAGTAAAGGACCTGCCTCAATAAATATATCATGCAACCTTGCCTTTTGAAATAAGACGAATCAGGGCTTTTGGGTAAAATAAGAGCTACGGTGTTTTAAGAAAAGATGCGTCGTTTGAAAATATCCGTATAAACCCTTTTTGCCTATCTTTAAAATATCCCTGATTCGTTACTTTTGAAATAGGTATGACTCGGGTCTAGCCTAACGCCTACTATGTGAACTACGAACCCAACAATCAAGCCAATCGAGAGGGGTATGGAAACCACCTAAATCTGAGTCGATATCATACTATCTCATCACATGACAGGTATCACTACCATCATATCACATCTCCAGTACGAACTCTGTCATGTCGCCAAATCTCACGGTCTCAATCGCATCTCATCGACTCATCTCAATCCCACGTATCATCCTCAAAACTCGTATATGAACACATAGTCCCACACCCATGTGTAGATATACACACCATCATATGCGCACAGATAATGAAAGAATGTATGCAAGTATGTGTGTATGTGTGAGTGCACCCACTACTCTAGGGTTTCGCACTACTAAACCAATACATCCTTTATTACCATCAATAATCCTAAACAACGCATAGTAAATATATGTGTGTATACGTATTCGTATACATCACCACGGACTGCGGGGGTGCTATACGCCATCCACCCGACTTCTCCCCGTAGATATAAATCTACTCACCTTGCTTCTGATGTGTCGGTGCCGATGTCGCCATCTTCATCTTCTTTGCCTCACATCTCGTAGGGTACCTACAAGAATATCACAAACGCTAAAGCACATGAAAATCACATCGGAAACCAAAACGGCACACGCTACGCCAATAGGTAAAAACCCATAACCTCGCATGCAAACACGATCAATATCCACTTGTCGTTGACGTCCAAACGCCACCCGACAGGAACGAAACACCAAAAACCAAAATCCATACTAACACAAGTCGTAAACCATGCACCAACATAGGAAAAATCAACCCAGATTTCACCCTAGATGGAATCAGTCAAAACTAGACATACCCAGGGTCAAGATTATAGGAAATGGGGCCATGCACAAAAATCGAGGCAATTCCCTCCTGCTCTGGCCGCAATTTGCGGCCAGAAGGAATTAATTGGCAGCCTCAGTTTGGACTTGGGGTCTAGGGTTTGTTGTGGTGGTTCCATGGTGCCTGCACATCTCACTGTCAACTCAGTTTTATTTTTGGGGTCTCGGGGTGATAGTAGATTACACAAAGCACTTCCAGATTTACAGTTTTCCCCGATATCGATTCCGTAATTCCGTATTCTGGTTTCAAGTTCAGGTTCGGGTCCAAATTAGCATCACACAAGGGATTCTAAGGTCACCACAATCCTCAATTCCATCTTTGATTTCAGTTTTACCCTAAACCCTAACTTGAATTCTCTAAAGTCCACAAACAACACAATATCGATATGAAACTAGAATAGATGCACAAGGAAATGAAATACTACTCTATTAGGTGCAGAAATTACCTCCTTTGGCAACTCAAGAAAATTCTTGAGTAGCTCAAAGTTCTCCAAATCCAATCTTGCTAGGTTCAATGTGTAGCTAGTGAGCTTGGGAGTAAGTTTTGTGAAGTGGGAATGGGGTTTTGGCTTTTTTTCATGGTGGATCTAGGGTTTTAGTGAAGAGGGTGAGAGAGGGAGAGAGAGCAGCAGCAGCTCCAACAAGGGGAGGGAGAGAAAATGAGAAGGGAAATGATGGGGGGGCATGGGTCAAAAGAGGTGAAGGTTGACTTGGTCCGTTTCTCTCTCTCATCATACTACTTTTTCTTTTCTTTTCTTCACTAAACTCTTCTCACTTGAATAGTAGACCCAAAAGAAAAGCCATGGTAGAAATGCACAAGCAACACAAGTGTAGAAAATGATATGTGCACATTTTTGCACAAAATGCTAAAAATCCAATTAGCGATTCTTAATCGCGATTAGCAATAAATTAGCATATAACTAATATTAAAAACTTTAAAATGGCATAATTCCATAAAATACCTTATTTTAGAATTTTCCATAATTTTTCCCTATCTATTTGTATTTAATTATACCAGAATATTAAAATATTCATTAAAATAATGTAAAATTATAAAATTTCCAAAAATCATATTTTATTATTTTGGAAACGTTACAATCTACCCCCCTTAAAGAAATTCGGTCCCCGAATTTAAATTTAAACACCCAATTACTAAAATATTGCAATACAAATTCCAAGTCATCGGGGCTCCGAAATCTGCAATACATAAAACGTATCATAGCGCAATGCATGCGCATGAGTACTGAGCAGATAACTCAAAAGCAACACTCCATCAAGCATCCCGCAATCATCGGAGTCATGGCAAAGACTCAAATGTCAAGTCCAATACAAAACCAATATGATATAGATCAGAACTATACATGTAGACATCCAATCTATACATGTAAATAGCTGATGTAAATGCATGCCCAATCTTTTTAAGTCGCTGTGCGATGCGCGTAACACTGCACAGTGGCGGACGTTTTTCATAAGAAAATAACTATATATGTATATATATATCCTTTGTTTAATAGGTACGTTCCGCCGTTTTGAAAACAATTTTGAAGGGTTTCCTTGTTTTTTAAAAGTTCTGTGTCATATCGGACACGTAGGTATATATATATACCGAGACTATAGCTCGCTCTTTGGAAATCCCTTTGAACTATCAATGCATGCAAAATATATCCAGGTACTATCCTCTGACTAGTCCTGCTCGGTACAAAACGAATATCAGATATCATAGAAATGTACTGCTCCAAAAGGAATAAATCCCAAAAATGCACATAACACCACCCTGTGCGTCTGGTGCGCACGGAAATCAAAATCCATATATGTTCCATACAGGTGCACAAAATAACATCTAGGTGCAACGGGTGTGCACGAAACATCTGTCATAGGCAACGTGTGTGCCTGACAGCCCAAACATGTGCATCTGACATGCACTAAGAATCTCGATTTAGTGCATCTGGTGTGCCCCAAAATCGTATCTCAAAACATGCGCCCAACATGCGCGAAAATCCAAATCGGTGCATCCATCGTGCACGAATGAAAATCTAAACCCTGCGCACTCAACATGCACGGAATCACAAAATCCAATAGCAACGCCGAACATGCTTAAGTCCAGTCAAAAGCACGGAGTGCAAGAATCCACATCAATATCACAATCAAAATCGACATATCGAAAGACATCAAATCGAAGTCAGGTGCAACCGTAATGCACAAAATGTAAATCCGGTGCAACAAAGGCATGATATATAAATCTGATGCGATAAACGCAAGAAACATAAAACTGGTGCGACAAACGCACGAAGTATAGAACTGGTGCATCCCATGCACAAATATCAAGCAATAACTCAAATACGTAAGCAGCAACACCAAGTGTACCCAGGTATAAAGGAAATCATAAACGTGTGCAACTGCGTGCACAAAACACACATCAATGCACTACAAGCACATATAAGCTATACCGAGTGCAAAAATCAAATCGTGTGCGTAACATATGCACAACATCAAATCAACTGTATGAAATCCATAAAGTCATAAGCAGGTGCAGCCAAGGCACGAAACGATATACAACGCGGCTCAATCAAAATCAGGTGTACCGCGATGGAAAAACTCACAACCGTGTGCATCAGCGTGCACAAATCAAAACACTAAAAGTACATGAAACTATGCTGGAAGCGTAAATCAAATCACCGACAAAAAATAGGCATGAAATCACAATCAATACCTCAAGAGTAATAACTATGTGCAAGGTATAAATATCCAGTAGGTGCAACCATAGTGCACAAAATCAAATATCATAGAACTCGGTCACCCAAAACCAATCATGCAAATAGATCGCCCAAAATACCGAAATCCCAAAGTGACGGATACGTGATAGTCGAATCACAAAATCACAAATCATAAATACCGTCATCGGTATATCCTCCTTCGAAGTCGAGAAGGTGCCGGTACATCCAATGCTAGCGGAGCAAGATATCTACTTGCCTCTTGCTCGCGGCTGGCGCCCTCTGCATCTGGTTCCTGATCTTTCCTGTAGATTACCAATCTCGCAATCCATCGGCTCATCGGCCCGGTCAGGTGTGCTGACAGGGACGATTCCGTCCTGGCACTTCCCTGGTCATCTCTCGGTCAATCCTCACGACCGCTCGTAAAGCAGCACATCTCTGGCGCCGACCTCGGGTCCTCTGAATGCACATCACGCATCTGCTCCTGGTGCAAATCTTATTGCAGCAGTGTATTGGAAGGAATCCCTGCTCAAGGTTTCTTCTGATTTTGCCTAGGCCAAACTGTACAGGGCTAGTACTCTGGCATAATCTTTTCTCGCTCTCTGGACATCTGCATCCTTAGTATAACATCTCTTCGGAAGCTGGTCGCATCCCTGTGCCTCTGTATGCATATCCGACTTTTAATCTTAACGGGGTGTAGTAGCAGCTCGTCTGCTTCTCGCATGAACTTCTTGTCCCTCTTGTCTGTATCATCGACCATTTCGACATCGCGTCTCTATCTGCGCACTTCAATGTCCCCGGCTACGGTCCCTCCGAAGTCTCTAACACGGACTCGAAATCACGAACTCGGTATCTTCGTCACTCAGTAGGAGATATCTAGCCGAACACGTCCTCAGCGTGCATATCACATCTCTGATGTCAGCGGAGTGAAACGTCATCTCGTCGAAATCTCGTGCAAACTCTTTACTCCACCTTGCTCCAATATCGACTGATTCGCACTCATCTCATCGTGGCTACACAGACTGCGCTCCAACGGCTATGCTCGTATCTAGAGTCTCCCAAGCAGTGTCCCATCACATGATATCCGAATGATGTCGAATCGTCCGATCGGCTCGTCAGAACCTCACAATCCCCCAAGAGCTCAACATCTCGGGTACAGTTTAATAGTATCGAGTGCATACCACAGCATCGGTGGTCCAGCCGTAGAAGGGCAAACCCAAGCCTCACTAATGGCGCCGAGGAACTACCGCAAACCCTAAGGTTCAAAGGCTTTCACATGGTCATTAAGTCGAGTTAGGGTTTCATTCTTCTAGAGGGTCCATAGAATCGCTTGCATGTCTTTCCGAATACTTTAAACTTGGAAAATGGGTTCCTGACATTCGATCGTCTCAATCGACTCTCAACGAATTTGCGTAAAGTCACCTCTAGCTGGAATCAATCTATCTGGTGACCTCGCATCGGGGTAAGCGAACGAACCACATGTCCTAGTCATTAATCCTCGGTGACTAGCGACTCACTATCATATCTCTAAGAATATGCTCATGCTGCAGTAGCTCCAATCATCTGGGCGATATCTCATCATTCGCAGCAACAACTGGCTCAATCGTCGGTACGCTAAGCAGTGCCTCAACCATCATGAATAAGCGATATACCAACGGTCATCACATCCTGGCTGGCCTCTATCAGTGGCTCAATCCTCTGGTACCGACCGGTACATCCGAAAATCTCGCAACAGCGATCTGTCAAACGCTCATAGTGCGGAAACACAAAATACGAAGCTTCAATGCAACCGTATGCCTCTGGAATCACGCCCTGGTCAGCCCTCATCCACGACGAGCTCATGCTGACGCAACTCGAGCCGTAGCTCACTCTGCCCGTGCAATCGCGGCGGCAAAACCATAACCAGTATCGATGAAGGTAGAACATAGGAAGGAATATAATACGGTGCAAGGAAATGTACAACCTAAGGTTTCTTAAGCGGAGTGGCGTGTCGTAAGTATGCCGCGGAACATACCCACGGTACGTCACTCTTCTTTAGTCACCTATTCCATCAACCAAGGGTCATCCTATACGATGAAAGTTCGGGTCTAATACCCCCTCGACTAAGTCTAAGTTCCGTAAGGTCAAGCCTAAGTTCCGTATATAAATAACGCCCTAGGCTCCACATAGTCAAACTCAGACTCGAACCTAGATCAACCTAGCGCTCTGATACCAACTTTGTCACGACCCGAAAGAGCACGTGACTGGCCCTTGAGCCATATAAAGTCTATAGGACCCCATCTGATCCAAGTAAGCCAAAAGCCCAGAAATCTAAAACCATTTAAAGAGTAAATAAGGAAAACTGGTTTTGAAAGGTAAAGAAATCATGTTTCGAAAATCAGTTTTTAAATAACTAAGCCGAATGTGTATTTTTAAAATGTGTAACCTTTCCTGAAAATTTCGGCAGAGTTTCCTTTGTAAAAACTGGCCCCGAACGGGGTACAACAAGAATAATATATAAGAAATGACAAAAGGCATCCCCAAGCGGGAGCTAGCTCTTCGTCAATCGACGGTCACAACCACGCAAGCAATATAATATACAACGCCAAAGGGCGAAGATCAAAACCCAAAAAGAAACTCAAAACAGCCAGAAACCGTAATACTACAAGCGCGACTCTAAGGTCGAAATAATACAACACTGTTTTCTAAGTCTGAAACAATACACAAGTTTTGGTTGATGGAATTACTAGATACAATGAAAAATACAGGAGCAATGGCGGTTCTGATACAAAAGAACCCACCTACCAACGCAAGTCACCCATATGGAAGCAGTGTGGCAGAAATGCCGCTATGGAATCTGTACGGCAAAAACCTGCATAGACTGTGGCACAACGGGGGTGAGTTGCCAACTCGTGAATAGAAAATATCTACAAGCAGAGATCGAATGTATGACCCAACCTAGGTCAATACGATCAGATATAAATAAACCTCAATATGAATAAAGCTGAAGCATGTTAACTGGCAATGTAATCTCTATACATGAGTGTAGTGCCAAGTGCTTGTGCTAGTGCCTCAGGTAATAGTATATCATGAATGTGAGGTATGATCAATGTAATCAAATCTGCATATACGTGGATCCCGTCCACTCGTCACCCAATGACAATAACCATCATGCATGTAAATATCATCAGCATATGAATGGAAATATGAGGATATAAACCACCAGTGTCCCTCGCGACACGTCAAAATCATGGAACCGGAGTGCCCAGCATCGGCACTCGAAAACATCATGAAAACTGTGCCCAGCATCGGCACGTAAATCCTCATACATCGGGCTCCGTCAGTCCGGATCGGCCCACGGGCTCTGTCTGTGGTATCGGCCCTCGGCCCCGGCCGTACGCCCATATCCATCTATCGACTCTGGTCAGTATCCTCCGGATAACTCCCAGGTCCAACCAATCACCGGTAGGTACTCGCCCGCCTCCAGGCTCAATCGGCAAAATCCTTCGATCATCTTGTTAGTTATATGTATGCCCTAGAGGCCATTACTATACATAGGATGTATATTGTAGTGGATGCTGGGACATATATAGGGAGGACTTTCTTGCTCGACATGATAGTATGCTATCTGGTTGATCTTTACCTTAACGTGTATACTGATTGTCTCTCTGTTACATGTTGGTAAAGCCCTTAGGATCTGTACTTGACTACCTGGACTATGATGCGGATCATACTAGTGGGGACATGGTAGTCCATAAGTACATCCTTTAAAGTCCCTAGTCGTGGGTGTATCGAGACGGGGCATCGATATACCAGAGTAGACTAGCGTATACCTTCTCGACCCATACAGAAAGGCGATGGATGATCCCATATCCATTGGTGTTTGACATCAGAGATGATATATGGGTGCTCAGTGGAGACTGGGTACACTGGACGGACTCGCCGAGAACTCCCAGATGGTATTATACCTCACGTCAGATGGCAGTTCTCTGTTGACACTGGTATAGGTTAGTCTGTAGACCCGAGATCATCATAGAGTCTTGTGTGGTTCCCACTGTGCTTTGATTTCCATCTTACCACGTCCAAGAGGGCGTGCAAAACGGTGGTTTTTGGGTACGGTCCCGAGTCACATGGAGGCAATGAGCGATAGGAGGGGATTCGTCTCTCCCGGTATAGGGGGTTGATGTTGCGCTGTGTTCGATTGGCTATAATAGGAAATCCCTGGCCAGGGTTGCTGAGATTTACTGGTAAGTGTTACCAGTAGTTTCTCGAATAGTTATAGACCTCATATCGACACGGCTTATCGAGCTATTGGGGTCTGACGTTTACCACCCCTAGGTGAGATATGCGACATATCAGACGATCAGACCGGACTGTACGGTAGTGTTACTGGTTGGATTCACTGGAGTGTGAGCGGGCTTGCTCGTCGATCTTCTGATCGCTCAATACCCGGGTGGCCGTTACGTTTAGCAGACCGCTTGCGGCTTGTGGGTGTTTGATATGATCATCATCAGCTGCCGGCGTATTGACGAGTCTTTAGAGTCCTACACAGAGGTTTCCTGGCTCAAGCGAAACGAAATAGGAGCGCATATGAGATATGTGCGGGACCGAGAATAATGCGTGTATGTGATACCGTATTTCATTCTCGCGATGAATGTATCGAATGGTTGTATGCGATATAACCTAGTTATCGATTCAAGCGATGATTCGATAAACCGATACATTGTATACTAGTCGGTTGTGTGCGACATGACCGGATCATTGAATCAAGTGTTGATTTAATGATTTAATGCATATTTATATATTTGATATATTACTTTGCATCAACTAGTATCGGTTTACTTAAGATGGATTTTCTCACTTGGTTTGTGCACATTGTATATGTGATATACTTTTGTACACTTGATTGTATCATGTTTGATGATACATGTATACTTGGTTAAGTGTAAAGAATTAAACCATGGTTAAACATATAATTAGGGTTTTATTTTTCCATTATTTATTTATTTGTTTATACATTTTAGAAAATAAAAGGAAAAGAGAAAAGAATGGTGGCTTTATTTGTTGTTTAGTTGAAGCTTCATGAAGCTTTGACTTTGTCCACCATTCTTATCTCATCCTTAACCCTAACCATTCCTTTAACCTTGGTCAATTCTCTACACATAACCATAGTTAGAATTATGATAAGTTTTGGTTTTTCTATTATTTTTAATTTAACTTATCATATTTCTTTCTTCTTCTTCTTCATCTTCTTCACATGAAGAAAGTTCACTTCATCAATGGTGATTGATGAAAACAAGTGAGAAATCCAATTCTAAAGTCTACCCACTTTCTATTTCTTCATCCTCTACCTCTTGCCAAGTAGTAGAGTGTGTTCTCTTCACAAGTTTTTGGACTTGGTGAAGTCGGAGCTTGATTTAGCGATGCCTCGACGTAGATCATCTTCGGCACGTCGTCGATGACCTAGCCCGCTTCTTCTCCGATGAAGCCGACGCAAGAGCCCGGATTTCAGATTTGTACAGCGGAGATGACTTCTTCATGGAGCTATGGAGGTGGACAAACGGATCTACAAAGGTTGTATATCCGTATCCCTTAGTTAAGTGTTAACTAGTTAGCTTTTTCGCCTAAATATCTAGCCGACGATCCGTAGTCGGGTCTCTCGGCACCCATAAAATTTGTAATTGGCATGTTCGATGCCTTGTGAGACCTCACTAGGGTGCCTAGGAACCTTTCAGTGGTATCAGAGCCTAGCTAGAGCCTTAGGCGAGTCCAGACGAAGTTTGAAACCCGAACGAACCCGAAACCCCAACTCAAATGTTCTCTCTGTACTTTTTATAAAAACAGGGATTTTTCCAAATTAAAAATATGCAGAAAACCCAGCAGGAAAATATAAGAATTACGGCGCAAAATTGGGGTTATGAACAGTTCAAGATGACGCGGAACCGTGGCATAATCCTTCCTTAGGCGGCGGTTCCGCGGCAGATTGATGACGTCAGCCTTTAAAAGTTGCACAGTAATTCATTGTTTGCAGTGTTGAGTTCTCTGGGTATTTTTAAATTTCATTCAAGAGTTGAAGTTTCTGGAGTTGTTTTGGGGATTCGGTGTTTTGATCGGAGTATCAAATTTTGTCTGTGTGGCTTTCCGGATAAATTTTAGAATATGTTAAAAAGTTCGACCGGATATAAATACCCAATTTTTCCCCTGTCGGGAAATTTCCAAGTGTTGGATTTTTCCGTAGTTTAACGACGTTCTAAGTAGTGCAAGTAACTCGATGGACCCTCTAGAAGACAACAAACCTTAACTCGATTATGTGACCGTCTTGAACTGCCCTTTGAACCTTAGTGTTTGGGGCAGTACGGCGTGCCACATGTGAGGCGTTGGCTTGACCCTTCTACGGCTGGACCGTTGGTACTGAGGCACGAACGGAATGTTGTTAGACTTATTTCATGTGTTGAGCTGTATCGGGAAAACTTGGGTATTCGATTGTTTGATCGGAAAGTTTGACATTTTCTATTTATCCGGAATGGGATACAATAATTGGAATTCACAATAAGTTATGAGATAACTGAATGAATGTTATAAACGTAGCACTTTAGTCTCACTTGATCGGTTGCCACGGAATTTTGATGTGATCAAAAGTCCGTCGTAATCACGTAGCGTACGCGGATACTCGCCGGGTAAACTTAATAGACAGCCTCACTCCATAGCCCCGACCAAGTGACTGTAGGAGAACCCCGTCGCCGAAAGCATCCATTCGGGTGCTCGCGGTAGCGGTTTCCGCCTTGGTGCACTTCGTCGATGGTATCAGGGGTGCGGCCGCCTACTAAAGTTTGCGATGAGCATTCGATCAGTTTTTCGGGAATCTTGTTGAATTGCCCGACTTGATATTGAAAAGTGTTTTCGATAATGAGACTAAAATGCGGGGTTTATAATTGTTAGGCATGCGATGTCTAAGGAATTCATTCGGTCAGGCATGTGATGTCTGAGGTGGTTGCGGAATCCAACTGTTGTAGTTTTACACTTTCTTTTCTGTGACCGTAAGTGTAATATGTGATATCGCCGGTTTCGTTGCTATATGTCAACGACAATTGGGATGGACATATTTACTTACGTTGATGACATGTGATGTTATGTGTTGCTGGATATGTTATATTGGATCGTCGTGTTTGGATAGCCGGGGTTTTTTATGTGAGATGAGTGTTTTTCATTTTCATTCATGTAAAAATCTGTATGTAATATTCTTTTATTTGGGGCACTTCCAGGTTGCGGAAGTTGTCACCGTTGATGTATATTATTTACTTTTCCGCACTAGGATAGACCCAAGGAGGGGAGCACAAGTAACCGGGTTCTGGAGTCCAGTGGGAGACCAACTCGAGGAGTCGAGTCCGGGTCTCCTAACTCTAGAATTGGTAGGGTTGCTTGCCACTCTCGTAGGGGTCTAGGGGTGTGGGTTTGGCTATTCATCACGACCGTGGAATCCGTGTTTTATACTGGCTCGTATTGAAAACACGGACGTCCTAGTATATCCAATATTTCATATGATTCTTCTGCTGCGATATCTGTGATGTGATCATGTGATGTTCTGTGATAGATATAGTATATAGTATATATGATATATTATATAGATGTTACTTATGTTTTACACCCGCGCTAGCCCTGCCCCGCTCTGCCGTTAGTTACCTAACCTAACGGTGCACGAGGGGACATCGAGGCGAATGCGGATGGCATAAGTGTACGTCGTATTTATCTGTGATGTTTAGGTATTTAAATGATGGGACTTCATTAATGAGATTAATGAAATAAAAGAAACCTAAGATGTTGTTGAATCGAATTTCAAAATAAAACAGGTAGCTACAGTTCTTGCTTTGCACAGCGGTATATATGATATATCCTGCACCTTATTGGATAAGGAAAGGGCCGAGATCCCTTCACCGGGAGTGACTCCTTTAGCAATAACTGGCAGATGCTACGCACTCGGTTTGTCTTTTGATAGCTTTTAAGTGTTTTTGCTTTGCACAGCGATATATATGATATATCCCGCACCTCATTCGACGAGGAAAGGACCGACGATCCCTTCACCGGGAGTGACTCCTTTAGCAAAACTAGAAAAGCCTCAAAAACACTCCATTTTAAAATTCATTTGATTCTACAACGATATCAAGTTCATTACGCAATAGGTTTTCAGAAAAACCTGTCGTAGCCCTCCGTCATTTCAGATATGTACTGGTTAGTATTCGTGCTGCGTTTGTTGACCTCTGTCAAGGCGTAGTGTGCGGTAGCTGATTAGTGCTTATCTGCATAAGCATATGATGTGATTGATTTAGGGTAGTCGTGCGACCTTGTTGACCTCTGTCAAGGGTCGTGCGGGTGGGTTTACTTCAATCAGGAAATGACGGGTTGAACTTGACTAGCAGCCTATGGTTTGTTGACCTCTGTCAAGGTCATAGGACGCTAGGGGCAAAATATTATCGGGAATTTCAAGTGTTGAAATTTGCAATGAGATTGCATACCTTCTATGAGATAGTTGGATCCCGATACCCGCTGCGAGTAAGAGTTACTCCTGGGAGAGTTTTATACATTACAATTAGCCGATCAAGTAGGTGTCTAGAAAGGTGTCAACGAGGTTACGCCTCTGGGAAAACGAGGTTTACATTAATTAGGTTCGTGCGAAAGAACGGGGCACCTCCCTCAAAGTACCGACACTGGCCTGGCTGAAAGATTGGCGAACTTGTAGTGTGTAATTAATCCCGGCTAGTCTTTCCTTTTAGGGTTTGAAGGAAGATTTGATAAAAAGCAGTGGGAGCCATCCTGATTAGATAAAATAATAACCAATCTGTTCTTGCAAGAGCGCACGCTGAGTGTTTTCTTCTCTTTCTCTCCAGGTAGCGACCATATCACGCCTTAATCAAGATAATAATACGGATTATTGACCGAACCCGCTTGTTATACTGAGCTGGGGAACGTTGGTCCCGCTCCAACTTATAATTGTTATAAGACAGAGCAGGAAATTGGGGAATGCCAGATTTCCCGTGCCGCCCAAATGAAGAGAGTGCATGCTGATGCATCATCTTCGGGTGTGTTCTTTATACAGAACTGTTTCTCTATTCTTTACGTCCTGGGTATGTGATACCAGATCAGGATCCCGCATATGTAATATGTTACATGGGCTACAGATAGGTAGAGAACTGAGAACGGGTGATAAGTTTCATGAGACAGAAAACGGGGCAAGAGTTGCAGCCAAGTCTGTTGGTCACTGTCACCCTGTATTACCAATACATTGATTCTGAACGAATGTTGTTAGATACCGAACCTGATATACAAAATCATATCTATCTCTTTATTAGATAAAGAAATGATAAAATTTTGTATTGTTGGATAATGTTTTGAAAATTTCCTATATCAAAAGTTGATCGGTTCAGGCACGTTATCTAAAAGCATTGATGTTCTAAATCAAACTACAGTTCTTTGTATACGGAACACACAGAAGAGGAAGAGTTCAGAAATGAACGGATCCTTCTTCAGGCATTGTAGACTAGGTCATATCAATGCGATCCGACTGGCTGAAGTTACATATTAGATGCATATTTAAATCAGTTTGAATTTACATCTTATGAAACTTGCCAGTCATGTCACAGAGATAAGATGACCATAGCTCCGTTTATTGGAAACAGAGAAAGAGTTAGTGAACTCTTGTGATGATACATGTTGATGTATGTAGGTCCCCTGTCTACACATGCCAAGACCGATTCTTTGTACTTCATTACATTCTCTGATAATCTCTCGAGATTCAGATCTATGTTCTTGTTGAAACACAAGTCCGAACCTTTTGAGATATTCACGGAATATAAGTTAGAAGTAGAGAACCAAAATACGGGTATAAGTATTATGTCCTATGATGAGATCAGGGAGGAGAATACATCAGCATGGAATTTCTGGACAATTCTAAAGGAGAATGAGATTCTCTCTCGGCATTACTCCTCCGAATACACCATAGCACGATGGTATATCGGGGCGGAGCAATTACACCTTATATGATAAGGTGTGCTCTATGATGAGTACTACTGAGTTTCCTATTTTCCTTTTAAGGGGTTATGCACTTGAGAAGCTGCATACCTATTGAATAGGTTCGAATCAAATCAGTTGCCTACCACTCCATATGAGATATGGAAAGGGAAGAGCCCATGTCTTAAGCTAGTTAAGATTTAGGGTTGTCCGGCCTATGTCTAAAAGCAAAATCCGGACAAGCTCAAGGCAAGATCTGTTATGTAGAACTGGAAATGTTCCAGCTATACAAACTACAGCAGATGATTTGAAAGAACCAAAGGATTCATTAGTAACCAACGAACCTCAGCCTCTCCGCCGATCTAGTAGGGTTCCTCACCCACCTGAGAGATACCATGGTTTCTCTATGACAGTGGGAGCGAGGATTGCATCATGAGATGATGACCCAACTAGCTTCGAGCTGGCCATCAGGAGTAAGACTCTGTAAGAATGGCTGGATGCTTAGTGATCTGAGATGGAATCCTTATACACCAACAAAGTATGGACTTTGGTTGCAATATCTGAAGGGTTAAATCCCCATCAGGAGCAAGTATATCTTGAGAAGATTACTTGGTGTAGATGGAAAAGTTGAGACTTTCAAAGCTAGACTTGTTAAAGCTTTTCGTCATCGACCAGGCGTGGATGATGATGAAACCTTTTCTAAGTAGCTATGCTTAAGTCCATCCAGATCCTACTTGTCACGGCTACATACCATGACTACGAAATCTGGTGGTTGGGTGTCATGACTGCTTTTCTAAATGATGTTTTAGAAGAGTGCGTCTATAAGTACACAGCCAGAGGGCCTCGTAAACAGTGGGAGCAGCGGAAACGTGTACAAGATGCTTTATAGGATAAAGCAGGTATCGCGGAGTTGGAACATCTGTTTTGATGTAGTAGTCAAATAGTTTGACTTCATCAAAATGGTAGATGAACCTTGTATATACAAAAAGGTAGTAGGGAGTATGGTGGTGATCCTCGTAGAGTACGTGGATGGCATACTCTAGATAAGAAAGGAGTTTCTTATGCTACGCTCGATCAATCTCTGTTTATCACAAAGATTCTCCGTGTAGGATCAAAATGATACCTCCTAAATCCTAAGTTTTGGATCTATGAGATAGATCTAATTGGATATTAGGATTCTCACTAGTTGTAGTGAGATGGTATCAATCGACCCTGGGGAGAATCACTGGAAGTGTTCCAGGGTGATAAAGACGACTGAATGTCAGTCACAGGCATTGTCTTTACCCTCAGTAAAGGGACGGTATGTTGGAAGAGTTCCAAGCTAGATACCGTGGCATACTAGACGATAAAGGCTGAATACATCGCTACTTAAGATGCTACCATAGAGACAGTCTGGGTGTATAATAGTTTATGAGATGAACTTCGTTCCTACCATTGTGAGACAATGGAGTTGTGGCTTATGCCAAGGAACACCCATCCCATCAGTGACCCAGGCGTATTCTGAGACCGCATCACCTGATCATGGAGATAGTTGATCTCCAGGGTGATCGAGGTAAGGAGAGTAGATTCTGAGGACAACACAGCGGATCCACTCACAAAGGCCTGTTCCTAAAGAGAGATTTTTTTATGGGATAGTTGAGTATGAGATACTACAACCACTGCTACAGATGGCCCTAGTGCAAGTGGGAGATTGTTAGTTATATGTATGCCCTAGAGGCCATTACTATACATAGGATGTATATTGTAGTGGATGCTGGGACATATATAGGGAGGACTTTCTTGCTCGACATGATAGTATGCTATCTGGTTGATCTTTACCTTAACGTGTATACTGATTGTCTCTCTGTTACATGTTGGTAAAGCCCTTAGGATCTGTACTTGACTACCTGGACTATGATGCGGATCATACTAGTGGGGACATGGTAGTCCATAAGTACATCCTTCAAAGTCCCTAGTCGTGGGTGTATCGAGACGGGGCATCGATATACCAGAGTAGACTAGCGTATACCTTCTCGACCCATACAGATGGGCGATGGATGATCCCATATCCATTGGTGTTTGACATCAGAGATGATATACGGGTGCTCAGTGGAGACTGGGTACACTGGACGGACTCGCCAAGAACTCCCAGATGGTATTATACCTCACGTCAGATGGCAGTTCTCTGGTGACACTGGTACAGGTTAGTCTGTAGACCCGAGATCGTCATAGAGTCTTGTGTGGTTCCCACTGTGCTTTGATTTCCATCTTACCACGTCCAAGAGGGCGTGCAAAACGGTGGTTTTTGGGTACAGTCCCGAGTCACATGGAGGCAATGAGCGATAGGAGGGGATTCGTCTCTCCCGGTATAGGGGGTTGATGTTGCGCTGTGTTCGATTGGCTATAACAGGAAATCCCTGGCCAGGGTTGCTGAGATTTACTGGTAAGTGTTACCAGTAGTTTCTCGAATAGTTATAGACCTCATATCGACACGACTTATCGAGCTATTGGGGTCTGACGTTTACCACCCCTAGGTGAGATATGCGACATATCAAACGATCAGACCGGACTGTACGGTAGTGTTACTGGTTGGATTCACTGGAGTGTGAGCGGGCTTGCTCGTCGATCTTCTGATCGCTCAATACCCGGGTGGCCGTTACGTTTAGCAGACCGCTTGCGGCTTGTGGGTGTTTGTTATGATCATCATCTGCTGCCGGCGTATTGACGAGTCTTTAGAGTCCTACACAGAGGTTTCCTGGCTCAAGCGAAACGAAATAGGAGCGCATATGAGATATGTGCGGGACCGAGAATAATGCGTGTATGTGATACTTTATTTCATTCTCGCGATGAATGTATCGAATGGTTGTATGCGATATAACCTAGTTATCGATTCAAGCGATGATTCGATAAACCGATACATTGTATACTAGTCGGTTGTGTGCGACATGACCGGATCATTGAATCAAGTGTTGATTTAATGATTTAATGCATATTTATATATTTGATATATTACTTTGCATCAACTAGTATCGGTTTACTTAAGATGGATTTTCTCACTTGGTTTGTGCACATTGTATATGTGATATACTTTTGTACACTTGATTGTATCATGTTTGATGATACATGTATACTTGGTTAAGTGTAAAGAATTAAACCATGGTTAAACATATAATTAGGGTTTTATTTTTCCATTATTTATTTATTTGTTTATACATTTTGGAAAATAAAAGGAAAAGAGAAAAGAATGGTGGCTTTATTTGTTGTTTAGTTGAAGCTTCATGAAGCTTTGACTTTGTCCACCATTCTTATCTCATCCTTAACCCTAACCATTCCTTTAACCTTGGTCAATTCTCTACACATAACCATAGTTAGAATTATGATAAGTTTTGGTTTTTCTATTCTTTTTAATATAACTTATCATATTTCTTTCTTCTTCTTCATCTTCTTCACATGAAGAAAGTTCACTTCATCAATGGTGATTGATGAAAACAAGTGAGAAATCCAATTCTAAAGTCTACCCACTTCCTATTTCTTCATCCTCTACCTCTTGCCAAGTAGTAGAGTGTGTTCTCTTCACAAGTTTTTGGACTTGGTGAAGTCGGAGCTTGATTTAGCGATGCCTCGACGTAGATCATCTTCGGCACGTCGTCGATGACCTAGCCCGCTTCTTCTCCGATTAAGCCGACGCAAGAGCCCGGATTTCGGATTTGTACAGCGGAGATGACTTCTTCATGGAGCTATGGAGGTGGACAAACGGATCTACAAAGGTTGTATATCCGTATCCCTTAGTTAAGTGTTAACTAGTTAGCTTTTTCGCCTAAATATCTAGCCGACGATCCGTAGTCGGGTCTCTCGGCACCCATAAAATTTGTAATTGGCATGTTCGATGCCTTGTGAGACCTCACTAGGGTGCCTAGGAACCTTTCACATCTTGCCGAGGGGAACCATACCGGGTCCACCATGTACCCGCACTCGGCTCGTCCACTCCTCGAATCGGGTTTCACATGTCGCTCTCAGCACCGAGAAAACACATGGTGGACGCACTGAAATATCATATCACGGGTAACTGGGTTTTTAAAACAATTACATATCCTCTTTGAAACACCCACGGTTCCCAAAACCAGAAATATCATGGAAACAGCATATCTCAATGCGTATAATCAGAAAACAGCATGTATGCGGCATATAGCGGAAAGGTAAGCATATCAATATGTCGTGCAAGGGTCATATCCTGAATGCCACAGTACTACAGTGTAGTGACATGGCAATTATCGATGATGAAGTGTGTGAGCCGGCAAACAAGTGTACGTGGAACATACGCATCATCGATAATTGTGCTGGTGTCCTAGCAGCATGACTGAAATATATCCACAATATAAGCGATACAATGCAAACAGCATGAATATGCGGAATCGAGTAATCACGCAACAGTAAAGGACCTGCCTCAATAAATATATCATGCAACCTTTCCTTTTGAAATAAGACGAATCAGGGCTTTTGGGTAAAATAAGGGCTACGGTGTTTTAAGAAAAGATGCGTCGTTTGAAAATATCCGTATAAACCCTTTTTGCCTATCTTTAAAATATCCCCGATTCGTTACTTTTGAAATAGGTATGACTCGGGTCTAGCCTAACGCCTACTATGCGAACTACGAACCCAACAATCAAGCCAATCGAGAGGGGTATGGAAACCACCTAAATCTGAGTCGATATCACACTATCTCATCACATGACAGGTATCACTACCATCATATCACATCTTCAGTACGAACTCTGTCATGTCGCCAAATCTCACGGTCTCAATCGCATCTCATCGACTCATCTCAATCCCACGTATCATCCTCAAAACTCGTATATGAACACATAGTCCCACACCCATGTGTAGATATACACACCATCATATGCGCACAGATAATGAAAGAATGTATGCAAGTATGTGTGTATGTGTGAGTGCACCCACTACTCTAGGGTTTCGCACTACTAAACCAATACATCCTTTATTACCATCAATAATCCTAAACAACGCATAGTAAATATATGTGTGTATACGTATTCGTATACATCACCACGGACTGCGGGGGTGCTATACGCCATCCACCCGACTTCTCCCCGTAGATATAAATCTACTCACCTTGCTTCTCATGTGTCGGTGCCGATGTCGCCATCTTCATCTTCTTTGCCTCTTATCTCATAGGGTACCTACAAGAATATCACAAACGCTAAAGCACATGAAAATCACATCGGAAACCAAAACGGCACACGCTACGCCTATAGGTAAAAACCTATAACCTCGCATGCAAACACGATCAATATCCACTTGTCGTTGACGTCCAAACGCCACCCGACAGGAACGAAACACCAAAAACCAAAATCCATACTAACACAAGTCGTAAACCATGCACCAACATAGGAAAAATCAACCCAGATTTCACCCTAGATGGAATCAGTCAAAACTAGACATACCCAGGGTCAAGAATATAGGAAATGGGGCCATGCACAAAAATCGAGGCAATTCCCTCCTGCTCTGGCCACAATTTGCGGCCAGAAGGAATTAATTGGCGGCCTCAGTTTGGAGTTGGGGGCTAGGGTTTGTTGTGGTGGTTCCATGGTGCCTGCACATCTCACTGTCAACTCAGTTTTATTTTTTGGGTCTCGGGATAATAGCAGATTACACAAAGCACTTCCAGATTTACTGTTTTCCCCGATATCGATTCCGTAATTCCGTATTCTGGTTTCAAGTTCAGGTTCGGGTCCAAATTAGCATCACACAAGGGATTCTAAGGTCACCACAATCCTCAATTCCATCTTTGATTTCAGTTTTACCCTAAACCCTAACTTGAATTCTCCAAAGTCCACAAACAACACAATATCGATATGAAACTAGAATAGATGCACAAGGAAATGAAATACTACTCTATTAGGTGCAGAAATTACCTCCTTTGGCAACTCAAGAAAATTCTTGAGTTGCTCAAAGTTCTCCAAATCCAATCTTGCTAGGTTCAATGTGTAGCTAGTGAGCTTGGGAGTAAGTTTTGTGAAGTTGGAATGGGGTTTTGGCTTTGTTTTCATGGTGGATCTAGGTTTTTAGTGAAGAGGGTGAGAGAGGGAGAGAGAGCAGCAGCAGCTCCAACAAGGGGAGGGAGAGAAAATGAGAAGGGAAATGATGGGGGGGCATGGGTCAAAAGAGGTGAAGGTTGACTTGGTCCCTTTCTCTCTCTCATCATACTACTTTTTCTTTTCTTTTCTTCACTAAACTCTTCTCACTTGAATAGTAGACCCAAAAGAAAAGCCATGGTAGAAATGCACAAGCAACACAAGTGTAGAAAATGATATGTGCACATTTTTGCACAAAATGCTAAAAATCCAATTAGCGATTCTTAATCGCGATTAGCAATAAATTAGCATATAACTAATCTTAAAAACTTTAAAATGGCATAATTCCATAAAATACCTTATTTTAGAATTTTCCATAATTTTTCCCCATCTATTTGTATTTAATTATACAAGAATATTAAAATATTCATTAAAATAATGTAAAATTATAAAATTTCCCAAAAATCATATTTTATTATTTTGGAAACGTTACAGTCTAATTAATCACGAAATGACGGGTAGAACTTGACTGGTGCTTATGATTTGTTGACCAAAGTTAAGGTCATAAGTGCTAGGGGTAAAAACCATTATCGGGAGTTTCAAGTGTTGAAATTTGCAATGAGATTGCATACCTTCTATATGATAGTTGGATCCTGATACCCACTGCGAGTAATTGTTACTCTTGGGAGAGTTTTGCACTTTACAATTAGCCGATCAAGTAGGTGTCTAGAAAGGTGTCAACGGGGTTACGCCCCTGGGAAAACGAGGTTTATTTCAATTAGGTCCGTACGAAAGCACCGGGAACCTCTCTCAAAGTACCGGCACTGGCCTGGTTGAAAGATTGGCGAACTTGTAGAGTGTAATTAATCCCGGCTAGTCTTTCCTTTTAGAGTTTGAAGGAAGATTTGATAAAAACAGTGGGAGACATCCTGATTAGATAAAATTTATAACCAATCTAATCTTGCAAGAGCGCACGCAGAGTGTTTTCTTCTCTCTCTCCAGGTAGCGACCATATCACACCTTAATCAAGATAATAATATGGATGTATTGACCGAACCCGCTTGTTATACTGTGCTGGGAATGTTGGTCCCGCTCCAACTTATAATTGTTCTAAGACCGAGCAGGAAATAGGGGAATACCAGGATTCCCATGCCACCCAAACGAAGAAAATGCATGTTGATGCATCTCCTTCGGGTATGTTCATTACATAGAACTGTTTCTCAGTATCCTCTACGTCTTAGGTATTTGATACCGGATCAGGATCGCAAATATGTAATCTGTTACATGGGCTATAGGTAGGTAGAGAACTGAGAACGGGTGATAAATTTCAAGAGTTGGAAACAGTGCAATTGTTGCAGCCAAAGTGTTAGCAGTTTTCACCCTGTATTACTAAATACACTGATTCTGAACGAATGTTATTAGATACCGAACCTGATATACAACATCATATCAGTCTCTTTATTTTCTAAAGAAAGGATATAATTTTGTATTGTTGGATATGTTTTTGAACATTTCCTATATCAAGAGTTGATCGGTTCAGGCATGTTATCTAAAAGCATATACATTCTAAATCAGACCACAGTTCTTAACGTACAGAACACACATAAGAGAAAGAGTTCAGAAATGAACGAATCCTTCTTGAGGCATTGTAGACTAGGTCATATCAATGCGACCCGACTAGCTAAGTTAGATTTAGATGCATATTTAAATCAGTTTGAATTTACATCTTGTGAAACTTGCCAGTCATGACACAAAGATAAGATGACCATAGCTCTGTTTACTGGAAACAGAGAAAGAGTTAGTGAACTCTTGGGACAAATACATAGTGATGTATGTAGGTCCCCAGTCTACATATGCCAGGACTGGTTCTTTGTACTTCCTTACATTCACTGATGATCTCTCAAGATTCGGACACATGTTCCCGTTGAAACACATGTCTGATGCTTTTGAGAAATTCAAAGAATATAAGTCAGAAGTAGAGAACCAATACAGGTATAAGTATTATGTCCTTTGATGAGATCAGGGAGGAGAATACTTAGGCATGGAGATCCTGTACTATTCTAAAGGAGAATGAGATTCTTTCTCAGCATTACTCCTCCGTATACACCATAGCACAACGGTGTATCGGGGAGGAGAGATCGCACCCTATGAGATATGGTGCGCTCTGTGATGAGTACTACTGAGTTACCTATTTCCTTTCGTGGGTTATGCACTTGAGAAGATGCATACCTATTGAATTGGATTCCAATCAAATCAGTGCCTACCACTCCATATGAGATATGGTGTGGGAAGAGCCCATCTCTTAAGTAAGTTAAGATTTGGGATTGTCCGGCCTATGTCAAAAGCAAAATTCGGACAAGATCGAGGCAAGGACAGTTCTGTAGAACTGGAAAAAGTTCCAGCTATACAAACTACTGCTGATGATTTGATGGAACCAAAGGATTCAATAGTCGCCGATGAACCTCAGCCTCTCCGCCAATCTAGCAGGGTTCCTCATCTTCCTGAGAGATACTTCGGTTTCTCGATGACAGTGGAAGCGAGGATTGCATCATGAGATGATGACATAACTAGTTTCGAGCAGGCCATCAAGAGTAGGGACTCTGTAAGAATGGCTGGATGCTTAGCGATCTGAGATGGAATCCATGTACACCAACAAAGTATGGACTTTGGCTGCTATATCTGAAGGGTTAAATCCCCATCAGGAGCAAGTATTTTGAGAAGATTACTTGATGTAGATGGAAAAGTTGAGACTTTCGAAGCTAGACCTGTTAAAGGTCCTCGTCATCGACCAGGCGTGGATGATGATGAAACCTTTTCCAATGGCTATGCTTATGTCCATCCGGATCCAACTTGCCATTGCTACATACCATGACTACGATATCTGGTGGTTGGGTGTCATGACTGCTTTTCTAAATAATGATTTAGAAGAGAACGTCTATAAGAACACAGCCAGAGGGCTTCGTAAATTGTGGGAGCAGCGGAAACGTGTGCAAGTTGCTTTACAGATTAAAGCAGGCATCGCGAAGTTGGAACGTCTGTTTTGATGTGGTAGTCAAAGAGTTTGACTTCATCAAAATGGCAGATGAACCTTGTATATAGAAAAAATGTAGTAGAGAGTAAGGTGGTCATCCTCGTATTGTACGTGGACAACATACTCTTGATAGGAAAAGAGTTTCCTATGCTACGTACGGTCAATCTCTTCTTATCACAAGGATTCTCTAAATAGGATAAAGGTGATAACTCCTAAATCCTGGGATTTGGATCTATGAGATAGATCTAAATGGATGTTAGGATTCTCACTAGGTGTAGTGAGATGGTATCAATCGATCCTGGGGAGAATCACTGGACAGCTTCCAGGATGGTAAGGTTGACAGAATGTCAGTCACAGACATTGTCTTTACCCTCAGTGGAGGGACGGTATATTGGAAGAGTTCCAAGCTAGATACCGTGGCAAACTAGACGATAAAGGCTGGTGACATCGCTATCAAAGATACTACGAAAGAGGAAGTTTGGGTGTATATTAGTTCATGAGATGAACTAGGTTCCTACCACTGTGATGTTGCGCCACGGCAGCGCCCCGGCCTCTTACTCGAGGCCAAAATGCGGAATCAAAATTTTTCCTTACTCGGAAACCGGCGCTACCGCGGACAAAGAAAACCCGGATCGTAAACCATTAACCTATACTAGCTAACTAGAGATGGGGAGAGAGATATACCAAGCGATCCGTGTCCTTCGGTCTTCGTCTCCACTCCGATCTCCCGCGGAATCTCCGTCACCTCCTCGCTCGTCGGAAAGGGCACCACGTAGCCGGAATCTTTTACGGGCTCCCGCCTCTTGACCGAGGCAACTCAGGCGCGAAGTTGGCTAGCCAACGCGTCCAAGGCTTGCTATAGAATAGTGTAGTGAACTTGTCTCTTGGGGTTATGAGGTTGCCTTGATGTGGAGGAAAATGAATAAAAGGCTATGGAGGGATTTGTGTAATTTTGCAAGCAAGCAAGCATGAGAATGAGATGATATCTTTTCACCACTAAAAATGATCCTCTCATTATCCTCCCTCAAGAATGGCCGGCCCCTCTCAAGAATGAAGAAGATTGGAGAGAGAAAAAGAATACTTCTCCAAATATATCTCAAAAGAAAAGAATAATAATGATTAAAGTCACACATCTCTCTCATCACAAATCCACTCATAAGATAAGCAATGGAAATGACCAAAAGAGAATATCATCATGAAGCAAGTCTCATCATAATGCAACATATGCAAGAAAACCCTCCACTAAATGTTAATTGCAAACTTGCAATTAACACCCTCCACCAAGAAAGTCCGACCGAGAAGGAATGAAGGAAAAACCGGCCGGAACGGAATGCAAACTGGCAACTTCAGAAAACCGATCCCGTAATAAATTACAGGAAAACCCCACTGCTGCAAATACATGCCCGCATTTGTATTCCCATTGAACACAAATGCAAAGAGACAAAACTACACTATCAAATACTAGAATCCGGCTTAAGCCAAAGCCGGCTAGTAAAAGCTGTCCGATCACGATCCGTGCAATACCGCACGTATCTGATCGAACCCTGCCATATCTCCATACGGCCTCTACAGCGTTTCGCCCGAAACTTGAGTAACTGAGTGTGGTGGACTCTAAAGACTCGTCAATACCTTGGCTGTGGATTTAACCACTAGTACGTCAGAGGTATAAGCCAATACGTGACGGGCCACCAGGTATTGACCAAATGGGACGTCGATGAGGAAGCTCACCCCGACACCCAACTGAGCCTGTCAGTGACAATATCCGTACAGTCCGGTCCGTTCGTCTATAAGTATCGCATGGCGGGCCTAGGGGGTTGGTAAAAGTCAGACCCCCAAAAGCGGTACAAGTCGTGTCGGAGCGTAGCCCAGAACACTCTGAGATACTACTGGAATACCTACCAGTAAATCTCCTGCCTCGGCCGAGGGCTTTGTGTAATGGCTCTCCTAGACACAGCGCGACCTCACCCCCAATACCGGGAGAGACGAACCCCTGCAGATCCGCTCACTGCCTCCATGTGGCTCGGGACTGTACCCAACTAAAACCTGTTTGCACGACTCCTTTGAGCCGTGGTAGGGTAGTAATCAAAGCACGGTGGGAACTCACACGAGACAAATGACGATCCCAGGTCGATGAACTAACCTGTACACATGTCACCAGGGAACTGCTATCTGACGTCTGGTATATGACCAACTAGCAGGTTCCCGGCGAGTCCTGTCCGGTGTACTCATAACCCAATGAGCACCTGTATACATCTTAGGTGAACCAACTGACACCAGTGGCTTGTGAGACCGGCCACCGCCCCTCGTCGGGGTCTCGACTGTATACACTAGTCTACTAATGGAGTATCGATGCCCTGTCTCGAAACTCCTACGACTAGGGACCTTTTAAGGATGTGCTTATAGACAACCAGCTCCCACGTATATGATCGCCATCATACTGCTGGTAGTCAAGCAAGAATCCTAGGGGCTCTATCAACGTGTAATAGCGACCTGTCATGTCACCTAAAGCAGTACACGATGATAAAGGTAAACCAGATAGCATACTATCATCTCGAGTAAGACTGTCCTACCGGGATAGGTCCTCCCTCAATCATTGCAATCACGTGCCTGTGATCCAATAATTGACTCTGAGGGCAATATCTCCAACAATCTCCCACTTGCACTCAAGGCTAATTATTGCGATGCCGCATACTCACAGCCCGTGTGATATCGAACACCCAACTCCTCTACAAGTCAGTCTCACAAAGCCCGTTTGCGAAACTATTGCGTTCGAGGAATAGCCTCAGTGAGTGGATCCGCAGAGAAGTTTCTTTCTATGTCTCTCTATATCTCAAGTTCGCGGAGAAAGCCATCTCCCGAAATGAGCAATACCTGTCTTAGAATGTCTGGATGTCTGATGGGACCTAGCTCATAAATGAACTCCAAATCCAAACTTCTTAGACTGTATCGTCAACTGAACTTAATCAGTATCCTGCGCCATGCCACCCTCAGTATTGCCTTGGACAACCTGTCCAAAATACTGCCCCTCGTCAGAAGGAAAAATATAACTCTGACAACCTCCTTGTCGTCCATGTCACCTTGGAAGCCTGGAATGATAACTGTCTCCCAAATAAGGCTGTCGTTATCATATCCCTAGAACATTCAGTTATGTTCTAAGACTGCTTCCGACTGTTTCTCCAGGATTGGATCAATATCAACTTATTGCATCTAGTGCAAGAACAACATCTGGTGCGGTACTTGACATCTCATGATTGACTCAATTGCCTAAGCAAGTGATCTGCCAATCATGAGTATCCCTCTCCCCTTTAGTCTATAAGACACCTTTAGAGAGGGTGACTCCATTACCTGCAGGTATACTACCGTGCCAGGAGTCGTCCATTCTAAATACTCATAGAATGCTGTCAAGTTACCCAGATTAGGAAACCACCCAAATCTAGATCTAAAACTATAGATCTAGTAACCAGAATGTCTGATATAATATCCAATTCCTGTGTGGAGAAACCACTGTGTGACAACCAAAGTATAACCGATCGTAGTATAGGAGTTTCCTTTCCTACTCTGTGTATGTCATCCAAATACCATGACATTACACCCTGCTACCTTCTCAACAGATCCATCCCCTATTCTGATGAAGTCAAACCTATGACTGTCACATCAGAAATAGATGATCTATCTCCGCTGTATCTGCTTTAGTCTATAAATGGACATAAGCCTGATGTCCACCAATGCTTCCGCTGCTCCCACTGACTACGACAACCCTCTGGCAGAGTCACATAGACGTGCAGTTCTAAAGCTAGTTTAGAACGACGCTATACTCATCCTCCTGCCGGGTCTCGCAGCCTGGAACAACAGCAATGGTAATTGTGGGTAAACAAGAACTTCCCTGTCACCGTCCTTGAGGCTACCGGAGTACCTCTCGGGTGCCTGAAGTTACCCACCATATCTGCGGAGTGGCCAATAGAATGTCAAATCAGACTGAATCTTTAGGTTCCTTATCAAATCTTCAGTAATCGTTTGTGGTTCTGGAATCACTTCCAGTTCTACCATACTCCCACTACTTTTTCTGAAAAAATCCATTTTTAATAAAAACTGTGGCGAGTCTAGAACAATATTTCTACTGTTCATCCAGATGGTAGAAAATCAACCCTCGTCATGGCCTGGGTCAACCCACAAATAGCCATTACAGAAACGTGCCTTGAGTTGTCCAGTGTCTGGTTTTAAGCATAAGCCGGACAACTCCCCGTACCTTAACAATGTCAAGATATGAACTGTTCTATATCCAATATAGAAACAGAGGCACTGATTTAATTGAACCAGATTCAAATCATGCAGCTATCTCCAGTGCATGTAAACTAAATGGAAGGAGGCCGATCAGCGTTACTCAACTTAGGAATGCTTCCAATTATGAGTATCCTGAAAGAGAAGCAAGTTCTCTTAATCATTACTATCAACTGAATACCATACACAAGTATCTACATCTTCGATCACTTTGAAGAATCCCGATACTTGCTATACCTGGTTCTCTACTCTATTCAAATACCTATAACTCCTCAAAACTTAGACCCTGTGTTTCCACGAAACACATGTCTAAGAACTAGAGAAGTCATAAGTAAACCGAATATAGTACGAGGACCTACCCCTCCGTCCTAATGGACCTTGGACAACATACAATACTCTGTATAAGTCCACTGAGTCTGACAACTCTTTCACTGTGTGTCGTAGGTTGAAAACTGTACTTATGGTTAAGAAGAATTACACCGCTGTTTAATGCTCCTTACCTAACCATCCACTGATATAGGTAAATGTCATCGACATAATATCAAAAGGTATATCTCACTCTATGAAAATAGACGTACAGATATATCAATTTGAAATTGGTGCACATTAGCGGATATTCAAAACCAAATATTTGCCGACTGGCAAACAACCCAGGTGACTTCCTCAAATATCACCGATTACAACGAATCCCGATATAATGAGGATGACCACCCAATTCCCAATAACTTACTCCCACTCATCATCTGTAAAACCATACAGATGTGAGAATCATACCTGGTAAATACATACCCTGGAGTAAGTGTCTAATTGGGAAATCAGTTTTCTATTAACAGTACACAGTGAAAATGAAACCTTGAAATGTTTCGTTGGGGTATCCTGGTATTCTTAGTAATGCCTCTTCCATTATCCAGATTCACAACTGTAACCGTATAATTCTTTGCCACCTCTCCAAATCCCTTTATATGTCTTTAGTCATTACCTTCTGTACACCCCTTTAAGCCAAATGGTTTTCTTCCTTCCCTACCGTTCGGCACCAGCCTATGGTTTGGAAGAAGACTATCCAAAAAGCATAAAGGGTGTACTGTCCTAATCCTAGGAGCACTCGCAATGCGAGAGAAGGTGAAGATAAAAGACACCTGAATGTACTTTATTCCTATTTCTCCTGAACCAGGATCCATCCCCGAACTGGAACAAGTTCCTTTCGAGTTCGTATATAACCATACGATGGATTATCCAATAAAATGGGATCTTCGTAGTGATACGGAGTGTCCTGGAGAAATACAAAGGTGATTTAGGATTGGCGAAGAAATACTTGGTTTGGTCGTGAATAGCAGTCGCAACTTACTTTGCCCTCTTACTAATCCCTTGCTTTGTCTTAACTTAATACCTTCTGTACACCGTTTAGGCTAACTGGTTTTCTTCATTCCCTACCGGTCGGCACCAGCCTATGGTTTGGAAGAAGACTATCCAATTTGCGTAATAGGTGTACTACTCCTAAACCAAGGAGTGCTCGCAACCTGAGAGAAGGTGAAAAGAAAAGACAACTGAATAATCCTATTCGTTTTCTCCAGAACCAGAAACCATCCTCGAAGTCCTTCGAGTTCGTATCTAACCATACGATGGTTTTTTCCAATGGAAGTGGACGTTCGTAATAATACGGGGTGTCCTGGAGAAAAGGGTAAAAGTAGGAGTGGCAATGAGGTCTGCAACTCTGACAATCCAAAAGCCAGTGTTAAAAAGGTTCGGTCAACTTGGTCACTGAGTCATAGTCCAGGGTCGGGTCAATGGTCGCTGCCAAAGAGAGAGAGAAAAGAAACACTCAGCGTGCACTCAAACCTAGATCAGAATGGTTATCACTTTGTCTAATCAGGAAGCCTCCCACTGTACCTCAAATTCTCCTCCAAACCTGAAAGAAGAATTAGTCGGGGTCACCCGAGGAGTAAACTAACTCATCAGTGGGAATCGGGATCCAACTCTCATCGCATGATAACGTGACGGAATCCACTCACGTCACCACACTCCAGAAGGTATGCGCATGCCTGGCAAGTTTCAGTTCTTTTGAAACTCCCGATGTGATTTTTACCCCTAGGACTCAAGTGACCTTGACGGAGTCAACAAATCAAAGAGTCCTAGTCAAGTTCAACCCGTCATTATCTGGATTGCATTAAACCCACCCGTACGTGCCCTTGACGGAGTCAACAAGGCCGCACGACTGTCCTAACCAATCCCACTTATGCAACAAACAAGCACCACTTAGCTACCGTACACTACGCCTTGACGGAGTCAACAAACGCAGCACGAATACTAAATAATACCCATAAGAAATGACGGAGGGCTACGAATGGTTTTTGGCGAAAAACCTTTAACGTAATGAACTTGATATTGTTGAAGGAACTGCATAGCCTTTTTAGAAAATATAGTGACGAAAACCTTTACTAAAGAGGTCACTCCCGGTGAAGGGATCTCGGCTCTTTCCCCGTAGAATGAGGTGCAGGATATTCCAACTGAATACCACGATGCAAAGCAAAAGTAATCGGCTATAGTGAAGTTAATGCCCTGACGCAAACTTCTGTCCAAGGGGTCACTCCCGGTGAAGGGATCTCGGCCCTTGCCTCGTCGACTGAGGATCAGGATATTCCAAATGAATACCACGATGCAAAACAAAAGCGAACGTCCTTGCAATAACAGCTTTTTGAAAAAGTGTTCCAACAACATCAGAAAAGGTTTGTTTAAACTTGCATTGATCCGAATCAATGCAGTCCCATCAATTGATCACACCACAAAGAACGAAAATATACTGACGTACGTATATGCCATCCGCATTCGCCACTGGGTCCCGTCATCACCCGTTAGGTTAGCTAACTAACGGCAGAGCGGGGACTGGACTAGCGCGGATGAAAAACATATACAACATCTACTAATATATATACCAATATATAGTATTTCGCTCAAGTCATGAATAAAATGCAATATCACAGAAATGTACAGCATCACAGAACAATACAGATATCTGGAAACCCCGGGTTTCACAGAGCCGCTGCTGAAACCCGACGTTCCCTTGGTCGTGTGGATAGCCTGTGCAATGAAAACCTAGACCCCTACGGGCGCGGCAAGTCACCCGCCAAAACCTGAAGCGAGGCAGTCCTCTTCAGCACCGTGAATGGACCACCCAGCACTTCACGGAATCCGGTAACTTGGGCACCCCTCCTGGGTCAACCTGTACCCCCTACGAGTGCGGCGAATAGCCCGCCAATCCTGGAGTGAAGCCCCCTCCGTCCCAATGTCATGAGATGCGGGCTTGTTGCCCTCCAGAACCCGGCTATCCGTGCACCCCACCGCGGGGTAAACCTAGTACAGAAAGTAAAATATACATACAACGGGTACATCGACCGCAACCAGGTCGTGCCCCAAAAGAATAATACAAACAGGCAGTGACGGCAGTCCACATGTCGGACGCTCGCCCCGCAATAACAAATGTACATAATACAACAAAACTGTACTATATTGCAACCAGGCTATCCCCCACGACCGATCCGCAACATCACAGCATAAACATAGAACATCAACGTGAAAGTCACGTTCGCAAATCCGTCTAACCGAGCTATAGCAGTTAGACCGGATTTACCGATCGAGTGACATTCACGGTCGCAGATATAATGTAAAAACTGTGAACTAGCATGTTTAAAATATCCGATCGAACAAATTTATCAAAGTGGGCCCCCAAAAAGAACTGTAGCACTTACAGAAAATCTGGGCCCAAATAAAATATCCCAAAAGCCCTATTTCTAACTCATAAGCTTACTGGGAAAATATGGTGCCACGATTCCTCCTTTCCGCCGCGGAAGCGCGGCCAAACCGAGGGTTTGGCCGCCCTTCCGCGGTCGAAGTGAAGAATCCGTGGATCGTATTTTCCCATAATTCTTATAATTGCTTGTACATGCCTCTGCAACAACCTGAAAAATTTTAGGAGCTCAAAAAATTTCAACAGAGAACATATGTACACAAAAATACGGTTTTTGGGGATTTTGTTCGATCGGGTTCTAAACGCGCTAGAGCAAGCTAGGCAAGGTTAATGGCGTGGCTCTGATACCATGTTGCGCCACGGCAGCGCCCCGGCCTCTTACTCGAGGCCAAAATGCGGAATCAAAATTTTTCCTTACTCGGAAACCGGCGCTACCGCGGACAAAGAAAACCCGGATCGTAAACCATTAACCTATACTAGCTAACTAGAGATGGGGAGAGAGATATACCAAGCGATCCGTGTCCTTCGGTCTTCGTCTCCACTCCGATCTCCCGCGGAATCTCCGTCACCTCCTCGCTCGTCGGAAAGGGCACCACGTAGCCGGAATCTTTTACGGGCTCCCGCCTCTTGACCGAGGCAACTCGGGCGCGAAGTTGGCTAGCCGACGCGTCCAAGGCTTGCTATAGAATAGTGTAGTGAACTTGTCTCTTGGGGTTATGAGGTTGCCTTGATGTGGAGGAAAATGAATAAAAGGCTATGGAGGGATTTGTGTAATTTTGCAAGCAAGCAAGCATGAGAATGAGATGATATCTTTTCACCACTAAAAATGATCCTCTCATTATCCTCCCTCAAGAATGGCCGGCCCCTCTCAAGAATGAAGAAGATTGGAGAGAGAAAAAGAATACTTCTCCAAATATATCTCAAAAGAAAAGAATAATAATGATTAAAGTCACACATCTCTCTCATCACAAATCCACTCATAAGATAAGCAATGGAAATGACCAAAATAGAATATCATCATGAAGCAAGTCTCATCATAATGCAACATATGTAAGAAAACCCTCCACTAAATGTTAATTGCAAACTTGCAATTAACACCCTCCACCAAGAAAGTCCGACCGAGAAGGAATGAAGGAAAAACCGGCCGGAACGGAATGCAAACTGGCAACTTCAGAAAACCGATCCCGTAATAAATTACAGGAAAACCCCACTGCTGCAAATACATGCCCGCATTTGTATTCCCACTGAACACAAATGCAAAGAGACAAAACTACACTATCAAATACTAGAATCCGGCTTAAGCCAAAGCCGGCTAGTAAAAGCTGTCCGATCACGATCCGTGCAATACCGCACGTATCTGATCGAACCCTGCCATATCTCCATACGGCCTCTACAGCGTTTCGCCCGAAACTTGAGTAACTGAGTGTAGTGGACTCTAAAGACTCGTCAATACCTTGGCTGTGGATTTAACCACTAGTACGTCAGAGGTATAAGCCAATACGTGACGGGCCACCAGGTATTGACCAAATGGGACGTCGATGAGGAAGCTCACCCCGACACCCAACTGAGCCTGTCAGTGACAATATCCGTACAGTCCGATCCGTTCGTCTATGAGTATCGCATGGCGGGCCTAGGGGGTTGGTAAAAGTCAGACCCCCAAAAGCGGTACAAGTCGTTTCGGAGCGTAGCCCAGAACACCCTGAGATACTACTGGAATACCTACCAGTAAATCTCCTGCCTCAGCCGAGGGCTTTGTGTAATGGCTCTCCTAGACACAGCGCGACCTCACCCCCAATACCGGGAAAGACGAACCCCTGCAGATCCGCTCACTCCCTCCATGTGGCTCGGGACTGTACCCAACTAAAACCTGTTTGCACGACTCCTTTGAGCCATGGTAGGGTAGTAATCAAAGCACAGTGGGAACTCACACCAGACAAATGACGATCCCAGGTCGATGAACTAACCTGTACACATGTCACCAGGGAACTGCTATCTGACGTCTGGTATATGACCAACTAGCAGGTTCCCGGCGAGTCCTGTCCGGTGTACTCATAACCCAATGAGCACCTGTATACATCTTAGGTGAACCAACTGACACCAGTGGCTTGTGAGACCGGCCACCGCCCCTCGTCGGGGTCTCGACTGTATACACTAGTCTACTAATGGAGTATCGATGCCCTGTCTCGAAACTCCTACGACTAGGGACCTTTTAAGGATGTGCTTATAGACAACCAGCTCCCACGTATATGATCGCCATCATACTGCTGGTAGTCAAGCAAGAATCCTAGGGGCTCTATCAACGTGTAATAGCGACCTGTCATGTCACCTAAAGCAGTACACGATGATAAAGGTAAACCAGATAGCATACTATCATCTCGAGTAAGACTGTCCTACCGGGATAGGTCCTCCCTCAATCATTGCAATCACGTGCCTGTGATCCAATAATTGACTCTGAGGGCAATATCTCCAACATGTGAGACAATGGAAGTGTGGTTTTGACCAAGGAACCACAGTCCCATCAGTGACCCAGACATATTCCAAGGCAGTATCACCTGATCATGGAGATAGTTGATCTCCAGGGTGATCGAGGTTAGGAGAGTAGACTCAGAGGACAACACAGCGGATCCACTCACAATGGCCTTTTCCCAGAGAGAGACTTTATGGGATGGTTGAGTATGAGATACTACAACCACTGCTACAGATGGCCCTAGTGCAAGTGGGAGATTGTTAGTTATATGTATGCCCTAGAAACCATTACTGTACATGAGATGTATATTGTAATAGATACTGAGGCATATATAGGTAGGACTTTCTTGCTCAACATGATAATACGCTATCTGGTTGCTCTTTATCTTAACATGTATACTTACTGTCTCTCTGTTACATATTGCTAAAGCCCTTAGGATGTGTACTCGACTTGCAGGACTATGATGTAGATCATACTAGTAAGGCCTGGGTAGTCCATGAGTACATCCTTCAATGTTCCTAGTCATGGGAATATCGAGACGGGGAATCGATATTCCAGAGTAGACTAGCGTATATCTTCTCGACCCATGAGATGGGGATGGATGATCCCATATCCATTGGTGTTTGATATCAGAGATGGTATGCGGGTGCTCGGTGGAGACTGGGTACACTGAACGGACTCGCCGAGAACTCCCAGATGGTATTATACCTCACATCAGATGGCAGTTCTCTGGTGACACTGGTACAGCTTAGTCTGTTGACCCAAGATCGTCATAGAGTCTTATGTGTCTCCCAATGTGCTTTGATTTCCACCCTACCACGGCTCTATTGAGTCGTGCAAACAGGTGGTTTTTGGGTATAGTCCCGATTCACATGGAGGCAATGAGCGATAGGAGGGGATTCGTCTCTCCCGGTATTGGGGGTTGATGTTGCGCTATGCTCGACTGGCCATAACTGGAAATCCCTGGCCAGGGTTGCAGTGATTTACTGGTAAGTGTTATCAGTAGTTTCACGCTTGTTATGGACCTTACATCGGCATGACTTCTCAAGCTACCGGGGTCTAACATTTACCACCCCTAGGCGAGATATGCGACATATCAGACGAACAGACCGGACTGTGCGGTAAGAGTTACTGATTAGATTTGCAGGAGTGTGAGCAGGCTTGCTCGTTGATCTTCTGATCGCACAATACCCGAGTGGCCTTTATTTTTAGCAGACCGCTTACGGCTTGTGGGTGATTGATATGATCACTACCTACTGTCGGCGTATTGACGAGTCTTTAGAGTCCTACACAGAGGTTTCCTAGCTCAAGAGAAATGAAATAGGAGCGCATATGAGATATGTGCAGGACTGAGAATAATACCAGTATGTGATACTGTATTCTATTATCAGGATTTGTATCATCAGTCGGTTATATGAGATATAGCCGGGTTACCAAATCAAGTGTTGATTCGATTTATTGATACACGAGATATTAGTCGGTTATATGAGATATGACCGGATCATTAAATCAAGTGTTGATTTAATGATTTAATGTATAATTATATATTTGATATATTACTTTAGATTAACTAGTATTTGTTCACTTAAGATTGACTTTCTCACTTTATGTGCACAAGTTGTATATGTGATATATGTTTGTGCACTAGTTTGTATTATGATTGATGATAAATGCAAACTTGGGTGTGTGTATGACTTACACCATATTTAAGATAATGGTTTAGGTTTTTATTTACTTTGGTAAAATGGTGACTTTCTTTGTCTTGGATTGAAGCTTCATGAAGCTTTTAAGCATCTTTGACAAAGTCTACTCATTTTGTTTTGCATAAAATTTTTATTAACCAAACTATTAACTCAAACTATGGTTTAGTCTCTACAAAGGTTAACTCACCATTGTTGCATTATGATAGACTTCACTTGATAATTCTTTTTAGATAATTCTTTTTAGATAATTCATTTATTCTTATTCTTTTCTTTTTCTTCTTCTTCTTCAAGAAGAAGAAAAGCTTGCTAGAAAATTTTCAAGTGAAGAAATAAAGTGAGAAATCAAAATCCAAAGTGAACCTACTTCCTATTTCATCATCCTCTACTACTTGCCATTTGGTTTAGTGTGTTCTCTTCACAAAGTTCATGACCTAGTGAAGATGGAGCTTGAGTTTGAGTCTCCTCGACGTAGATCATCTTCGACCTCGAAGTTAACGAGCTAGCCCGTTCGTTTCTCCGAGGAAACCATCACAAGAGTCCGGGATCTCGATGATCGCAACGAAGGGACGTCAACACGGAGCATTAGAAGTGAAGGACCGGATCTACAAAGGTTGTAATCCCTAACTCTTAGAAGTAAAGTTGTTTGCTTGCTATTAGTTTCGCCTAATCTCTAGTATACGATCTTCGTTAGGGTTGTTCGGCATGTCTAATTTTTGAATCGGTCATGGTTGATATCTTGTAGACCCTTGTGACAGTGCCTAGAAACCCTACACAAAGCCCACTAGTATTGTCCGTCCGACTCATCATGCGTGCATGAGTGTACGCACGTGGTCGAACCATTTCGTAAAACCATACGATATCTACACGTTTTTCCCGATGCAGGGAAACGCTTTGTGTGGGACTTCAGAGACTCGACTCTATGCTGGCAGTGGGTTTAACCACAGGCCGCAAGTGGTACTAGCTGTACGTAACGGTCCCCAGGTATTGTCAATAAGAAAGCCGATGAGCATAACTCATCCGAACTCCTAGTGAGTTTGTATATGACAATCTCCGTACAGTCCGTTCTGTCCGTCTAAGAGTATCGCTTATCTAGCCTAGGGGGGCGGTAAACGTCAGACCCCTAATAGCGGTATAAGTCGTGTTGGAGTACGGTCCAATACACCCTGAGAAACTACTGGAGTACCTACCAGTAAATCTCGCTTATCCTGGCCAGGGACTATGTGTAATGGCGTTCCAAACACAGCGCGATATCAACCCCCAATACCGGGAGAGACGAATCCTATCTAACCGCCACTGCTTCCAAGTGCTTCGGGACTGCACCCAACTACTACCTGTTTGCATTACTCAGTAGAGCCGTGGTAGGGTAGTAATCTAAGAACAGTGGGAACACACTTGAGGCGAAGCAGCAGTGTCAAGTCAACGGACTAAGCTGTACTCATGTCATCTAGGTACTGCTATATGACGATAGGTATATTACCAACCAGCAATTCCTAATGAGTCCGTATAGTGTAACTCACAACCTAATGAGCACCTGCATACTATCTCTAGTACGACGTACGGATGGCTGTGGGACAGACCATCTCCCAAGCTGAGAAGGAAAGCGTATACACTAGTCTACTCTGGAGTATCGATGCCCTATATCGATTATCCCGCGACTAAGGACCTGTATAAGGATGTGCTTGTAGATTACCCAGCCCCCACTAGTGTGACAGCCATCACAACGCTTGTAATCAAGCATAGATCCTAAGGGCTCCACTAATATGCATAGACGATATGTTAAAAGAAATATATGTACATATTGTAGTAGAAAGAAAACTAGTAGCATACTAATATTTTGAGCAAGAATGTTATTACAACTGTGAATATCCCAAGCTTCCATTAAGTAATATACAAACTAGTATGATACAGTAATGGCCTCTAGGGCATATACACTAACAGTATCGATGCCCAGTCTCGAAACTCCCACGACTAGGGACACTTTAAGGATGTGCTTATAGACCACCCAACTCTCACGTATATGATCGCCATCATACTGCTGGTAGTCAAGGATGAATCTTATGGGCTCTATCAACATGTAATAGTGATCTGTAATATCACCTGAAGCATGTACCGATGATAAAGACAAACCAGATAGCATACTATCATCTCGAGTAACACTGTTCTACCGGTATAGGTCCTCCCTCAATCATTGCAATCACGTGCCTGCGATCCAGTAATTGACTTGAGGGCACTATAGCCAACAGAAAGCACGGGTGACCTCCCTCGGAGTACCAACACTGGCCTGGCTGAATGGTTTAGCGAACTTGCAAAGTGAAAATGATCCCGACTAGTTCCCCTTTTAGGGTTTGAAGGAGAATTCGAGGGTACAGTGGGAGCCATCTTGATTAGATAATGTGAAAACCAATCTAATCTTGATAGAGTGCACGCTAAGTATTTCTTTTCTTTCTCTGGTACAGCGACCCATGACTTACCTTAAAAATTCATGAACCAATTTGACTGAACCTTTTTAGACCCTTGGCTTTGGCTTGTCTTGATTTGCAACAAAGTCGCGTATATCCTTGCTACACCTACTCTACTCTTTGCATTTCTTCAGAACACATCATGTCACTATGATGATCCAAATTGCTTGGAACGACCATCGTATAGTTACATACGAACTCGAAGAAGTTACTTTAGTAGAGTATGGCCACAGGTTCAAAAGTAGATTATTCATTTGCCTCTTCCCTTTACCGTCTCTCAGGTTGTGAGAGCTCCTTGCATTAAGAGAGTACACCTGTTACGCTTATTGGATAGTCTTCTTCCAAAGCTCAGGCTGGTGCCAAAAGGTAGGGAAGGAAGAAAACCAAATTAGCCTAAACACGGTGTATAGAAGGTAAGATGTAGAGACATATAAAGGAATTGAAGTGAGGGCAAAGAAAATTGCAGCTACTGTCATGAATCTGGATAATGGAAAAGGGATTACTAGGAATACCTGACCATCTCCTATAAAACATTTTTCATGTTTCAGTTTTTCTCTGAATTTGTAATAGAGAACTGTTTTCCGAAATCAATTCTGACTCCAGGGTATGTATTTACCAGTTTTGGATCTCACATCTGTATGGTATTACAGATGATGAGTAGGAGTAGAATATTGAGAAATGGACGATTTGATCCTCAATATCGGAATTCGTTGTAATTGGTGATATTGGATTAAATCGCCTGGTTTTTGCTTGACGGCAAAATATTTGGTATCGAGTAACCGTTGTTATGCACCAAATTTTAAATTGAAATATCTGTACCTTTATTATTTTCAAGTGAGATATACATTTTGAAAATTGTGTTGTAAACATTTACCTTTATCAGCTGAGGATAAGGTAATATGCATTGAATAATGGTTTAAGACATTCTTAACCAAGATATAGTTTTCAATTTACAAAATACAAAATTCGAGTAGGTATACTCTTGGGACTTATACATGAAAATGTATGTTGTCCAGTGTCCTTCGGTACAAGGGGTTGGTACTCTTACTTCATTCAGGATTACCAATAAGTTCTCTGGTTTTAGACAATCATCATAGTAATGCAAGGTCCAATGATTTTGAGAAGTCTGTTGGTATAAGAATAAAGTAGAGAACCATACGTTGGAAGTATCGGGATTCATCGAGGTGATCGAAAATGTAGATATTTATGCTAGATATTCCATCATAGTAATATTGAGAACTTGATTCTCTCACAGGTTACTCATCCGTGGACACGCTCCATGATAAGTAATGCTGTATTGGCCCTTTTCCATTAGGTAATATGCACTGGAAACAGCTGCATGATTTTTGAATCTGGTTCCATCTAAATTAGTGCCTTGATTCCATATGGATATAGAATGGTTACATATCTTCAGATTGTTAAGATATGGAGTTATCTGGTTTCTGTTTAAAATCGGATTTCGGACAAACTCGAGGCATGCTTCGGTAATGGCTGTTTGTGGAATATCCCAAGCATTCACGAGGATTTTATTTCTACCATTTACAAGATCAATAGTTACATTGTTCTTGACTCGCCACCATTTTATAAAAGGAACTTTTTGCAAAGGAAACTAGTGGGAGTATGGTAGAATTGGAAGTGATTCCAGAACCACAAGCGATTACCGAAAATTTAGTAGAACCTAAACATTCAATTGGACTTGACAAACCGTTATCCACTCCACAGATTTTATTAGGTCACCTCAGACACACGAGAGATACTTCGGTTATCTTGTAGGCGGTAGCATGGAGGTCAGCATCAGGGTGATAATGACCCTACTAGTTATCAGTAGGTCATAGGATGTGGTAACTTCTAGGTGACCAGCTGCTTCATATCCACGATAGACTCCCCGCACTTCAGGAAATCATGGATTTTAGACTTTGCTAGGTGGTCCTGAATGGGTAAAACCCATTAGGAGTAAGTAGATCTTTTGAGATCTATGCAGGTGGAAAAGGTGCTAATCTAATAAGGCTGGACTTGTTGTAAAGAGTTTTCATCAAATACCCGTTGTGGATTATGATGAGACTCTTACTTCACTGTCTATGCTGAAGTCCATATAGATATGACTTGACGGTTCTGTTCCCCCTATTTGTTATCAGCAGGTCATAGAAAGTTGTAACTTCTAGGTGACCAGGTATTTCATACCCAAGACGGACTCCACGCACATTAGCAATACATGGATTTTGGACATTGTTGGGTGCTCCTGAAGGGGTAAAACCCATCAGGGGCAAGTAAAACTTTCGAGATATATGCTGGTGGAAAGGTACTAACCTGATAAGGTTAGACTTGTTGTAAAGAGTTTTCTTCAAATACCCGTTGAGGATACTAATGTGACTTTTACTTCAGTGTCTACGCTGAAGTCCATATAGATATGACTTGGCGCTGATGCAGACCATAGCTATGATATCTGGCAGGTGGGTGACTATAACGTCTTTCTAAATGGTTTTGGAAGTGCACGTGTATATGACTCTGCCAGAGGATTATCGTAGTCAGTGGGAGCAGTGGAAGGTATGCAAGATGCTCATGTCTATTTGTAGACTAAGGCAAGGATAGCGGAAACGGATCATCTGTTATTGATGCGACAGTGAAGGTGATTGACTTCGTTAAAACAAAAGATGAACCTAGTAAGAAGGATGTAGGGAGTATTGTCCTGGAATTTAGATGACATACTCCAGATAGGAAGTGATGTTTCTATACTACAATCGGTCAGATTTTGGTTGTCACATGGTGTTTTCTCCACGTTAGATATGGATAGTATATCAGGAGTTCTGATGACTAGATCTATGGTTTTAGATCTAGATTTGGGAAGTTCCCCACTCGGGTAGTTGGACAGAATTCTAAAAGTATTTTAGAATGGACGACTCCTATCGTGGTGGTGTACCCGCAGGTGATGGAGTCACCCTCTTTAAAAAGATGTCTTCTAGACTGATGAAGAGAGGGAATGGCTTGAATGACATATTATTTGCCTAGGAAATTGAGTCAATCATGCACTGTCTGGTACGACACCAGATATTACTTTTGCACTAGATGCAACAAGCATATATTAATCCAATCCTTAAGAAACAATGGGAAGCAGTAAAGAATATAAGAGGATGTTCTTGGTATAAGATAACGGCAGCCTCTTCTAGGAGGCGGTTATTGGTTCAAACTTCCAAGATGACCTGGATGACAGAGATGCTGTCAGAGTTATGAGTTTAACCTCTTCTGATGATGAGTAGTTTGGATAGTGTTCCAATAGGGACACTGAGGTAATCATGGTGCAGGATGCCGGTTATAACTCAATAGAGGATACAATCCAAGAAGTTTGTTGGATAGTGTTGTTCATTGATGACCTTGGACCCATCAGATATCCAGAAAAATTCTTGAAGCGGGGTATCACTAAGTTTAGGATATTGGTAATCTCCATAAAGTTGAGATATAGAGGGATAAAGTTGGAACATTGTAGCGAGTCCACTCATTGAGGCTATTTCTCGAACACATTAAGATTCACAAACATAGTTTGCGAAACTGATAAGTAGAGAAGTTGGGTATTCGGTAGCACACGAGCTGTGTGTACGTAATACCGCAATAATTGGCCTTAATTGTATGTGGGAGATTGTTGGATATAGTACCCTCAAGGCAATTATTATGATTGCGAGTAGGATATTTTGAAAATTGAGGGAGGACCTATACAGGTATAACAGTCTTACTCGGGATGATAGTATGCTATCTAGTTTATCTTCATCATTAATGAAGCCCTTAGGATTGTTGCTTGACGACCAGCATTATGATGGCGATCATATATGTGGGAGCTGGGTTGTCTATAAGCACATCCTTAAATGTCCCTAGTCGCGGGAGTATCGAGACTGGGCATCGATATTCCTGAGTAGACTAGTGTATATGTTTCTAGACCCCGACAAGGGGCAGTGGCCAATCTCACAAGCTAACTGTGTTGTGTCACCTAAGATAGTACACAGGAGCTCAATGGAGGTGAGTACACCGGACGGACTCATTGAGGACTTCTAGAAGGTATTATATCTATCGTCGGATGGAAGTTCTCAGGTGGCATGAATACAGGCTAGTCCTTTGACCTGAAGTCGTTATTTGTCTCGTGTGAGTTCCCACTGTACTTTGATTACTACTTTACCACGGCTCAAAGGAGTCGTGCAAACAGGTTTTGGTTGGGTACAGTCCCGAGCCACATAGAGGCAGTAGTCGACTGTCATGGATTCGTCTCTCCTGATATTAGGAGTCGATGTCGCACTGTGTTCAGTTGGCTATCATCTGAAATCCGTGGTCACGGTGGGCGAGATTTACTGATAGTTGATCAGTAGTATCTCTATTGGTGATGAGCTTGACTCAAACATGATTTATCGGGTCAGTAGGGGTCTGATGTTATCCACCCTCCAGACCCGATATGCGATACTCTTTGATGAAGAGACCGGACTGTACGAAAATTGTCATATTCAGGCTCAGTAGGGTAAGGACACACTTGATTGTCGACCCCCCTTTCGACAAGTACCTGGGTAGCCGTTACGTACAGCTGGTGCCACTGACGTGCTTGTAGTTAAACCCGCTGCCAGCGTATTGTCGAGTCATTAGAGTCCCACACAGAGGGTTTTTCCCGGTTCAGGTGACAGATGTAGGAGCCGTACGTTGGTACGTGCAGGGGTTCGATTAAATACATGTACGCAATTCACGGATTTTAATCGGACGGTTGATAATACTAGCCGGCTTAGGATTAAACCGGTTTATTAAATCAGGTTTTGATTTAATAATTTGTATATGTATTTTGATACATATATTTTAGTATTATTGTTCAATATTTATTTTCTCTCTTTGGTGCTATCCGTATTTTTATACGAATACGCATAAATGTAGCGATACATATAACAGGTGAAGTATTCCGTATTTATATGGTAATGCTTCTACAATAAGGACATCTCATATTTATTTTTCTATTTAGAAAAATAAAAAGGAATGAGGTGGAAAGGAGAAATTATTGAAGCATGGTTTGGAGGGATGGCTTGAATTGGCTTGTGCATTTATTGTGCACTATTGCATCATGGTTGCAAGACTTGATAGCCATTCTCTCATTCATTATTTTTGGTTGGCTTTTTGCCTCTACACTTGAGTTGATGCTCCATGAGCTCATGCTACATCTTCTCCTTCACCTTCTTCTTCTTGCTCTCCATTTTTTGCATGGTTCAAGAGAAAAAATTTAGTAAAGTATCCCTACATCACCGACCATCCAAACCAAGCAAGTTTGGATCGTCGGTTAGTGTCTCCTATGGATTCCCTCGGGTTGATCGTCTTCGGCAAGGGTGGTCGATTCTCAAGCGCGATCCCGACAGCTACGAGCTTGGAGGGGTCTTCCATAATTAGGTGGACACGCGACTAAGGTTGTATTTTCTAAACATTTCATGATTTTGATTTCTAGTTTAGGGTGTTTGGATCGAATCAACAGGTGTGCGTGTCCGGTGCCTGTAAAAAGTTTGTTTTCACTTCCTCCTCGCCCGCGACCTCCGCGGTGCGGGCACCGGACTCCAACATTATCAACATGTATAAGTAGCACGTAATCGCAAATAGAACATACGTACATGTTAAGATAAAATCAAATCAGATAGCATACTATCATTTCGAGCAAGATTGTCCTGTTTATATATACATATCCATAGTATCTATTACAAATAATGGCCTCTAGGGCATATATATATCCTACAAAGACGGCGTCTCTTTGTTGCTAGCCGGTTAAGTACGGGGCATTCACTGGGAGATGGAATGTTTTTCGTTCTTCTTTGAGACGAGTCAATTAAAGAATGTATATATATGTTCAATTCTATTCTAAGTGTTTGTATTTTATGTTCAAGTAAACTTGTTAGGGATTGGGTTGGTTAGTAGAGTTAGGATTAGTCTTGTGCTTATCTTTTGTCATTCTTGAAATGATGTTGGAATAATCGGAAGTAGCGGTGATTAGGAGGACATAGGAATGAGATTTGCGAGTTTAAGCAAGCTTTCCAATGCTAAATCCATTCCCAGTGCCCCTTGTCCGTCCGTTACATGCTCTTATTTCCAACCCTAGGCCAAACATATACAACCAAGTCTCTAATTAGGTCACAACTACATGTCACAATGTAGTGCGCTTAAAGGAATTCTCGACTTAGGTCGCGGCTATATGTCACTTATAGCATGCCTAAGAGAGGGGGTTGTGTTTGTTTGGTCTAGGCTCACTTTAAGTTGTTTGGCGAAGAGAAGCACAAGGGATTTTTCCATTCCTCATACTAACCTTCCTTAGTCCTAATAAGTGTGTAAATTATTCACGCATTAAAAGAAAAATAAAACAAGAAAGAAGAGAAGAAATAATGGAAAAATACAGTTTTACAAAGATAACAAGCTAACTACTTGGGCCCTCACCTAAGTAAGGGACTCCATTGAGTATAATGGCTTGAAAATACGGATTAGAAGGGAAGAAAAACAAAGCAATAAAAGAAAAACCAACAACTACTTTAATAACAAATAATAAAACTTACACTAGAAATTAAAATTACAATGCAAGAATTTAATGATACAAGTTATAAAAAAGCCTCATCTTCAATAATATTCCACTCAAAAAGCTCACACTACAATTTTCATGGAGAATAGATGATGGAGAAGAAGAAACTACACACTAAACTACAATATATCTAAGTAAAGAAAAGCATTCTTGGTTTGGCTAAAAACTGGAGTATTTATAGACAAAGGAGTGAAACCCTAGGGCCATATTATTAGCCCATATAAACATACAAAACTATCCCTGAAAAACAATCGCAAGACGATATGTGGCGGCCGCGGTTCCGCCGCTCAAATCTACTTTTAGCCGCGGTTCCACGGTCAATTTTGGGAAATAGTGTGTCGTATTTCTTATGCCTCCTCATGTTGCTTTGTTCTTCTATTTGACAGGTTCAAAATTGCAAAATGGTTCCAAATATCTTCAGATTTTAAACAGTCGAAAATGGCTACTCTTTTAATCCTTTTGGCCTTGTTCTCCCTCGAGCTCCATGACCTCTTGATCTTTGTGCCGCCTCCCTAGTGCTCTGTGCTTTTCTGAGACACGAATGACCCATGTATTCGTCTTGTCTTTTGAACTAGTAAGCAGCTCGTAACGGGTGTGGATGACTGGAACCCAGATTTTTATCTGTTTTTAGCAGATGTTCTGGATTTTTCTATAACTGTGGAGATTGTGCGTGATTTACGTTATTCTGGACTGGGAACCTGTAACCTTTAATGTAGCAAACATGGAACAAAAGCACCTACCTTAAATGTAATATTCTGGCGTGAACACTAGTTTTAAAAGCGGAGCCTAAACCACTCCTTTTCAAAACTGCACGAGTTCCTTCAACGATATCAAGTTCATTACGTTAAAGGTTTTTCGCCAAAAACCTGCTGTAGCCCTCCGTCATTTCAGATTAGTATTGCTTAGTTTTAATGTTGCGTATGTTGACCTAGTCAAGGCGTAGTGTTCGGTAGCTCCGTAGTACTTTTCTACTGCATGGTGATGCGATTGATTAGGGCAGTCGTACGGTCATTTTGACCTAGTCAAGGGCTCGTATGGGTGGATCTAATCAATCCAGGATAATGATGGGTTGAACTTGACTTGCGATTTATAATATGTTGACCTAGTCAAGGTTATAGGTCGTTTGGGGAAAAACCATATTGGGAGTTTCAAATATAGGGGAAACTTGCCAGGCATGCGCATACCTACTGGAGTGTGCTGAATTGAGTGGCTTCCATCAAGTTATCACACGATGATAGTTGGGTCCCAATTCACACTGATGAGTTTGTATTACTCCTCGGGTTATCCTGACTAATTCTCCTTTTAAGGTTTGAAGGAGAATTCGAGGAAACAGTGGGAGCCATCCAAATTAGATAAAGTGATTAACCAATCAAATCTAGGTTAGAGTGCATGCTGAGTGTTTTTCTCTCTCTAGTTTACGACCATGACCTAACATAAACTATAACTCCACACCTTGTTGACCGACCTTTTTACCATCCGATTTTGGATTGTCATGATTCACGACAAAGTCGCATATATCCCTGCTACTCCTACTTTCCCTTTGCATTTCTCCAAAACACTCTGTATCATTACGGAGATCCATATTGGTTGGAAAGACCATCTTATATAGTTACATACGAACTTGAAGAAACTTGTTTCAGTTCGAGAATGGCCACAGGTTCTGGAGAAATTGAATAGGATTATTTGGTTGTTATTTCTCTTTACTTTCTCTCAGGTTGCAAGGGTTCCTAGTATTAGGAGAGTGCACCTATTACGCTTATTGGATAGTCTTCTTCCAAACCTAAGCCTGGTGCCGAATGGTAGGGAAAGAAGAAAACTAATTAGCCTAAGTGTGGTGTACAGAAAGTAAGAAGTAAAGATATATTGTCACGACCCGAAAGGTACAGAACGTGACTGGCACTTAAATTACGAATGTCTCAAGGCGGACGTAATCTAAGTAAGCCAAAGCACAAAAATCAAAACAAAAAAAAAGCAGTAGAGTGAAGGAAAACCAATCAATTGAAAACGAGTTTATCAAATAAGTCATATCAAGCCTTTTTAAAAGCAATATCAACTTTTCCGAAAATTTCGACAGAGTCTCCTTTGTAAATACTGGCCTCCAAAATGGTACAACAAGAATATATATGAATAACATCAAATACGGCATCCCCAAGCGGGAGCTAGCTCTTCACCCCAAGGCGGTCACAAATCCCACGCAATATAAATCAGCAATATGCAAAGAAGCAAAAGAAAGCACAAGTAATTGTAAGTCCATATTGCTCACCCCGGTTCTTACGGGGAGGCGGAAACGACGAAAAACGATTATTTAGCGCAAAGGCAACATGGACTTAAAGGAAGGATCTTTGCTAAACTAGAAACTAACAAACTATTAGAGGCGTTAACTACTATGCTGTAGAAATTATACCTCACGATACCGGTCCTTCGGGTCTTCATACCGCTGTCCCGCTCGTCGATCCAAGCTCCGAGGAACGATCCGGATCTTGGTCACCTCCGCGGCCTTCTTGAGTCGAAGACGATCCACCTGAGAGTTGTATACCGAGCTCCACCTCGAGCCGAGGCAACTAGGGCAACGAGATTGCTAGTCTAGATGCCCTAGGTTGTATAGAAGAGATATATGGAAGTGTTTGTCATTGTGGGATCTTTTTCTCTCAACACATGAGATCAAAAGAAGAAATCAAGAGGAGGAAGAAGGAGGAGCTAGCAACCATGAGAGCTTTTCTTTTCTTCTCAAGAAAGAGAATGAGAAAAGAGAAATGAAATTGTTAACTAAAGAAAAAGCTAACCATGGTTGCAATAATACACAAAAGCTATCATTACAAATCCTATCATGATAAAGTTGATGGCACTAATGACTTGACCATTTTCATAACTCAAGAAAGAAAAAGAAAAAGAAAACCAAAGAAGAGTGTAGACCTCTTATGAAGGTCAATGGTCAACTTTGGTAAACGGGTCAACAAAATCAAGAGTGGTCAAGGTGGTCAAATGGTCAAAGTAATTAGCCATCATATAATTATCACTGATAGGATTAGTAATGATGTCCCCGGCTAATAAAGGTTTTGACCAAACGAATTGCCAAAACCCTAATGAGCCTGCCACATAACGGTTTTGGCCAAACTAACGGCCAAAACCCTAATGAGGCACCTCCTCCATCATCGCTCCTCAAAACTGTGCATATACACCCGCATCCGCATTCCGTAGAATGCGAATGCACAGAAGACAAAACAAATCCATCCGTGCAATACTAGGATCTGGCTTAAACCAAACCCACTAGTATTGCCTGTCCAAACATCATACGCACACAAGTGCACGTAAGTGATCGTAGCCCTGCCGTAAAACCATACGGCCTCTACACATTTCGCTCAGTGCTGGGAAACTCTCTGTGTGGGACTCTAAAGACTCGACACTACGCTGGCAGTGGGTTTAACCACAGACCGCAAGCGGCACTAGCTGTACGTAACGGTCCCCAGGTAGATGCCGATAAGAAGGCCAATGAGGTAAACCTATCCGAACTCCTACTGAGCCTGTATGTGACAATCTCCGTACAGTCCGGTCTGTTCGTCTGATACATCGCATGGCGGGCCTAGGGGGTGGCGAACGTCAGTCCCCTAATAGCGGTACAAGTCATGTCGGAGTGTAGCCCAAAACACCCTGAGATAACACTGAAAACCTACCAGTATATCTCGCTTGCCCTGGCCAGGGACTACTCGTGTAATGGCTCTCCTAGACACAGCGCGATGTCAAACCCCAATACCGGGAGAGACAAATCCTGTCTAACCGTCACTGCCTCCAAGTGCTTCGGGACTTTACCCAACTACTACCTGTTTGCACGACTCCTTTGATCCCTGGTAGGGTAGTAATCTAAGTACAGTTGGAACACACTTGAGGTGAAGTGACAGTGTCAATTCGGCGGACTAAGCTGTACTTATGTCACCTGGAAACTGATAACTGACGATAGGTATAATACCAACCAACAGTTCCCGACGAGTCCTGTCCAGTGTACTCATAACCTAACGAGCACCCGCATACTATCTCCAGTACGACGTACTGATGGCTGTGGGACAGACCATCTCCCCTCCTGGGATGAGAAGCACATATACTAGTCTACTCCAGAGTATCGATGCCCTGTCTCGATAGTCCAACGACTAGGGACCTGTATAAGGATATGCTTATAGATTACCCAGCCCCCATAAGTATGACTGCCATCACAACGCTGGTAATCAAGCAAAGATTCTAAGGGCTCTACTAATATGTATAAGCGATATGCTAAAAGAAACACATGCACATATTGAAGTAGAAACAAACCAAGTAGCATACTACCATTTTGAGAAAGATTGTCTTTACAACTGTGAATATCCTAAGCTTCCATTAAGTAATATACAAGCTAGTATGATACAGTAATGGCCTCTAGGGCATATACACTAACAATCTCCCACTTGCACTAAGGCCATGTACTGGCGTATCGAAGACCTATCATCTCGATCAGCCGCTCGAACTGAGTCTTGGGTAGGGCCTTCGTGAGTGGATCTGCAATGTTATCCTCCGAATTTACTCTCTTCACCTCGATCTCACGGCGATCTACGATCTCCCTGATCAGGTGGTACCGCCTCAAAATGTGCCTGGACTTCTGATGGGACCTGGGTTCCTTCACTAAAGCTATAGCGCCGTTGTTGTCGCAATACAGCGGTATTGGATCAACAATGGTAGGAACCACCTGAAGCTCCGTGAGGAACTTCTTCATCCAAACAGCATCCATTGCGTCATCGCAAGCAGCTATGTACTCCGCTTCCATAGTTGAGTCAGCAACGGTCTCCTGCTTGGAACTCTTCCAGCAAACCGCCCCTCCATTGAGGGTAAAGACATAACCCGACATGGACTTAGAGTCATCCTTGTCCCTCTGGAAGCTGGAGTCAGCAAAGGCCTCGATCTGGAGGTCTTTTCCGCCATACACCAAGAACATCTCCTTAGTCCTTCTCAGGTACTTGAGAATGTTCTTTACCGCTATCCAGTGTTTCTCCTCTGGGTCCGACTGATACCGGCTTACAACGCTCAATGCATATGCTACATCTGGTCTGGTACAATACATCGTATACATTATAGAGCCTACCGCAGAAGTGTAGACATGCGATCCCTTTCCAAATCTGTCTTGGGAGAGGGGTGATCCCGTGACAAGCCGGTAAATTACCGTGCTTAGAATCTTCCATACGGAATCGTTTCAGTATGGTGTCAATGTACCTGGACTGTGAAAGTCCCAACATCCTCTTAGATCTATCACGATAGATCTGGATCCCCAGAATGTAGTTGGCATCGCCCAGGTCCTTCATGGAGAACCTCTGCGACAAGAATCCTTTAACTGACTGTACCATAGGAATATCATTTCCTATTAGGAGAATGTCATCCACGTACAAGACGAGGAATACTACAGTTCTCCCTACAATCTTACTGTAAATGCATGGTTCATCTGGATTTTTGATAATGTCGAATTCCTTGACAGTATCATCGAAGCAGATGTTCCAACTCCGCGATGCCTGCTTCAGTCCATAGATGTACTTGAGCAACTTGGACACTTTACCGCCGCTCTCACTCTGAATGAATCCCTCTGGCTGATCCATATAGACGCACTCTTCTAAATATCCATTTAGGAAAGCCGTTTTTACGTCCATCTGCCAGATTTCATAATCGTGGAAGGCAGCAATGGCAAGAAGGATCCGAATGGATTTCAGCATAGCCACTGGAGAAAAGGTCTCGTCATAGTCCAAACCAGGTCTTTGACGAAAACCCTTTACAACAAGTCTAGCTTTATAGGTCTCAACCTGCCCATCTACACCAATCTTCTTTCTGAAGATCCATTTGCAGCCTACGCGTTTTACCCCTTCTGGAGCAAACTCCAAAGTCTAAACTTTGTCGGTGTACATGGACTCCATCTCGGTCCGCATTGCATCCAGCCATTTTACCGAGTCACCGCTCTGAATGGCTTGCTGGAAGCTAGTAGGCTCACCATAGTCAATAGTGCAATCCTCTCTATCCCCGTCTATGAGAAAACCGTAGTATCTCTCGGGCGGATGAGACTGCCTACTACTCCTGCGGAGTGGCGCTGGGATGTCCGGTTATCTTGAAACTTCTGGTTCTTCCAAGCTTTCAGTAATAGCTTGTTGTTCTGGAATTTCCTACAGTTCTATTGCGCTCCCACTTATCTGATTTTCTAAAAATTCAGTTTCCAAGAAGTGGGCATGCTGAGAAACAAAAACCTTTTGTTCCTCTGCGGAATAGAAAAGATACCCCCTGGAGTTCTTTAGGTATCCCACAAACATACACAGTACTGAGCGTGCCTCGAGCTTGTCCGCATGCTGCTTTTTTACAAAAGCTGGACACCCTCATGTCTTAAGATACTTAAGACAGGGTTTCTTCCCACTCCACATCTGATATGGGGTGGTAGGCACAGTCTTGGTTGGAGCCTTGTTTAAGAGATATGCAGCTGTTTCTAGTGCATAACCCCAGAAATATCGTGGCAACACAGCCTTACTCATCATGGAACGAACCATATCCAATAGTGTTCGATTCCTCCTTTCCGATACACCGTTTTGTTGTGGTGTGTATGGAGGAGTAAGCTGAGAGAGAATTCCATTCTCTTTTAAGAAGCCCAGAAACTCGGCACTCAAGTATTCACCACCTCGATCAGATCTCAGTGTCTTGATACTTTTGCCTGTTTGTTTTTCAACTTCATTCTTGTATTCCTGAAATTTATCAAAGGCCTTGGATTTGTGCTTCATTAAGAAGACATCCCCATACCTAGAGAAATCATCTGTGAAAGTAATGAAGTATGAATAACCACTTCACGGATGTGTAGACATTGGACCACACACATCACTGTGTATGAGTCCCAAGAGCTCGCTTGCTCTTTCTCCGTGTCCAGTGAACGGAGTCTTTGTCATCTTTCCCATGAGACAAGATTCACAAGTGGCATAAGACTGATACTCGAACGGATTCAAGTATCTCTCTTTATGTAACTTTGTCAACCGTGTCTCATTAATGTGACCCAGTCTACAATGCCATAAGAAAGCCTGATTTGTTTCTGGAGACTTTCTTTTAAGTGTGTTCTGGACACTGATGATCTGAGCTTGATTCAATACGTATATCCCGTTTTGTAATGTACTTGACCCAATCAGAACTTGATTAAGGTGGATGTTAACTACATCGCTTACAAAAGTAAAATCGTATGCTTCCTTAGAAAGTAAGGATACAGATATGATATTATAAGTCACACCTGGTATATAAAAACAGTTACGCAGAATCAATATCTGCCCAGTTGTCAGTCCTAGATGATATTCCCCTACGGATTCAGCATACATGCTCATTCCGTTAGCAACCCTGAGAGTCATACTACCTTTCTTGATAACCCTACGGTTTCTCAGAGCCTGTAACGAATTATAGATGTGAGATCCTGATCCGGTATCTAATACCCAGGAAGTAGGGTTAACTGACATACAGTTCTCTATTACAAAACACACCCGAAGCCGAAGCCACAACATGCTTCGAATTATGCCTACTGGCTTTGCAAGACCTGCAATCCTTCTGCCCATGTTCATTCCCGTAACAATAGGAACGTCCCTCTTTTACTACATCCATTCCCGAAACTTCTGCCCTTTTTTCTCCTTCTACTTCCCTGGTTTCCTTCAGGGTAGAAGGTAAAGACTGTAGAATCAAGTCGGCATCTGACCCGTTCTTCAACGTGGTCTTCAGGTCCGTGAGCTCAAAACAGCTGGTCTCTGTAAGGACGTTGCCCCTTACAGGAGACCCGATAGCCAACCTCGCTGGAAGCAATTCGTTCGAGGTCTCATATCTTGCGATACGAGATTGCTCTCCATATAAATCTTTGTTATGGAGGAAGATAGAAACTAAGTACATCTTCTCGTGCTACCTCTGGTATGCACCATCAACTGAGGCTAACACGAGGCACTTGGCTTTCGCACAGTCTTTTTTCGATGTCTTGCGGATATGGATATCCGTGATAGGGGAAACTGGACCTGAGACGGCAGGGGTTGGATCGGTCAAGAGGTGTCCCAGCTTGTCATGGGCAATGGACATCTGGACAGACCTTTCCCAGTCATAACAGTAAGATTCAGTCATTTTATTATCTAGATGTAACCTAGGTGCGGTCACTGGGTCGCTGCAATTAAGAGAGAGAGAAGAAAACACTCAGCATGATGCTCTTGCAAGTTCAGATTGGTTTTTAATTTATCTAAACAGGATGGCTCCTACTGTCTCTCGAATCCCTCATCAAACCATAAGGGAAGAATTAGTCAGGATCAATCTCACCGTACAATACTTGCTTAACCGTTCAGCCAGGCCAGTGTTGGTGCTTCGAGAGAGGTTTTCCAACGCTTTCGCGAAGTTCCTTAATTAAGTAACCTCTTTTCCCTGGGGGCGTAGCCCCGCTAACACCTTTCTAGACACCTACTTGGTTTATAGTATTGATCGTTAAGTGAGAAAGTTCCCGAGGAGTAGCATATACTCACAGCAGGATCGGGATCCAAATATCATCGCGTGACAAATTGAAGGAATCCTACCAGAATCATCACACTCCAAATGGTATGCAGCGCTAGCAAGTTTCAGTTCTTTTGAAACTCCCGATGTGGATTTTTGCCCCATGCTCTTATGACCTTGACGAAGGTTAACAAATCATAAGTCACATGTCATGTTCTACCCGTCATTGTCCAGGTTAATTTGAACCCACCCGTACATACCCTTGACGAAGGTCAACAAGGTAATACGACTGTTCTAAACCAACGCATCTATCTGCTACATATGAACACCCAATAGCTACCAATCACTATGCCTTGACGAAGGTAAACAAACATAGCTTGAATACTATTGAATATCCATACGAAATGACGGAGGGCTACGAATGGTTTTGACGAAACCATGAACGTAGTGAACTTGATATAATCGATGGAACGAGATAGCTTTTAAAAGGAGTGGTTCAAGCTCCGCATTCAAAATTTGGTTTTGAAAAGAACCGAGTGGTTTTGAAAGTGTTCCAACGACTGTTACTTGGTTTATTTTTTTCTTGCATTAATTCCAATGCGTCCCATCATTTAATCCTACCATTGCAGAAAACAACCAAAATATGGCGTACGCTTATGCCATCCGCATTCGCCACGGGGTCCCGTCATCACCCGTTAGGTTACTTAACTAACGACAGAGCGGGGGCTGGACTAGCGCGGATGCAAAACATAAGCAACACCTAAATAGATATCATATATAGATATAAATCAATGATAGCAATTCCAGATCACAGATGAACAATTTGGACATACTAGGAACCCGTGATTCGTTCGAGCCTGCAACGAAAAGCGGATTACACGGTCGCGATGAATAGCCAATACCCCACCCTAGACCCCTACGGGTGCGGCAAACTACCCGCCATGTATCAGAAGCAAAGCAACCACCCTCAACACGTGAGTAGGCCACTTGGCACTTCGAGATACCCGGTAGTTTGTGCACCCCTCCTTGGGTCTATCCTAGGAGCAAAAACAGTAAAAAGAAATTATACAATGACGGCTACAACCCCGACCCGGTTGTGCGACCATACAAATAATATTACATCAGTTTACAAATTTTACATGAATGAAAGAAAAAGAAACTCTCATCTCACATCCACCCGGCTATTCATCCGCGACAATCCAACGAGTTCATATCCATAAACCATCAACATTACAGATCACAGATATGTATAACCCCCACTAATCGACGTATAGCGATTAGCAGACGTTCAATACATATATCACATTACAGATAATATCCATTAGCCAAAGTCTACGGAATATCGATCAAAATACGGATTTGTAACCACCCCAAAAATCAATTGGTTCTCTGGAAAATCTGGGTAGAAACAGACTGTATTAAAAATCCCAAAACAACACAGTAAGAACACTGCAGCAAAACGGAGTCGCGGCCGAGTCAACTCGGCCGCGGATCCGCGGCCAAACCCATGTTTTGGCCGCGGTTCCGCGGTGAGTTGGCCGAGTCAGCGGCTCAGTTTTGATGTGTGTTCTATAAAAACCCTGAGACGATTTTTCATGCATGTCAAATAATTTTTTGAACAGTAAAAAAAATCGACAGAAAGTTGGTTTTCGTCGGATGTGTTTTGCGACTTTTTTCCGATCGATATTCTAAATACTTTGCTAACTTGCTAGTTTATGTTTAGCTAGGCTCTGATACCACTGTAAGTCCACGTTGCTTACCCCGGTTCTTACGGGGAGGCGGAAACGGCGAAAAACGATTATTTAGCGCAAAGGCAACATGGACTTAAAGGAAAGATCTTTGCTAAACTAGAAACTAGCAAACTATTAGAGGCATTAACTACTATGCCGTAGAAATTACACCACACGATACCGGTCCTTCAGGTCCTCATACCGCTGTCCCGCTCGTCCATCCAAGCTCCGAGGAACGATCCGGATCTTGGTCACCTCCGCGACCTTCTTGAGTCGAAGACGATCCACCCGAGAGTTGTACACCGAGCTCCACCTCGAGCCGAGCAACTAGGGCAACGAGATCGCTAGTCTAGATGCCCTAGGTTATGTAGAAGAGATATATGGAAGTGTTTGTCTTTGTGGGATCTTTTTTCTCTCACTACATGAGATCAAAAGAAGAAATCAAGAGGAGGAAGAAGGAGGAGCTAGCAACCATGAGAGCTTTTCTTTTCTTCTTAAGAGAGAGAATGAGAAAAGAGAAATGAAATTGTTAACTAAAGAAAAAGCTAACCATGGTTGCAATAATACACAAAAGCTATCATTACAAATCCTATCATGATAAAGTTGATGGCACTAATGACTTGACCATTTTCATAACTCAAGAAAGAAAAAGAAAAAGAAAACCAAAGAAGAGTGTGGACCTCTCATGAAGGTCAATGGTCAACTTTGGTCAACGGGTCAACAAAGACAAGAGTGGTCAATGTGGTCAAATGGTCAAAGCAATTAGCCATCATATAATTATCACTAAGAGGATTAGTAATGATGTCCCCGGCTCATAAAGGTTTTGACCGAACGAATTGTCAAAACCCTAATGACCCTGCCACATAACGGTTTTGGCCGAACCAACTGCCAAAACCCTAATGAGGCACCTCCTCCTTCATCGCTCCTCAAAACTGTGCATACACACCCGCATCCGCATTCCGTAGAATGCGAATCCACAGAAGACAAAACAAATCCATCCGTGCAATACTAGGATCTGGCTTAAACCAAAGCCCACTAGTATTGCCTGCACAAACATCATACGCACACAAGTGCACGTAAGTGATCGTAGCCCTGCCGTAAAACCATACGGCCTCTACACATTTCGCTCAGTGCAGGGAAACTCTCTGTGTGGGACTCTAAAGACTCGACACTACGCTGGCAGTGGGTTTAACCACAGACCGCAAGCGGCACTAGCTGTACGTAACGGTCCCCAGGTAGATTTCGATAAGTAGGACGATGAGGTAAACCCATCCGAACTCCTACTGAGCCTGTATGTGACAATCTCCGTACAGTCCGGTCTGTTCGTCTGATACATCGCATGGCGGGCCAAGGGGGTGGCGAACGTCAGTCCCTTAATAGCGGTACAAGTCGTGTCAGAGTGTAGCCCAAAACACCCTGAGATAACACTGGAAACCTACCAGTATATCTCGCTTGCCCTGGCCAGGGACTACTCGTGTAATGGCTCTCCTAGACACAGCACGATGTCAACCCCCAATACCGGGAGAGATGAATCATGTCTAACCGTCACTGCCTCCAAGTGCTTCGGGAATGTACCCAACTACTACCTGTTTGCATGACTCCTTTGAGCTATGGTAGGGTAGTAATCTAAGTACAGTGGAAACACACTCGAGGCGAAGTGACAGTGTCAAGTCGGCGGAATAAGCTGTACTCATGTCACCTGGGAACTGATAACTGACGATTGGTATAATACCAACCAACAGTTCCCGACGAGTCCTGTACAGTGTACTCATAACCTAACGAGCACCCGCATACTATCTCCAGTACGACGTACTGATGGCTGTGGGACAGACCATCTCCCCTGCTGGGATGAGAAGCGCATACGCTAGTCTACTCCGGAGTATCGATGCCCTGTCTCGATAGTCCTACGACTAGAGACCTGTATAAGGATGTGCTTATAGATTACCCAGCCCCCACAAGTATGACTGCCATCACAACGCTGGTAATCAAGCAAAGATCCTAAGGGCTCTACTAATATGTATAAGCGATATGCTAAAAGAAACACATGCACATATTGAAGTAGAAACAAACCAAGTAGCATAGTATCATTTTGAGCAAGATTGTCTATACAACTGTGAATATCCGAAGGTTCCATTAAGTAATATACAAGCTAGTATGATACTGTAATGGCCTCTAGGGCATATACACTAACAGTAATAAGCAACATGTCGGCTCAAGTGAGCGCGACCCAAAGAACCAATATACATGCCCACAAATCTCACTGTCTCGCCTCTAAGTCAATAGACAACAATACTGGTAGACAAAGTAGATGGAGTACACTAGATACAATGAATGTACAAGGTGGAAGACAAAATAAACATATAACCAACCTACAAGCAAAAATCCTCAATCCGCGCAAAAGGAGGAAGTGCGTCCGCCGCAACAGTACTGACGGATCGGACCTGCAAAAAATCTGTGACACAACGGGGGTGAGTTGCCAACTCGTGAGTAATATGTATCTTCTATAAAGACTATCGTAAGCATGTACGCAAAGTGTCACAATTCTACAATATTGCTATAGTATGAAGTACTAGCATGCATGCGACATGAGTGCAATGTAACATAAGATCTGAATATGCTGGTGTGAGGAAATCATTACTTTCATCTTAGGAAAATTTCTGTGAAATATCTGGGGAAATATCATATGAAATCAACAGAAATCCGTGCCCACCATCGGCACCTCAAATAAATATCTCAGTGTCCTAAAGTTTCTGTATCCAATATCTCGGCCCTAGCCGTCCGGCTGGTCCATCTCAAAATATCAATATCTCAATATCTCACGGCCACAGTCGGTATCCTCTGGATTTTCGCCGCGCCAACAATCACCGGTAGGTAGTCTGCCCCTTCCAGGCTCATCGTTTACTACTCGAACTTCGTGCCCCGGGGTACCTTACCGGGCCCACCATGTACCCGAGACGGTTCATCCAACTCCTCGAAACGGGTTTCGAAAACCAACAGAAAACTCATGGTGGACGACACAAATATCATGTTCCGAGAAAACCGCAACTTGCCATATTTAAAATGATATTAGTTTTATTAAATCTTTGCGGTTTCTCCAAAATCTCATAAATCTCAATACTGAAATCCTCCAGCAGAAAGTACCTTAAGTATGCATGTCAATGATGATGAATGTCTATGTATAATCGAATGATGTAATAAAGTACATGCACATGGCTAGAAATTTTACAAGATCATTTTGAGGAATTTACTATATTAGCACTGGTTTATATGTCTTATATGGTGAAATTATTCTAAATTCCGTTTTAAATAAGTTATCTAGTGTTTGTGGCATAGCAATTACCAAGGGTGTGTGTGTTCGCATGAATAGTGCTCGTGCAGCATAAAACCCTGGTAATGGTGCAAGTGTCCTATGAGATGAATTTGCATAATTATATAAAATGAATTAAGCAAGCCAATTGTTTCGTGTGTCGCATATTTCATTTAATGGTTTCAATGCTTTTTTATACGATGAAATTAGCACAATATGGATATACATGTCATGTAGTGCAGTAAAATAGATAACTAGAACTACATGCAAAAAGCTGGTATTACTAGAATTCTAAATTATTGGGCGCCTCGCGCAATCCAAACGATTCTCCCCATAGATGTATACATCTACTCACCGTAAATCCCCAGCTAGCTCGATCCAATCACCGCTTTCCCTTTTCGTGCCGCGTACGAAGTCTCCGCGACCGATCCTGGAATTTGCACAACATAAAACATAAGATGACATATCCTGAAATGACGCCAAGTCACAAAACGAAAATATCAACGTTCACAAGCTAGGTACAACGTGCACAAGGTGCGCGGAACACACACGAAAATCACAAAAACCCTAACTAGAATCGTCGTTTTGGGGCGCCCGGCAAAACTAAAACCCGATCAAGCAAAATTCCGTATTCACATAACCTACAAGTCATAGGAGATGCTAATAATATCATCAGGATATCACAAATAAATCACCATATTTTTTTATAAAAAACCTAGTAAGCACAAGACTTGCTAATTTGGTGCAAACATCGCGGATTTGCAATAAAGTGCTCACATTATCACACAAACATCCAAGTCAAACCATTAGAAAGCCACTACAATTAAATTAACCCCTTTTCCATGCATCAAAACCCACTTTCCATACATAAACCTTTTCTTGATTTTTCATAATTAGCAATTCCAATCCAAACTATACATGAAAACACCAAATTAACACTAATTTGAAGCCCACACAAATAAAGTAACCTCATTAACTTAGGTTAGCAAACAACTAGATAGAAAAATAATTTAATTAACCTAATAATGGTTTCTAAAACCCTAGCTCAAATCAACCACTCACATAAAAAACCTAGACTAGAAATCAACAACAAAAATTAACACATCAAGTTCTAATTTAGCACACTTGACTACAAATTAACCGAAGATTGAAATTTATACCTCACAAGCTCAAACCCTAGGTTGCTCTAGCCCCTCAAGATTCCATCTTTCTCCTTATTTTAAACCAATTGGCGTGTGAGAAGAGATGGATTAAGGGTTTGCATTAGAATTGTGAAGGAAATTTTGGATTTTGATGGATTTTTGAGATGAAAATGAAGCAAAAGAGAAGGAGAATTGGGGAAATTTTATGGGGCTGTTGGGTGTAGGATTTTCGGCCAGAGGAGATGAGGAGGGATGGGGAAAAGTTTGAGGGAGTTGTGTGAAAAGGATCCAAGTCAGAGCCCCTCCTAAATTACCATAATACCCCCATCCAAAATAATATAATAAAAACCTATATTTTAATCATTTAAATGAGTAAAAGAAGCAAAGAATGGAGGGGAATGGGCAGCTGTTGCAGCAGTGGTGGGGCTGGCCAATATGAGGGTGAGGTTTTATGAGTGATTGACAAAAAAGGTTCTATGCAAAAAGACCCCCCGCAAGCTCAAAATTGCAAGTTTTAGTTCAAATAACTAAAATTTTATTTTCTTTCAATTATAACTAAATAGAACTTAAAATAAAATACTAAAAATTTATATTAAAAACTAGATTTTAGTTGTCACGGTTCTATAGATTAAAATTAGCCCATTCAAATTTCTATTTATCTCTAATTTAATGTATTTTTTTAACAGCTTAAAATGATATTAAAAATAGTAAAAATAGGGAAAAAATTTTAAATGGCCAGAAATTTATAAGTAACTCATTAGCTACTAAAACTAGCAATTACCTATCCAAAATAGGTATAAATAGGCCCATAATGCAAAATAACAATAATGATGATTTACGGAAAAATACCAAATTTTTACCGATTTTCGGGAAAACACCAAAACGACTTTTCACGGCGTTACATATATAAAGGTAATGGAGTGAGGGCAAGGAAATTTGCGACTACTGTCATGAATCTGAATAGTGGAAGAGGAATTACTAGGAATACCCGGCCACCCCCTCGAAATATTTTCATGTTTCAGTTTTCCTGGGCGATGTCAATTGAAAACTGCTTTCCAAATTATATTCTGACTTCAGGATATGTATTTAACAGACATGATTCTCACATCTGTATGGCATTACAGATGCTGAGTGGGAGTAGAATATTGGGAATTGGGTCATTAGATCCTCAATATCAGAATTCTTTTTAATTGGTGATATTTGAGAAAATCACTACGGTGTTTCCTTACGGCAAATATTTGGTTTTGAATAACCATTGTTATGCACTAATTTTTAAAATTGAATATATGTATCTTTATTTTATAAAGTGAGATATAAATTTTGAAAATTGTGTTCTAAACATTTACCTTTATCAGTTAAGGATAAGGTAAGGTGTATTGATTAACGGTATAGACATTCTTAACCAAAATACAGTTTTCAACTTACAACACACAGAATTTGAGTTAGTATACTTTAGGGACTTATACATGGTAATGTATGTTGTCCGATGTCCTTCGGGACAAGGGGTTAGAAATCTTACTTCACTCAGTTTACTTATGAGTTCTCTGATTTTAGACACGCATTCGTTGTAATGCAAGGTCTAAAGTTTTTTAGAACTTTATAAGTATATGAATAAATTAGAGAACAATGTGTTGGATGTACCAGGGTTCTTCGAGATGATAAAAATGTAGCTACTTATGCTAGGTATTCCATCATAGTAATATTTAAGAACCTGCTCTCTCTCAGGTTACCCATCTGTGGGTGCGCTCCTTCATGAGTAGTGCTGCATGGCCTTCTTCCATTTTGGTGATATGCACTGCAAACAGTTGCATGCCAATTGAATATGGTTCTATCTAAATTAGTGCCTTCGTTTCTATGTAGACCAAGAATGGTTACATAACTTGAGGATGTTAAGATATGGAGTTATCCATTTTTTGATTAAAAGCTGAATCCGGACAAACTCAAGGCACGTTTCTGTAATGGCAGTTTATGGGTTATTCCATGATTTTAGCAAGGGTTTAACTTCTACCATTTCAAGAGCAAAAGTTATTTTGTTCTTGACTTGCCACCTTTTTATAAAAGGAATCTTTTTTTAAAAGAAACAAGTGGGAGTATGGTAGAACCGGAAGTGATTTCAGAACTATAAATGATTACTGAAAATTTAGTAAACCAGGAGATTCAATTGGATTCGACAATCCGTTAGCCACTCAGCAGATTTAGTGGGTAATCTCAGCCACCCAAGAGGTACTTTGGTTTCCTCAAAGACGGTGATAGGGAGGTTTTGATAACCCATGCTTGTCACTACTGCTGTCCTTGACTATGAGATCTAGCTGTTGAATGACTATAACATCATTCCAAATTGAATTTAGAAGTGCACGTGTATATGACTCAGCCGGAGGATTGTTGTAGTCATTGGTAGCAGCGGAAGCATGGTAGGTCAGTAGTTTATGTCTAGTTATAGACTAAAGCAAGTATAGAGGAGATAGATCATCTATTTTGATGAGACAGTCATGGAGTTTGACTTCATCAGAACAACAGATGTACCTGGTAAGAAAGGTAGTAAGGAGTGATGTCCTACTATTTGGATGACATGCTCCAGATAGGATGTGATGTTCCTATACTTAGATCTGTAATACTGTGCTTGTCATAAGGTGTTTTCTCCATATAGGATCTGAACAAAATATCAGGGATTCTGGTGACTAGATCTATGATTTTAGATCTAGATTTGGGATGTGTCCCAATTGGGGTACTTGGACACCATTCTAAAGAAGTTTAGAATGGACAACTCCTGGCATGGTAGTCTACCCATAGGTGATGGAGTCTCCCTCTCCAAAAGTGATGTCTTCTATACTGATGAGGAGAGGGATTTACAAGATTGACATATCACTTGCTTATGTAATTGAGTCAATCATGAGATGTCAAGTACCACACCGGATATTGCTTTTACACTTGCTGCAATAAACATATATTTATCCAATCATGGAGAAACATTAGGAAGCAGGATGTTCTTAGTGTGTAGTAATAGCAGCCTCCTGCAGGAGGCGATTACCGGTTTTGACTTCCAAGGTGCCTTGGATGACAGAGTGGCTGTCAGAGTTAATAGTTTTTCCTCTTTTGAGGTGCAATATGTTGGATATGTTTTCAAACAGGATACTGAGGTGGTCATGGTGCTGGGTGCTGATTACATCATCAATGGATACAGTCTACAGAAGCTTGTTTGATTTGGTGTTCATGTTATGAACAAGGTTCCATCAGATATCCAGACAAGTTCTAAGACAGGTATCGCTCATTTCGGGAGATAGTTGTTTTCCGCAAAGTTGAGATATAGAGAGATAAAGACAGAAACATTGGAGCGGATCCACTCACAGAGGTTATTTCTCAAACACGTAAGTTTCTCAAAACGAGTTTTGAGAAACCTACTAGTAAAGAAGTTGGGTATTCGGTAGTACACGAGCTGTGAGTATGCCATACCACAATAATTAGCCTTAAGTGCAAGTGGGAGATTGTTGGATATAGTGCCCTCAAGGCAATTATTGTAATTGCAAGTAGGGGATTATGATAATTGAACGAGGACCTATACAGATAGAACAGTCTTATTCGAGATGATAGTATGCTATCTAGTTTGTCTTTATCATTATGTGTGTATATTTTGATAAAACCCGTAGGATTATTGTTTGATTACTAGCATTATGATGGCGATCATATATGTGGGAGCTGGGTGGTCCATAAGCACATCCTTAAATGTCCCTAGTCGAGAGAGTGTCGAGACTGGGCATCGATACACCGGAGTAGACTAGTGTATACCTTTTGAGACCCTTACGAGGGGCGGTGGCCGGTCTCACAAGCCATTCGTGTTGAGTCACCTAAGATAGTATACAGGTGCTCATTGAAGGTGAGTTCACCGGACGAACTGGCCGAGAACTTCTAGGCGGTATTATACCAATAGTCAGATGGAAGTTCTCTTGTGGCATGAGAACATCTTAGTCCTTTGACCTGAGATTTTCAATTATCTCGTGTGAGTTCCCACTATGCTTAGATTACTACACTACCATGGCTCAAAAGAGTCATGCAAACTGATTTTATGTAATACCCCAGGTATTATCCGGTATACCCATTTATACCAGATAAGCATGGGGACCCACTGTAAAACATTGGGGAATCTTCGGAATACATTCCGAAAGAGGACAGATCTGTACTATAAATGGAATGATACCACTCTTCAATACAGAGCCGCCTTTTAAGTGAACTGGCACTACAGGAGCTTGAGAACTCCGTAGTAAAGCGTGCTCGAGCCAGGGAAGTTTTGGGATGGGTGTACTCCTGGGAAGTTGCCCCTGGTCGGGTCCGGTTCACCCCGAAGGACAAAACCGTGCGGCTTCGGCCAGAGCAGTCAATACTCTCTGTATTGGGCGTGGGTCGTGACAAAATGGTATCAGAGCTGGTTCCTCAATAGTAGGTCTGTGGTTCGAGGACGAACCATTGTTCTAAGTAGGGGAGAATGTAATACCCCAGGTATTATCCGGTATACCCATTTATACCAGATAAGCATGGGGACCCACTGTAAAACAATAGGGAATCTTTAGAATACATTCCGAAAGAGGACAGATCTGTACTATAAATGGAATGATACTACTCTTCAATACAGAGGCGCCTTTTAAGTGAACTGGCACAACAGGAGCTTGAGAACTCCGTAGTTAAGCGTGCTCGAGCCAGGGAAGTTCTGGGATGGGTGACCTCCTGGGAAGTGGCCCCTGGTCGGGTCCGGTTCGCCCCGAAGGACAAAACCGTGCGGCTTCGGCCAGAGCGGACAATACTCTTTATATTGAGGGTGGGTCATGACAGAATACATTGTAACGTTTTAGAAATCGTTTTGGTGATTTTCCGTTTTAAGGGTAAAATATTCGGTGTTTTCCGTTTTAACTCGATTATAATCAAACTTCTGTATAAACTTCACGGCATCTAGTTTAGCTAGAATGAAACTAGTGCGCGGGCTTTGGGGGTCAATGGGAAGTTTTGGTTCACGTAGATTTTTTTCCATAATTAAATATTATTTTAATATTTTATTTGTGCACTTGATTAGTGGTAATTACATTTTGGGTTAATTACTTCTATTTGAATCATTGCTAATCTAATCACTAGATATTTTTTTTGTTAATCCAACCATCCAAATATCTAGATATTTTGTGAATTTAGAATGAAAATTTAAATAAAAAGAAAAGAAAGAAAATGTGGCAATTTACATTTAATGATGCATTTATTGCTTTTTGCTAGAATTTTCTTCACATTTTGCACAAAACACACCCACCACTCCATCTTGGCCGAGCCTCTTCCCTAGTTCTGCCCTTTTTTTTCCCAAGCCCAATTTCATCTATTCCAAGCTCATAAAGTCTTCAAAAATCCCTAAATAAAAACACAAAACTCTTAAGCAAAACATAACCCTTCATTCTTGAACTCAAAGCAAGCTTGGATCATCATGGAAGACTTCATTTTTGGAAGCTTGATTTGTTGTTTTGTTGCAAGTTTTGAACCATTTTGGAGGTATAAAACCATAACCCTAATGCTTAATTCTTGTTTTAAATCTTTAGATAGCTTAATTAGATGTTAATTTAAGCTTCCAATTGCATATTTTGAAATTGTAGAATAAGTTTCTTGATAATCAATTAGGGTTTTGTTTAGTGAAAAGGTTAATAGTTAATTTTAGGCAAAAGAAAACTTAACCTACTTGCTAGATTTGTTAAATGATATTTTCCTGTCACGACCCGAAATATTAGCTCGTGACCAGTACTTGAATCACGCAACGTCTAAAGGCGTAACGGAATTCAAGTAAGCTGAAACCCAGAAATCTAAACCTTTTAAGAAAAATAAATGAGGTGACGTTTTGAAATAAAGGTATAATGAAATCAAGTGTGCTTAATGCATAGAAAAGAAACATGAATGATGCCAGTGAAATTTTCTAGTTTGAAAACATTTTTCGTCTTTTAAAAATTTTGGCAGCACCTCCTTTGTATATTTTGATCCAAAACTACAAATACATACTAATGATATTGGCATCCCCAAGCGGGAGCTCGATTTTAGCCAAACGGCGAATCACAACCACGCAAGATAATATATAAAAGTATACGACGCCGGCGAAGTTCACCACAAGTGATAAAGAAAAGCAAGACATATAAATCACAAGTAGCGGAAAACCCCACGCTCTAAGTCTCGCAACCACAATCCCACTAAGTCTAATTACATATACAATTTACTAATTTTGATTGATGGAGTTAACTAGATACAATAATGAAATACAGATACAAGAGTGGGTACGATATAAGTGTCCTACCTACCAATGCAAAACACCTGAATGCAACTGTGTGCCAGTGAAGCCGCTACCGATCCAAGCGGTCAATCTGCAAGAAATATGGCACAACGGGGCCGAGTTGCCAACTCGTGAGTAGAAAATATCAATAGATAGAAATCGAATAAACAACGACTCCTGTGTCAACTATATCATAAAGGTAATACTACGATATCTAGGGTGACCGGGTCTGTATATGTGCCAACAAGGTAGTCAATACCTATATGCATGCGGATAACATCTAACAGTAATAATCAATGCATGTATATGGATCTCGTCCAACCATAATCAAGGTATGTATACATGTGGATCTCGTCCACCGAAAATCAATGTCTGTATGCACGTAAATATCATAAAGGAGTGTGCATGAAACTATGAGGATATATATCAACGGTGTCCCTCCCGACACATCAAAATCATAGAACCTGAGTGCCTAGCATTGACACTCGAAAACATCATGAAAACCGTGCCCAGCATCGGCACGTAAATCCTCATATAACGGTCTCCGTTAGTCCAGATCGGCCCACGGGCTCCGTCAGTCCGGATCGGGCCATATCATCTCTCGACTCCGGTCAGTATCCTCCGGATATCCACCGAGCCCAAACACTATCACCGGTAGGTAGTAGTCCCTCTGCCAGGCTCACCGTCTGTATACACAGCATCCCTTTCTTGCCCCGGGATACCATACCGGGTCCACCATTTACCCGCAATCGGCCTCATCTGCCTCCTCGAATCGGGTTTCACATATCGCTCTCACAACCGAGAAAACATATGGTGGACGCACTAAAATATCATACCAGGGGAAACCGGGTTTTTTAAAACATCACATAATCTCTTTTAAAATGTCCACGATTATTAAATCGATAAATCTCGTGAAAACAGCATATCTCAATGCGTAAAATCATAGAGCATGGTGCATGCAACATATAATAGAAATATAAGCATATCGTGTATCATGCAATGCAGAATAGTGATATGACATATTAAAGGAAAACCGTTCTTTTAAATGATTCCAGTTTTTAAAATATAACATGCGGTTCCCAATTTTATAATAAAACCAGTTATCTATGTAGGTACAATATGTATATGCGCAAGTATAGATATACCAATGTATGTGTGCACAAATATGGGTATACAATGTGTATGTGCACAAGTATGGGTGTATCAAGGTATATGTACACCAAAATGGATATACAAATGTGTATATTGGCAAGTATGGATGTATCAATGTATATGTCATGATGCAGCAAACCTACTGTGTAGTGACATGGCAATTATAGATGATGAAGTGTGTGAGCCGGCAAATCTGTATATGTGTAACATACGCATCATCGATAATGGTGCAAGTGTACTAGCACAGGTATAAGCAATGCAATAGAAATAATATGAATGCAGCATAAGGTAAATCATATACAAATGCTGACGGGTATACGTATCTAACATGATCGAGTCGGTGAATCTATCAATCGGCATCTAGCCTCATAGCATCACATAAGGTATAATCCATCGTACGGCATCCAGTAGTCTAGGGTATGGATCAACATCAAGTCAAACTCATCACGCACGGAAAATCATCGCGCGGCGGCATTAAACCAATAGGAATCCTATCATCCTATGCGACAAATGAGGGTACGGCCTAATATCACATACGGCCTATCATCCATGATTCACAACATTCTATATATATCTATATACCTATGTCCCAGGTCACATCCGCAATAATCTCATATCAGGGGACCGGCATGGTATAAATCATCTCGATCGACTCGCATCCGTATACCAACATAACATCATATCATCATATCATCACATCATCTTATATTCCTTCATCGCATTTATATCACACATCAAATCGAATCTACATAAACATTCTATCTCTGCTAAGTAAAGTATCTAATCTAACGAACATACCCGAACCATACAATCAGATTTTTAAAGAAGTGAATCGTAGTTTTGAAAATAGGGGTTACGGTGTTTTTAAGAAAAAGATATCATTTGGAAATCCGTAACATCCCTCAGGGTATATTTTTAAAAGATACCTATGACTCTTTTTTTTAGAAAAAGGTATGGTTCGGATGACGCATCCACATCGACTATCTAGTCTTACAGTAACCTAAACGGCAATATCGCTAAACGTCATCCTATGATAGTAGTAACATATCATTTCTAACTACTCTCTAGTTTCTAATATAGTATCACTAACTATCCTTTACTATAACCCTAGTTTCCTAATCTAAGTTTCCTAACCATATTCTATAATCATTTTTCCATCAATACTTTACGAGGGTGCTATACGCCATCCACCCGACTTCCTCCGTGGATATAGATCCACTCACCGTAGTCCTCGCTCGCCGAAGTCGATGACGCCTTGCTCCGTCGCTTCGGAATCCACGCGAAGGTACCTACAATAACAACACATATCGTAACGATATTAAAATCATGGCGGAAAACCAAAACGGCACACGCATTGCTCGTAGGTTAGAACCTATAGCATATTCGTACAAAATCAATCAAACAACCCTTGTTGTCGATGTACAAACATGTGCCAACCAAAAACGAATCAAAATATCAAAACTCATCATTTGAAATATGGAAAACATATCCTAAATCACACACAAGTGTTCCCAGATTTTGACTCAGGTCAAATAAAGCGAAGCAAACAAGTATAGGGTGATGTATATAGTATATATGAGCTACTGAACCAACCCCAACACCGCAGACAGCCAAGTGGCCGGCCCCATACGAAGAAATTCCGGCGAGACCGGCCCCCCAGGCTCAGTTGGGTCTCTTTTTGTCAAGGTGGTCTCCTATGGTCTAGAATTGGTCTCTGGTATTGTTTGGTTGTTTCAGATATTCCCTGGGTTGCTCCAGATACCCTATACGCACACTAAAAGTCACAAAACTGATATGGGTCAATTCTAAAGTTTGTGCATCGGGTTCAGTTCTATGGTTCAGGTCAGAGGAACGTGCCACCATGGTCATGTAAACACTCACCAATGTCCCCAGATTTTACCTATAGTCAATACAGAAAAATCCAGTAGGACCAAACGCACCTAAACATCACCAGATAATCACTCTACAAAAACCAAACCCTAGCTCTCCTATTCACCCGGGGTCGCCGGATTTGGTCCAATGGTCGCCGGCCAAAACCGGTGGGAAGGGGTTAGGGTTTCAGGTGAACACTCCAGGTCTTGAGCACAACACTAACACACTGTTTCTTTTCCCAGTGAATGTTCGGGCTCCCAGCAGGTGAGCGACATCACAAAACAACACTAAAATACGACATCTTATGAAACTAAACTAAAAGGAAGAAGTTATATCTCATCTAGTCCACTCTAGGCAGCACTAACTTCCCAACATCGTCAAAATCCTACTTTGCTCGGTTCAACGCGTAGAGGAAGAGATGGGGATAAATTTTAATGAAAGGGGTTTTGGGTTTTGGGGATCCATTGGAGATAGATCTAGGGTTTAAGTGGAGGGTTGTGGGGTTGAGGAGATGAGGAGGCAGATGAAAATGGTGGGGGATTGAAATCGGGCAGCAGCCCCCCTCTCTCTCACTAATATTCACACACTCTCTCTCTCCAAGGTACACCAAACCCACTCATTATGTCCCCTTTGACTTTTCCTTTTTCCCTTTTCTTTTTCTCACCAAAAGCACATACACCCATATAAAACCACAAATGAAATAACATGTAACCAAATGAAACATGTCATGGTGCACTAACCATGGAAAACTGTAGAAAACGCTGATTTGGCTTATTCACGATTAGCAGTGTACTAATTGGGTTTTTATCAAAACTTCGTATAATAAATTTTAAAAATGCCAAATCTTTTAAATATACTATTAAATGAATAAATCATTTTAATTTCTATTTATTTCATAATTATTGGTATATATTTATACCCTTTTTCGAAAACCCCAATTTCGCAAATCGGGCAGTTTCCGGGAAAAATAGTATTTTTATATTAAATTCCAAAAGTAATATTTTATATTTTCTGAAAATGTTATAGTCTTCCCCCCTTAAATAAATTCGGTCCCCGAATTTTAATTTAAACCCCCAAAATCTAAAACATTTCTATAATCGGCTCAAAACAACGGGGTTCCGAAATCATGGAAAACACTGAAATAACACAACGCGTCTAATGAGCATGAAAACGAGTACAAAGCTCAAAATCGAACTCCGTCAAGCGTTATGCAAATCATCTAATTTTGCATGCATATCCACGGAGTTACAATGGAGATACAGATCTCGAAATCCACTACTGAAATCCAATATACACTAGTCAAATATTATAATACGTGTATAGTACGCATCTTTGGAAACTCCAAAATTTGAATAAAACAAATGCAAAATCTTTTCTAAATTGCCGCGGGAATGCGTAACTCACGGCATAACTGACGGACGCTCATTTTAAAACAATAATATATGTCCATATACGTTTTCCTAAATACACGTTCCGTCGTTTTCAAAATATCCCAAAAGGTTTTCCTTTAAAAACGTTCGTGTCGCTCACGGACACGTAGGAAATAGCTAGACTTTAGCTCATCTTGAAAACCCTTTTTGTTAAACTTTTAATGCATGCAAGGTACTCAGGTACTGTCATCGGATCAGTCATGTTTGGCTACTGTTCATCACAGAATACTGTATTTTATACCGCCCATTCTTACGCTCGGTTGTTTATAGGTAGGTGCTTTTAATCCGTGTTTGTTATATATTTGCAGGATACAGGTTCTCGGTTCTAAAATGGTAAATTCATGGAAAACACGACAAAATCCGGGTTCCTGCCAACCACTGAGAAAACACGGTCTCCGCTCGTCATCCGTATGTTGCCAGATACCAGTTTAGGAAGACAAAATGTCAAATCAATGTCACCTTCATGCACAAGGCTCAATGGCAACAACAAGTTCCAAGAAATCTACGCGGAGCTCGAGGCAATCATGACAAAAACATCCAAAAAAAGTCCACCTTTCCTCAACAGAAATTCTGGAAGAATTGTGAAAGTATTTTCAGAAAATAGGTGTACCAGACAACAGGGGACTGCAGATCAGGGCCGTACAAGAAAACACAGCCCCTAATCCCACTATAGGGCCGCGGATCCGCGGCCAATAGGGGGTATTGGCCGCGGATCCGCGGCCATGTGGAGTCCTCACCTTGTCGTCTTTTGGGGGTATTTTGGGTACTTCCCATGTGCTCTGGTGGTTGCCCTAGATCTTCAACTCCCTGCCTATAAATACAGCAGAACTTGCCAAAACCAAGGGTCATTCTTTTGTTCCTCTTTCTTTTGTAGTTTTAGTTCTTTTTCTTCTTCTTCTTCATTCCTCTTCCATGAATTGTAGTGAGAGCTTTTTGTGGATGTGAATAAAGATGAAGGTTTTTGTATTATTCTTTTTGTTTAGCTTCCCCCTTGAGCTCTCTACCTTAACTTGATCTTGCAACCTCTTAAGTGAGCTTGCAAGTTTAAGTTTTGGTCATTGGTCTCAAGGGGTTGTGTCATTTCGTTCTCGCCTTAGCGCTTCAATTCACATGCGTTCTCTACCCTTCCCTTGATCTTGCAACCTCTTGATTGAGCTTGCAAGTTTAAGGGTTGGCTATTGATCCCATGCTTGTTTTGAGTTCTATGGTTCTTATAATTTATTACTTGCATTTTTCATTCTTGTCTTTACTTTCTTGCAATTTAATTCATGCACTTAATTTCTTGTAATCTTTTCTTTTCTCTTTTCTTTTCTTTTGCTCTCTTTTGTCCATTTTGTGAATGTTGTAATAATTATTATTGTTAAGAAGAAATACGATATTATAAGTTAAAGATTTTCTTTGCCTATTTCCTTTTCCCGTATCTTCCATTGAACTCCGCCCAAACCATACGCAAGCGCTCCGTTAGGCACCGTACCCTGACAAGGTAACGGTGATTCCTAACCGCGACTGGTTGCGTTCGGTTTGGCCGGAGGCGAAAGCAAGAGACTAGAACGGAGGGACAAGGGTAAATAAGCCATATTCCACGAATACCGCGCTTAAATCCCCTAATCCACGTTGTTGCCGATTGCTTAGCTTCAATTGGTCAAGATTCGGCTCAAAGGTTTTGAGTACGGATTTCTGTAGCTTATAATCTCGTATCTTTTTCTTAACAACTTTATACTTGCAAATATTACACATAGGATAGTCTCGAACATACACAAATTCTTTATTGACTCGTCTAAAACAAGAGAGGAAACACAACCATCTCCTTGTGGATCGACCCGTGCTCAACCGGCTAGCTGCATAGCGACACCGTCTTGATTGCGGTAAACTTTAATTCTTCCAATCAAATGGCGCCGTTGCCGGGGAGACGGTAGCGTATTTTCTTTCTTGTTATTCGGGTTAATATTCTTTTTGTATATATATCAAAAGAAAAAAAAATTCTTTTTTTTTTTTTTGATCATTTTTGTGGGCAAGAGTGCAGATTTTTGCAGATTTGCAAACTGCGATTGTGGGGAGCAAAGTGTATGTTCAAAGTTAAAGTGATTACGAAGTACAGTGCCAAAGATCCGGGTAGTTTGACCCGCGCAAGCGAACTTTTCAAGCTTACCGGATTTGATTCAACGGGGGTTTCCTAACCCAAAACTTAACGGTACGTACTTTACTAACACCTTCTTCTCAAATCCGACGCTTCCAATATACTATTCTTTGCAGGATTCTTTGCAAGTTCGCTAGCAAACGCTAAAAAAATTGACTAACCCGTATTTGTTGCAGCGCCGCGCTTAAACTAAAAAACGATTGTTTGATTCTTTATAGAATTTTTGAATTGCGCATTGCATACATTAATACGGACTTAAGGGCAAGCGAACCCCACAACATACGGTAAAGGATTTCATCACCTTTTCCGTGGCCCACAAATCACGAATTGAGCATAACGTTTACCCGCACAAAATTTAAAAGAAACTAGACTTTAAGCCTTAAGGACTTCGCGCTCACTAGGAGAAGTTAACTGTGTTTAGAACCTTGCTTAACGGTATATTGTTTACGGAGTGTCTAGGAAAGTGTTAACGGCGAAACCGCCAAAAGAGAAAGGGTTATTTAATTAAGGAACTTCGCGAAAGCGTTGGAAAACCTCCCCTTATCTCTGCACTTACCTGGCCTCGTGATCAGTGTATCTTGAGCCTGTTTCTCGACACAGTTTTACTTCGACAATCAAGTTCTGGAGCAGGTCTAGTTGACCTAGATGAACCCTAGAACGATTAGGTGTGTGGTATTTTTGTGTCGTGATTGTTTTTGTCAATATTCTTTTTTGTGTATATTTCATTCTTTTGTTAATATTCAAAAAACAAAAAAAAAACAAAAAAAAAACAAAAAAATCACATTCTTTTTCCCCTCCTTTTCTCTACCTTTCTTTCTCTCTCTTCATATCATGGGTACCCCACCTCGAAAAACTCTTGCCGAAGTTTGGTACCCACAACCAGACATTACTTCTTACGGTTCTTGCTTTGGCCGAACATCGAACGACCCCTCCATGCCCAAAGTTTCACTGAAAGATCGCATAGCAGCGTCTAGGACAAACACTTGCACTCCTCATTCCACTTCGTATCAACCTTTTCAACCTCCCGCACCCGCTTATGTTGATACCCCTTTTGCAAGTCGTCCTTTGTCCATCGCTGAACGTATTGAACAATCCCGTAGCCGATCTTTCACTCCTTTCACCACTTCAAATTCTTGGGATCAACAATTCCATTCACCTTCCTATCCAAATGTTGATCCTGCTCCTGTCCAACCATTCAATTCCTACCAATCCTACCCTACTTTTGCACCTTCCTAGACATTGCATCAGAACCGCCAGTTGGGAGTTTTCAGTATCCAAACAACTTTGAATCTTTTCCTGAAACCCCTTCACAACCAATGTCTAGTCTAGAACAGTCCTTGGAAGACTTTAGGGTAGCGTCAAGCCAACAGATGATGGATTTGAATGCGTCCATGGCCGCTCTCATACAACCTACTGACCCGGTAGCTAGTTTCCAACTAGCTCCAAATTTTCCAATGTATGAAGAGGCGGTAGGACAGGCTGTGAATTTGAGTGGAGAGAGTGAGATGTATACCCTTCCACATCAAACCTACCCGTTTCAACTTGACTCCCACAACTCTGATTTTGAATGTCTATCTAGTGTTCCACATGATTTATCAATTGAAGATAGAATGATGAATGAGTTGTGCGACTTCGTAGTGTTTGATTTGCCCGATTGTGAAGGGTCCCTTCCAAGTGAAACCATACCTAATCCTTTTGACCTCTACACCTATATCTTAGAACCAGAATCGATTAATATCCATGCTTTTGATGAGGTGTCAGAGAATTTTGATTTTCACTTGATTGAGGATATTGACGCTGGGGATATTTTGGATGATGAACCCATAAATTTGGCTGAGTTTGTCTCTTCAAATCATCATCCCGAGTCATTAAATGTTTTTCCCGAACCCCATATGCGTCTGGACTTTGAAGAGAAGAGCATGGATGAGCTTAACTTTGAGGAGAATTTTGAGGATATTTTTGAGGATGAAACAGTTCTAGATGATGAGTCGGATTTTCCAATTCATCCTGTTCCTTTCACTGACTGTGTACACCCTCCAGAACCTTTAACCGATACCCTTCCTCAACCACTTCCCTCCATCCTTTCCATCGTTCCGACCTTGCAAGAACCCGTCTCACTTTCATTTACTATGTCTGGTTTACCAGGTTCGGCGTACCCATGGTTTCTCACGAACCTTGAGGGATTTGACCCCATTTCTCGACGGGTAAATATATTAGCACAATCGCTTTTCACACATCGGTCATCACAAATTGTGCTAATCTATTTACTCCATTTGCACCCTCAAGTTCGTATTCCACTTCTTTTTCCCTTCCGCCATTCTTCTTCCTCTCATATACCGAGACCGTATCCCGCTTCTCTTCGCATACGGTCTCGCGTATTGTCTTTCTCTTTTCTCTACGCCTTCTTCCACCAACCTGTACATTATAGCGATAAAATCTTTGAATGGTTGGTGCTCACTTTTGGCCTGTGTAAGGCCTTGTATAGCTTGATACTGCTCTTTCCCCCCTAATCCTGAATTTCAACGCTTAACAGTGGAAACACTGTTTTACTTAAGTTTGGGGGGGACACCTTTTTTGTATATATTTTTTTTTTCTTTTTTGTATATAATTTTTTTTTAGGGAGCGCCGGCAATTTTGACCCTCTTGGTGTAGCCTGACAGTGAGGGCACTGTCAAGTTTAAGTTTGGGGGTGTGCTCGGTAAAGCTTTCTTCCTTCGCATTCATATGTATATTTTGCATCTGCATATTTAAATCCATAAAATCCATAAAAATCGAAAATTTTCCAAAAATATAAAAACTTTCTTGTCAAGTTAGCTTGTGAAAGAACTCTGATTCAACATTTCGACGGTTTTTGTTTGAAAAAATAGGAATAACTAGATCTTATGTTTGGATTTTGAAAACCTGAAAGATAACTCTCCTTTGAAGTTAACTATAGCTGAAATACGTCTTTACATCACACTACATGTGTCGTGAATTTTGGGAATTAGATGACAAGTCTTTCATGTTTAAACTTTTAAACAGATAAATGATTTTCTGAGGATCAAATAGGTTTGTTCTGAAATAAGTAATGTCAAGAATAGTTTATGAAGTAAAGCGAATATGAAGGAATGTTATTGATGCCGTAATTAGAGCTAAGTCTGAAAAATAACCCATCGGAAACTTGATTGGAATGATTACACACCAAACCCACTAAACACGTCTTTTATCCAAAAAATAATTGAACTGCCGGTTATATCTCCGTTCGTATTAAATCATCTGATTTTCACGTCAAACTGTCTTTTGTTTTTGGACCTAGGTAACTTGAGTAATTAAGTCCGCTGGGGTGTTTCTACACCTAATGCCCTAAAACCAACTGGTTTGGGTGCATTGGCCCAAAGCTCGCTAAGAAGCCTAGAAAGTCCAGTTTAAAACAAAGTCAAGCAAGTGTTCTCTCCGAGTTAAAATTCCTAACGGTTCTTTGTGTGAGAACAATCTTGATAAAAGACAGGCTTTTATAAAAAAAAAATTTTAACGGAGATATGAAGGTTTTATTCTATGATAAAGACTATTGCACGATCACAGAGGTGTGTATGAAATGAAAACAAGAAAAAGGTGGAGTGAAAAATACGACTTAGTTTCCTGTTATGAAAGATAGAAATTCTGAAGTTGAAACCTTACTGGAAAACGAAACTTGAAAAATGCTTAACTCTTTATAAAACTTATGTGATCCTTTTAAAATTGTTATCTGGGCTTTATTGTGCGACGTGATGACTTTATTCGACCTTTCGGGAACTTAACGACACTATTTGCACTGCACGTAAAGACATATAAAATCTGTAGTTAAATAAGAAGCGAGGTGTGAAAAATAAAGATTCGATGGTCTAGACTTAGGATTATAGAATTGTTATTTTCTAAAAACAAAAACTTTAGGGTTTGAATCTTAGTTATTGTACAAAACTAACTTGACCGGATTTTGTGGGTAGTATCCGCTGAAAACCCTCATGAGACAACACTCCTCCTACTAGGGACGCCTAGAGGTTTAACGACTTGTTGCACGCGCTCAGTGCAATCGCGTTCCCTGCGAAAGTGCGGTTATCATTTTATTTTAGTGAATAATTAGTTTTGCTCGGGACGAGCAAAAGTTAAGTTTGGGGGTATTTGTTCATAACAGAATACTGCATTTTATACCGCCCATTCTTATGCTCGTGTGTTTATAGGTAGGTACTTTTAATCCGTGTTTGTTACATATTTACAGAATACAGGTTTTCAGTCCAAATATTCCAAATCAAGACAAAATCTCCACAGTTACACCAAATACAGAACATCTGTTGACAACAGATAAAAGTCGGGTTCCGGTCATCCATATCCGTCCGGTGCTGCGTACCGGTTCCAGGGACAAGGCATATGACAGCGGTCATTCGTGTCTCGGACAAGCACAGAGCATGAGAGGGGCTGCACAAGAATCAATGGGTGCACGGAGCTCGAGGGAGATAGAAGTCAAAAGTGAAAAAGATAATGCAATCTTGGACTAAGAATCTGAAGATATTCTGGATGAAATTATCAGAAAATACATGTACCAGACAACAGGGGACAGCAGACCAGGGAAGTACCAAGTTGCCCACACCCTAACCCTACTGTAGGGGCACGGATCCGCGGCCAATAGGGGGTATTGGCGGCGGATCCGCGGCCGTACAGGCGCTTCAGGGCATGGGCTTTGGGGGGTAGGATGGTCTTTTCACATGGGTCCAGTTTGTTGCCCTAGATCTTCAACTCCCTGCCTATAAATACAGCAGATTTGAGCTAAGCCAAGGGTCCAATTTTGTGTCCACTCTTTTGTAGTTTTTTGTATAGTTCTTCTTCTTCTTCTTCATTCTTTCTCCATGAAAATTGTAGTGAGAGCTTTTTGAGTGGATATTAATGAAGATGAGGGTTTTGTATCATTCTCTTTTGTTTCTTCTTCCCCTTGAGATTCTTGCTTTCTCTTGATCATTCAACCTCTTCATTGAGCTTGAATGGTTAAGGGTTAGTTATTGATCTCAAGGGTCGTATTTTCTCACGGGACTAGTTCTTCACTTCACATGCGTTCTCTACCCTTCTCTTGATCTTGCAACCTCTTAGTTGAGCTTGCAAGTTTAAGGGTTGGCTATTGATCACATGCTGTTGGAGATAGTGCCCTCAAAGTCAATTATTAGGTCACAGGTACGTGATTGTAATGATTGAGGGAGGACCTATCCCGGTAGGACAGTCTTACTCGAGATGATAGTATGCTATCTGGTTTACCTTTATCATCGTGTACTGCTTTAGGTGACATGACACGTCGCTATTACACGTTGATAGAGCCCCTAGGATTCTTGCTTGACCACCAGCAGTATGAGGGCGATCATATAAGTGGGAGCTGGGGGTCTACAAGCATATCCTAAAAAGGTCCCTAGTCGTGGGAGTTTCGAGACTGGGCATCGATACTCCATTAGTAGACTAGTGTATACAGTCGAGACCCCGACGAGGGGCGGTGGCCGGTCTCACAAGCCACTGGTGTCAGTTGGATCACCTAAGATGTATACAGGTGCTCATTGGGTTATGAGTACACCGGACAGGACTCGCCGGGAACATGCTAGTTGGTCATATACCAGACGTCAGATGGCAGTTCCCTGGTGACATGTGTGCAGGTTAGTTCATCGACCTGGGGATCGTTATTTGTCTCGTGTGAGTTCCCACTGTACTTTGATTACTACCCTACCACGGCTCAAAGGAGTCGTGCAAACAGGTTTTAGTTGGGTACAGTCCCGAGCCACATGGAGGCAGTGAGCGTATCTTCAGGGGTTCGTCTCTCCCGGTATTGGGGGTGAGGTCGTGCTGTGTCTAGGAGAGCCATTACACAAAGTCCTTGGCCAAGGCAAGGAGATTTACTGGTAGGTATTCCAGTAGTATCTCAGGGTGTTCTGGGCTACACTCCGACACGACTTGTACCGCTTTTGGGGGTCTGACTTTTACCAACCCCCTAGGCCCGCCATGCGATACTCATAGACGAACGGACCGGACTGCACGGATATTGTCACTGACAGGCTCAGTAGGGTGTCAGGATGAGTTCGCTCATCGACGTCCCTTTTGGTCAATAGCTGGTGGCCCGTTACGTATTGGCTTATACCTCTGACGTGCTAGTGGTTAAATCCACAGCCATAGTATTGACGAGTCTTTAGAGTCCACCACACTTTCAGTTACTCAAGTTTCGGGCGAAACGCTGTAGAGGCCGTATGGAGATATGGCAGGGTCCGATCAGATACGTGCGGTATTGCACGGATCAGGATCGGACGGTTTGTACTAGTAGCCGTATGGTTATATGGCAGGGTTCGATCAGATACGTGCGGTATTGCACGGATCAGGATCGAACGGATTTAACTAGCCGGCTTTGGCTTAAGCTGGTCTTAGTTTAGTACAGTGTAGATTTTGTCTCATTGCATTTGTATCCGGACGGAATACAGATGCGGGTGTGTATGCACAGTATTGGGGTTTTCCTGTAATTTATTACGGGACCAGTTTTCTGGAGTTGCCAGTTTGCATTCCGTTCCGGCCGGTTTTCCTTTGTTCTTTCCCGGCCGGACTTTTTCGATGGAGGGGGTTATTTGCAGTTTTGCAAATAACACTTTGTGGGGGGGTTTCTTGCAATTGTATTGATTATGATGGCTTTCATATCTTGCACCATTGACTTGCTTTTTATTGTGATTGAAAGGGTATGGGTTTAATAGTAACAAGCATGGTTGTATGTTTCTTTGTCCCTTGGATGTGGTCACCTCTTCTTCACTCCTACACTCACCTCCCTCATATGATATATGGTTTTTCCTCCACCATTCTTCTCACTTGATGATAAGTCTTTCATGGTTGTGAGAAGAAGAAGAGAGAGCTTCATTCATGAGAGTTTTCTTTCTTGATCTAGTTTTCATGCTAGAAAAATGCAAGCACCATTTTTCTAATCCTTGTTTCCTCCATCATCCTCATTGGCAACAACATAACCCCAAAGAGACAAGCATCTTCTACACTACATTCTACAGCATATCTTGAGCATGTCGAGTTGCCGGCTTCATGCTCGAGTTGCCTCGGTATTGAGGCGGGAGCCCGTAAAAGACGAAGGCGATGTGGTGCCCTTTCCGGCGAGGAGGCGACGAGGAGGAGAAGGACGGAGATCCCGCGAGGAGATTGGAGTGGAGATGAAGACCGGAGGACTTGGATCGTCGGTATACATCTCTTCCCTTTCTTTTAGTAGCGTAGACTAGTTAATGGTTCGATCCGGAGTTTAGTGCGTGGTGGTGCCGGTTTGCAAAGTCCGCAAAATTTAAGTTTATCACCGTTTCCGCATTCCGGCGTCGGATTGACTGCCGGGGCGCCGCCGTGCACTTACACATGCTTGTCTTGAGTTCTATGTTCTTGTAATTACTTTCTTGTTCTTTTTATCGTTTTTTATTACTCGCTTATTATTATCTTGCTTTACTTTCATGCACTTAAATTCCTTGCACTTTAATTACTTGTAATCTTTTCTTTTCTTTGTTCTTTTCTTTTGCTCTCTTTTGTTCATTTTGTGAATGTTGTAATTATTGTCGTTGTTAAGAATCAATACGGTATTGTAAGTTAATATTTTCCTTCTCATTTCCTTTTCCCGTTATTTTCCATTGAACTCCGCCCAAACCATACGCAAGCGCTCCGTTAGGCACCCTACCCTGACAAGGTAACGGTGATTCCTAACCGCGACCGGTTGCGTTCGGTTTGGCCGGAGGCGAAAGCAAGAGACAAGAACGGAAGGACAAGGGTAAATAAGCCGGATTCCACGAATACCGCGCTTAAATCCCCTAATCCACGTTGTTGCCAATTGCTCTAGCTTCAATTGGTCAAGACTCGGCTCAAAGGTTTTGAGTACGGATTTCTTAGCTTATAATCTCGTATTTTCTTCTTAACAACTTTATACTTGCAAATAAACACATAGGTTAGAATCAAACACATACAGATTCTTTATTGACTCGTCTAAGACAAGAAAGGACATACAACCATCTCCCTGTGGATCGACCCGTGCTCAACCGGCTAGCTGCATAGCGACACCGTCTTGATTGCGGTTAACTTTAATTCTTTCAATCAGTAGCTGCCGGATATTTATCTGTTGCATAGATAGAATGCGTTGGTTTGGGACAGCCGTACTGCCATTTTGGCCTACGTCAAGGGTAGGTACTGGTGGGTTCAAATCAACCTGGATAATGATGGGTAGAACTTGACATGTGACTTATGACATTTTGACCTCACGCCAAGGTCATAAGAGCATGGGGCAAAAATCCACATCGGGAGTTTCATAAGTATTGAAACTTGCTAGAGTTGCATACCATTTGGAGTGTGAAGATTCTGGTAGGATTCCTTCAGTTTCGTCACGCGATGATATTTGGATCCCGATCCTACTGTGAGTATATGCTACTCCTCGGGAAATTTCTCACTAAACAATCAATGCTATAAACCTAGTAGGTGTCTAGAAAGGTGTTAGCGGGGCTACTCCCACAGGGAAAAGAGGTTATTTAATTAAGGAACTTCGCGAACGTGACTTTCACGTTGATGTTCTATGTATTTGCTGTGATGTTGCGGATCGGTCGTGGGGGATAGCCTGGATGCAATGCTAGTACAGTTTTGTTGTATTATGTACATTTGATATTGCGGGGCGAGCGTCCGACATGTGGACTGCCGTCACTGCCTGTTTGTATTATTCTTTTGGGGCACGACCTGGTTGCGGTCGATGTACCCGGTGTATGTATATTTTACTTTCTGTACTAGGATTGCCCCGCGGAGGGGTGCACGGATAGCCGGGTTCTGGAGGGCAACAAGCCCGCATCTCATGGCATTGAGACGGAGGGGGCTTCACTCTAGGATTGGCGGGCTATTCGCCGCACTCGTAGGGGGTACAGGTTGACCCAGGAGGGGTGCCCAAGTTGCCGGATTCCGTGAAGTGCTGGGTGGTCCATTCACGGCGCTGAAGGGGGCTGCCTCGCTTCAGGTTTTGGCGGGTGACTTGCCACGCCCGTAGGGGTCTAGGATTTCATTGCACAGGCTATCCACACGACCAGGGGAACGTCGGTTTTCAGTAGTGGCTCTGTGAAACCCGGGGATCCCAGATATCTGTATTGTTCTGTGATGCTGTACATTTCTGTGATGTTACATTTCTTTCACGCCTTGAGCGAAATATAATATATTGGTATATATATTAGTAGATGTTGTATATGTTTTGCATCCGCGCTAGTCCAGTCCCCGCTCTGCCGTTAGTTAGCTAACCTAACGGGTAATGACGGGACCCAGTGGCGAATGCGGATGGCATATACGTACATCAGTATATTTTCGTTCTTTTTGGTGTGATCAATTGATGGGACTGCATTGATTCGGATCAATGCAAGTTAAAACAAACCTAATCTGATGTTGTTGGAACACTTTTCAAAAAGCTGTTATTGCAAGGACGTTCACTTTTGTTTTGCATCGTGGTATTCATTTAGAATATCCTGCTCCTCAGTCGACGAGGCAAGGGCCGAGATCCCTTCACCGGGAGTGACCCCTTGGACAAAAAGTTTGCGTCAGAGCATTAACTTCACTATAGCCGATTACTTTTGCTTTGCACCGTGGTATTCAGTTGGAATATCCTGCACCCCATTCTACGGGGAAAGAGCCGAGATCCCTTCACCGGGAGTGACCTCTTTAGCGGAAGTTGTCGTCACTATATCTTTTAAAAGCTATCCGTTCCTTCGACGATATCAAGTTCATTACGTTAAAGGTTTTCGCCAGAAACCATTCGTAGCCCTCCGTCGTTTCAGACGGGTAGCACGTAGTATTCATGCTATGTTTGTTGACCTTCGTCAAGGCATAGTGTATGGTAGCTGCTTGTTACTTTTCTGTTGCATAGATAGATGCGTTGGTTTGGGACAGTCGTATAGCCTTGTTGACCTTCGTCAAGGGCCTGTACGGGTGGATTCAAATTAACCTGGATAATGACGGGTAGAACTTGACATGTGACTTATGATTTGTTGACCTTCGCCAAGGTCATAAGAGCATGGGGCAGAAATCACATCGGGAGTTTCAAAAGTACTGAAACTTGCCAGATATGCGCATACCTTCTGGAGTGTGATACCGTGAGCGGATTCCGTCACGTTGTCATGCGATGAGAGTTAGATCCCGATTCCCACTGATGAGTTAGTTTACTCCTCGGGTGACCCCGACTAATTCTTCTTTCAGGTTTGGAGGAGAATTTGAGGTACAGTGGGAGGTTTCCAGATTAGATAAATTGGTAACCATTCTGATCTAGGATAGAGTGCACGCTGAGTGTTTCTTTTCTCTCTCTCTCTCTGGCAGCGACCATTGACCCGACCCTAAGACTATGACTCAGTGACCAAGTTGACCGAACCTTCTTTACACTGGCTTTTGGATTGTCAGAGTTGCAGACCTCATTGCCACTCCTACTTTTACCCTTTTCTCCAGGACACCCCGTATTACTACGAACGTCCACTTCCATTGGACAAAACCATCGTATGGTTAGATACGAACTCGAAAGAATTATTCGAGGATGGTTTCCGGTTCTGGAGAAAACGGATAGGATTATTCAGTTGTCTTTTCCTTTTACCCTCTCTCAGGTTACGAGTACTCCTTGGTTTAGGGGTAGTACACCTATTACGCAAATTGGATTGTCTTCTTCCAAACCTTAGGCTGGTGCCGACCGGTAGTGAATGAAGAAAACCAATTAGCATAACGATGGTGTGCAGAAGGTATTAAGTTCAGACAAAGCAAGGGATTAGTAGGAGGGCAAAGTAAATTGCAACAGATATTCACGACCAAACCAAATATTTCGTTACCACTCCCACATCACCTTTGTATTTCTCCAGGACACTCCGTATCACTACGAAGATCCACAGTTTATTTGGATATTCCATCGTATGGTTATATACGAACTCGAAAGGAACTTATTCCAGTTCGGGGATGGATCCTGGTTCAGGAGAAATAGGAATAAAGTACATTCAGGTGTCTTTTATCTTCACCTTCTCTCGTGTTGCGAGTGTTCCTAGGATTGGGACAGTACACCCATTATGCTTATTGGATAGTCTTCTTCCAAACCATAGGCTGGTGCCGAACGGTAGGGAAGGAAGAAAACCATTTGGCCTAAAGGGGTGTGCAGAAGGTAAAGACTAAAGACATATGAAGGGATTTGGAGAGGTGGCAAAGAACTATACGGTTACAGTCGTGAATCTGGAAGAGGCATTACTAGGAATACCAGGATACCCCATCGAAACATTTCAATGTTTCAGTTTCACTGTGTACTGTTAATAGAAAACTGATTTCCCGATTAGATACTTACTCCAGGGTATATATTTACCAGATACGATTCTCACATCTGTATGGTTTTACAGATGATGAGTGGGAGTAAGTTATTGGGAATTGGGTGATTATCCTCATTATATCGGGATTCGTTGTAATCGGTGATATTTGAGGAAATCACCTGGGTTGTTTGCCGGTCGGCAAATATTTGGTTTTGAATATCCGCTGTTATGCACCAATTTCAAATTGATATATCTGTACGTCTATTTTCATAGAGTGAGATATACCTTTCTGAAATTATGTCTACGACATTTACCTATATCAGTGGATGGTTAGGTAAGGAGCATTAAACAGCGGTGTAATTCTTCTTAACCATAAGTACAGTTTTCAACCTACGACACACAGTGAATGAGTTATCAGACTCAAGGGACTTGTACAGAGTATTGTATGTTGTCCAGGGTCCATCAGGACAGAGGGGTTGGCCCTCGTACTATATTCGGTTTACTTATGACTTCTCTAGTTTTTAGACAGGTGTTTCGTGGAAACACAGGGTCCGAATTTGGAGAAGTTATTGGTATTTGAATAGAGTAGAGAACCAGGTATAGCAAGTATCGGGATTCTTCAAAGAGATCGAAGATGTAGATACTTGTGTATGGTATTCAGTTGATAGTAATGATAAAGAGATCTTGCTTCTCTTTCAGGTTACTCATAATTGGAAGTATTCCTAAGTTGAGTAACGCTGATCGGCCTCCTTCCATTTAGTTGACATGCGCTGGGGACAGCTGCATGATTTGAATCTGGTTCAATTATATCAGTGCCTCTGTTTCTATATTGGATATAGAACAGTTCATATCTTAACGATGTTAAGGTACGGGGAGTTGTTCGGTTTATGCTTAAAACCAGACTCTGGATAACTCAAGGCACGTTTCTGTAATGGCTGTTTGTGGGTTGACCCAGGCTATGACGAGGGTTGACTTTCTACCATCTGGAAGAACAATAGCGATATTGTTCTAGACTCGCCACAGTTTTATTAAAAATGGATTTTTTCAGAAAACAGTAGTGGGAGTATGGTAGAACTGGAAGTGATTCCAGAACCACAAACGATTACTGAAGATTTGATAAGGAACCTAAAGATTCAATCTGGATTAACATTCCATTGGCCACTCCGCAGATAAGGTGGGTAACTTCAGGCACCCGAGAGGTACTACGGTGGCTTCAAGGACGGTGACAGGGAAGTTCTTGTTTACCCACAATTACCATTGCTGTTGTTCCAGGCTGCGAGACCCGGCGGGAGGATGAGTATAGCGTCATTCTAAACTAGTTTTAGAAGTGTACGTCTATATGACTCTGCCAGAGGGTTGTCGTAGTCAGTGGGAGCAGCGGAAGCATTGGTGGACAGGTTGCTTATGTCTATTTATAGACTAGAGCAGATGTAGCGGAGATAGATCATCTATTTCTGACGTGACAGTCATGGGTTTGACTTCATCAGAATAGGGGATGGATCTGTTGAGAAGGTAGTAGGGTGTGATATCCTGGTATTTGGATGATATACACTAAGTAGGAAAGGAAACTCCTACACTACGATCGGTCATACTTTGGTCGTCACACAGTAGTTTCTCCACATAGGAATTGGGTATTATATCAGACATACTGGTTACTAGATCTATGGTTTTAGATCTAGATTTGGGTGGTTTCCCAATCAGGGTACTTGACAGCATTCTAAGAGTATTTAGGATGGACGACTCCTGGCACGGTAGTGTACCTGCAGGTAATGGAGTCACCCTCTCCAAAGGTGTCTTACAGACTAAAGGGGAGAGGGACGGGCATGATTGGCAGATCACTTGCTCAGGCAATTGAGTCAATCATGAGATGTCAAGTACCACACCAGATGTTGTTCTTGCACTAGATGCAATAAGTTGACATTAATCCAATCCTGGAGAAACAGTCGGAAGCAGTTTTAGAACATAAGTGGATGTTCTAGGGATATGATAACGACAGCCTCATTCAGGAGACAGTTATCATTCCAGGCTTCCAAGGTGACATGGACGGCAAGGAGGTTGTCAGAGTTATATTTTTCCTTCTGATGAGGGGCAGTATTTTGGACAGGTGGTCCAAGGCAATACTGAGGGAGGCATGGCGCGCAGGATACTGATTAAGTTCAGTTGACGATACAGTCTAAGAAGTTTGGATTTGGAGTTCATTTATGAGCTATGTCCCATCAGACATCCAGACACATTCTAAGACTGATTTTGCTCATTTCGGGAGATGGCTTTCTCCGCGAACTTGAGATATAGAGAGACATGGAAAGAAACAACTAAGCGGATCCGCTCACTGAGGCTATTCCTCGAACGCAATAGTTCCGCAAACGAGCTTTGTGAGACTGACTAGTAGAGGAGTTGGATGTTCGGTATCACACGGGCTGTGAGTATGCGACATCGCAATAATTAGCCTTGAGTGCAAGTGGGAGATTGTTGGAGATAGTGCCCTCAAAGTCAATTATTAGGTCACAGGTACGTGATTGTAATGATTGAGGGAGGACCTATCCCGGTAGGACAGTCTTACTCGAGATGATAGTATGCTATCTGGTTTACCTTTATCATCGTGTACTGCTTTAGGTGACATGACACGTCGCTATTACACGTTGATAGAGCCCCTAGGATTCTTGCTTGACCACCAGCAGTATGAGGGCGATCATATAAGTGGGAGCTGGGGGTCTACAAGCATATCCTAAAAAGGTCCCTAGTCGTGGGAGTTTCGAGACTGGGCATCGATACTCCATTAGTAGACTAGTGTATACAGTCGAGACCCCGACGAGGGGCGGTGGCCGGTCTCACAAGCCACTGGTGTCAGTTGGATCACCTAAGATGTATACAGGTGCTCATTGGGTTATGAGTACACCGGACAGGACTCGCCGGGAACATGCTAGTTGGTCATATACCAGACGTCAGATGGCAGTTCCCTGGTGACATGTGTGCAGGTTAGTTCATCGACCTGGGGATCGTTATTTGTCTCGTGTGAGTTCCCACTGTACTTTGATTACTACCCTACCACGGCTCAAAGGAGTCGTGCAAACAGGTTTTAGTTGGGTACAGTCCCGAGCCACATGGAGGCAGTGAGCGTATCTTCAGGGGTTCGTCTCTCCCGGTATTGGGGGTGAGGTCGTGCTGTGTCTAGGAGAGCCATTACACAAAGTCCTTGGCCAAGGCAAGGAGATTTACTGGTAGGTATTCCAGTAGTATCTCAGGGTGTTCTGGGCTACACTCCGACACGACTTGTACCGCTTTTGGGGGTCTGACTTTTACCAACCCCCTAGGCCCGCCATGCGATACTCATAGACGAACGGACCGGACTGCACGGATATTGTCACTGACAGGCTCAGTAGGGTGTCAGGATGAGTTCGCTCATCGACGTCCCTTTTGGTCAATAGCTGGTGGCCCGTTACGTATTGGCTTATACCTCTGACGTGCTAGTGGTTAAATCCACAGCCATAGTATTGACGAGTCTTTAGAGTCCACCACACTTTCAGTTACTCAAGTTTTGGGCGAAACGCTGTAGAGGCCGTATGGAGATATGGCAGGGTCCGATCAGATACGTGCGGTATTGCACGGATCAGGATCGGACGGTTTGTACTAGTAGCCGTATGGTTATATGGCAGGGTTCGATCAGATACGTGCGGTATTGCACGGATCAGGATCGAACGGATTTAACTAGCCGGCTTTGGCTTAAGCTGGTCTTAGTTTAGTACAGTGTAGATTTTGTCTCATTGCATTTGTATCCGGACGGAATACAGATGCGGGTGTGTATGCACAGTATTGGGGTTTTCCTGTAATTTATTACGGGACCAGTTTTCTGGAGTTGCCAGTTTGCATTCCGTTCCGGCCGGTTTTCCTTTGTTCTTTCCCGGCCGGACTTTTTCGATGGAGGGGGTTATTTGCAGTTTTGCAAATAACACTTTGTGGGGGGGTTTCTTGCAATTGTATTGATTATGATGGCTTTCATATCTTGCACCATTGACTTGCTTTTTATTGTGATTGAAAGGGTATGGGTTTAATAGTAACAAGCATGGTTGTATGTTTCTTTGTCCCTTGGATGTGGTCACCTCTTCTTCACTCCTACACTCACCTCCCTCATATGATATATGGTTTTTCCTCCACCATTCTTCTCACTTGATGATAAGTCTTTCATGGTTGTGAGAAGAAGAAGAGAGAGCTTCATTCATGAGAGTTTTCTTTCTTGATCTAGTTTTCATGCTAGAAAAATGCAAGCACCATTTTTCTAATCCTTGTTTCCTCCATCATCCTCATTGGCAACAACATAACCCCAAAGAGACAAGCATCTTCTACACTACATTCTACAGCATATCTTGAGCATGTCGAGTTGCCGGCTTCATGCTCGAGTTGCCTCGGTATTGAGGCGGGAGCCCGTAAAAGACGAAGGCGATGTGGTGCCCTTTCCGGCGAGGAGGCGACGAGGAGGAGAAGGACGGAGATCCCGCGAGGAGATTGGAGTGGAGATGAAGACCGGAGGACTTGGATCGTCGGTATACATCTCTTCCCTTTCTTTTAGTAGCGTAGACTAGTTAATGGTTCGATCCGGAGTTTAGTGCGCGGTGGTGCCGGTTTGCAAAGTCCGCAAAATTTAAGTTTATCACCGTTTCCGCATTCCGGCGTCGGATTGACTGCCGGGGCGCCGCCGTGCACTTACACATGCTTGTCTTGAGTTCTATGTTCTTGTAATTACTTTCTTGTTCTTTTTATCGTTTTTTATTACTCGCTTATTATTATCTTGCTTTACTTTCATGCACTTAAATTCCTTGCACTTTAATTACTTGTAATCTTTTCTTTTCTTTGTTCTTTTCTTTTGCTCTCTTTTGTTCATTTTGTGAATGTTGTAATTATTGTCGTTGTTAAGAATCAATACGGTATTGTAAGTTAATATTTTCCTTCTCATTTCCTTTTCCCGTTATTTTCCATTGAACTCCGCCCAAACCATACGCAAGCGCTCCGTTAGGCACCCTACCCTGACAAGGTAACGGTGATTCCTAACCGCGACCGGTTGCGTTCGGTTTGGCCGGAGGCGAAAGCAAGAGACAAGAACGGAAGGACAAGGGTAAATAAGCCGGATTCCACGAATACCGCGCTTAAATCCCCTAATCCACGTTGTTGCCAATTGCTCTAGCTTCAATTGGTCAAGACTCGGCTCAAAGGTTTTGAGTACGGATTTCTTAGCTTATAATCTCGTATTTTCTTCTTAACAACTTTATACTTGCAAATAAACACATAGGTTAGAATCAAACACATACAGATTCTTTATTGACTCGTCTAAGACAAGAAAGGACATACAACCATCTCCCTGTGGATCGACCCGTGCTCAACCGGCTAGCTGCATAGCGACACCGTCTTGATTGCGGTTAACTTTAATTCTTTCAATCAGTAGCTGCCGGATATTTATCTGTTGCATAGATAGAATGCGTTGGTTTGGGACAGCCGTACTGCCATTTTGGCCTACGTCAAGGGTAGGTACTGGTGGGTTCAAATCAACCTGGATAATGATGGGTAGAACTTGACATGTGACTTATGACATTTTGACCTCACGCCAAGGTCATAAGAGCATGGGGCAAAAATCCACATCGGGAGTTTCATAAGTATTGAAACTTGCTAGAGTTGCATACCATTTGGAGTGTGAAGATTCTGGTAGGATTCCTTCAGTTTCGTCACGCGATGATATTTGGATCCCGATCCTACTGTGAGTATATGCTACTCCTCGGGAAATTTCTCACTAAACAATCAATGCTATAAACCTAGTAGGTGTCTAGAAAGGTGTTAGCGGGGCTACTCCCACAGGGAAAAGAGGTTATTTAATTAAGGAACTTCGCGAAAGCGTTGGAAAACCTCCCTCGAAGTACCGACACTGGCCCGGCATAACGGTTAAGCAAGTATTGTGCGGTGAGATTGATCCCGACTAATTCTTCCTTTATGGTTTGAGGAGGGATTTGAGAAACAGTGGGAGCCATCCTGTTTAGACAAACTAAAAACCACTCTAAACTTGCAAGAGCATCATGCTGAGTGTTTCTTCTCTCTCCCCTAATTGCAGCGACCAATCGACATGACTGGACTTAAGTTACTTCTATATAAAAACATACTGACAGGACCAAACTACAAAGATTGGCTCAGGAATGTCAAAATGGCAATCACTTATGACAAGTTGGGGTATCTCCTTACCACCAAAGCTCCCCCTGTTCCAGGTCCCAAAACCAGCGTCGCGAATAAGGAAATCCGTAAGACCTGGGAAATCGACTGTGCGAAGGCCACGTGCCTCGTGCTTGCCTCTATGGACAACGAACATCAGAGGAGGCACGAGAATATGGACCTCGAGTCCATATTTCTCCGTACAAAAGAACTGTATGGTGAGCAATCTCGTATCGCCAGATACGAAGTGTCGAAGAAGTTGTTTTCGGCAAGATTGGCCGTCGGATCATCGGTAGCAGAACACGTGCTTAAGATGATTGGATACATTGAGGAGCTCGCGGACCTTGGGACCACGTTGGAGAATGAGCTCTATACAGACTTGATTCTCCAGTCCCTTCCTTCCACTTACGCCTAGTTTATCCTGAACATCAAATTACAAGAAAAGGAAGTTGAACTTTCAGAACTCCTCAACATGCTGAGGAGCGCAGAGGGCACCCTACAGAAAGGTAGGGAAACATCCACTTTGTTTGTGTAACGTTTTGAAAATCGTTTTGGTAAAATTTCGAAAAAACGGTAAAATAAGGGGGTTTTCTGTAAAAAGTCAAAATACAAATATTTTTATTATAAAATTAAATATACATATTCTAGCTATGAAATTGATAGTATTTGGTGTTTATTGAGCCACTGATGAAATTTCAAATTTTCCGAAAAATTTTCCGAAATTAATTATTTTAATATTATTTTAAGCCGTCACTAATACATTTAATTAGGGAAAATTACAAATTGGAATGAGTTGAAACAAATTTTGTGCATCATAAAACATTAAATAAAATTTTAACATGTGGTTTTTGAAATAAAATCGTTTGCCAAAACGGGTTAGAAAATATCGAAGAAAAAGGCTTTTTTTCGGTGAAATTAGTGTAATGGAAATGGGTTACTATACTTATCTCTTTTTCTCACCCAAACAAAACCCACACCCATTCCCCCAACATGCTCTGGCCGGCCCCCTTGATCAGCCCAACAATCTTGGGCCTCCCATTTCACACATTAAAGCACTGAAAAGAAAAGAAAATGAAAAGGTTTATGAGAGAAGAAGTTGTGTGTTGACTTGGGGGAGTTTTATCTTGACTTTGACTTCTTCCCACACACCCCCACACACACCACAACCCCCCCATCCTTGCTGGCTGAGCCTCACCTGCAAAATCAGCAACAACCCCTCTTCTTTCCTTCTCTTTTCCCTTCAAAAATTCACCCAAAAATGCTTCAAAATCCACCAAAAATTCAAAACTAAATCCAAATCCAACTCCTACCCATTTTAGCTTACCCTAACATGCATGGATCTAGGGAACAAGATGGCAATTTGAGGGGCTAGATTTCAAGTTGGATCAATGAGTTGTGAGGTATAAAAATCTTGACCTTTTTGTTGAATTGTTGATTAATGCTTGTGTTAGCTTAATTATGTGTTAATTAGGTTTTATATGGGTTCAAATTGCATGATTGGAAAATTCAAGAATATGGTTTGAAGCTAATTTGGGTTTAACCATCACTATTAGGATAATCAAGTATAGATTATCATCTTGTGGAATTGTAAAACCTAACCTAATTGTTAGTTTGCAAATGGTTAGGTTGATACTGTTATAATTAAGCTATATTGCTAACTAGGTTTTAGAAATTTAATTAAAATATGGGATTAAAGATCTAATTGGGTTTTTCATGACTTCATTAACATTATTAAGTGTAGTTTAACACTTTAGTTCATGGAAATCCAACCAAAATTGTGGTTTGTGCATTTTGCTATAAAATTGTTAAAATTTAGGTATTTTGTAAACTAGAATTTTAGGGTTTTTGGAATTTATGAGATTAAATTATGGGAATTGTTTTTATGACTTAATTAAGATATTTAGTGAATATTGTGGCCGCTAGATTCGTTTATACATCGAGTTTTGTACTAAAACGGCGAATTGTGCTTGCTAGATTTTCGGAAAAATGACTTTTTAAGTGAAATTGGGGTTTTTGTGTGTTTTAACTTATTTTATATTAAAATTAGTGTTCGTGAATGTGCAAATGAGTGTATTTGGGTTTTTCTCGATGATTTGACGTTTGTACGCCGACGTCGAGGGTTTTTGGGTTGATTTGTGAAAGCAACCATAGGTTGTGACCTATGTGGGATTCATGTGTCGTTTTTGGGTCAAGAGTCGTATTTTAATGCGATACGGTGCGTTATGATATGTAGGTACCCCATGTGGACTTCGAGACGACAAGCAAGCGCGTGGCGACGTCGGTACCGGCGAGCGAGGACCAGGTGAGTAGATTTATATCTACGGGGAGAAGTCGGGTGGATGGCGTATAGCACCCTCGCAGTCCGTGGTGGTGTATACGGATGCGTATACACACCAACAATTATTTATATGTTATTTGGGATTAATAACGATGTTTATGATGGATATTGATGTGTTGGATTGTTTTAGTGTTGCGAACCCTAGGGTAGTGTTGCACTACACATACACACATACACACTTGCATACATTCCTATTTATATGTGCTCATGGGATTCTTTATAGTTATGTGTTAACATGGGTATGGGACTATGTGTTCACATACGGATTTGAGGATGATACTTGGGATTGAGCTGAGTCGATGAGATTTGTTTTGTGGTTCTGATATCGGTGATATTGCAGGATTCGTACTTGAGGTACGTCCTGGTGTTATAGCGGATCTTGGGGCGGCGATACGGGTGAATAGTGTTATAAATAAAATGGTCGACATGTGATCGTGATATGAGGCATGATATGCTAGGATATTGATATTAGGCCGTATCGGACGATGTATACCCCTTGATGATATGTGCTGACGATATCGGTTTGTACGAGATTGTCGATCAGTAGTCAGATCATGAGTATATTGAGGATATTAGTATTGTACTAGACATAGGTCAGTACCCTAGACTATGATCTTGGATAAAGAGGATACCAGAGGAATAGGGTGAGGAATATGATATTGACCCATACCCAGATTTGGGGATGCCGTACGACGGATTTACGTACGAGCTACATTTTGATGATTGATCCGCACTCTTGACTTGGGATGTCTGGTTATGGATATGATATTATTGAGGCGGGATCACCGACTATACATATACAGGTATGTATATGTATCGACTCAGATGATAGGAGGTTTCCTTACCTGTAGTTCAGCTTGTTAGTTCAGCCGTATAGTTTAGTGTAATTGTTAGATTAGATTAGACTCCTACCTATTTCAAAACTAGCGGATCGTGGGTATTTTAAAAGACAGGTCAAGGGATCTACGGATATTTCAAAAGACGTATCCTTTCTTAAAAAAAACCCACCGTAGCCCTATTTTCAAAACCCCGCGATTCGTATTATTTCAAATGGCACCATTGTTTAATATTTAGCTCCCGCTCATTTTGGTTGCTCGCTCCGCATCGCATATTTACATTGTTATTTCATATTGCATTGTTGACATTATGCTGTTAGGACACCAGCACCATTACCGATGATGCGTATGTACCACATACACTTACTTGCCGGCTCACACACATCTTCATCGGTAATTATCATGTCACGTACACCTTAGAAAATATTATTGCTTGACATAGCCTGTTAGCTAATAGTTTAGACATGATATTAGCGTACTTGCCTTATATGTTAGTTTAGACATTGTAGTTATTACCTGCTACTTCATGCATACTGTTATTCATTGTTATGCCGCATTCATGGATTCTCATGCATCTATTCACTATTTTACGTGTTATTGAGGTTTTGGATTCGGATTTCCATGAGATTTTTCTGGATTTGGAGGAAAACCGCAAAAACATAAATAAACCTTTTCTCTCTTTTAAAATAAAAAGTGCGGTTTTCCCATGATGTATGAGTCGTCCACCATGAGTTTGCTGATGGATTTCGAGACCCGATTCGAGGAGACGGATGAACCGTTTCGGGTACATGGCGGATCCGGTAAGGTACCCCGGGGCAAGAAGCGCGTGATGATGACGATGTGAGCCTGGCAGGGGAGCACTACCTACCGGTGATTTTACCCGACGCATCGGATATCCGGAGGATACCGTCGTGGTCTTGAGATAGATGGTAGGGGCCGGTCTGGATTGACGGCGCCCTAGATATTGTGATTGAGACATTGAGATTTCGAGATATTGAGGTACAGAGACTGTGATACAGAGATATCGAGATATTGGGATTACGTTTTGTGCCGATGCTAGGCACTGTTTTATGCTGATTTCTTTATGATACCTCATTTTAAAAATACAAAGGAAATCTCACTAAATTATGAAAACAGTTCTTCATTTACATGTATTCTGCTTTCATACTTTCATACCTCATTCATATGATAGATTGCTACCCGAGGCACTGACACGGGCACATGAGATTACACTCGGGTTAGATATTTACCCTGGCCTTGTTATAGGTTGCATGTTATATATATAATTGAGGCTATATTATGATCTTTGACCTAGGTTGCGTTATTTATGCGATTTCTTTCCTTAGATGTTTTTCTATTCACGAGTTGGCAACTCACCCCCGTTGTGCCCCAGTTTCTTGCAGGTTTGCCGTACAAGTTTCATTACGGCTTTGCGGGCATAGTTTCCTTCGGGTGATTTGCTAGTAGATGGGTTTACTTGCATCGTAACCCCATTATTTATCTTGTATATCATTATTCCGTTGTATCTAGAAGTTCCATCAACCAAACATGTATTTATTTTTGAGATAGAGACCAGTGAGGTTATTCTTTCGACCTTAGAGTCGCGCGTTTTATTTCTGTGGTTTTCTTGTGGCCTTGAGTTTCCTTTTGAGTTTAAATTCTCGCCCTTGGCGTTGTATATTATATTGCTTGTGTGGTTGTGACCGTCGATTGACGAAGAGCTAGCTCCCGCTTGGGGATGCCTTTTTATTGATTTCGTATACTATTCATGTTGTATCCCGTTTGGGGGGCCAGTATTTACAAAGGAAACTCTGCCGAAATTTTCGGGAAATATTTGATGTTTTTTTTAAAACCGCATAATTCGGCTTATGCTATTAAAACTACTTGTTTTAAATTGGTTTTCCTTCACTCTACTACTTTTCTTGGTTTGGATTTCTGGGTTTTCGACTTACTTAGATTACGTACGCCTCGAGACGTTTCGTAGTTTATGTGCCGGTCATGTTCCATCTTTTCGGGACGTGACAAAGTTGGTATCAGAGCGTTAGGTTTTACCTTCGGAGCGTAGGATGACCCTTGGTTGATGGAATAGGTGACTAAAGTAGAGTGACGTACCGTGGGTATGTTCCGCGGCATACTTACGATACGCTACTGTAAGTCCGTGTTGCCCACCCCGGTGCTTACGGGGAGGCGGAAAACATAATAAAAAACGGATTTTTAACAACAATAGGCAACAAGGACTATGCTTTAAGGATCTTTGCTAAACGAAAACTAGCTAACCCTAACTACAAAGTAGCTAAGTGATGAAAGGTTATACCTTTGGTCTTTAGTTCTTCTCTCCTTGCTCCTAGGTATGGTAGAAAGAGTTCACCTTGCTTGTCTTCTCCCGTCAAAGAAGGATCCACTTGAAAGCCACCACCTTTAGCTTCAACTCCAAGCTAGGAGTAACTAGAGTGCAAGAAATGCTAAGACTTGAACCCTAGAAGTGAGTAGAGAAGATCAAGAGAGGGTTTTTCTCAAGCTTTTTTGTTTCTCAACTCATGAGAGGGAGAGAGCTTGAGGGAGAGGATGAGCAAGAGAGAGAAATAGAATGAGAGAATGAGAAAATAGTGAGCCATTCTCACTAATATATGAGGATAATTTTAATTAGATAATTAGCTTGAAAATTGTCATGATAAATCATGAATTGACCATTATCATTTCATTTTTGCAAAGATCAAAGAGCATCTTCCAAATGAAATGATTATGGTCAAGTTGTCAACATGGTCAACAAGTCAATGAAGTCAAATTGTCAACAACAACCATGCACAATAATTAAGCTAATTATCAATTAACAATAATCCACACAAAAACAATAGGGTTAATAAAATGACAAATGCCATTAACCCAAAACAAGGTCCTCTCCCCCAATCTCAAGCAACTGTGCATACGCACCCGCATTCGTGATCCGAGGAACACGAATACCCTGAGAAAAACCAATCTCAAATCATATACTAGGATCCGGCTTAAACCAAAGCCCGCTAGTATAAACTGTCCGGACAGCAAACGTGCACAAGTGCGCGGATGCGAACGAACCCTGTCGCAAAACCATGCGACCTCTACTCGTTTTGCCTAAAGGCGAATAGCTCTCTGTGTGGGACTCTAAAGACTCGACACTACGCTGGCAGTGGGTTTAACCACAGACCGCAAGCGGCACTAGCTGTACGTAACGGTCCCCAGGTAGATGTCGATAAGAAGACTGACGAGGTGAACCCCATCTGCACTCCTACTGAGCCTGTATGTGACAATCTCCGTACAGTCCGGTCTGTTCGTCTGATACATCGCATGGCGGGCCTAGGGGGGCGGTGAACGTCAGTCCCCTAATAGCGGTACAAGTCGTGTCGGAGTGTAGCCCAGAACACCCTGAGATAACACTGGAAACCTACCAGTATATCTCGCTTGCCCTGGCCAGGGACTACTCGTGTAATGGCTCTCCTAGACACAGCGCGATGTCAACCCCCAATACCGGGAGAGACGAATCCTGTCTAACCGTCACTGCCTCCAAGTGCTTCGGGACTGCACCCAAAAACTACCTGTTTGCACAGCTCCTTTGAGCCGTGGTAGGGTAGTAATCAAAGTGCAGTGGGAACACACTCGAGGCGAAGTGACAGTGTCAAGTCAGCGGACTAAGCTGTACTCATGTCACCTGGGAACTGATAACTGACGATAGGTATATTACCAACCAACAGTTCCCGACGAGTCCTGTCCAGTGTACTCGTAACCTAACGAGCACCCGCATACTATCCCAAGTACGACGTACTAACGGCTGTGGGACAGACCGTCTCCCACACTGGGATGAGAAGCGCATACGCTAGTCTACTCCGGAGTATCGATGCCCAGTCTCGATAGTCCAACGACCAGGGACCTGTATAAGGATGTGCTTATAGATTACCCAGCTCCCACGAGTGCGAGCGCCATCACAATGCTGGTAATCAAGCAAAGATCCTAAGGGCTCTACTAATATGTATACCCGCAATATGCTAAAAGAAACACATGCACATATTAAAGCAGAGACAAACCAAGTAGCATACTACCATTTCGAGCAAGATTGTATATACAACTGTGAATATCCCAAGCTTCCATTAAGTAATATACAAACTAGTATGATACAGTAATGGCCTCTAGGGCATATACACTAACAATCTCCCACTTGCACTAAGGCCATGTACTGGCGTATCGAAGACCTATCATCTCGATCAGCCGCTCGAACTGAGTCTGGGGTAGGGCCTTCGTGAGTGGATCTGCAGTGTTGTTCTCCGTATTAACTCTCTTTACCTCGATCTCCTGGCGATCTATGATCTCCCTGATCAGGTGGTACCGCCTCAAAATGTGCCTGGACTTCTGATGGGACCTGGGTTCCTTCGCTAAAGCTATAGCTCCGTTGTTGTCGCAATACAGCGGTATTGGATCAACAATGGTAGGAACCACCTGAAGCTCCGTGAGGAACTTCTTCATCCAGACAGCTTCCTTTGCGGCATCGCAAGCAGCTATGTACTCCGCTTCCATTGTTGAGTCTGCAACGGTCTCCTGCTTGGAACTCTTCCAGCAAACCGCCCCTCCATTGAGGGTAAAGACATAACCCGACATGGACTTGGAGTCATCCTTGTCACTCTGGAAGCTGGAGTCAGCAAAGGCCTCGAGCTGGAGGTCTTTTCCGCCATACACCAAGAACATCTCCTTAGTCCTTCTCAGGTACTTGAGAATGTTCTTTACCGCTATCCAGTGTTTCTCCCCTGGGTTTGACTGATACCGGCTTACAACGCTCAATGCGTATGCTACATCTGGTCTGGTACACAACATCGCATACATTATAGAGCCTACCGAAGAAGCGTAGGGTATAATAGACATGTGATCCCTTTCCAAATCAGTCTTAGGAGACATCTCTTTGGAGAGGGTGATCCCGTGACAAGCCGGTAGATTACCGCGCTTGGAATCTTCCATACTGAACCTTTTCAGTATGGTGTCAATGTACCTTGACTGTGAAAGTCCCAACATCCTCTTAGATCTATCACGATAGATCTGGATCCCCAGAATGTAGTTGGCATCACCCAGGTCCTTCATGGAGAACCTCTGCGACAAGAATCCTTTGACTGACTGTAGCATAGGAATATCATTTCCTATTAGGAGAATGTCATCCACGTACAAGACGAGGAATACCACAGTTCTCCCTACAATCTTACTGTAAATGCATGGTTCATCTGGGTTTTTGATAAAGTCGAATTCTTTGACAGTATCATCAAAGCAGATGTTCCAACTCCGCGATGCCTGCTTAAGTCCATAAATGGACTTGAGCAACTTGCACACTCTACCGCTGCTCCCACTCTGATTGAATCCCTCCGGCTGATCCATATAGACGCACTCTTCCAAATTTCCATTTAGGAAAGCCGTCTTTACGTCCATCTGCCAGATTTCATAATCGTGGAAGGCAGCAATGGCAAGAAGGATCCGAATGGATTTCAGCATAGCCACTGGAGAAAAGGTCTCGTCATAGTCCAAACCAGGTCTTTGACGAAAAACCCTTTGCTACAAGTCTAGCTTTATAGGTCTCAACCTGCCCATCTACACCAATCTTCTTTCTGAAGATCCATTTGCAGCCTACGGGTTTTACCCCTTCTGGTGCAAAGTCCAAAGTCCAAACTTTGTTGGTGTACATGGACTCCATCTCGGCCCGCATTGCATCCAGCCATTTTACCGAGTCGCCGCTCTGGATGGCTTGCTGGAAGCTAGTAGGCTCACCATAATCCATGGTGCAATCCTCTCTATCCCCGTCTATGAGAAAACCGTAGTATCTCTCGGGCGGATGAGACTGCCTACTACTTCTGCGGAGTGGCGCTGGGATATCCGGTTCTCTTGAAACTTCTGGTTCTTCCAAGCTTTCAGTAATAGCTTGTGGTTCTGGAATTTCTTCCAGTTCTATTGCGCCCCCACTTATCTGATTTTCTAAAAATTCAGTTTCCAAGAAGTGGGCATGCTGAGAAACAAAAACCTTTTGTTCCTCTGCGGAATAGAAAAGATACCCCCTGGAGTTCTTCGGGTATCCCACAAACTTACACAGTACTGAACGTGCCTCGAGCTTGTCCGCATGCTGCTTTTTTACAAAAGCTGGACATCCCCATGTCTTAAGGTACTTGAGACAGGGTTTCTTCCCACTCCATATCTGATATGGGGTGGTAGGCACAGTCTTGGTTGGAGCCTTGTTCAAGAGATATGCAGCTGTTTCTAGTGCATAACTCCAGAAGGATCGCGGCAACTCAGCCTTACTCATCATGGAACGAACCATATCCAATAGGGTTCGATTCCTCCTTTCCGATACACCGTTGTGTTGTGGTGTGTATGGGGGAGTAAGTTGAGAGAGAATTCCATTCTCTTTTAAGAAGCCCAGAAACTCGGTACTTAAGTATTCTCCTCCTCGATCCGATCTTAGGATCTTGATACTTTTGCCTGTTTGTTTTTCAACTTCATTCTTGTATTCTTGAAATTTCTCAAAGGCCTCGGATTTGTGCTTCATCAAGAAGACATGCCCATACCTAGAGAAATCATCGGTGAAAGTAATGAAGTATGAATAACCACTTCGCGCATGTGTAGACATTGGACCACACACATCATTGTGTATGAGTCCCAAGAGCTCGCTTGCTCTTTCTCCGTGTCCAGTGAACGGAGTCTTTGTCATCTTTCCCATGAGACAAGATTCACATGTGGCATAAGACTGATACTCAAACGGATTCAAGTATCCCTCTTTATGTAACTTTGTTAACCGTGTCTCATTAATGTGACCCAGTCTACAATGCCATAAGAAAGCCTGATTTGTTTCCGGAGACTTTCTTTTAAGTGTGTTCTGGACACTGAAGATCTGAGCTTGATTCAGTACGTATATACCGTTCTGTAATGTACCTGACCCAATCAGAACTTGATTTAGGTGGATGTTAACTACATCGCTTACAAAAGTAAAATCATATCCTTCCTTAGAAATTAAGGATACAGATATGATATTACATGTCGCACCTGGTACATAAAAACAGTTACGCAGAATCAATATCTGCCCAGTTGTCAGTCCTAGATGATATTCCCCTACGGATTCAGCATACATGCTCATTCCGTTAGCAACCCTGAGAGTCATATCACCTTTCCTGATAACCCTACGGTTTCTCAAAGCCTGTAATGAATTACAGATATGAGATCCTGATCCGGTATCCAATACCCAGGAAGTAGGGTTAACTGACATACAGTTCTCAATCACAAACACACCCGAAGCCGAAGCCACAACATGCTTCGAATTCTGGCTACTGGCTTTACAAGCCCTGCAATCCTTCTGTCCATGTTCATTCCCGTAACAATAGGAACATCCTTCTTTTACTACATCTGCTCCTGAAACTTCTGCCCTTCCCTTTCTTTCTACTTCCCTAGTTTCCTTTAGGGTAGTAGGCAGAGACTGTTGAACTGAGTCAGCATCTGACCTGTTCTTCAACGTGGTCTTCAGGTCCGAGAGCTCAAAAGAGCCGGTCTCTGTAAGGACGTTGCCCCCTACAGATGACCCGATAGCCAACCTCGCTGGAAGCAATTCGTTCGAGGTCTCATATCTTGCGATACGAGATTGCTCTCTATATAAAACTTTGTTATGGAGGAAGATAGAAGCTGAGTCCATCTTCTCGTGCTGCCTCTGGTATATACCATCAACTGAGGCTAACACGAGGCACTTGGCTTTCGCACAGACTTCTTCCGATGTCCTACGAATATCAATATCCGTGACAGGGGAAACTGGACCTGAGACGGCAGAGGTTGGATCAGTTAAGAGGTGTCCCAGCTTGTCCTGGGCAATGGACATCTGGACAGACCTTTGCCAGTCAAAACAGTTAGATTCAGTCATCTTATTATCTAGATGTAACCTAGGTGTGGTCACTGGGTCGCTGCAATTAAGAGAGAGAGAGAAGAAAACACTTAGCATGTTGCTCTTGCAAGTTTAGAGTGGTTTTTAGTTTATCTAAACAGGATGGCTCCCACTGTCTCTCGAATCCCTTCTCAAACCGTAAAGAAAAGGATTAGCCGGGATCATTCTCACCGTACAATACTTGCTTAACCGTTCAGCCAGGCCAGTGTCGGTACTTCGAGGGAGGTTTTCCAACGCTTTCGCGAAGTTCCTTAATTAAGTAACCTCTTTTCCCTGTGGGCGTAGCCCCGCTAACACCTTTCTAGGCACCTACTAGGTTTATAGCATTGATCGTTAAGTGAGAGTTTTCCCGAGGAGTAGCATATACTCACAGTAGGATCGGGATCCAAATATCATCGCGTGATAAAACCGAAGGAATCCTACCAGAATCATCACACTCCAAATGGTATGCAACGCTAGCAAGTTTCAGTACTTATGAAACTCCCGATGTGGATTTTTGCCCCATGCTCTTATGACCTTGACGAAGGTCAACAAATCATAAGTCACATGTCAAGTTCTACCCGTCATTATCCAGGTTAATTTGAACCCACCCGTACATACCCTTGACGAAGGTCAACAAGGTAGTACGACTGTCCCAAACCAACGCATCTATCTATGCTACATATGAACACCCAACAGCTACCAATCACTATGCCTTGACGAAGGTCAACAAACATAGCTTGAATACTATTGAATATTCATACGAAACGACGGAGGGCTACGGATGGTTTTGGCGAAACCGTGAACGTAGTGAACTTGATCTAATCGATGGAACGAGATAGCTTTTAAAAGGAGTGGTTCAAGCTCCGCGTTTAAAAGTTTAGTTTTGAAAAGAACCGAGTGGTTTTCAAAGTGTTCCAATCGACTTTTACTTGGTTTATTTCTTGCATTAGTTCTTTTAATGCGTCCCATCATTTAATCCTACCATTGCAGAAAACAACCAAAATATGACGTACGCTTATGCCATTCGCATTCGCCACGGGGCCCCGTCATCACCCGTTAGGTTACTTAACTAACGACAGAGCGGGGGGTGGGCTAGCGCGGCTGTAAAACATAAGCAACGCCTAAATAGTTATTATATATAAATATATAGCAATGATAGACATTACAGATCACAGATGAATATATTGGATATACTAGGAATCCGCAATGCGTTCGAGCCTGCAACGCAAAGCGGATTACACGGTCGCGGTGAATAGCCAATACCCCACCCAAGACCCCTACGGGTGCGGCAAACTACCCGCCAAGCACCCGAAGCGAAGCAACCTCCCTCACCACCGTGAGTAGGCCACTCGGCGCTTCGAGATACCCGGTAGTTTGTGCACCCCCTCCATGGGTCTATCCTAGGAGCAAAAACAGTAAAAAGAATTATACAATGACGGCTACAACCCCGACCCGGTTGTGCGGCCATACAAAGAATATTATTACATCAATTTACATGTTACAAATGAATGAAAGAAAAAACAACGCTCATCTCACATCCACCCCGGCCATTCACCCACGACAATCCAATCCATTCATATCCACAAACCAATGACAATCACAGATCATGTATAACCCCGACTAATCGTCTTATAGCGATTAGCCGACGTTCAATACATGCAAGCATTACAGATATAACCGATATAGTTAAAGTGCAGTGAAGTTCGGAAAAATACGGAATTATAGGACTCCAAAAGGAAATTTCTTTTCTGGAAAATCTGGGTACATATAATATATCCTAAAAATCCCAAAACCAACAACAACACACTCTGCACGAAAAACGATGCGCCGATAACCACAATCCGCGGCGGTTCCGCCGCATAAACCTACTTCATGCGGCGGAAGGGCGGCGACTTGAAGGAATTGGGGTATCGTTTTTCTTGGGTGTATTCACAAAACCCTGAGACGATTTTACATGTATACAGTTTTTCATTTTGAGCAGAAATAATTTTAACAGAAACTTGGATTTTGTAAAAGTTTGGTTTTGTGATTTTTCCGGTTCCGAACTTCGTTACACTTAACTACTTAACTAGTTTAGGTTTAGTTAGGCTCTGATACCACTGTAAGTCCGTGTTGCCCACCCCGGTGCTTACGGGGAGGCGGAAAACATAATAAAAAACGGATTTTTAACAACAATAGGCAACAAGGACTATGCTTTAAGGATCTTTGCTAAACGAAAACTAGCTAACCCTAACTACAAAGTAGCTAAGTGATGAAAGGTTATACCTTTGGTCTTTAGTCCTTCTCTCCTTGCTCCTAGGTATGGTAGAAAGAGTTCACCTTGCTTGTCTTCTCCCGTCAAAGAAGGATCCACTTGAAAGCCACCACCTTTAGCTTCAACTCCAAGCTAGGAGTAACTAGAGTGCAAGAAATGCTAAGACTTGAACCCTAGAAGTGAGTAGAGAAGATCAAGAGAGGGTTTTTCTCAAGCTTTTTTGTTTCTCAACTCATGAGAGGGAGAGAGCTTGAGGGAGAGGATGAGCAAGAGAGAGAAATAGAATGAGAGAATGAGAAAATAGTGAGCCATTCTCACTAATATGTGAGGATAATTTTAATAAGATAATTAGCTTGAAAATTGTCATGATAAATCATGAATTGACCATTATCATTTCATTTTTGCAAAGATCAAAGAGCATCTTCCAAATGAAATGATTATGGTCAAGTTGTCAACATGGTCAACAAGTCAATGAAGTCAAATTATCAACAACAACCATGCACAATAATTAAGCTAATTATCAATTAACAATAATCCACACAAAAACAATAGGGTTAATAAAATGACAAATGCCATTAACCCAAAACAAGGTCCTCTCCCCCAATCTCAAGCAACTGTGCATACGCACCCGCATTCGTGATCCGAGGAACACGAATACCCTGAGAAAAACCAATCTCAAATCATATACTAGGATCCGGCTTAAACCAAAGCCCGCTAGTATAAACTGTCCGGACAGCAAACGTGCACAAGTGCGCGGATGCGAACGAACCCTGTCGCAAAACCATGCGACCTCTACTCGTTTTGCCTAAAGGCGAATAGCTCTCTGTGTGGGACTCTAAAGACTCGACACTACGCTGGCAGTGGGTTTAACCACAGACCGCAAGCGGCACTAGCTGTACGTAACGGTCCCCAGGTAGATGTCGATAAGAAGACTGACGAGGTGAACCCCATCTGCACTCCTACTGAGCCTGTATGTGACAATCTCCGTACAGTCCGGTCTGTTCGTCTGATACATCGCATGGCGGGCCTAGGGGGGCGGTGAACGTCAGTCCCCTAATAGCGGTATAAGTCGTGTCGGAGTGTAGCCCAGAACACCCTGAGATAACACTGGAAACCTACCAGTATATCTCGCTTGCCCTGGCCAGGGACTACTCGTGTAATGGCTCTCCTAGACACAGCGCGATGTCAACCCCCAATACCGGGAGAGACGAATCCTGTCTAACCGTCACTGCCTCCAAGTGCTTCGGGACTGCACCCAAAAACTACCTGTTTGCACAGCTCCTTTGAGCCGTGGTAGGGTAGTAATCAAAGTGCAGTGGGAACACACTCGAGGCGAAGTGACAGTGTCAAGTCAGCGGACTAAGCTGTACTCATGTCACCTGGGAACTGATAACTGACGATAGGTATATTACCAACCAACAGTTCCCGACGAGTCCTGTCCAGTGTACTCGTAACCTAACGAGCACCCGCATACTATCCCAAGTACGACGTACTAACGGCTGTGGGACAGACCGTCTCCCACACTGGGATGAGAAGCGCATACGCTAGTCTACTCCGGAGTATCGATGCCCAGTCTCGATAGTCCAACGACCAGGGACCTGTATAAGGATGTGCTTATAGATTACCCAGCTCCCACGAGTGCGAGCGCCATCACAATGCTGGTAATCAAGCAAAGATCCTAAGGGCTCTACTAATATGTATACCCGCAATATGCTAAAAGAAACACATGCATATATTAAAGCAGAGACAAACCAAGTAGCATACTACCATTTCGAGCAAGATTGTATATACAACTGTGAATATCCCAAGCTTCCATTAAGTAATATACAAACTAGTATGATACAGTAATGGCCTCTAGGGCATATACACTAACAGCTACTCCACTTAAGAAGCCTTAGGATGTACATTTCTTTGTTCAGTATTATATTCATTTCTGATCTAGCTTCATCGGTACCAGTTACGGTTTGCTGCCACGATTACGGGCAAGGAGAGCTACGGTTAGAATTGCGGTCAGCACAAGCTCGTCACGAACGAGGACTGTCCTGGGCGTAATTTTGGCGACACACGATTGCGGAGATGTGTCTTTTTACTGTGTTTCCGCGCTACGAGCGTTTGGCGGATCGCCTTTATGAGGTTACTCGGACGTGTCGATTTACACTAGAGGATTGAGCCGCTCATAGAGGCCAGCCAGATTTTAATGACCGTTAATATATTGCCTATTCATGATGATTGAGGCACGGTTCAGCGTGCAGACGAGTGAGCCCGTTATTGCTGCGAACGACGAGATATCGCCCCAGATGTTGGAGCTATTGCAGTACGAGTTGATAGAAGGTCGCTAGTCACCGAGGATGAATGACTAGGACATGTGGTTCGTTCGCTACCCCGATGCGTGGTCATCAGATAGATTGATTCCAGCTAGAGACGACTTCACGCGGAGACGTTGAGAGTCGACAGAGACGATCGAATGTCAGAAACCTATTATTCCAAGTTTAAAGTAGTTGGAAAGACATGCAGGCAATTCTATAGTCCCTCTAGAAGAATGAAACCCTAACTCGACATAATGACCCTGTGAAAGCCTTTGAACCTTCGGGTTTGCGGCAGTTCCACGGCGCCATTAGTGAGGCTTGGGTTTGCCCTTCTACGGCTGGACCACCGATGCTGTGGTATGTACTCGATACTATTAAACTGTGCCCAAGAGGTTGAGCTCTTGGGGGATTATGAGGTTTTGACGACTCGATCGGATGGCTCGACTTAATTCGGATGCTAGGTGGTGAGATGCATTTCTTAGGAGACTCTCGATACGAGGATAGCCGTTGGAGCTCAGTCCATGCAGCCACGACAAGACGAGTCCGAAGCGGTCGACATTAGAGAAAAATGGAGTAAGAGGTTCGTATAAGATCTGGATATGATGACGTTCCCCTCCGCCGACATCAGAGATGCGATGCGCATGCCGAGGCAGAGTACTGGATATACCTTCCAGAAGGAGTCGCGATGGGTATGCAGCCGTTCTGGAGCAAGATGCAGATATAAGAAAGGACGATGACTTCCGGACAGTTGGTAGAGACGAGACATGGAAGAGACCATGAGCAGGATTCCTTCCAGGACACTGCTGCAATGATAATTGCACCCAGGATCAGATGTGTCATGTACATTCAGAGAGCCAGAGGCCGACGCCAGTGATATGCTGTCTTACGAGTGGTCGTGATGATTGACCGGGAGATGACAAGAGACGTGCCAAAACGGGATCATCCCCGTTAGCACACCTGACAGGGCCGATGAGCCGATGGACCGAGAGATTGGTAATTCACAGTGAAGACCTTGACCCAGGAGTGGTCATTGTTACGCACACCAGCAGGCCAGAGTTCATGATCATCGACGAGACGTCCCACTAGTGACCGCGACAGTTGGCCTGAGATTCTTAGAGGATGCGCTTGAGCGGTACTATTCCGCCATTATTGATTTCGATGTTTTGGGTTATTTATTCGCAGGATTTGATTTTGATGATTGAGGATTTACAATCTTTGCACAGTGTTGCACTTGATATCGTTTTCGTGCTTTGGTTACACATGTTTGTGATTTTACGATTTTAGACATTTGAGTTGATTTTGTGCGTATGCACGCACACGATTTGGTTCCTGCACTCTGTATAGTTTATATATGCTTGCAGTGCAGTGATACACCTTTTGTGCACTTAGATGCACTGGACTTCGATTTCGATTGTGATACTCGATTTTTGTTTTGTGCATCTTATGCACCTGATTTGATTTTGCGCATGTTCGGCGCTTGATATTAGATTTCATGATTTCGTGCATGATGGATGCCCCTGGTTTTGGATTTTCGCGCATGTTGAGCGCATGTTTTGAGATGCGATTTTGGTAAACACCAGATGCACCAAATCGAGATTTTTTTCGTGCATATCAGATGCACCTGATTTTGCTGTCAGGCACACACGTTGCCTACGACAGATGCTTTGTGCACACCCGATGCACTTAGATCTTGTTTCTGTGCACTTGTATGGCACGTATATGGATTTTGATTGTCGTGCGCACCAGACGCACGTAGTATTCATACGCGTATTTTGGGATTGATTTCTTACAGAGCAGTACGTTTTTTTTAATGATAATTGCGATGTGTTTTCGTACTAAGCAGGACTAGTCAGAGGACAGTACCTGAATGTATTTTGGCATGCATTGCTTCCAGATGTTTTAATGATGTATATCATGTTGGTTTTCATATTAGATCTTGACATTGATATCTTCTCCATGACTCCGAAGATTGCGGGATACGGGATGGAGTTTGATTTTGAGTTATAGGCTCATTTTTTTTTCATACGCATGCGTTGCGCTACGATTTGTTTTATGTATTTATGATTTCGAAGCCCCGGCGATTTGATGGTTTTGGCTGAAATATTTTAGTATTTGGGGGAAGTTTTAATTTAAATTCGGGGACCGAATTTCTTTAAGGGGGGAAGATTGTAACGTTTTGAAAATCGTTTCGGTGAAATTTCGAAAAACGGTAAAATAAGGGGGGGTTTTGTAAAAATTCAAAATACAAATATCATTATTATAAAATTAAATATACATATTCTAGCTATGAAATTGCTAGTATTTGGTGTTTATTGAGCCACTGGTGAAATTTCAAATTTTCCGAAAATTTTTCCGAAATTAATTATTTTAATATTATTTTAAGCCGTCACTAATACATTTAATTAGGGAAAATTACAAATTGGAATGAGTTGAAATAAATTTTGTGCATCATAAAACATTAAATAAAATTTTAACATGTGCTTTTTGAAATGAAATCGTTTGCCAAAACGGTTTAGAAAATATCGAAGAAAAAGGCTTTTTTCGGTGAAATTAGTATAATGGAAGTGGGTTACTACACTTATCTCTTTTTCTCACCCAAACAAAACCCACACCCATTCCCCCAACATGCTTTGGCCGGCCCTCTTGATTAGCCGAACAATCTTGGGCCTCCTATTTCACACATTAAAGCATTGAAAAGAAAAGAAAATGAAACGGTTTATGAGAGAAGAAGTTGTGTGTTGACTTGGGGGTGTTTTATCTTGACTTTGACTTCTCCCCACACACACCCCCACACACCACAACCCCCCCATCCTTGCTGGCCGAGCCTCACCTGCAAAATCAGCAACAGCCCCTCTTCTTTCCTTCTCTTTTCCCTTCAAAAATTCACCCAAAAATGCTTCAAAATCCACCAAAAATTCAAAACTAAATCTAAATCCAACTCCTACCCATTTTAGCTTACCCTAACATGCATGGATCTAGGGAACAAGATGGCAATTTAAAAGGCTAGATTTCAAGTTGGATCAATGAGTTGTGAGGTATAAAAATCTTGACCTTTTTGTTGAATTATTGATTAATGCTTGTGTTAGCTTAATTAAGTGTTAATTAGGTTTTATATGGGTTCAAATTGCATGATTGGAAAATTCAAGAATATGGTTTGAAGCTAATTTGAGTTTAACCATCACTATTAGGATAATCAAGTGTAGATTATCATCTTGTGGAATTGTAAAACCCAACCTAATTGTTAGTTTGCAAATGGTTAAGTTGATATTGTTATAATTAAGCTATATTGCTAACTAGGTTCTAGAAATTTAATTAAAATATGGGATTAAAGATCTAATTGGGTTTTTCATGACTTCATTAACATTATTAAGTGTAGTTTAACACTTTAGTTCATGGAAATCCAACCTAAATTGTGGTTTCTGCATTTTGCTATAAAATTGTTAAAATTTAGGTATTTTGTAAACTAGAATTTTAGGGTTTTTGGAATTTATGAGATTAAATTACGGGACTTGTTTTTATGACTTAATTAAGATATTTAGTGAATATTGTGGCCGCTAGATTCGTTTATACATCGAGTTTTGTACTAAAACGGCGAATTGTGCTTGCTTGATTTTCGGAAAAATGACTTTTTAAGTGAAATTGGCGTTTTTGTGAGTTTTAACCTATTTTATATTAAAATTAGTGTTCGTGAATATGCAAGTGAGTGTATTTGGGTTTTTCTCGATGGTTTGACGTTTGTACGCCGACGTCGAGGGTTTTTGGGTTGATTTGTGAAAGCAACCATAGGTTTTGACCTATGTGGGATTCACGTGTCGTTTTTGGGTCATGAGTCGGATTTTAATGCGATACGGTGCGTTATGATATGTAGATATATACCCCATGTGAACTTCGAGACGACAAGCAAGCGCGTGGCGACGTCGGTACCGGCGAGCGAGGACCAGGTGAGTAGATTTATATCTACGGGGAGAAGTCGGGTGGATGGCGTATAGCACCCCCGCAGTCCGTAGGGGTGTATACGGATGCGTATACACACCAACAATTATCTATATGTTATTTGGGATTAATAACGATGTTTAGGATGGATATTGATGTGTTGGATTATTTTAGTGTTGCGAACCCTAGGGTAGTGTTGCACTACACATACACACATACATACTTGCATACATTCCTATTTATATGTGCTCATGGGATTCTTTATAGTTATGTGTTCACATGGGTATGGGACTATGTGTTCACATACGGATTTGAGGATGATACTTGGGATTGAGCTGAGTCGATGAGATTTCTTTTGTGGTTGTGATATCGGTGATATGGCAGGATTCGTACTTGAGGTACGTCCTGGTGTTATAGCGGATCTTGGGGCGGCGATACGGGTGAATAGTGTTATAAATAAAATGGTCGACATGTGATCGTGATATGAGGCATGATATGCTAGGATATTGATATTAGGCCGTATCGGGCGATGTATACCCCTTGATGATATGTGCTGACGATATCGGTTTGTACGAGATTGTCGATCAGTAGTCAGATCATGAGTATATTGAGGATATTAGTATTGTACTAGACATAGGTCAGTACCCTAGACTATGATCTTGGATAAAGAGGATACCAGAGGAATAGGGTGAGGAATATGATATTGACCCGTACCCAGATTTGGGGATGCCGTACGACGGATTTACGTACGAGCTATATTTTGATGATTGATCCGCACTCTTGACTTGGGATGTCTGGTTATGGATATGATATTATTGAGGCGGGATCACCGACTATACATATACAGGTATGTATATGTATCGACGCATATTTACATTGTTATTTCATATTGCATTGTTGACATTATGCTGTTAGGACACCAGCACCATTACCGATGATGCGTATGAACCACATACACTTACTTGCCGGCTCACACACATCTTCATCGATAATTACCATGTCACGTACACCTTAGAAAATATTATTGCTTGACATAGCCTGTTAGCTAATAGTTTAGACATGATATTAGCGTACTTGCCTTATATGTTAGTTTAGACATTGTAGTTATTACCTGCTACTTCATGCATACTGTTATTCATTGTTATGCCGCATTCATGGATTCTCATTCATCTATTCACTATTTTACGTGTTATTGAGGTTTTGGATTCGGATTTCCATAAGATTTTTCTGGATTTGGAGGAAAACCGCAAAAACATAAATAAACCTTTTCTCTCTTTTAATATAAAAAGTGCGGTTTTTCCATGATGTATGAGTCGTCCACCATGAGTTTGCTGATGGATTTCGAGACCCGATTCGAGGAAACGGATGAACCGTTTCGGGTACATGGTGGACCCGGTAAGGTACCCCGGGGCAAGAAGCGCGTGATGATGACGATGTGAGCCTAGCAGGGGAGCACTACCTACCGGTGATTTTACCCGACGCGTCGGATATCCGGAGGATACCGTCGTGGTCTTGAGATAGATGGTAGGGGCTGGTCTGGATTGACGGCGCCCTAGATATTGTGATTGAGACATTGAGATTTCGAGATATTGAGGTACAGGGACTGTGATACAGAGATATCGAGATATTGGGATTACGTTTTGTGCCGATGCTAGGCACTGTTTTATGCTGATTTCATTATGATACCTCATTTTAAAAATACAAAGGAAATCTCACTAAATTATGAAAACAGTTCTTCATTTACATGTATTCTGTTTTCATGCTTTCATACCTCATTCATATGATTGATTGCTACCTGAGGCTCTGACACGGGCACATGAGATTACACTCGGGTTAGATATTTACCCTGGCCTTGTTATAGGTTGCATGTTATATATATAATTGAGGCTATATTATGATCTTTGACCTAGGTTGCGTTATTTATGCGATTTCTTTCCGTAGATGTTTTTCTATTCACGAGTTGGCAACTCACCCCGGTTGTGTCCCAGTTTCTTGCAGGTTTGCTGTACAGGTTTCATTACGGCTTTGCGGGTATAGTTTCCTTCGGGTGATTTGCTAGTAGGTGGGTTTACTTGGATCGTACCCCCATTATTTATCTTGTATATCATTATTCCGTTGTATCTGGAAGTTCCATCAACCAAACATGTATTTATTTTTGAGATAGAGACTGGTGAGGTTATTCTTTCGACCTTAGAGTCGCGCGTTTTATTTTTGTGGTTTTCTTGTGGCCTTGAGTTTCCTTTTGAGTTTTAATCCTCGCCCTTGGCGTTGTATATTATATTGCTTGTTTGGTTGTCACCGTTGATTGACGAAGAGCTAGCTCCCGCTTGGGGATGCCTTTTTATTGATTTCGTATACTATTCATGTTGTATCCCGTTTGGGGGGCCAGTATTTATAAAGGAAACTCTGCCGAAATTTTCGGGAAATATTTGATTTTTTTTTAAAACCGCATAATTCGGCTTATGCTATTAAAACTACTTGTTTTAAATTGGTTTTCCTTCACTCTACTACTTTTCTTGGTTTGGATTTCTGGGTTTTCGGCTTACTTAGATTACGTACGCCTCGAGACGTTTCGTAGTTTATGTGCCGGTCATGTTCCATCTTTTCGGGACGTGACAGTTTGTAAGAGGATCTTCCTCTTCTAGGTCCAAGGCGAAAGCCAAGGGAAAGAAGAAGAAAGCCCCCGCCAAACTAAGGGGCGGTGTTAGTAAAGTGGATACGAAGGGAAAGGCAAAGGCAACAAAGAAAGTAGGGAAGCTTGTGGATAAGGAAAGATGCTTCTACTGTCATAAAAGTGGACACTGGAAGAATGATTGCAGGTCTTGGAAAGCCAGAACACAGGAACTGAAGCAAGTTGCGGCTTCAGCTTCAGGTGTGTATGTTATTGAAAACTGTCTATCACTAAACTTTACTTCCTGGGTATTGGATACCGGATCAGGGTCTTATATCTGTAATTCTTTGTAGGCGTTGAGAAACCGTAGGGTTTTGAAGGCAGATAACATGACCCTCAAAGTTGCAAACGGAGCTAGCATGGATGCTAAGGCCGTGGGGGACTATCACCTGGGAATGTCAGATGGACATGTTTTGGTTTTGCGTAAATGCTTTTTTGTACCCAACGCAACTTGTAATATCATTTCTGTATCTTTGGTTTCTAAAGAAGGTTATGAATTTGCGTTTGTAAGCAATGTTGTAAACATTCACCTTAATCAAGTTCAGATTGGGTCAGGTACATTGAGCAATGGTATATACGTATTAAACCAACCATAGATTTTCAATGTCCAGAATACACACAAAAGAAAGTCTCCAGAAATCAATCAGACTTTCTTGTGGCATTGTAGACTGGGTCACATCAATGAGAGAAGGTTGACGAAGTTACATACAGAAGGATATTTGGATCTGTTCGAATATCAATCGTATGCCACTTGTCAATCCTGTCTCAAAGGAAAGATGACAAAGACTCCGTTCACTGGACACGGAGTAAGAGCGAGCGAGCTCTTGGGACTCGTACACAGCGACGTGTGCGGTCCAATGTCTACACATGCGCGAAGCAGTTATTCTTACTTCATTACTTTTACGGATGTCTTTTCAAGGTACGGTTATGTCTTCTTAATGAAACATAAGTCCGAAGCCTTTGGAAAGTTCCAGGAATATAAGAATGAAATAGAAAAACAAACCGGCAAAAGTATCAGATTCTATGATCGGATCGAGGTGATGAATACTTGAGTGCCGAGTTCCTGGACTATTTAAAAGAGAACGGAATTCTCTCTCAGCTTACTCCTCCATACACTCCGCAACATAACGGTGTATCGGAGAGACGGAACCGAACCCTATTGGATATGGTACGGTCCATGATGAGTAACGCTGAGTTACCGCGATCATTCTGGGGGTATGCGCTAGAATCAGCTGCATACCTTTTGAGCCGAGTTCCAACTAAGACTGTGCCTACTACACCATATGAGATGTGGTGTGGGAAGAGACCCTATCTTAATCACTTTAAGACATAGGGAAGTCCAGCTTTTGTCAAAAAGCAGCATACGGACAAGCTCGTGGCACGCTCAGTACAGTGCAAGTTTGTGGGATATCCAAAGAACTCCAAGGGATATTTCTTCTTCTACGAAGAGGAACAAAAGGTTTTTGTTTCTCTTCATGCCCACTTTCTAGAACACCAATTCTTAGAAAAGGAAATTAGTGGGAGCGCAGGAGAACTGGAAGAAATTCCAGAACCACAGACTATTACTGAAAGCTTAGTGGAAACAGAGGGTTCAAAAGAACAGGACATTCCTACGCCACTCCGCAGGAGTAGTAGGCAGTCTCATCCGCCCGAGAGATACTACGGTTTTTTCATAGACGGGGATAGAGAGGATTGCATCATAAATTATGATGAGCCTACTAGCTTCCAGCAGGCCGTTCAGAGCGTTAACTCGGTAAAATGGCTGGATGCAATGCGGACTGAAATGGAGTCCATATACACCAACAAAGTATGGACGTTGGACATTGCTCCAGACGGGGTAAAACCCATAGGATGCAAGTGGATCTTCAAAAGGAAGATTGGTGTAGATGGACATGTTGAGACCTATAAAGCTAGACTTGTTGCAAAGGGTTTTCGTCAAAGACCTGGTTTGGACTATGACGAAACCTTTTCTCCAGTGGCTATGCTGAAATCCATTCGGATCCTTCTTGCCATTGCTGCCTTCCATGATTATGAGATCTGGCAAATGGACGTAAAGGCCGCTTTTCTAAATGGAAATTTAGAGGAGTGTGTCTATATGGACCAACCAGAGGGTTTCATTCAGAGTGGGAGCAGCGGAAAGGTGTGCAAGTTGCTTAAGTACATCTATGGACTAAAGCAGGCATCGCGGAGTTGGAACATCTGTTTTGATGAGACGGTCAAGGAATTTGGTTTTATCAAAAATCCAGATGAACCATGCATCTATAGTAGATTTGTAGCGAGAACTGTAGTATTCCTCGTTTTATACGTGGATGACATTCTCTTAATAGGAAATGACATTCCTATGCTACAATCTGTCAAGGGGTTCTTGTCACACAGGTTCTCCATGAAAGACCTGGGTGATGCCTTATACATTCTGGGGATCCGGATCTATCGTGACAGATCCAAGAGGATACTGGGACTCTCACAGTCCAGGTATATTGACACCATACTAAAAAGATTCAGTATGGAAGATTCCAAGCACGGTAATCTACCGGCTTGTTACGGGATCACCCTCTCCAAAGAGATGTCTCCCAAGACTGATTTAGAAAGGGATCGCATGTCTATTATACCCTACGCTTCTGCGGTAGGCTCTATAATGTATGCGATGTTGTGTACCAGACCGGATGTAGCTTATGCACTGAGTGTAGTAAGCCGGTATTAGTCAAACCCTGGGGAGAAACACTGGATAGCGGTAAAGAATATTCTTAAGTACCTGAGAAGGACTAAGGAGATGTTCTTGGTGTATGGCGGAAAAGACCTCCAGATCGAGGCCTTTGCTGACTCCAGCTTCCAGAGTGACAAGGATGATTCCAAGTCCATGTCGGGTTTTGTCTTTACCCTCAATGGAGGGGCGGTGTGTTGGAAGAGTTCCAAACAGGAAACCGTTGCTGACTCGACTATAGAAGCGGAATACATCGCTGCATCTGATGCCGCAAAAGAAGCCGTCTGGATGAGGAAGTTCTTGAAAGAACTTCAGGTGGTTCCGTCCATTGTTGATCCAATACCTCTGTATTGCGACAACAACGGGGCTATATCTTTAGCGAAGGAACCCAGGTCCCATCAGAAATCCAGACACATCTTAAGGCGGTATCACCTGATCAGGGAGATCGTGGATCGCCAGGAGATCGAGGTTCGGAGGGTTGCTTCAGAAGATAACACTGCAGATCCATTCACCAAGGCCTTGCCCAAGACTCAGTTCGAGCGGCTGATCGAGATGATAGGTCTTCGATACGCCAGTACATGGCCTTAGTGCAAGTGGGAGATTATTAGTGTATATGCCCTAGAGGCCATTACAGTATCATACTAGTTTGTATATTACTTAATGGATGCTTGGGATATTCACCTTGTATATACAATCTTGCTCAAAATAGTAGTATGCTACTTGGTTTGTTTCTACTTCAATGTGTACATGTGTTTATTTTAGTATATCACCTATACACATTAGTGGAGCCCTTAGGATCTTTGCTTGATTACCAGCGTTGTGATGGCAGTCACACTAGTGGGGCTGGGTAATCTATAAGCACATCCTTATGCAGGTACCTAGTCGCAGGACTATCGAGACAGGGCATCGATACTCCGGAGTAGACTAGCGTATGCGCTTCTCATCCCAGTGTGGGAGACGGTCTGTCCCACAGCCGTCAGTACGTCGTGCTTGAGATAGTATGCGGGTGCTCGTTGGGTTACGAGTACACTGGACGGGACTCGTCGGGAACTGTTGGTTGGTACTATACCTATCGTCAGTTATCAGTTCCCAGGTGACATGAGTACAGCTTAGTCCGCTGACTTGACACTGTCACTTCGCCTCGAGTGTGTTCCCCTGTACTTAGATTACTACCCTACCACGGTTCAAAAGAGTCGTGCAAACAGGTAGTAGTTGGGTGCAGTCCCGAAGCACTTGGAGGCAGTGACGGTTAGACAGGATTCGTCTCTCCCGGTATTGGGGGTTTACATCGCGCTGTGTCTAGGAGAGCCATTACACGAGTAGTCCCTGGCCAGGGCAAGCGAGATATACTGGTAGGTTTCCAGTGTTATCTCAGGGTGTTCTGGGCTTCACTCTGACACGACTTGTACCACTATTTGGGGACTGACGTTTACCGCCCCTAGGCCCGCCATGCGATGTATCAGACGAACAGACTGGACTGTATGGAGATTGTCACAGTCAGACTCAGTAGGAGTTCAGATGGGTTTCACCTCGTCAGTCTTCTTGTCGGCGTCTACCTGGGGACAGTTATGCACAGCTAGTGCCGCTTGCGGTCTGTGGTTAAACCCACTGCCAGCGTAGTGTCGAGTCTTTAGAGTCCCACACAGAAAGCTATTCGCCTTTAGGCAAAAGAGTAGAGGTCGCATGGTTTTGCGACAGGTCGCATGGTTTTACGACAGGTCGCATGGTTTTGCGACATGGTTCGGTCACATCCGTGCACTTGTGCACGTACAGTGTCCGGACAGTTAACACTAGCAGGCTTTGGTTTAAGCCAGATCCTAGTGTACGTTTTGGGATTGGTTTTATCTCGTTTGTATTCGTGTTCCTCGGAACGCAGATGCGGGTGTGTATGCACAATTGATAGAGAGACAGAGGCAGAGTATTCTCATTAGGGTTGTTGACTGTTGACTGTTGACAGTTGACTGTTGACCATTGACTTTTGCTTAACCCTAATGAGAATAAGATATATGATTAACATTAATATTAATTAATTATTATAGTGATATGGTTATTGAGGGGTTGACTTTGTTGACCGGTTGACTAGGTTGGACTAGTTGACCATCATCATGACAATGGCTATCATTCCATGGCAAAGACTTTTCCTTGCTTGTTTATTTATGCAAAATGAGTGCATGAAATGATATATCCATTTTGACTTAAACCATTTACACAATACTTGATTACTATTTTTGTTATGATGGCTTTTGGATTATGAGAGGTGAGAATGAGAAGAGTATGGTTCATTCTATTTTTTGCTTTCTCTCTCTTGAGCTCTCTCATTCTCAAGCTCTCCCTCTTCCTCTTGCTCTCTCTACCTCAAGGCAAACCATTCTCATGTGTTGAGACTCATTGCCTTAGAGATAAAAAGACACCAAAACATTCCTCTACTCATTCTAGTTCACAAGGCCTAGCAAGCCAAGTGATCTAGTTTCTTCAAAGTTCGAAGAAGAAGCCAAAGGTAGAAGCTTTCGGGTGGATCCATCTTCGGCGCAAGGAGACGACGTGGTGAGGCCGATCCGTACACCGGGAGGAGTCGAAGACGAAGGAGTTCAAGAAAGGTATAGCCCCCTAACCGAGTAGGTAAACTCTTGTTAGGTTGTTAGTTAGTAGTTTAACAAAGATCCGTATTGGAAGTCCATGTTACCACCCTTTTGAAAATCGTTTTTCACAACTTCCGCAACCCCGTAAGTACCGGGGAAGGGTAGCATGGACTAACATGCCTGACAGCAAAATCAGGTGCATCTGATATGCACGAAGAATTCCGATCTACTTTATCTGGCGTGCACCAAAATCGCATCAAGCGCGTCAAGCATGTGCAAGAATCCAAATCAAGTGCACAAGGTGCACGAAAACAAATATCAAGTATCACAATCGAAATCGACAGTATACAATACATTTCAATCCAAATCCAAGTCAGCTATACCGTGGTATATAATCTCACAATCATGTGCATCAGCGTGCACAAAATCAAGTCAAAATACTAAAAGTGTATGAAAACAATGCTGAAAGCATAAGTCAAATCACATGCATACCATAGGTATGGAATCAAAATCAATATCTCAAATGACATCAAACCGAAGTCAAGTGCAACTGTGGTGCACAAAATCTCAATCATGCAAATATATCGCCCAAAATACCGAAATCAAGATAGCGGAAACCGTCCCTCTCTGGCACATCGTCTGAAGATCTCTGGCCAACTTCATGGTCACTCATAACATGTCTAGTCGACGATGCCGAACTCGGGCCTACTAGGTGTGCACAATATGACCGATCCTGGGTCCATGTCCTCTCGTATAGTATTACAGAAAGGTTCTGTCGAAGTCTCTCCCAAATCTCGTTTCTGGTGAACTGCCCAGAAGTTATCATCTTTTACTAAATCTATTTCTTGTTCCGGAATGGCTGCATACTCATCACAAATCCTTCTGGAAGATATATCCATATACAACGCCTCTGCATATGTATCACATCTTTGATGTCAACGAAGTGGAACGTCATCTCATCAAGATCTCGTACGAACCTCTTAATCCGCTTTTCTCTAATATCGACTGATTCGGACTCGTCTCTTCATGGCTGCATGGACTGCGCTCCAACGGCTATACTCGTATCTGGAGTCTCCCAATCAATGCATCCCATCACATGATATCCGAATGAAGTCGAACCTTTCGATCGATTCATCAAAACCTCATAATCCCCCAAGAGCATAACATCGTGAGTACAGTTTAATAATATTGAGTACATGCCACAGCACCTATAGACCAGCCGTAGAAGGGCAAACCCAAGCCTCATTAATGGCCCCGCTGAACTGCCGCAAACCCTAAGCTTCAAAGTTGTTCCCATGGTCATTATGTCAAGTTAGCGTTTCATTCTTCTAGAGGGTCTGTAGAATTACATGCATGTTTCTCTGAATAATTTAAACTTGGAAAATGGGTCTCTGACATTCGATCATTTTCTTTCGACTCCCAGCGTACATGCGTGAAGTCTTCTCTAGCTGGAATCAATCAATCTGATGACCTTGCATCGGGGTAAGCGAACGAACCACATGTCCTAGTCATTCATCCTTTGTGACTAGCAATCTTCTATCATATCTCTGAGGATAACTAGTGCTGCAACAACTCCAAATATCTGGGGCGATATCTCGTCATTCGCAGCAGCAACTGGCTCATTCGTCTGCACGCTAAATAGTGCCTCAATCATCAAGAATAACGGTGCATCAACGGTCATCACATTCTGGCTGGCCTCTAGCAGTGGCTCAATCCTCTGGTGCTGATCTGCACGTCCGAGAAATCCGTAAAAGCAATCCATCAAATGCTCATGGCGTGAAAAAACAATAAAACGATGCCTCTATGCAATCTTATGTCCCTGGAATCACGCCCCGGTCAGTTCTCGTCCGTGACGAGCTCAAGCTGACCGTAACTCTAGCCGTAGCTCTCTCTGCCCGTGTAATCATGGCAGCAAAACTATAAACCGATATCGATGAGGATAGATCTCAGGAATGAATATAATACTGTGCAAGGAAATGTACATCCAAAGGCATCTTAAGTGGAGTAGCGTATCGTAAGTATGCCGCGGAACATACACACGGTATCTCACACTCCTTAAGTCACATACTCCATCAACCAAGGTCAACCTACGCGACGAAAGTTTGGGTCTAATACACCCTCAAGTAAGTCTATGTTCTGTAAGGTCAAGCCTAGATTCCGTATATATACAAACGCCCTAGGCTCCGCATAGTCAAACATAGACTAGAACCATGGTTAACCTAGCGCTATGATACCAAATTTGTCACGACCCGAAATGGTACATGACTGGCACTTGAATCATATGAAGTCTATAGGACCACATCTAATTCAAGTAAGCCGAAAATCCCAGAAATCTAAACCAATTTAGAAAAAGAAGTGAAGAAAACTTATTTTAAAGCAATTGTTTTAATAACAAAATCCGAAGTATACATTTTTAAAATCTTAAGTCTTTTCTGAAAATTTCGGCAGAGTTTCCTTTGTAAATACCAGCCACAAAAAGGTGTACAACATGAATAATATATGCATAATGATAAAAGGCATCGCCAAGCGGGAGCTAGCTCTTCGTCAATCGACGGTCACAACCATGCAAGCAATATAATATACAACGCCGAAGGGCGAGGATCAAAACTCAAAAGGAAAACTCAAAATCATCAAGAAAACCCATAATAATACCACGCTCGACTCTAAGGTCGAAATAATACACAAATGGTTTTCTAAGTCTGAAATAAATATACAAGTTTGGTTGATGGGGTTTACTAGATACAACAGAATATAAATGTACAATGGTGATCACGATACAAGTGAGTCCACCTACCAAAGCAATCACCCGAAAAGGGAGCAGTGTGCCAGCAAAGCCGCAACGAACTTGTACGGCAAACCTGCAAGAAACTGTGGCACAACGGGGGTGAGTTGCCAACTCATTGTAGAAAACATCACATAGCAGAAATCGTATGTATGACTCAATCCTAGGTCAATACGATCAGTAATATATATCCCCAATATGATAAGGTCTGAAGCATGAAAGGTGGTAAGGGTAAATATCTATACATAAGTGTAATACTAAGTGCTCGTGTCATTGCCTCAGTTAGCAACATATCATAAATATGAGGTATGAATGCTTGAAAACAGAATACATGTAAATGACAAAACTGTTTTCATATCTCAGTGAGATTTATGTATATAAAATCGAGAGATCATCAATGAAATCAACATAAAACAAAGTCTAGCATCGACACAAAAATATATATCTCGCTGTCTCAATATCTAGGGCTCCGGCTATCCAGACTGGCCCCAGGGCTCCAGCTATCCGGACTGGCCCATACTCCGACCGGTATCCTCCGGATATCCGACGAGTCACAATGAAGTCACCGGTCAGTAGTGCTCCACTTCCAGGCTCAACGCCATCATCTGCGACCTTCTCGCCCTGGGGTACCGCGCCGGGTCCACCATGCACCCATAGACGGTTCCTCCTCCTCCTCGAATCGGGTGTATGATATCGCTCAAGAGCCAAGAAAACTAATGGTGGACATATCTCAAATCATATCATGAGAAAACCGCAACTTTCATTTTAAAATGATAATAAGTCTATAAAATCCCTGCGGTTTCTCCATATCCATAAATCTCATGGAAATCCGAAATCTCAATATCTGAAAGTAAACAAAAAATGAATTACAAAATATTGGGCTCTGGCAATCCAGACTGGCCCTAATAATAATGCATGACAATGGATATATAGATATGCATGAAAATCACAGTAATAGATGCAATGTCTAAGCTATCATATAAAAGCAAGCGCTTTAGTACCATGTCGAAACTATCAGCTAACACTTTATACTAATGAATAGTATTTTCTAATGTGTACGTGACATGGCAATTACCGTTGAAGATGTGTGTGAGCCGGCAAGCAAGTGTATGTGGATCATACGCATCATCGGTAATGATGCTGGTGTCCTGACAGCACGGTTTCATAATAACAAATGAAAACACGATATAAGCATGCAATGCGATGCAAACAACAAAAATCTGCGGAAACTAAATAATAAATGCAACAATAAAGAATCAACATTAACATAGGTGGGTCATACAGTTTTGCCGTTTGAAATAACATGAATCGTGGTGTTTAGAAAATAGGGCTACGGTGTTTTTAAAAAAAAAGGTACGTCCTTTGAAATATCCGTAGAATCGCTTGGCCTGTCTTTAAAATACTCACGATTCGTTACTTTTGAAATAGGTATGACCGAGTCTAGTCTAACTTCTACAAGTAAACTACTGGACTAAACTAACAGATTGATCGAAAGGGTAAGGAAAACCACCCAAGTCTGAGTCGATATATATATATATATAATAGTAAGTGATCCTGCCTCAATAGTATCACATATGATACAATATATAACATGACATCCTCGAGTCAAGAGTGCGGATCTATCATCAATATATACCTCGTACGGTAAATCCATCAAACGGCATCCCAAATCTTGGTACAGGTCAATTATCGCATTATCTCATTATTTATCTGGTATCCTTTTCATCATATATCATAATCTGGGGGTACCGATCTACGTCTAGTACATACTGATATCATTTACATATATAAATGTATGTGTATGAAAACACATCGCCTAAAGGACCCGCTATAACATCATGTCGTATCTCATAATACGAACCGATACATATCACCGATCTCATTGCATTATGCCCAATTATATCGACTCATCTCCAAATACCCTGTACTATCCTCATCATCCATGTATATGTATACGTGTATATATATATACATAGTCCCATACCTGTGTGTGTGTGTGTGTGTATACATATCCCCATATACGCACAAGTAAATAAAATGCATGCATGTGTGTGTGCGTGTGGGTGTAATCTTTACTCTAGGGTTTCACGACTAAGAAGCTAAACTAAATTACTTCTAACTACACTAATCTAACCTATGAACACATAACCCTATCTTGATAATCATACACATATCACAATATTCTAGTTTTATATATAATATATATATCGTATACTACGCTACGAACCACGGGGTTGCTATACGCCATCCACCCGACTTCCCCCCGTAGATATATATCTACTCACCTTGATCTTCTCTTGCCGATGCCAATGTCACCACGCGCTTGCTTGTCGTCTCGAAGTCCTCGTGGGGGTACCGACATATCATAACATATCGTACCGCATTAAAATCCAATTCAAAACTAAAACGACACACGGATCGTCAATAGGTTAAAACCTATGGTCTACTCACGCAAATCAACCAAACAACACCCGATATAAACGTACAAACGTCAAGTGATCGATATAAAAACATAATTACTAAAACCAGAATTCAAAATACGTAAAACATAACCCCGAATCAAAACAGCAACTCAAGAATTCACTCCCAGATTTTGTTTCAGGTGAAATTGGGGTAAGCAAACAATACTAGGGTGATGTATAGGGTGTATATGACCTACAGAAGAAACCTGGGCACCAAATTTTACACAGTGGCCGTTCACACTAGCCCTAAATCTAGTGAGCTCGGTTTTAATGGGGAGTTGGGGTCTCGTTTTCACAGGGTGGTCTCGTGGTGGTCCATCTAGGCTATTAGTGTTGTTTGCTTTTCTCATAAAATTCCCAGGTCACTCCAGATACCCTGTAGGCGTAAAAGTTCACAAAACCGATACGAAAACTTTCAGATTTGGGTTTCAGGTTTCAGTTCATGATTGGTCTGGGTTTTAGACATTAGGGGGGTTTAAGGTCACCACTAAAGCCCATTAGCACAACACAACTCAAAGAAAACCCTAACCCTCTCTAGGAATTTTCAAAGCTCACAAAACCTCACTTTAACACATCTAAACATGCATAAGTTCAAAAATAAATGAAATACTACAATAAAGGTGATGAATTTACCTCATTTGGCAACTTAAGAAATTTCTTGAGTTGCCCTAAGTGCTCAAAATCCTTGCTTTCTTGGTCCAAAGTGCATATAGGGAGCTTGCGCATGTTTTTTGTGAAAGGGAGATGAAGTTTTGACTTGTTTTGGGGTTTGTTATGAGGTGATAGTGGAGGTGGAAGATGGAGGCAACCATGAGAGGAGAGGAGAGGGAAAATGATGAAGAGATGAAGGGAAAAACAAATGAGAGCCATGCCAAGGTTGACCGGTCACCCTCCCTCTCCTTTCTCTCTCTTGCTCATCCCTCATTCTTTATTCCATTTTCTTTTTCTTTTCTTATCTTTTCTCTTCTCATTTAAAACAAAAACCATGCATGATAAAAAGGAAAGACCATGTAGGAAAATGTAGCAAATTGTAATATGATATGGTTGTAGGGTTCCTAGGCATCCTAATGAGGTCTCACAAGGCATCAACCATGCCAATTTCAAAAAATCTAGGTGCCGAGAAACCCGACTACGGATCGTTGGCTAGAAATCTAGGCGAAACAATAAACTAGTTAACACTTAACTAAGAGATACGGAAATACAACCTTTGTAGATCCGGTTCTCCACCTCCATAGCTCCGCAATGAAGTCTCCTCGCTGTCCATAACAAGTCCCGGGCTCTAGCGTCGGCTTCATCGGAGAATGGACGGGCTAGGTCATCAATGTCCATGCCGAAGATGATCTACGTCGAGGCATCGCTAAATCAAGCTCCGACTTAACCAAGTCAAGAAACTTGTGAAGAAAACACACTCTACTACTTGGCAAGAGGTAGAGGATGAAGAAATAGGAAGTGGGTAGACTTTAGAATTGGATTTCTCACTTGTTTCATCAATCCACCATTGATGAAGAAAGCTTTTCTTCTTTGAAGAAGATGAAGAAGAAGAAGCTAATTGTTATGATTAGTTAATTAAAATTAGAAAAGAAAATGAATACATATCATATTAGAACCATGGTAAAGTGTAGAGAATTAACTTTAGTTAGGTGGAATGGTTAGGGTTAGAGAAGAAGACAAGAATGGTTGCTTTGGTCAAAGTAGCATGAAGCTTGAAGAAGCTTCTAAGAAAGCAACCATTTGTTTTTCTTTTCTCATTCTTTTCATCCAAAAAGAAATAGATAAAAGAATGAATAAATAAATAAAACCCTAACCATTTACTTAACCAAAGATTAATTCTTTACACTTAACCAAACTATCATGTATCATCAAACATGATACAAACAAGTGCACAAAAGTATATCGCATATACAATGCGCAAAATCCAAGTGAGAAAATCCATTTAAAGTGAACCATTACTAGTTAATGCAAAGTAATATATCAAATATATAATTATACATTAAATCATTAAATCAACACTTGATTCAATGATCCGGTCATGTCGCACACAACCGACTAGTATACAATGTATCGGCTTATCGAATCAACGCTTGAATCGATAACTAGGTTATATTGCATACAACCATTCGATACATTCATCGCGAGAATGGAATACGGTATCACATACACGCATTATTCTCGGTCCCGCACATATCTCATATGCGCTCCTATTTCGTTTCGCTTGAGCCAGGAAACCTCTGTGTAGGACTCTAAAGACTCGTCAATACGCCGGCAGCAGATGATGATCATATCAAGCATCCACAAGCCGCAAGCGGTCTGCTAAACGTAACGGCCACCCGGGTATTGAGCGATCAGAAGATCGACGAGCAAGCCCGCTCACACTCCTGTGAATCCAACCAGTAACACTACCGTACAGTCCGGTCTGATCGTCTGATATGTCGCATATCTCGCCTAGGGGTGGTAAACGTCAGACCCCAATAGCTCGATAAGTCGTGTCGATATGAGGTCTATAACTGTTCGAGAAACTACTGGTAACACTTACCAGTAAATCTCAGCAACCCTGGCCAGGGATTTCCTGTTATAGCCAATCGAACACAGCGCAACATCAACTCCCTATACCGGGAGAGACGAATCCCCTCCTATCGCTCATTGCCTCCATGTGACTCGGGACTGTACCCAAAAACCACCGTTTTGCACGCCCGCTTGGACGTGGTAAGATGGAAATCAAAGCACAGTGGGAACCACACAAGACTCTATGACGATCTCGGGTCAACAGACTACTCTGTACCAGTGTCACCAGAGAACTGCCATCTGACATGAGGTATAATACCATCTGGGAGTTCTCGGCGAGTCCGTCCAGTGTACCCAGTCTCTACTGAGCACCCGTATATCATCTCTGATGTCAAACACCAATGGATATGGGATCATCCATCGCCCATCTGTATGGGTCGAGAAGGTATACGCTAGTCTACTCTGGTATATCGATGCCCCGTCTCGATACACCCACGACTAGGGACTTTCAAGGATGTACTTATGGACTACCATGTCCCTACTAGTATGATCCGCATCATAGTCCAGGTAGTCAAGCACACATCCTAAGGGCTTTACCAACATGTAACAGAGAGACAATCAGTATACACGTTAAGGTAAAGTTCAACCAGATAGCATACTACAAGCAAGAAAGTCCTCCCTATATATGTCCCAGCATCCACTACAATATACATCCTATGTACAGTAATGGCCTCTAGGGCATACATATAACTAACAATCTCCCACTTGCACTAGGGCCATCTGTAGCAGTGGTTGTAGTATCTCGTACTCAACCATCCCATAAAAATCTCTCTCTGGGAACAGGCCTTTGTGAGTGGATCCGCTGTGTTGTCCTCTGAGTCTACTCTCCTAACCTCGATCTCCCTGGAGATCAACCATCTCCATGATCAAGTGATACTGCCTTAGAATATGTCTGGATCACTGATGGGACCGGCGTTCCTTGGCATAAGCCACAACTCCATTGTCACACAATGGGAAGAACATAGTTCATCTCATGAACCAATATACACCCAAACAGCCTCTTTGGTAGCATCTTAAGTAGCGATGTATCCAGCCTTTATCGTCTAGTATGTCACGGTATCTAGCTTGGAACTCTTCCAACATACCGTCCCTCCACTGAGGGTAAAGACAATGCCTGTGACTAACATTCAGTCGTCTTTATCACCCTGGAACCCTTCCAGTGATTCTCTCCAGTATCGCTTGATACCGTCTCACTACAACTAGTGAGAATCCTAACATCCAATTAAATCTATCTCATATATCCAAAACCCAGGATTTAGGAGGTATCATTTTGATCCTACACGGAGAATCATTGTGATAAACGGAGATTGATCGAGCGTAGCATAAGAAACTCTTTTCTTATCAAGAGTATGTCATCCACGTACTCTACGAGGATCACCACCATACTCCCTACTACCTTTTTGTTTACACAAGGTTCATCTACCATTTTGATGATGTCAAACTCTTTGACTAATCCATCAAAACAGATGTTCCAACTCCGCGATGCCTGCTTTAATCCTATAAAGCATCTTGTACACGTTTCCGCTTCTCCCACTGTCTACGAAGCCCTCTGGCTGTGTACTTATAGACGCACTCTTCTAAAACATCATTTAGAAAAGCTGTCATGACACCCAACCACCAGATATCGTAGTCATGGTATGTAGCCGTGGCAAGTAGGATCTGGATGGACTTAAGCATAGCCACTGGAAAAGGTTTCATCATTATCCACGCCTGGTCGATGACGAAAACCCTTAACAAGTCTAGCTTTGAAAGTCTTAACTTTTCCATGTACACCAAGTAATCTTCTCAAGATATACTTGCTCCTGATGGGGATTTAACCCTTCAGATATAGCAACCAAAGTCCATACTTTGTTGGTGTATAAGGATTCCATATCAGATCGCTAAGCATCCAGCCATTCTTACAGAGTCGTACTCCTGATGGCCAGCTCGAAGCTAGTTGGGTCATCATCTCATGATGCAATCCTCGCTCCCACTGTCATAGAGAAACCAAAGTATCTCTCAGGTGCGTGAGGAACCCTACTAGATCGGCGGAGAGGCTGAGGTTCGTTGGAATTTACTGAATCCTTTGGTTCTATCAAATCATCAGTTGCAGTTTGTATGGCTGGAACATTTCCAGTTCTACATAACTGACCTTGCCTCGAGCTTGTCCGGTTTTTGCTTTTAGACATAGGTCGGACAACCCCAAATCTTAACTGGCTTAAGACATGGGCTCTTCCCATACCATATCACATATGAAGCGGTAGGCAACTGATTTGATTGGAACCCTATTCAATAGGTATGCAACTTCTCAAGTGCATAACACCCAATAGGAAAAAGGTAACTCAGTAGTACTCATCATAGAGCACACCATATCATATAGGGTGTGATTGCTCCGCCCCGATATACCATCGTGCTATGGTGTATACAGAGGAGTAATGCTGAGAGAGAATCTCATTCTCCTTTAGAAAAGTCCAGGAATTCCATGCTCAAGTATTCTCCTCCTTGATCACATCAAAGGACATAATACTTATACCCGTATTTTGGTTCTCTACTTCTAACTTATATTCCGTGAATATCTCAAAAGGTTCGGACTTGTGTTTCAACAAGAACATAGATCTGAATCTCGAGAGATTATCAAAGAATGTAATGAATTACAAAGAACCGGTCTTGGCATGTGTAGACTGGGGACCTACATACATCAACATGTATCATCCCAAGAGTTTACTAACTCTTTCTCTGTTTCCAGTAAACGGAGCTATGGTCATCTTATCTTTGTGACATGACTGGCGAGTTTCACAAGATGTAAATTCAAACTGATTTAAATATACATCTATATATAACTCTAGCCAGTCGGGTCGCATTGATCTGACCTAGTCTACAATACCTCAAGAAGGATTCGTTCATTTCTGAACTCTTCCTCTTGTGTGTGTTCCGTATACTAAGAATTGTTGTTTGATTTAGAACATCAATGCTTTTAGATAACGTGCCTGAACCGATCAACTTTTGATATAGGAAATGTTCAAAACTTTATCCAACAATACAAAATTTTATCATTTCTTTACTAATAAAGAGATAGATATGATTTTTTATATCAGGTTCGGTATCTAACAACATTCGTTCAGAATCAATGTATTGGTAATACAGGGTGACAGTGACCAACAGACTTGGCTGCAACTCTTGCCCCGTTTTCTGCCTCATGAAACTTATCACCCGTTCTCAGTTCTCTACCTTTCTGTAGCCCTATGTAACAGATTACATATCTAGGATCCTGATCTGGTATCACATACCCAGGATGTAAAGGATACTGAGAAACAGTTCTCTGTAATGAACACACCCGAAGATGATGCATCAGCATGCACTCTCTTCGTTTGGGCGGCACGGGAATTCTGGTAATCCCCTATTTCCTGCTCTGTCGTATAACAATTATAAGTTGGAGCGGGACCAACGTTCCCCAGCTCAGTATAACAAGCGGGTTCGGTCAATATTCCGTATTATTATCTTGATTAAGGCATGATATGGTCGCTACCTGGAGAGAGAGAGAAGAAAACACTCAGCGTGCGCTCTTGCAAGAATAGATTGGTTTTATTTTATCTAATCAGGATGGCTCCCACTGCTTTTTATCAAATCTTCCTTCAAACCCTAAAAGGAAAGACTAGCCAGGATTAATTACACACTACAAGTTCGCCAATCTTTCAGCCAGGCCAGTGTCGGTACTTTGAGGGAGGTCCCCCGTGCTTTCGCACGAACCTAATTAATGTAAACCTCGTTTTCCTAGAGGCGTAACCTCGTTAACACCTTTCTAGACACCTACTTGATCGGCTAATTGTAATGTATAAAACTCTCCCAGGAGTAACACTTACTCGCAGCGGGTATCGGGATCCAACTATCTCATAGAAGGTATGCAATCTCATTGCAAATTTCAACACTTGAAATTCCCGATAATATTTTGCCCCTAGCGTCCTATGACCTTGACAGAGGTCAACAAACCATAGGCTGCTAGTCAAGTTCAACCCGTCATTTCCTGATTGAAGTAAACCCACCCGCACGACCCTTGACAGAGGTCAACAAGGTCGCACGACTACCCTAAATCAATCACATCATATGCTTATGCAGATAAGCACTAATCAGCTACCGCACACTACGCCTTGACAGAGGTCAACAAACGCAGCACGAATACTATCCAGTACATATCTGAAATGACGGAGGGCTATGACAGGTTTTTCTGAAAACCTATTGTGTAATGAACTTGATATCGTTGTAGAATCAAATGATTTTAAAATAGAGTGCTTTTGAGGCTTTTCTAGTTTTGCTAAAGGAGTCACTCCGGGTGAAGGGATCGTCGGTCCTTTCCTCGTCGAATGAGGTGCGGGATATATCATATATATCACTGTGCAAAGCAGAAACACTTAAAAGCAATCAAAAGACAAACCGAGTGTGTAGAATCTGCCAGTTATTGCTAAAGGAGTCACTCCCGGTGAAGGGATCTCGGTCCTTTCCTCATCGAATAAGGTGCAGGATATATCACATATACCGCTGTGCAAAGCAAGAACTGTAGCTACCTGTTTTATTTTGAAATTCGATTCTACAACATCTTAGGTTTCTTTTATTTCATTAATCACATTAATGAAGTCCCATCAATTATGTACCTAAACATCACAGATAAATACGACGTACACTTATGCCATCCGCATTCGCCTCGATGTCCCATCGTGCACCGTTAGGTTAGGTAACTAACGGCAGAGCAGGGCAGGGCTAGCGCGGGTGTAAAACATAAGTAACGCCTATATAATATATCATATATACTGTATCTATCATCAGAACATCACATGATCACATCACAGATATCGCAGCAGAAGAATCATATGAAATATTGGATATACTAGGACGTCCGTGTTTTCAATACGAGCCAGTATAAAACACGGATTCCACGGTCATGATGAATAGCCTAACCCACACCCCTAGACCCTACGAGAGCGGCAAGCAACCCTACCAATTCTAGAGTTAGGAGACCCGGACTCGACTCCTCGAGTTGGTCTCCCACTGGACTCCAGAACCCGGTTACTTGTGCTCCCCTCCTTGGGTCTATCCTAGTGCAGAAAAGTAAATAATATACAAACGGTGACAACTTCCGCAATCTGGAAGCGCCCCAATAAAAGAATATTACATACAAGTTTTTACATGAATGAAAATGAAAAACACTCATCTCACATAAAAACCCCCCGGCTATTCAAACACGACGATCCAATATAACATATCCAGCAACACATAACATCACATGTCATCAACGTAAGTAAATATGCGCATCCCAATTGTCGTTGACATATAGCAACGAAACCGGCGATATCACATATTACACTTACGGTCACAGAAAAGAAAGTGTAAAACTACAACAGTTGGAATCCGCAACCACCTCAGACATCGCATGCCTGACCAAATGAATTACTTAAACATCGCATGCCTAACAATTATAAACCCCGCATTTTAGTCTCATCATCGAAAACACTTTTCAATATCAAGTCGGGCAATTCAACAAGATTCCCGACATCCTGATCGAATGCTCGTCGCAAACTTCAGTAGGCGGCCGCACCCCCGATACCGTCGACGAAGTGCACCAAGGCGGAACACCGCCACCGCGAGCACCCGAACGGATGCTTTCGGCGACGGGGTTCTCCTACAGTCACTTGGTCGGGGCTATGGAGTGAGGCTGTCTATTAAGTTTACCCGGTGAGTATCCGCATACGCTACGTGATTGCGACGGACTTTTGATCGCATCAAAATTCCGTGGCAACCGATCAAGTGAGACTAAACTGCTATGTTTATAACATTCATTCAGTTATCACATAACTACTTGTGAATTCCAATTATTGTATCCCATTCCGGATAAATAGAAAATGTCAAACTTTCCGATCGAACAATCGAACACCCAAGTTTTCCCGAAACAGCTCATCACATGAAACAAGTCTAACAACAATCAGTTCGTGCCTCAGTACCAACGGTCCAGCCGTAGAAGGGTCAAGCCAACGCCTCACATGTGGCACGCCGTACTGCCCCAAACCCGAAGGTTCAAAGGGCAGTTCAAGACGGTCACATAATCGAGTTAAGGTTTGTTGTCTTCTAGAGGGTCCATCGCGTTACTTGCACTACTTAGAACGTCGTTAAACTACGGAAAAATCCAACACTTGGAAATTTCCCGACAGGGGAAAAATTGGGTATTTATATCCGGTCGAACTTTTTAACATATTCTAAAATTTATCCAGAAAGCCACACAGACAAAATTTGATACTCCGATCGAATATACGAAGTCCCAACACTACCCCAGAAAATTCAACTCTTGAATAAATACTAAAAATTTCCAGAAGACTCAGCATTACAAAACATGAATTACTGTGCAAGCCACGTGGTGTAACTCAACACAGTGGCCGCGGAACCGCCGCGAATCCCATGGTGGGGCCGCGGTTCCGCGCCTCTGTAGTCGAGTTATAATCACGTGCTTCACAGTAACTCATGCAATTACCTGCTGAATTTTTTGGTAATTTTTAATCTGGAAAAATCCACGTTTTCAGAAAAAGTACAGAGAGCAATTTGTATTAGGGTTTCGGGTTCGTTCGGAATTCAAATTCCGTCTGGACTTCGCCTAAGGCTCTAGCTAGGCTCTGATACCACTGTAGGGTTCCTAGGCATCCTAATGAGGTCTCACAAGGCATCAACCATGCCAATTTCAAAAAATCTAGGTGCCGAGAAACCCGACTACGGATCGTTGGCTAGAAATCTAGGCGAAACAATAAACTAGTTAACACTTAACTAAGAGATACGGAAATACAACCTTTGTAGATCCGGTTCTCCACCTCCATAGCTCCGCAATGAAGTCTCCTCGCTGTCCATAACAAGTCCCGGGCTCTAGCGTCGGCTTCATCGGAGAATGGACGGGCTAGGTCATCGATGTCCATGCCGAAGATGATCTACGTCGAGGCATCGCTAAATCAAGCTCCGACTTCACCAAGTCAAGAAACTTGTGAAGAAAACACACTCTACTACTTGGCAAGAGGTATAGGATGAAGAAATAGGAAGTGGGTAGACTTTAGAATTGGATTTCTCACTTGTTTCATCAATCCACCATTGATGAAGAAAGCTTTTCTTCTTTGAAGAAGATGAAGAAGAAGAAGCTAATTGTTATGATTAGTTAATTAAAATTAGAAAAGAAAATGAATACTTATCATATTAGAACCATGGTAAAGTGTAGAGAATTAACTTTAGTTAGGTGGAATGGTTAGGGTTAGAGAAGAAGACAAGAATGGTTGCTTTGGTCAAAGTAGCATGAAGCTTGAAGAAGCTTCTAAGAAAGCAACCATTTGTTTTTCTTTTCTCATTCTTTTCATCCAAAAAGAAATAGATAAAAGAATGAATAAATAAATAAAACCCTAACCATTTACTTAACCAAAGATTAATTCTTTACACTTAACCAAACTATCATGTATCATCAAACATGATACAAACAAGTGCACAAAAGTATATCGCATATACAATGCGCACAATCCAAGTGAGAAAATCCATTTAAAGTGAACCATTACTAGTTAATGCAAAGTAATATATCAAATATATAATTATACATTAAATCATTAAATCAACACTTGATTCAATGATCCGGTCATGTCGCACACAACCGACTAGTATACAATGTATCGGCTTATTGAATCAATGCTTGAATCGATAACTAGGTTATATCGCATACAACCATTCGATACATTCATCGCGAGAATGGAATACGGTATCACATACACGCATTATTCTCGGTCCCGCACATATCTCATATGCGCTCCTATTTCGTTTCGCTTGAGCCAGGAAACCTCTGTGTAGGACTCTAAAGACTCGTCAATACGCCGGCAGCAGATGATGATCATATCAAGCATCCACAAGCCGCAAGCGGTCTGCTAAACGTAACGGCCACCCGGGTATTGAGCGATCAGAAGATCGACGAGCAAACCCGCTCACACTCCTGTGAATCCAACCAGTAACACTACCGTACAGTCCGGTCTGATCGTCTGATATGTCGCATATCTCGCCTAGGGGTGGTAAACGTCAGACCCCAATAGCTCGATAAGTCGTGTCGATATGAGGTCTATAACTGTTCGAGAAACTACTGGTAACACTTACCAGTAAATCTCAGCAACCCTGTCCAGGGATTTCCTGTTATAGCCAATCGAACACAGTGCAACATCAACTCCCTATACCGGGAGAGACGAATCCCCTCCTATCGCTCATTGCCTCCATGTGACTCGGGACTGTACCCAAAAACCACCGTTTTGCACGCCCTCTTGGACGTGGTAAGATGGAAATCAAAGCACAGTGGGAACCACACAAGACTCTATGACGATCTCGGGTCAACAGACTACTCTGTACCAGTGTCACCAGAGAACTGCCATCTGACGTGAAGTATAATACCATCTGGGAGTTCTCGGCGAGTCCGTCCAGTGTACCCAGTCTCTACTGAGCACCCGTATATCATCTCTGATGTCAAACACCAATGGATATGGGATCATCCATCGCCCATCTGTATGGGTCGAGAAGGTATACGCTAGTCTACTCTGGTATATCGATGCCCCGTCTCGATACACCCACGACTAGGGACTTTCAAGGATGTACTTATGGACTACCATGTCCCCACTAGTATGATCCGCATCATAGTCCAGGTAGTCAAGCACACATCCTAAGGGCTTTACCAACATGTAACAGAGAGACAATCAGTATACACGTTAAGGTAAAGTTCAACCAGATAGCATACTATCATGTCGAGCAAGAAAGTCCTCCCTATATATGTCCCAGCATCCACTACAATATACATCCTATGTACAGTAATGGCCTCTAGGGCATACATATAACTAACAATGGTGCATGTCTTGTGCACAAATCCGGCTTAATGCACGATAAGCGATATTTAATCGCGATTAGCGTTAAAAATGTAATATAATTAATTATATAACAATCTATATATGCTCAAATCTTGTAATCTCTTTCAAATTCAATAATTGACATAATTTCCAAATATTTCCTAATTTATCGGTATTTAATTATACCGTATCATTAAAATATTCATAATATTTATTAATAAATTATAAAAATCCAAAAAATAATATTTTATTTTTCTGAAATGTTACAGTAGCTTGGGTTAGTGTCTCCTCGACGTAGATCATCTTCGGCCTCGAAGACTTCATGCAAGCTTGCTCATTTCTTCAGGAGAACCCTTTCAAGAGTTCGGGCGTTCATGATTCGCAGCGAAGGGACTACTACATAGAGCATTAGAAGTGAAGGACCAGTCTACAAAGGTTGTATAGCTCATTCTCTTCGATGTAAAGATGTTTACTGTCACGACCCAAAATTTGGCACGTGACGGCCCTTAAACCACGTAACGTCTATAGGCGTAACGCAATTTAAGTAAGCCGAAAACCCAGCAATCAAAACTATCAAAAGTAGTAAGTTATAATAACATTGTTAAAACTTTTGAAATCTCAATCAAAATTCTTTAAAAGTCCAAATTTACTTCCTTTAAAAATTTGGCATCACCTCCTTTATAAAACAAGCCCCCAAAAAGTGTACAACAAAAGATATAAGTAAAGCATCCCAAAATGGGAGCAAATCCACGCCCAAAGGCGGAAAACAACCACCATAACAGATATAGTATACGACGCCATAGCGAAGAAAAAGACGATATAAAGTGAACTGCATGAAAACTACAAGTCATAAAATAATATACAATATCGTCCTCATAACTCGTCTCTAGGTCAATACATGAAAATGGTAGATGGAGAGTACTGGATACAACGAATATACAATGAGCAATATCGGATAACCGCAAAATCCACCTATAGTAAAACTGCACACAGTCAGCCGTAGCGGTATCCACTGCAAAAGATGATACGATGTGATGAAGAAGAAAGCCCTGCCTCTGACTGCTCTGAGGAACAACCTGTAAAACCCTGTGGCACAACGGGGGTGAGTTGCCAACTCGTGAATAGTAAATAACATATGCAGGTAATCGTAACTATGCACGTACTGCGCTAATCTATCACATGCATGATGATAGCAATAAACAGCAATATATATATATATATATGGAACAGTCATGAAAGATACTCTATCAAGTACTACTAATACATGAAGCAATGCATATCAAATAAATGTGGAGTACGGAATAAATCATGCCATCCTCACATTGGGCATATAGGCCCCTCACATCGGGCACATAGGCCCCTCACATCGAGCACATAGTCCCTTCATATCGACCATAATATCGGCCTACATATATAATGAATAAGTATAATTGCATAGATCATTATGATGATATATTATGTAGGTGTACATATATAACAGTGTCCCATACCACTGGTACATATATATGTACATATACATATGTATATCAGCGTCCCATCCCACTAATATATATACGCAGGATTAAAACATCCAGAAAACATCATATGAAAACCATATCACAATGCGAAATCCATGAAATATAATATATACAACATAAAATGGTAATATGAGCATATAAAGAAAAAACCGCTATTTAACTGCAACAAGTTATTAAGTATATCATGTGGTTCCTAATTTCTCCGAAACAAAACACAACATCATATAAAGGTGAACATGTAGCTATAGCCGGTATGCGTAACCATATCGGTATAGCAAGATCAGTGTATCTACCTATCAGTAATGATGTAATACCATCCAGGTATATGTGTAGCTATATCAAGGTATATGGGTGTACATGTAAATATGTATGCAAGATGTACATGTAGCTATGTCTCATATGTGTATATACCTGTCACTAATGGTACAATACCATATAGGTATATGGGTAAATAGCATGTAGGCATGTCAAGACATATGTGTAAGCATGTAGGTATACAGGTATGCTATGTGTCATATGCACAATGGAATATGAATCAATCTCTCAATGTCCCTAACCATACAATATCACGTATGTATAGGTGTCAACTACATCTCGTATGTATATGGGTCGTGCGTGTCACGGCAATTATCGATGGTGTGTGTGGTATACAATCAGTGCTCGTGCAACATGAGTCGTCAATAATAGTGCAGTGTCCAAAGTGTACAAGTCTGAGCACAACAAGTAATAATATGCAATGAAGTTATATGCCTATATGTGCAATATAAACATGCGGCTAATATCATATTATTAGTTATGTATATGCCCTAGAGGCCATTGTTGTACATATGATGTATATTATGATGGATGCTTGGATATATGCAGAGAGGACTTTCTTGCTCGTCATGATAGTATGCTATTTGGTTTCACTTTATCTTAACATGTTGACTTGTATTGTTTTACTGTCTTTCTCTCACATGTTGATAAAGCCCTTAGGATCTGTACACGACTACTGGGATTATGATGAGATCATACTAGAGGGGCCACGGTAGTCGATGAGTACATGCTATAAATGTTCCTAGTCGAGGGTATATCGAGACAGGGCATCGATACACCAGAGTGGACTAGCGTATACGAATCTTGACCCATATGATGGGCGATGGATGATCCCATATCCATCGGTGTTTGACATAGGAGATGGTGTACGGGTGCTCAGTGGAGACTGGGTACACTGGACGGACTCGCCGAGAACTCCCAGATGGTGATATACCACACATCAGATGGCAGTTCTTAGGTGACACTGGTATAGGGTAGTCTGTAGACCCGAGATCGTCATAGAGTCTTGTGTGATTCCCACTGTGCTTTGATTTCCACCTTACCACGTCCAAGAGGGCGTGCAAAATTGCTTTTGGGTACAGTCCCGAATCACATGGAGGCAATGAGCGATAGGAGGGGATTCGTCTCTCCCGGTATAGGGTGTTGATGTTGTACTGTGTTCGATTGGCTATAACTGGAAGTCCCTGGCCAGGGCTGATATAGAGATATACTGGTAAGTGTTACTAGTGGTTTCTCGACCTGTTATGAGCCTCACATCGACACGACTTATCGGTTACTGGTGACTGACGTATACCACCCGTAGACTTGATATGCGACATATCAGACGAACAGACCGGACTGTACAGGAGTGTTACTGATTGGATTCACAGGAGAACGGACAGGCTAGCTTGTTGATCTTCTGATCGTTCAATACCTAGGTGGCTGTTATGTTTAGCTGACCGCTTGCAGCTTGTGGGTGTTTGATATGATCATCACCTGCTACCGGCGTATTGACGATTCTTTAGAGTCCTACACAGAGGTTTCTTGGCTCAGGCAAAACGGAGTAGAGGCACATATGTGATATGTGCAGGACCGAGAATAATGCGATATGAGATACCGTAGTATATTCTCGCGATATTTAGATATGAACCGGGACATCGGATCAAATGTTGATTCGATGAATCGCTACATGATATATTAGTTGGTTATATTCGATATAGCCGGATCGTCGGATAAAGTGTTGATTCTATGATTTAATGTATAATGATATATGTGATATATTGTATTACATTATCTAATATTGGCTCGCTTTATTATTTCATTTTCTCACTGGATTAATACATTGATATATATGCGATATATGTTAATTGTATTATTTTCTTTTGTTGCAAATGTATAATATATATGTGATATATATTATTGTGACATGATATGCTTTATTATGAAACATGTTTAGGGATGATAAAAGGGATTAGGGTTTGATTAGGGTTAGCTCCTTCTTGTTTATTCTAGAAGGATTTTCTTTTGTCTTGGTTAAGATATTATGGTTGATACTTATCCATGACTCATTTTTTGACCTAACCAAACCCTAACTCTAGTTTATTCTCTACATAGGTTAAGCCTCTCATCTTTGACCATGGTTCCATAATAAAACATATATTCTTATCTACTATTCATCACAAAAGGTTTGATCTTATTATTCTTCATCTTCTTCTCTCTTGAGTTTTGGAGAGAGCTCACTTGTGATTTCTTTTGTGATGATTTCTTGTGAGAAAATGATATAAAAAGAAAGCATAAATACTACTCCATCATCTTCATCTAATCTAGCCCATTAGATTAGGGTGTTCACCTCATTAGAGTGAGAGAGCTTGAGCTATTGCAACTTCGACGTAGATCATCGGAGAAAGGGAATACGACAAGCTATCATGGATCGTTCAAGTCGTGGAGCCTTTCTTGAGTTCGGGAGATCGTGGATCGCGGAGAAGGGACTTCTACTCAGAGCTTGTAAAGCGAAGGAGCGGACTACAAAGGTTGTAATCCCTCACACTTAGTAGTAAAGATGTTTATTTGCATGTTAAACCCTAATAATCTAGCAAAAATCCTGGCTTTGGGTTGTTCGGCACGTCTAAAATTTTATTCAGGCATGTTTGATGCCTTATGAACCCTCACAAGAGTGCCTAGGAACCCTGCAGTGGTATCAGAGCCTAGCTTGAGCATTAGGCGACGTGTTTACGAAGTTAAAACTCCGATCGAACCCGAACCGACAAAATAAAACCCCTCTCTGGATATTTTTCAAAAACTGTGATTTTTCTGAATTAAAAATACCTAAAAATAACAGCAGGAAATTATAAGAATTATGGTGCGAAACGACAGTTTAATGTGTACGGACGACCGCGGAACCGCGGCCAATCCTTGCTTGGGCTGCGGATCCGCGGCCGTACAGTAGTATTTATTCTCTCTGTTTGCACAGTAATTTCTAATTCTGTTGTTTATAATTTCTGGGTATTTTTAAATGGACTCAAGTGTTGAACATTCTAGGGTTTATTTTGTAATCGTAGATTCGATCGGAATATCTAAATTCGTTATTATTTCCGGATATTTAGAAAATGTTAAAATGTTCGAACGGATATCATTAACTCAATTTTTCCCGGCACGAAAAACATTCAATTGTTGAATTTTTCTCGGGTTTAAATCTTTCGGAAAAACGTGCATGTGACGCGATGGACCCTCTAGAAGACAACAAACCTTAACTCGATTATGTGACCGTCTTAAACTGCCGTTTGAACCTTCGGGTTTGGGGCAGTACGGTGTGCCACATGTGAGGCGTTGGCTTGACCCTTCTACGGCTGGACCGTTGCTACTGTGACGTATTCTGGAACTTTTGAACTCCGCTCAAGTGTTGAGCTATTTAGGAAATCTTGGGTATTTGATTATTCGATCGGAAAGTTTAATACTGTCTATTTATCTGGAATGTGATACAATATGTGGAATTCATAGAGTTAGGCATGAAATGCAAAGTATGTGATATTTCTGATTTACGATGTATAAAGTGATTGTGGATTCCAAATATTGTAATTTTACAATTTCTTTTCTATGACCGTAAGTGTAGTATGTAGTTGTATTGCCGGTTTTTGTTGCTATACGACAACGACGATCGGTGTATGCATACTTACTTACGTTGATGATATATGATATTATGTGTTGCTGTGATATGTTATATTGGATCGTCGTGTTCTGAAAAGCTGGGGGTTTTATGTGAGATGAGGGATTTTATTTTCATTCATGTAAAATTCATTTGTATGTAATATTCTTTTATTGGGGCACTTCCGGGATGAGGTTGATGTCACCATTGTATATTATTTACTTTTCCGCATTAGGTAGACCCAAGGAGGGGAGCACAAGTAACCAGGTTCTAGGGTCCAGTGGGAGGCCATCTCGAGGAGTCGAGACCGGGTCTCCTAACCCTAGAATTGGCAGTGTTACTTGCCGCTCTCGTAGGGGTCTAGGGATGTGGGTTTGGCTATTCATCGCGACCGTGGAATCCATGTTTTATACAGGCTCGTATTGAAAACACGGACGTCCTAGTATATCCAATATTTCATATATGTTCTTCTGCTGTGACGTTCTGTGATGAGATCATACTACTGCCTGAGACGAATGCTTATACTATATATATATATATATATATATATATGCTGATATATAAATATTACTGCTTTCGTTTCTTCTGTGATGCTTAGGAAGCATAAGCTGATGGGATTTTTTATTAATGAGATTAATAAAAAGCAAAGAAACATAAAAGATGTTGTAGAATCAAAACTTTATAAAAAGGGTAGCTACAGTTTTGCTTTGCATAGCGGTATATATGATATATCCTGCACCTTATTCGATGAGGAAAGAGCCGAGATCCCTTCACAGGGAGTGACCTCTTTAGCGAAACTGGCAGATGCTACAAAACTCGGTTTGTCTTTTGATTGCTTTTAGAGTTTTGCTTTGCACAATGATATATATGATATGTCCTGCACCTTATTCGATGAGGAAAGAGCCGAGATCCCTTCACCGGGAGTGACCTCTTTAGCAAAACTAATGAAAGCCTAGAAAACACTCCATTTCAAAATTTCGCATGATTCTATGACGATATCAAGTTCATTACACTCATGGTTTTCTGAAAAACCTGCGCAGCCATCCGTCATTTCAGATAAAGACTAGTTAGTATTCGTGTTACGTTTGTTGACTATGTTAAGGCGTAGTGTGCGGTAGCTAATTTGTACTTATCTGCTAAAACATGAGATGTGATTGGATTAGGATAGTTGTACGACTTTGTTGACTATGTTAAGGGTCGTGCATGTGGGTTTAATTCAATCGGGAACTGACGGGTTGAACTTGGCTAGCAATTATGATTTGTTGACTATGTTAAGGTCATAAATTGCTAGGGGGAAAATATTATCGGGAATTTCAAGTGTTGAAATTTGCAATGAGATTGCGTACCTCCTATGAGATAGTTGGATCCCGATACCCACTGCTAGTAAGAGTTACTCCTGGGAGAGTTTTATACAGGACAATTAGCCGATCAAGTAGGTGTCTAGAAAAGTGTTAACGGGGTTACGCCTCTGGGAAAACGAGGTTTACTTTAATTAGGTCCGTGCGAAAGCACGGGGAACCTCCCTCAAGTACCGACACTGATCTGGCTGAAAGATTGACGAAATTGTAGGGTGTAATTAATCCTGGCTAATCTTACCTTTTAGGGTTTGAAGGAAGATTTGATAAAAATAGTGGGGGACATCCTGATTAGATAAGATAATAACCAATCTAATCTTGCAAGAGCATACGCTAAAGTGTTTTCTTCTCTCTCTCTCCAGGTAGCGACCATGTCAGGCCATAATCAAGATAATAATATGGATGTACTGACTGAACCCGCTTATTATACTGAGCAGGGGAACGTTGGACCCGTTCTTTCTTATTAGAGTTATAAGACTGAACAGGAAACAGGAGAATATCTGGATTCTCAAGCCGCCCAAAAGAACATGCATGTTGATGCATCTTCTTCAGGTGTGTTAGTTATTGAGAACTGTTTCTCAGTTCACCCTACGTCCTGGGTATTAGATACCGGATCAGGATCCCACATATGTAAATTGTTACATGGGCTACGTAAAGTTAGAGAACAGGGAAAAGGTGATCATTCCGTTCAAGTAGGGAACGGTGCAAGTATTGCAGCCAAAGCAGTTGGCGAATATCACCTAGTATTGCCAAGTCGTAATACACTGATTCTAAATGAGTGCTATTATATACCGAACATGATGTGCAACATTATATCAGTTTCTTTATTAAGTAAAGAAGGATATAATTTTGTAGTAAAGGATAATGTTATGAACATATTCCTAGATCAAAAGTTGATTGCATCAGGCTCGTTACATAATGGCATATTCATTCTAAATCAGAATACAGTCCTCAATATACAAAACACACACAAGAGGAAGAGTTCAGAAATGAACGAATCCTTCTTTTGGCATTGTAGACTTGGCCATATCAATGAGACATGGCTAGCTAAGTTACATAAAAATGGATATTTGAATTTATTCGAATTTTCATCTTATGATACTTGCCATTCCTGTCTCAAAGGAAAAATGACCAAAGCTCCGTTTAGTGGACACGGAGAAAGAGTTACGGAACTCTTAGGACTGGTACATAGTGATGTATGCGGTCCCATGTCTACGCATGCCAGGAACGGTTCTTCTTACTTCATTACATTCACTGACGATCTCTCTAGATTTGGACATGTGTTCCTGATGAAACACAAGTCTGAAGCTTTTGAGAAATTCTGAGAATATAAGCACGAAGTGGAGAATCAAACGGGCAAAAGTATTAAGATTCTTCGATCTGATCGAGGAGGTGAATACTTAAGCAATGAGTTCCTAGATTATCTAAAAGCGAATGGGATTCTCTCTCAGCTTACTCCTCCTTATACACTACAGCACAACGGTGTATCGGAACGGAGGAATCGCACCCTATTAGATATGGTGCGTTCTATGATGAGCGAGGCTGAGTTGCCTATTTCCTTCTGGGGTTATGCGCTTAAGACAGCAGCATACCTATTGAATCAAGTTCCGTCTAAATCTGTACCTACCACAGCATATAAGATATGGAGTGGAAAGAGACCATATTTTAAACGAGTTAAGATATGGGGTTGTCCGACCTATGTCAAAAGGCAAAATCCAGATAAACTCGAGGCACAGTCAGTTCTTTGCAAGTTTGTGGGATATCCTAAGAATACCTAAGGATATTTTTTCTACCACGCTGAAGAACAAAAAGTGTTTGTTTCTCAATATGCCACCTTTTTGGAAAAGGAATTTCTTGCAACAGAAATTAGTGGTAAAGAGGTAGAGCTGGAAGAGGTTCCAGAAACACAAACTGCAACTGAAGATTTAGTAGAACCAGAGGATTCAGTAGTACCCGACGAACCCCAGCCTCTCCGCCAATCTAGTAGGGTTTCTCGTCCACCTGAGAGATACTATGGTTTTCTCATTGATGGAGGAAGCGAGGATTGCATCATGAAAGATGATGACCCAACTTGTTTCGAGCAAGCCATCATGAGTGGTGTCTCTGTGAAATGGCTGGATGCAATGCGATCTGAGATGGAATCCATGTACACCAATAAAGTATGGACTTTGGAAAATGCTCCTGAAGGGGTAAAACCCATTGGGAGCAAGTGGATTTTTAAAAAGAAATTTGGTGTAGATGGAAAAGTTAAGACCTTCAAAGCTAGACTTGTAGCAAAGGGTTTTCATCAACGACCAGGTGTGGATTATGACGAAACCTTTTCTCCAGTGGCTATGCTTAAGTCCATCCGGATCTTACTTGCCATTGCTGCATACCATGACTACGAAATCTGGCAAATGGATGTTAAGACCGCCTTTCTAAATGGTGATTTAGAAGAGTGCGTGTACATGACTCAGCCAGAGGGCTTCGTTGATAAGGGGAGCAGCGGGAAGGCGTGCAAGCTGCTTAAATCCATTTATGGATTAAAGCAAGTATCGCGGAGTTGGAACATCTGCTTTGACGTCGTTATCAAAGAGTTTGATTTCGTCAAAAACGTTGATGAACCTTGTATCTACAAGAAGGTGGCAGAGAGTAAGGTTGTCTTCCTCGTATTATATGTGGACGACATACTCTTGATAGGAAATGACATTCCTATGCTGCAATCAGTCAAGCTCTTGTTATCACAAAGATTCTCAATGAAAGATCTTGGTGATGCCTCCTGCATATTGGGAATTAGGATCTATAGATATAGATCTAAAAGGATATTGGGATTGTCCCAATCCAGGTACATTGACACCATACTAAAGAGGTTTAGTATGGAAGAGTCCAAACGTGGGTTTTTACCCACGATCTCAGGGCTTACTCTCTCCAAAGAGATGTCTCCCAAGACTGATTTGGAGAGAGCTCGCATGCAAGGGATACCCTTTGCTTCGGCTGTAGGCTCTATCATGTACGCGATGCTATGTACCAGACCCGATGTAGCATACTCACTAAGTGTAGTGAGTAGGTATCAAGCTGATCGTGGAGAGAGTCACTAGACAGCTGTGAAGAGCATTCTCAAGTACTTGCGAAGGACTAAGGAGATGCTCTTGGTGTATGGTAACGGAGAACTCCAAATGGAGTCCTTTACCGATTCGAGGTTCCAGAGTGATAAGGACGACTCTAAGTCGCAGTCGGGATTTGTCTTTACCCTTTACGGAGGGGCGGTTAGCCGGAAGAGTTACAAGCAGGAAACCGTAGCAGACTCGACGATGGAGGCTGAATACATCGCTGCCAACGATGCTGCCAAAGAGGCTGTCTGGATCAAGAAGTTCATTACTGAACTTTGAGTGGTTCCATCCATTGAGCATCCAATAACTTTGTATTGCGATAACAATGGAGCAGTGGCTTTAGCCAAGGAACCCAGATCCCATCAGAAGTCCAGACATATTCTAAGGCGGTATCACCTGATCAGGGAGATAGTTCATCGCCGGGAGATCGAGGTCAGGAGAGTAGATACGAAGGACAACACTGTGGATCCACTCACGAAGGCCATTCCCCAGATACAGTTTGAGAGATTATTCGGGATGCTAGGTATGAGATACTACAGCAGCTGGCCTTAGTGCAAGTGGGAGATTGTTAGTTATGTATATGCCCTAAAGGCCATTGTTGTACATATGATGTATATTATGATGGATGCTTGGATATATATGCAGAGAGGAATTTCTTGCTCGTCATGATAGTATGCTATTTGGTTTCACTTTATCTTAACATGTTGACTTGTATTGCTTTACTATCTTTCTCTCACACATTGATAAAGCCCTTAGGATCTGTACTCGACTACTGGGATTATGATGAGATCATACTAGTGGGGCCACGGTAGTCGATGAGTACATCCTATAAATGTTTCTAGTCGAGGGTATATCGAGACAGGGCATCGATACACTAGAGTAGACTAGCGTATACGCATCTTAACCCATATGATGGGCGATGGATGATCCTATATCCATCGGTGTTTGACATCAGAGATGGTGTACGGGTGCTCAGTGGAGACTGGGTACACTGGACGGACTCGCCGAGAACTCCCAGATGGTGATATACCACACGTCAGATGGCAGTTCTCCGGTGACACTGGTACAGGGTAGTCTGTAGACCCGAGATCGTCAAAGAGTCTTGTGTGATTCCCACTGTTCTTTGATTTCTACCTTACCACGTCCAAGAGGGCGTGCAAAACGGTGGCTTTTTGGTACAGTCCCGAATCACATGGAGGCAATGAGCGATAGGAGGGGATTCGTCTCTCCCGGTATAGGGAGTTAATGTTGTACTGTGTTCGATTGGCTATAACTGGAAGTCCCTGGCCAGGGCTGATATAGAGATATACTGGTAAGTGTTACTAGGAGTTTCTCGACCTGTTATGAGCCTCACATCGACACGACTTATCGGTTACTGGGGTCTGACGTATACCACCCCTAGACTTGATATGCGACATATCAGACGAACAGACCGAACTGTACGGGAGTGTTACTGATTGGATTCACAGGAGAACGGACAGGCTAGCTTGTTGATCTTCTGATCGCTCAATACCTAGGTGGCTGTTACGTTTAGCTGTCCGCTTACAGCTTGTGGGTGTTTGATATGATCATCACCTGCTACCGGCGTATTGACGATTCTTTAGAGTCCTACACAGAGGTTTCTTGGCTCAGGCAAAATGGAGTAGAGGCACATATGTGATATGTGCAGGACCGAGGATAATGCGATATGAGATACCGTATTATATTCTCGCGATATTTAGATATGAACCGGGACATCGGATCAAGTGTTGATTCGATGAATCGGTACATGATATATTAGTCGGTTATATTCGATATAGCCGGATCGTCGGATCAAGTGTTGATTCGATAATTTAATGTATAATGATATATATGATATATTGTATTACATTATCTAATATTGGCTCGCTTTATTATTTCATTTTCTCACCGGATTAATACATTGATATATATAAGATATATGTTAATTGTATTATTTTCTTTTGTTGCAAATATATAATATATATGTGATATATATTATTGTGACATGATATGATTTATTATGAAACATGTTTAGGGATGATAAAAGGGATTAGGGTTTGATTAGGGTTAGCTCCTTCTTGTTTATTCTAGAAGGATTTTCTTTTGTCTTGGTTAAGATATTATGGTTGATACTTATCCATGACTCATTTTTTGACCTAACCAAATCCTAGCTCTAGTTTATTCACTACATAGGTTAAGCCTCTCATCCTTGACCATGGTTCCATAATAAAACATATATTCTTATCTACTATTCATCACAAAAGGATTGATCTCATTATTCTTCATCTTCTTCTCTCTTGAGTTTTAGAGAGAGCCCACTTGTGATTTCCTTTGTGATGATTTCTTATAAGAAAATGATATAAAAAGAAAGCATAAATACTACTCCATCATCCTCATCTAATCTAGCCCATTAGATTAGGGTGTTCACCTCATTAGAGTGAGAGAGCTTGAGCTATTGCAACTTCGACGTAGATCATCGGAGAAAAGGAATACGACAAGCTATCATGGATCGTTCGATTCGTAGAGCCTCTCTTGAGTCCGGGAGATCGTGGATCGCGGCGAAGGGACTTCTACTCGAAGCTTGTGAAGCGAAGGAGCGGACTACAATGGTTGTAATCCCTCGCACTTAGTAGTAAAGATGTTTACTTGCATGTTAAACCCTAATAATCTAGCAAAGATCCCGGCTTTGGGTTGTTCGGCATGTCTAAAATTTTATTCGGGCATGTTTGATGCCTTATGAACCCTCACAAGAGTGCCTTGGAACCCTACACATATCATATCTAGCCCGAACGCATAACGCCATGCGTTTGATTCCCATGTAGATGTTAAATCTACTCACTACGATCCTGGCTAAGTAAAGCCAACCGGTTGCTTTCCCTTCTTCGCAGCGTCCGAAGTCATCGCCTGCGATCCTAAAATTTCACAAACACAATACATAAAGTTAAACATCTTGTGCCGACACAAAGACAACAAAACGCAAGGATAACGCCTTCTAGATAAACACACTGTGCACTTAGCGCACAAAACGCGTACGATATCGGCATAACCCTAGCTAGGATGACACAACCACCAAATCTAGACCCCGATCGTGCCGATCGCGCATTCACAACACAATATATATCAAGGAATTTAATATATATAACGTCGCAACGTCAAAAGAAACCCACGCCTAATTTATCCAAAAATCTTGCAAGCAACTTCTAATCAAATTAACCCAAATCTACAAGTTTTACCAAAACTAGTAATCATAATCATCACAATATAGCTTCATTAAACCACTCAAACCTTTACTAAAATTTTAATCTCACTCAAATAGGATTTAGTAAAAGTTTGGTTTGCAATTAAACTAATTAGGCAAATAGGAAAATATCATTTAACAATCTTGCTACTAGGTTAAGTTTTCTTTTGTCTAAACTTCACACTTAACCATTTCACTAAACAAAACCCTAACTTGATTATCAAAAAACCATTTCTAGAAATTCTTAAACAAGCAAATGAAAGCTTAAATTAACATCTAATAATCTAATTAAAGATTTAAAACAACAAATAGAGTTTAGGGTTAGGATTTATACCTCACTAGAATCACAACTTAGCAACTAAACTCATCATTTTAGTCTCCAAAATGATGTCTTTCATTAAGATCTAAGCTTGTTTAGTGTTGAAGAATGAAGGGTATGGATTTATTTATGAGTTTGTGGGATTATTTGAGGGTTTTTAGTGCTATATTTGAGCTTTAGGAAGATGAAAATGAGCAAACGAAAAGAGAGGGCAGCATGGAGCTAGGGTTCGGCCAAAGTGAAGGAAGAGTTGTGAAATGTGTGGAAATTTCTAGCTAAAAATAATAATAAATGCAAATAATATCCTAAGCAACCTCATTCTTTTCATTTAAAATTCTCTTTTAATTCACAAATATCTAGATATTTTGGAGAGAAAGAATTATGCTTAAACTAGTGATTAACTTAGCATAGATTCACTTTAGTAGTAATTAACCCAAACAAAATTGTAATTACCACTAATTAAGTGCATAATTAAATGCTTAAAATAATATTTTAATTAAGGAAAAATGTTAAAATGCACTAAAATTACAAGTGACTTACAAAAGCCCACAAACTAGCAATTTCCTAGCTAAACTAGGTGCAGTGAATTCTATACTGCAAAAAGATCGCTTCTAGATTTTTACGGAAAACAAAATTTATTTTACCTAAAAACGGAAAATCGCCTAAACGATTTCTAAAACGTTACAATCTTCCCCCTTTAAAGAAATTCGGTCCCTGAATTAAAATTTTATCTACGCGTACCTTCGAAGAGATGAGGGAAAAACCTTCCGCATCTTGCTCGCAGCCTCACAAGTGATCACCTCACTAGACGGCTACGCCAAAGAAAACCTCCACAGATGGCAAGACCGTTGACCGAAGTTTCTCCACCTGCCGATCCACTAAAACTATCGGCTGCTGGTGAATGAAAGATCACGTCTAAATGAATGGTCTGGTGCTGAATCATGTGGGAAGAGTCATGAAGGTATTTGCGAAGTATCGACACAAGGAATACGGGGTGAATACTCAGAAATCTGGACGGAAGTGCCAACGATAGGCAACGGTACTAACTCGCTTCAAGGATCTCAAAAGGACCTACAATCTGGGATTAAGCTTCCCAAAATTCAACACGCCATTTCTTCGGAAAAATCCGTAGGAATACATGATCTCCCACTGCGAACTCAAATCTGCGACAACGACGGTCGACACAAGACTTCTGTCTGCACTGGGCTGCTCTCATCCCGACCTGAATCAACTGGATCTTCTCCGTAGTCTCATGACTAGCTGGGGCACAAAAATCCTGCTCTCGCGGAGTCAGTAAAACAGACTGGCGATCGACACAACCTACCACACAAGGCCTGAAAGTTGCCAATTGAAATGTCTCCTGATAACTGTTATCGTAGAGAGAATTCCATAAATGGCAAGTGACGATCCTAACTGCCAATATGTGCCAATATGTTAGTTATATTTATGCCCTAGAGGCCATTTCTGTACATATGATGTATATTGTAGTGGATGCTTGGACATATATAGGGAGGACTTTCTTGCTAGACATGATAGTATGCTATCCGGTTGTACTTTATCTTAACATGTACTCTGATTGTCTCTATGTTACATGTTGATAAAGCCCTTAGGATATGTACTCGACTATTGGGACTATGATGAGATCATACTAGTGGGGCCACGGTAGTCGACGAGTACATCCTATAACTATTCCTAGTCGAGGGTGTATCGAGACAGGGCATCGATACACCAGAGTAGCCAAGCGTATACGCATCTTGACCCATATGCTGGGTGATGGATGATCCCATATCCATCGGTGTTTTTACATCAAGGATGGTGTACGGGTGCTCGGTAGAGACTGGGTACACTAGACGGACTCGCCGAGAACTCCCAGATGGTATTATACCTCACGTCAGATGGCAGTTCTCCGGTGACACTGGTACATGTTAGTCTGTAGACCCGAGACCGTCATAGAGTCTTGTGTGATTCCCACTGTGCTTTGATTTCCATCATACCACGTCCAAGAAGGCGTGCAAAAAGGTGGCTTTTGGGTACAATCCCGAATCACATGGAGGCAATGAGCGATAGGAGGGGATTCGTCTCTCCCGGTATAGGGAGTTGATGTTGCGCTGTGTTCGAATGGCTATAACTGGAAATCCCTGGCCAGGGTTGCTGGGATTTACTGGTTAGTGTTATCAGTAGTTTCTCGAATTATTATAGACCTCATATCGACATGACTTATCAAGCTACTGGGGTCTGACGTTTACCACCCCTAAGCGAGATGTGCGACATATCAGACGAGGAGACCGGACTGTACGGGAGTGTTACTGATTGGATTCGCAGGAGAATGTACATCCTTGCTTGTTGATCTTCTGATTTCTCAATACCTAGGTGGCTGTTACGTTTAGCTGACCGCTTGTAGCTTGTGGGTGTTTGATATGATCATCACCTACTGCCGGCGTATTGACGATTCTTTAGAGTCCTACACAGAGCTTTCTTGGCTAAGGAAAAACATAGTAGGGACACATATATGATATGTGCGGGACCGAGAACAATACGTGTATGTGATACCGTACTAGATTCTCGCGATATGAGATATCGGCTGGGTATATGTGATATAGCCGGATCATCGGATCAAGTGTTGATTCGATGAACTTATATAGATTATATTAGTCGGTTATTTGTGAAATAGCCGGATTATCAGATCGAGTGTTGATTCGATAATTTAATGTATAATTATATATTTTATATATTAAATTACATTAACTGATATAAGCTCACTAAAAGATTCTTTTTCTCACTCGGGTAATACATTGATATATATATGATATATGTTAATTGTATTATTTTATTTTGTTACAATAAATATTGTATATGTGATATATAATATTGTAACATGTTCGGGTTTTTAATGCAACATGTTTAGTGGAGATTAAACATGGTTAGGGTTTGATTTGGGTTAATCTTTTCTAGAACCTTCTAGAAGGTTTTGTTTTGTTTTGTGCAAAGATATTTGTGTTGATAATTTGCATAGATATTTGTTTAACCCAACCAAACCTTTTAACCTTTGTTAAATCTCTACAAGGGTTACATATACAATGGTTGCATTTCTAACCTCACACTTGAGTTATTCATTATTCATCACAAAAGCTTTTGGTTTTTCTTCTTCTTCTTCCTTGATGAAAAAGCTTTCTAGCTTTTTGCTTAGTGATGAAAATGAGTGAGATTAAGAAAACAAATGAGAGCTAAAATCCTACTTCATCATCATAATCTATCCTAGCCATTTAGATTAGGGTGTTCACTTCATTAGTGAGTGAGAGCTTGTGTCAAAGAAACTTCAAGGTAGATCATCTTTGTTATCGAAGATCGGAAGTAAGCTTTCATTTTTCTCTTCGTGGAGCCTATCTAGAGTCCGGGTACTCAATGATCGCAGCGAAAAGACCTCAACACGGAGCTTTAGAAGTGAAGAACCGGAATACAAAGGTTTTAATCCCAAACTCTTTGATGTTAAAGTGTTTAACATGCTTTGTTTCGCCAAATCTCTAGTTTAAAGATCTTGGTTAGGGTTGTTCGGCAAGGCTAAAATTTAAATCGGGTATGGTTGATGCCTTGTAGAACCTTATTAGAGTGCCTAGTAACCCTACAGTGGTATCAGAGCCAAGCTAGAGCTTTAGGCGAAGTCTAGGCGAAGTTTAAAGTCCGATCGAACTCCGAATACCCGTAAAACCCTAGTTTCTGGAAATTTTTCAAAAAGTTGATTTTTTTCGTATTAAAAATACTCAGAAAAATAAGCAGGGAAATCTAAGAATTACTGTGAAGTACGGACCACCAAGTCGATCACGTGACCGTGGAACCGCGGCTAAACCACGCACTTGGCGGCGGTTCCGCGGCCGAACAGTGTCGTTGGGGCCCACTGCTTCACAGTATTATTCCTGGGTTCTTTTGCATTATTCTGGGAATTTTTAATTCCACTCAAGTGTTGAGTTTTCTGTAAAGTATTGGGAGCTCGTTGATTCGATCTGAAAGTTTAACTTCGTTTATTTTTCTGGGTAATTTAGAACGTGTTAAAAAGTTCGAACGGATATCAATAACTCACTTTTTCCCCTGCCGAAAAATTTCCAAGTGTTGGATTTTTCCGTAGTTTAAGAACGTTCTAAGTATTGAAAGTAACGCGGTGGACCCTCTAGAAGAACAAAAACCTTAACTCGATTATGTAATCGTCTTGAACTGCCTCTAAACCTTAGGGTTTAGGGCAGTACCGCGTTGCCATATGTGAGGCGTTGGCTTGACCCTTCTACGGCTGGACCATTGGTACTGTGGCATGTAATGGATGTTTTTAAACTAATTTCAAGTGTTGAGAACTATCTGGGAAAACTTGGGTGTTTGATTATTCGATCGGAAAGTTTAACATTGTCTATTTATCTGGAATGTGATACAATATTTGGAATTCACAAGTAGTTATGAGATAACTAATTTGAATATTATAAATCTAGCCGTTCAGTCTCAGTTGATCGGTTGCCACGGAATTTTGATGTCATCAAAAATCCGTCGCAATCACGTAGCATACGCAGATACTCGCCGGGTAAACTTAATAGACAACCACGCCCCATAGCCCCGACCAAGTGACTGTAGGAGAACCCCGTCGCCAAAAGCATCCGTTCGGGTGCTCGCGGCAGCGGTGTTCCGCCTTAGTGCACTTCGTCGACGGCATCGGGAGTGCGGCTGTCTACTAAAGTTTGCAACGAGCATTCGATCAGGATGTCGGGTATCTTGTTGAATTGCCCGACTTGATATTAAAAAGAGTTTTCAATAATGAGACTAAAATGCGGGGTTTATAATTGTTAGGCATGCGATGTTTAAGGAATTCATTTGGTTAGGCATGCGATGTCTAAGGAGGTTGCGGATTCCAACTGTTGTAGTTTTACACTTTCTTTTCTGCGACCGTAAGCGTAGTATATGGTGTATCGCCGGCTTCGTTTCTATACATCAACGACAATCGGGATACGCATACTTGCATACGTTGATGATATGAGATATTATGTGTTGCTGTGATATGTTATATTGGATCGTCGCGTTTTGAATAGCCGGGGGTTTTATGTGAGATGAGGGTTTTTATTTTTATTCATGTAAAATTCATTTGTATGTAATATTCTTTTATTGGGGCACTTTCGGGCTGAGGATGATGTCACCATTGTATATTATTTATTTTTCCGCATTAGGTAGACCCAAGGCGGGGAGCACAAGTAACCGGGTTCTAGGGTCCAGTGGGAGACCATCTCGAGGAGTCGAGACCGGGTCTCCTAACCCTAGAATTGGCAGTGTTGCTTGCCGCTCTCGTAGGGGTCTAGGAATGTGGGTTTGGCTATTCATCGCGACCGTGGAATCCGTGTTTTATACAGGCTCGTATTAAAACACGGACGTCATATATATCCAATATTTCATATGTGTTATTCTGCTGCGATGTTCTGTGATGAGATCATATTACTCCATGAGACGAATGTTTATATTATATATATATGAGATATATGTTATATTGCAGATTTCGTTTCAAATGTGATGCTTGTGAAGCATAATAAAATGGGATTTCATTAATGAGATTAATGAAACTAAAAGAAACCTAAAGATATTGTAGAAACTTTTTTAAAAACTGGTAGCTCTAGTTCTTGCTTTGCATAGCGGTGTTCCTTGTAGAACATCAAGCACCTTATTCGATAAGGAAAGAGCCGAGATCCCTTCACCGGGGGTGACCTCTTTAGAGAAACTAGCAGATGCTACAAAAACGGTTTGTCTTTTGATTGCTTATATAGTTTTTGCTTTGCATAGCGGTGTTCCTTGTAGAACATCCAGCACCTTATTCGATAAGGAAAGAGCCGACGATCCCATCACCGGGAGTGACCTCTTTAGCAAAACTAGAAAAAGCCTCAAAAACATTCCATTTAAAAATCACTCGATTCTACAACGATATCAAGTTCATTACGCAAAGGGTTTTCTTAAAAACCTGACGTAGCCCTCCGTCATTTCAGATACGTACTAGTTAGTATTCGTGCTACGTTTGTTGACTATGATAAGGCATAGTGTGCGGTAGCTGATTAGTGCTTATCTGTATAAGTATATGATGCGATTGGATTAGGGTAGTCGTGCGACTTTGTTGACTATGTTAAGGGTCGTGCGGGTGGGTTTAATTCAATCGGGAAATGACGGGTTCAACTTGACTAGCATTTATGATTTGTTGACTATGTTAAGGTCATATAGCTGCTAGGGGTAAAATATTATTGGGAATTTCAAGAGTTGAAATTTGCAATTAGATTGCATACCTTCTATGAGATAGTTGGATCCCGATACCCGCTGCAAGTAAGAGTTACTACAGGGAGAGTTTTACACATTACAATTAGCCGATCAAGTAGATGTCTAGAAAGGTGTTAATGGGGTTACGCCCCTGGAAAACGAGGTTTATTTTAATTAGGTCCGTGCGAAAGCATGGGGAACCTCCCTCAAAATTACCGGCACTGGCCTGGCTGAAAGATTGACAAACTTGTAGAGTGTAATTAATCTTGGGCAGTCTTTCCTTTTAGGGTTTGAAGGAAGATTTGACTAAAACAGCGGGAGACATCCTGATTAGATATATAGATAACCAATCTAATCTTGTAAAAGCGCACACTGAGTGTTTTCTTCTCTCTCTCTTCAGGTAGCGACCATGTCATGCGTTAATCAAGATAATAATACGGATGTATTGACCGAACCCGCTTGTTATACTGCGCTAGGGAACGTTGGTCCCGCTCCAACTTATAATTGTTATAAGACAGAGCAGGAAATAGGGGATTACCAGAATTCCCGTGCCATCCAAACGAAGAAAGTGGATGCAGATGCATCATCTTCGGGTGTGTTCATTACAGAGAACTGTTTCTCAGTATCATTTATGTCCTGGGTATGAGATACCAGATCAGGATCCCGCAAATGTAATTTGTTACATGGGCTACAGATAGGTAGAGAACTGAGAACGGATGATAAGTTTTATGAGATAGAAAACGGTGCAAGTGTTGCAGCCAACTCTGTTGGTAGTTATCACCCTATATTACCAGAATACATTGATTCTGAACGAATGTTAGATACCGAACCTGATGTACAACATCATATCAGTCTCTTTATTAGTAAAGAAAGGATATAATTTTGTATTGTTGGATAAAGTTTTGAACATTTCTTATATCAAGAATTGATCGGTTCAGGCACGTTATCTAAAAGCATAGACGTTCTAAATCAAACCACGGTTCTTAATGTACAGAACACACACAAGAGGAAGAGTTCAGAAATTAACGAATCGTTCTTGAGGCATTGTAGACTAGGACATATCGATGCGACCCGACAAGCTGAAGTTACATATAGATGCATATTTAAATTAGTTTGAATTTACATCTTGTGAAACTTGTCTGTCATGTCCCAGAGATAAGATGACCACTGCTCCGTTTATTGGAAACAGAGAAAGAGTTAGTGAACTCTTGGGATTGATACATGATGATGTATGTAAGTTCCCTTGTACACATGCCAGAACCGGTTCTTTGTGCTTCATTACATTCACTGACGATCTCTCAAGATTCAGACATGTGTTCCTGTTGAAACACAAGCCCGAAGCTTTTGAGATATTCACAGAATATAAGTTAGAAGTAGAGAACCAAAAACGGGAATAAGTATTATGTCCTTTTATGAGATCAAGGAGGAGAATACTTGAGCACGGGATTCCTGGACTATTCTAAAAGAGAATGAGGTTCTCTCTCAGCATTACTCCTCCTTATACACCATAGCATGATGGTATATCGGGGCGGAGCAATAGCACCCTATGTGATATGGTGTGCTCTATGATGAGTACTACTGAGTTTCCTATTTCCTTTTGGGAGTTATGCACTTGAGAAGCTGCATACCTATTGAATAGGATTCAAATCAAATCAGTTGCCTACCACTTCATATGTGATATGGAAAGGGAAGAGCCCATATCTTAAGTTTGTTAAGATTTGGGGTTGTCCAGCCTATATCTAAAAGCATAATCCGGACAAGCTCAAGGCAAAGTCAGTTCTATGGAAGTTTGTTGGATATCCCAAGCATTCGCAAGGGAATATCTTCTACCAAACCGAGGAACAAAAGATGTTTTGTTTCTCAGCATGCCACCTTTGTGAAAGGGAATTTCTTGTGAAGAAATTATTGGTCATAAGGTAGAACTGGAAAGAGTTACAGCTATACAAACTGCAGCTGATGATTTGGTAGAACCAAAGGATTCAATAGTTTCCATCTAGTAGGGTTCCTCACCCACATGAGAGATACTTCGGTTTCTCTATGACAGTGGGAGCGAGGATTGCATCATGAGATGATGACCCAACTAGTTTCGAGCAGGCCATCAGGAGGGGGACTCTGTAAGAATGGCTGGATACTTAGCGATCTGAGATGGAATCCTTATACACCAACAAAGTATGGACTTTAGTTGCTTTATCTGAAGGGTTAAATCCCCATCAGGAGCAAGTATATCTTGAGAAGATTACAGGGTGTACATGGAAAAGTTGAGACTTTCAAAACTATGCTTAAATCCATCCAGATCCTACTTGCCATGGCTACATACCATGACTACGATATCTGGCGGTGGGTGTCATGACTGCTTTTCTAAATGATGATTTGGAAGAGAGCGTCTAGAAGTACACAGCCAGAGGGCTTCGTAGAGAGTGGAAGCAGCGGAAACGTGAGCAAGATGTTTTATATGATAAATCAGGCATCGCGGAGTTGGGACGTCTGTTTTGATGATGTACTCAAAGAGTTTGACTTCATCAAAATGGTAGATGAACCTTGTATACACAAAAGGGTAGTAGAGAGTATGGTGGTAATCCTCGTAGAGTACGTGGATGATATACTCTTGATAGGGAAGGAGTATCCTATGCTACGCTGGGTCAATCTCCGCTTATCACAAGAATTCTGCATATAGGATCAAGTGATACCTCCTAAATCCTTGGTTTTATATCTATGAGATAGATCTAAATGGATGTTAGGATTCCCACTAGGTGTTGTGAGATGGTATCAATCGACCCTGGGGAGAATCACTGGAAAAGTTCTAGGGTGATAAGGACGACTGAATGTCAGTCGCAGGCATTGTCTTTACCGTCAGTGGAGGGACGGTATGTTGGAAGAGTTCCAAGCTAGATACCGTGACTTACTAGACGATTAAAGGCAAGATACGTCGTTACCAAGGATGCTACGAAAGAGGCAGTCTGGATATATATAAGCTCATGAGATGAACTTCGTTCCTACCATTGTATGAGAATGGAGTTGTGGCTTATGCCAAAGAACCCCCGTCCTATCAGAAATCCAGATATAATTCTTAGGCAGTATCACCTTATCATGGAGATGGTTGATCTCCAGGGATATCGAGGTTAGGAGAGTAGACACAGAGGACAACAGCGCGGATCCACTCACAAAGGCCTTTTTCTCAGTAGAGACTTTTATGGGATGGTTGAGATGAGATACTTCAACCACAGCTGATTGTTGGGTATGCGATACCACAACAGATGGCCCTAGTGAAAGTGGGAGATTAGTTATATGTATGCCCTAGAAGCTATTACTGTACATATGATGTATATTGTAGTGGATGCTTGGACATATATAGGGAGGACTTTCTTGCTCGACATGATAGTAGGCTATCTGATTGTACTTTATCTTAACATGTACTCTGATTGTCTCTATGTTACATGTTGATAAAGCCCTTAAGATATGTACTCGACTATTGGGACTATGATGAGATCATACTAGTGGGGGCCACGGTAGTCGACGAGTACATCCTATAACTGTTCCTAGTCGAGGGTGTATCGAGACAGGGCATCGATACACCAGAGTAGACTAGCATATACGCATCTTTACCCATATGATGGGCGATGGATGATCCCATATCCATCGGTGTTTTAACATCAAGGATGGTGTACGGGTGCTTAGTAGAGACTGGGTACAATGGACGGACTCGCCGAGAACTCCTAGATGGTATTATACCTCAGGTCAGATGGCAGTTCTCCTGTGACAATGGTACAGGTTAGTCTGTAGACCCGAGATCGTCATAGAGTGTTGTGTGATTCCTACTGTGCTTTGATTTCCACCATACCACGTCTAAGAGGGCGTGCAAAAAGGTGGCTTTTGGGAACAGTCCAGAATCACATGGAGGCAATGAGCGATAGGAGGGGATTCGTCTCTCCCGGTAGGGAGTTGATGTTGCGCTGTGTTCGATTGGCTATAACTGGAAATCCCTGGCCAGGGTTGCTGAGATTTACTGGTAAGTGTTATCAGTAGTTTCTCGAACTGTTATAGTCCTCATATCGACATGACTTATCAAGCTACTGGGGTCTAACATTTTCAACCCCTAGGCGAGATATGCGACATATCAAACGAAGAGACCGGACTGTACGGGAGTGTTACTGATTGGATTCGCAGGAGAATGTACAGGTTTGCTTGTTTATCTTCTGATCGCTCAATACCTGGGTGGCTGTTACGTTTAGCTGACCGCTTGCAGCTTGTGGGTGTTTGATATGATCATCACCTACTGCCAGCGTATTAACGATTCTTTAGAGTATTACACAGAGGATTCTTGGCTCAGGCAAAACGGAGTAGGGACACATATATGATATGTGCGGGACTGAGAACAATACGTGTATGTGATACCGTACTAGATTCTCTCGATATGAGATATCGACCGGGTATATGTGATATAGCCGGGTCATCGGATCAAGTGTTGATTCGATGAACTGAAATAGATTATATTAGTCGGTTATTTGTGAAATAGCCGGATTATCGGATCGAGTGTTGATTCGATAATTTAATGTATAATTATATATTTGATATATTAAATTACATTAACCGATATAAGCTCACTAAAAGATTCTTTTTATCACTCGGGTAATACATTGATATATATATGCGATATATGTTAATAGTATTATTTTATTTTGTTACAATAAATATTGTATATGTGATATATAATATTGTAACATGTTAGGGTTTTAATGCAACATGTTTAGTGGAGATTAAACATGGTTAGGGTTTGATTTGGGTTAATCTTTTCTAGAACCATCTAGAAGGTTTTGTTTTGTTTTGTGCAAAGATATTTATGTTGATATTTTGCATAGATATTTGTTTAACCCAACCAAACCTTTTAACCTTGGTTAAATCTCTACAAGGGTTACATATACCATGGTTGCATTTCTAACCTCACACTTGAATTATTCATTATTCATCACAAAAGGTTTTGGTTTTTCTTCTTCTTCTTCTTTGATAAAAAAGCTTTCTGGCTTTTTGCTTAGTGATGAAAATGAGTGAGATTAAGAAAACAAATGAAAGCTAAAATCCTACTTCATGATCCTAATATATCCTAGCCATTTAGATTAGGGTGTTCACTTCATTAGTGAGTGAGAGCTTGTGTCAAAGAAACTTCAAGGTAGATCATCTTTGTTATCGAAGATCGGAAGCAAGCTTGCATCTTTCTCTTCGTGGAGCCTCTCTAGAGTCCGGGTAATCAATGATCGCAGCGAAGGGACCTCAACATAGAGCTTTAGATGTGAAGGACCAGACTACAAAGGTTGTAATCCCAAACTCTTAGATGTTATAGTGTTTAAAAAACTTTGTTTCGCCTAATATCTACTTTAAAGATCTTGGTTAGGGTTGTTCGGCACGGCTAAAATTTAAATCGGGCATGGTTGATGCCTTGTAGAACCTTATTAGAGTGCCTAGTAACCCTACTCAATAAACCATTAGTACGTACACACAAATATATCCTCCAGAGTCTGTATAGTCCGCTCTGTCTGACCATCGGCCTACAGATGGAAAAGCGGAGCTAAAGCTCAACCTGTACCCAAGGCTTTCTGAAGCTTCTGCCAACGACGGCTAGCGAACTGGATGCCTCTATCGGATACAACGCATAAAGGAACTCCGTGCAAATGCACAACTTACCGAAGAACAACTGAGCAAACTGAGTATAACCGGAAAACAATCACTCGAATGGAGTCATACTCTTGACTAGCCCTAGGTAGACCCGTAACGAATTTAATGCAGATCTGCTCCCATTCCTACTCTGGAACGGTAAAAAGGTTGCAACTCTCCAGCCAGCCTCAAATGCTCAACCTTAACTCGCATACAAGCCAAGCACCTCAAAACGAAATCCGAAACTTCACTCTTCACCCCTGCCCACCAGTAACCAACTCTCAAGTCACGTTACATCTCGGTGGCACTTGGGTGAACACTAAAAGCTGACTGATGTGCCTGCTCTAGGACCTTGCATCTTTACCCATGAGTATCGGGTACACACCTTCGAGTCCCTAACATAGCACACTATGGTCATAAATCAGGAACTCTGAATTTTTACCCTGCTGAACATGCTCAGAATCTCAAACAAATGAGCATTGGCGGGCTGTGCCTCATGAAAACGATTAAGTAAAAGTGGACGGGCGTGGACATGAGCAAGCTGTCCCGTGGTAGAGGCGAACATAAAGTATACTCATCTGTCGCATAAGAACTGTAAATCTGAAGAAGACTGTCTCCGAACTGCGCACAACTGGAACAAGCTACCCCCAGGCCTACGACTTAAGCATCAGCTACCACAATCGTCTTTCCACGGTTAATAATGGATCTCAAAATCACAATCCTTCACAAGCTCCATCCAACGGCGCTGTCCCAACAATCAAAACCCGCTGCAGGAAGATTAAGCTCTGGTGGTCCGTGAAAATCTGACACGACTCTCAGTACAAGTAGTGTCCCCCAAATTTCCAGCGCAAGACCACCACGGCCATCTCCAGATCATGAGTGGGATAAATCCTGCTCGTACATCCTCCAACTGCCGAGATGCATAAGCGAAAACTCTATCATTCTACATAAGAACACAATCGAGCCCCACTCGCGAAACATCATAATAAACAATAAAGTCGCCTGATCCAGAAAGCAAAGATAGAACTGGTGCAGTCGTCACCCGTGCCTTCGACTTCTGAAAACTCAGCATGCATGCCTCAGTCTACAGAAAAGCAACCCCATACCGGGTCAGTCCGGTCAACGGTGCAGCGATACTCAAGAAATCCTGCACGAAACGGCGGTAAAAACCGGCTAAACCTAAAAATCTGCGGACCTCTGTCCTTGATCAGGTCTAGGCCAAAGCTGTACGGCCTCGATCTTCCTCGGGTCCATACAAAAACCGTTTCCCGTAACCACATGACCTAGGAAGTCAACACAATCAAGCCTGAAGTAACATTCCGAGAATTTAGCAAACAGTTAGTGCTCTCTCAACGTCCGCAAGGAAATCCTCTAGTGCTACTCATGTTCCTCACGACTCTTGGAATAGACCAGAATGTCATCAATAACACAATAATAAACTGGTAGAGGAACAGCCTGAGAAATCGGGTTCATCACATCCGTGAATGTTGCTAGGGCATTGGTGAGTCCAACGACACCACCAAAACTCACAAAGCCCGTAACGCGCACAAAAGCAGTCTTCGGAATGTCATCACTCCAAACCTGCAACTAACGATGACCTGATCCCAAAACAAACTTTAAAAAAATGTCTCGCACTCTGGAGCTAAGCAAAGAAATTGTCAAGGCGAGGTAAAGGATACTTATCTGCACCGTAACTCGGTTCAATTGACGATCAATCAATGCACCACCTCAAACTGTCGTCTTTCTTTTTGACTAACAAAATAGGAGCTCCCCAAAGCGAAACACTTGGACGTACAAGTCCCCCTATCTAGCAACTCTACAGCAGATCCCTAAGCTCCCTAAGCTCCGCCGGCTCACCTGGAACAATATCGGAAAATCTCACCCAAAAGAAACCCAGTCCAACGAACCCACTGTGGCTCCGGTATCACGAATGAAAGCCAAGAATCCTCGACATCCTCTCCTCAAAATCTGACTAGCGAAAAAGGCTGAATTCAAGCTGTGAGGGGCGGCGCCACTGTCCTCCTGCACAACAAGAACTGACTCGCCGGGAAGACAAAACCTGACTGTCTTCTCACGACAGTCCAATGACGCAAAGCGCGTACCTAACCAGTCCGTGCCCAGGGGAACGTCAAAGTCCAACATCTCTAGAAGGATCAAATCGACGGACGAATCTCTATCTCCTATCCAATTGGCGCACGACCAAAACACGAGTCGCGCAAAAAAAGAATTGCTGACAGGAGTTAACACTGCAAATGGCTGATCTAGCAAACACGGCTCTCGGCCCAACCTCGGCACGAAGTGTGTAGAACAAACGAGTGCATAGATCCCAAATTAAACAAACATACGAATCAAAATAACATACGAATTTAGAATACCTGAAAACTCTGCATTGCACGTCCGTGCGTCCCGATGAGTAGAAGCAAATGCTCGTGCTTGCCCTCTACCCTCAACTGGCAGTCCTCCTCTACCATCCTTTACTCTCGGAACTCCTAAAGTCTCGAGAATACGCTCCTCAACTAAACGGGCTGCATCCACTGCTGCTGTATACGTAGCACAATGCTGTGTGCTGATAGCAAATAATAACTGGGTAACTGGGGTGGCAACCTCCTGTCGCTGCGCTCGACCGGCCTCAACCAACGACCTCATCATCTGGCGCAAGTCCTGCATATCTGCCTCAAGCCTAGCGATACGATCTATCGAAGGCGGATCAATATGCTCCTGTACAACGAATGTACCGTCCTGGTCAGTACTCATCCCAAATGAGTCAACTCTGACCTCGGCCCTCGCTGCCTCTCTCTGAGCCCTCATAGTCATCGGCGGCAAAAGGCGATAAAAGGAAATAGGATTCGATACGAACACGGAAATCAAACCACAAGGATATGTATCGTCAAGGAAGGAATTTCAAGCAATTAGTACTTAGGTCACTTTAGGCGGAGTATAGTGTCGTAAGTATGCCGCGGATATACACACGCTACATCACTCTGCTTAAGCTACCCACTCCATCATATCAAGGTCATTCTACACTCCGAAAGGTAAAACCTAGCGCTCTGATACCAACTTTGTCACGACCCGAAATTTGGCACGTGACGGCCCTTAAACCACGTAACGTCTACAGGCGTAACGCAATTTAAGTAAGCCGAAAACCCAGCAATCTAAACCATCAAAAGTAGTAAGTGATAATAACATTGTTAAAACTTCTGAAATCTCAATCAAAATTCATTAAAAGTCCAAATTTACTTCCTTTAAAAATTTGGCAGCACCTTCTTTGTAAAACGCCCCCAAAAAGGGTACAACAAAAGATATAAGTAAAGAATCCCCAAACGGGAGCAAATACATGCCCAAAGGCGGAAAACAACCACCGCAACAGATATACGACGCCGTAGCGAAGAAAAAGACGATATAAAGTGAACAACATGAAAACTCCAAGTCACAAAATAATATACAATATCGTCCTCACAACTCGTCTCTAGGTCAATACATAAAAATGGTAGATGGAGAGTACTGGATACAACGAATATACAATGAGCAACATCGGATAACCGCAAAACCCACCTATAGCAAAACTGCACACAGTCAGCCGTAGCGGTATCCGCTGCAAAGGATGATACGATGTGATGAAGAAGAAAGCCCTTCCTCTGACTGCTCTGAGGGACAACCTGTATAACCCTATGGCACAACGGCGGTGAGTTGCCAACTCGTGAATAGTAAATAACATATGCAGGTAATCGCAAGTATGCACGTACTGTGCTAATCTATCACATGCATGCTGATAGTAATAAACAGCAATATATATATATATACACACACACACACACATGAAGCAATGCATATCAAATAAATACAGAGTACGGAATAAAACATTGCATCCTCACATCGGGCACATAGGCCCCTCACAGCGGACACATAGGCCCCTCACATCGAGCATATAGGCCCCTCATATTGAGCATATAGGCCCCTCACATCAAGCACATAGGCCCCTCATATCGACCAAAATATCGGCCCACATATATAATGAATAAGTATAATTGCATAGGTCCTTACAATGATATATTATGTAGTTGTACATATGTAATAGCGTTCCATACCACTGATATATATATATATACACACATATGTATATCAGCGTCCCATACCACTGATATATATACGCATGATTAAAACATCCAGAAAACATCATATGAAAACCATATCACAATGCGAAATCCATGAAATATAATATATGCAACATAAAACAGTAATATGAGCATATAAAGGAAAAACCGCTATTTAACTGCAACAAGTTATTAAGTATATCATGCGGTTCCTAATTTCTCCGAAACCAAACGCAACATCATATAAAGGTGAACATGTAACAATAGCCAGGTATGCGTAACCATGTAGGTATAGCAAGATCGGTGTATCTACCTATCAGTAATGATGTAATACCCTCCAGGTATATGTGTAGCTATATCAAGGTATACGGGTGTACATGTAAGTATGTATGCAAGATGTGCATGTAGCTATGTCTCATATATGTATATACCTGTCACTAATGATACAATACTATATAGGTATATGGGTAACTAGCATGTAGGCATGTCAAGGCATATGTGTAAGCATGTAGGTATACAGGTATGCTATGTGTCATATGCACAATGGAATATGAATCAATGTCTCAATGTCCCTAACCATACAATATCACGTATGTATAGGTGTCAACTACATCTCGTATGTATATGGGTTGTGCGTGTCACGGCAATTATCGATGGTGTGTGTGGCATACAATCAGTGCTCGTGCAACATGAGCCGTCAACAATAGTGCAGTGTCTAAAGGGTACAAGTCTAAGCACAACAAGTAAGAATAAGCAATGAAGTTATATGCCTATATGTGCAATATAAACATGTAGCTAATATCATATCATATCTAGCCCAGACGCATAACGCCATGTGGGCGATTCACCTGTAGATGTTAAATCTACTAACTACGATCCTGGCAAAGTAAAGCCAACCACTTGCTTTCCTTTCTTTGCAGCGTTGGAAGTCATCGCCTGCGATCTTAAAATTTCACAAACACAATATATAAAGTTAAACATCTTGCGCCGACACAAAGACAACGAAAAGCAAGGATAACGCCCACCAGATAAACACACTGTGCACTTAGTGCACAAAACGCGCACGATATCGGCATAACACTAACTAGGATGACACATCCACCAAGCCTAAACCCCGATCGTACCGATCGTGCATTCACAACACAATATATATCATGGAATCTAATATATATAACGTCGCAACGTCAAAATAAACGAACGCCTAATTTATCCAAAAATCTAGTAAGCAACTTCTAATCAAATTTGCCCAAATCTAGAAGTTTTACCAAAACTAGTAATCACATTCATCACAATATATCTTGATTAAACCACTCAAACCTTTACTACAATTTTAATCTCACTCAAATAGGATTTAGTAAAAGTTTAGTTTGCAATTAAGCTAATTAGGCAAATAGGAAAATACCATTTAACAATCTTGCTACTAGGTTAAGTTTTCTTTCGTTTAAACTTCACACTTAACCATTTCACAGAACAAACCCTAACTTGATTATCAAAAAACATTTCTAGAAATTCCTAAACATGCAAATGAAAGCTTAAATTAACATCTAATAAGCTAATTAAAGATTTAAAACAACAAATAGAGTTTAGGGTTAGGATTTATACCTCACTAGAATCACAACTTAGCAACTAAACTCATCATTTTAGCCTCCAAAATGATGTCTTTCATTAAGATCTAAGCTTGTTTAGTGTTGAAGAATGAAGGGTATGGATTTATTTATGAGTTTATGGGATTATTTGTGTAGGGTTACTAGGCACTCTAAGAAGGTTTTACAAAACATCAACCATGCCCGATTTAAATTTTAGCCGTGCCGAATAACTCTCAACAAGATCTTTGCAAGATAATTAGGGCAACACATGCTAGTAGATAACAATTATCACTAAGTGAATACGAAATACAACCTTTGTAGATCGGTCCTTCACTTCTAAAGCTCCTTGTTGTAGTCCCTTCGCTGCGATCATCGAACTCCCGGACTTTCGGACGGCTCCATGAGAAGATTGCAACGGTATTGCTTGAAGTCTTCGAGGCCGAAGATGATCTACGTCGAGGGAATACGAACTCAAGCTTCTACTTCACTAACTAGAGAATTAGTGAAGCAAACACCCTAAACTAAAGTGCTAGTCTAGTAGAGGATGATGAAATAGGAAATGGGTACACTTTAGAATTTCTTTTCTCACTTTCATTCTCTCTTTTTCAAACCCTAGAAAGAAATTGAAGGAGGAAGAAGATGAGCTCAAAATGAGAATGAAAACTTATCAAGAGAGAGAGAGATTGAACCATGGGTGAGTTTATATCATATATAAACTCATGTAGAGACATAACTATGGCTAAATATATTGGTTAGGTTAATAAATATCCAAAGCAAAACAAAAAGGGTTGAATTTGTCAAAGCACTCACAAGCTTCATGCATTTAACAAATATCCACTAATTTTGTATTTAATTTGAATATTAAAACCCCACCAATATAATTACAATGGTGTATGTCTCATACACCCATGTAGTGTGTATCAACAACCATGATACAAAATGTACACAAATAAATATATATCATATATATATTAAGTTGTGCATAAGTGAGAAAAATAAATGCTTAAGTGAACCAGTGTTAGTTAATGTAAATTAGTATATCACATATACAATTATACACTAAATTTTTAAATCAACACTTGACTTAATAATCCGGTTATATCATATATAACCGACTAACATTCAATGTATCGACTTATCGAATCAACCCTTGATTCGATAACTTTGTTATATCGCATATAACCGATCAACACAAACATCGCGAGAATAGAATACGGTATCACATACACGCATTATTCTCGGTCCCGCACATATCACATATGCGCTCCTATTTCGTTTTGCCTGAGCCAGTAAATCCTCTATGTAGGACTCTAAATACTCGTCAATACGCCGGCAGTAGGTGATGATCATATCAAGCACTCACAAGACGTCAGCGGTACTAGCTGGACGTAACGGCTACCCGGGTATTGAGCGATCAGAAGATCAGCAAGCAAGCCCGCTCCAACTCCTACAAAAAGCCTGACAGTGACACTACCGTACAGTCCGGTCTGCTCGTTTGATATGTCGCATATCAAGTCTAGGGGTGGTAAACGTCAGACCCCAATAACCGATAAGTCATGCCGATTTGAGGCTCATAACGGGTCGAGAAACTACTGGTAACACTTACCAGTAAATCTCTAAAGCAGCCCTGGCCAGGGACTTCCCTGTTATGGCCAATCGAGCATAGCGCAACATCAACCCCCAATACCGGGAGAGACGAAACCCCTCATATCGCTTATTGCCTCTTTGTGACTCGGGACTGTACCCAAAAACCACCATTTTGCACGCCCTCTTGGACGTGGTAAGGTGGAAATCAAAGCACAGTAGGAATCACACAAGACTCTATGACGATCTCGGGTCTATAGACTAACCTGTACCAGTGTCACCAGAGAACTGCCATCTGACGTAAGGTATAATACTATCTGGGAGTTCTCGGCGAGTCCGTCCAGTGTACCCAGTCTCCACTGAGCACCCGTATATCATCTCTGATGTCAAACACCAATGGAAATGGGATCATCGATCGCCCATCTATATGGGTTGAGAAGCTATACGCTAGTCTACTCTGGTATATCGATGCCCCATCTCGATACACCCACGACTAGGGACCTTGAAGGATGTACTTATGGACTACCATATCCCCACTAGTATGAACCACATCATAGTCCAGGTAGTCAAGTACACATCTTAAGGGCTTTACTAACATGTAACAGAGAGACAATCAGTATACACGTTAAGGTAAAGAGTAACCAGATAGCATACTATCATGTCGAGCAAGAAAGTCCTCCCTATATATGTCCAAGAACCCACTATAATATACATCTCATGTATAGTAATGGCCTCTAGGGCATACATATTACTAACAATTTGAGGGGTTTTAGTGTTTTATTTGAGCTTGAGGAAGATGAAAATGAGCAAAGGAAAAAAGAGGGCACCATGGGGCTAGGGTTCGGCCAAAGTGAAGGAAGAGGGGAGTTTTGGGAAATGTGTGGAAATTTCTAGCTAAAAATAACAATAAATGCTCATTAATGCAAATAATATCCAAAGCCACCTCATTCTTTTCATTTAAAATTCTCTTTTAATTCACAAATATCTTGATATTTTGGAGAGAAAGAATTAAGCATAAACTAGTGATTAACTTAGCATAGATTCACATTAGTAGTAATTAACCCAAACAAAATTGTAATGACCACTAATTAAGTGCATAATTAAAAGCTTAAAATAATATTTTAATTAAGGAAAAATATTAAAATGCACTAAAATTATAAGTGACTTACAAAAACCCACAAACTAACAATTTCCTAGCTAAACTAGGTGCAGTGAATTCTATACTGCAAAAAGATCGCTTTTAGGTTTTTACGGAAAACAAAATTTATTTTACCTAAAAACGGAAAATCGCCTAAACAATTTCCAAAACGTTACATTTACATATCTTTTCGTCGGATTTTCTAGTATCAATTCTAGGGTTAGGGTTAGCTAGAACGATAATTTTTAAATTGGCATTGACGATGCCTCCCGAAACCTTGCTGCCGTGCTAGGAAACCCTACAGTGGTATCAGAGCCATGATAGAAAATTAGACGATGTTTGTTAGATTACGAAACCGAAACTACTCCGAAACACCCGACATTGCAACCCAGTTTCTGTCGAATTTAAAAGGTCCTCTAAAATTTTTTTAAACAACTTCAGAATATTGTATGAGATATAACATGAACACTATGAAAATTTGAAACTTTTTTGAGTGATTTTGGATGGCCACATTGGGTCTAAAACCGAGCTCACCAGCCCCATTAAGGATTCTGGGCTTCAAATTTTTTCAGTGTTCCAGTCTCTGGGTTTTGGTGTTTCAGGTGTTGTTTGTTTTTGCTAAATCCTCATGTGATGTTAACTTTCTGCAAAGGCAATTCAGAGTGTTTCGTAGTCGTAATTCTAACATGTATTCGGGTTATTTAGACGACGTTAAAAAGTTCAAACGGATATCAATAACCCAATTTTTCCCTCGCTGAAATTTTCCAAGAGTTGGATTTTTCCGAGTTTCAAATTTTCTGAAAATCTTGCAAGCGATTCTTTGGACCCTCTAGAAGAACGAAACCCTAACTCGATTCTGTGACCGTCAGAACCGTCATCAAACACTAGGGGTTTTGGTAGTTCAGCGGTGCCCCAGGTGAGGCATTGGTTGACCCTTCTACGGCTGGTTCATAAGAGCTGTGGCAGTTTCTGGGTACTTTTTGAACTCCGCTCTAGTGTTGAGCTTATTGGAAAATTTTGGGTCCTTTCTTATTCGATCAAAAAGTTTAACATCGTCTAGTGATTGAATGATTCTTTGTGTGTCGTGTTTAGAAAGATGTGTAAAGATCACAACCAAAGAAATTTATACCGCAATCAATTAACGGTGTCGATGTAGCGCGTTAATGAATACAGATCGTCCACTGAGATGTGTGTTTTGCTCGCTATTGTTTTAGATGAGTCGAAATGAAAATGTAAAAGAAAATTACAAGAAAGTTGATTCAAGATTTGAAAGATATCAATTCAAGAAACATAAAGAACTAGATCTAAAATCAAGAATCAATAAAGTTCTGGAAGATGTCCAAATCTAATGAACTATCAAGATTTGTAATGAAGCTCGTAGGAATCGATTGAATCTATAGTGAGGATGAAGACTTGTGATTACGTATTCTTATCCATTAATGATTTGTTGCTAGATCGATGACGATCAATGAGGATTAGGGATCTATTAAAGAAACTAGGGTTTCTCCTTCTATCCCTTGTCCTTTCGTTGATTAGCATTCAAATTCTAGCCTCTAGAAAATTTAAGCATCGATCGTTGATCACTAATTAAGAGCGAAAACATTCAAGAAATCAGCTCGCTCGAAACTAGGTTGTGTTAGTTATATGTATGCCCTAGAGGCCATTACTATACATAGGATTTATATTGTAGTGGATGCTCGGACATATATAGGGAGGACTTTCTTGCTCGACATGATAGTATGCTATCTGGTTGCTCTTTACCTTAACGTGTACACTGATTGTCTCTCTGTTACATGTTGGTAAAGCCCTTAGGATGTGTACTTGACTACCTGGACTATGATGCGGATCATACTAGTGGGGACATGGTAGTCCATAAGTACATCCTTCAAGGTCCCTAGTCGTGGGTGTATCGAGACGGGGCATCGTTATACCAGAGTAGACTAGCGTATACCTTCTCGACCCATACAGATGGGCGATGGATGATCCCATATCCATTGATGTTTGACATCAGAGATGATATACGGGTGCTCAGTGGAGACTGGGTACACTGGACTGACTCGCCAAGAACTCCCAGATGGTATTATACCTTACGTCAGATGGCAGTTCTCTGGTGACACTGGTACAGAGTAGTCTGCTGACCCGAGATCGTCATAGAGTCTTGTGTGATTCCCACTATGCTTTGATTTCCACCTTACCACGTCCAAGAGGGCGTGGAAAACGGTGGTTTTTGGGTATAGTCCCGAATCACATGGAGGCAATGAGCGATAGGAGGGGATTCGTCTCTCCCGGTATAGGGAGTTGATGTTGCGCTGTGTTCGATTGGCTATAACCGGAAATCCCTGACCCGGGTTGCTGAGATTTACTGGTAAGTGTTACCAGTAGTTTCTCGAACTATTATAGACCTCATATCGACACGACTTATCGAGCTATTGGGGTCTGACGTTTACCACCCCTAGGCGAGATATGCGACATATCAGACGACGAGACCAGACTGTACGGTAAGTGTTGCTGGTTGGATTCACAGGAGTGTGAGCGGGCTTGCTCGTTGATCTTCTGATCGCTTAATACCCGGGTGGCTGTTACGTTTAGCAGACCGCTTGTGGCTTATGGATGTTTGATATGATTATCCCCTGCTGCCGGCGTATTGACGAGTCTTTAGAGTCCTACACAGAGGTTTCCTGGCTCAAGCGAAACGAAAAAGGAGCGCATATGAGATATGTGCGGGACCGAGAATAATACGAGTATGTGATACTGTATTCTATTATCGTGATTTGTATCATTGGACTGTTATATGAGATATAGCCGGGTTACCGAATCAAGTGTTGATTCGATACATTGATACACTTGATATTAGTCGGTTATATGCAGTATGACCAGATCATTAAATCAAGTGTTGATTTAATGATTTAATGTATAATTATATATTTGATATATTACTTTACATTAACTAGTATTTGTTCACTTAAGATGGATTTTGTCACTTGATGTGCACAAGTAGTATATGTGATATATTTTTGTGCACTAGATTGTATCATGTTTGATGATACATGCAAACTTGGGTGTGTGTATGCTTTAAACCTTTTTTAGGTTAATGGTTATGGTTTTAAATTATTCACTTATTCATTTTATTTATTTTTGGGCAAGAAATAAAATGGTGGCTTCTTTTGGTTTTTAGTTGAATCTTCATGAAGCTTTGAAAAGGTTTGACCATTTTTTTTCTTTCCTTAACCTAACCATTCACCTAAACCCTAGTTTAGTCTCTACACTAGTTACACTAACCCATGGTTGCATTATGATAAGATCACTTGATTTATTAATCAATTGATATTATTATTCTCATGATATTCTTTCTTCTTCTTCTTTTTCTTTAAGAAGAAGAAACCTTGCTACCTTCAATGGTGCCATGAGAAAAAGTGTGAGAAATCCAATTCTAAAGTGAACCCACTTCCTATTTCTTCATCATCTACCACTTTCCATGTTGTAGAGTGTGTTATCTTCACAAGTTTTATGACCAAGTGAAGATGGAGCTTGATCTTGAGTTGCCTCGACGTAGATCATCTTCGGCATCGAAGTTAATGACCTAGCCCGCTCATTTCCCCGACGAAACCATCGCTAGAGTCCGGGATCCGATAATCGCAGCGAAGGGATGTCATCACGGAGCTAAAGAAGTTGTGGACCGGATCTACAAAGGTTCTATTTCCATTCACTTGTTAGCAAAGTAGTTTGCTTGCTTTTCTTTTCGCCTTACCTCTAGTTAACGATCTAGTATTAGGGTTTCTCGGCATATAATTTTTGAATTTGGCATGGTTGATGCCTTATGGAACCTCTTGAGTGTGCTTAGGAACCCTACAGTGGTATCAGAGCCGAGCTAGAGCTTTAGGCGATGTGTAGACGATGTTAGAAGTCCGATCGAACCCGAAACCCTAATCGAATACCACTCTCTGTACATTTTTCAAAACTGTAGTATTTTGTGAATTAAAAATATGCAGAAAAATAAGCAGGGTTTTCTAAGAATTACTGTACAAAACGTGCCCCTAAATCGATCAATGCGCCGCGGAACCGCGGCACGAGCATGGCTTGTGCGGCGGTTCCGCGGCCGTACGGTCACTTCTTTGAGAACTGTTTGCACAGTAATATCTTAATATTATTCCTGTATTTTCTGGGAATTTTTAATTTGCATTCAACAGTTGAATTTTCTGGGTTGTTTTGGGGATTCGATGATTCGATCGGTTTATTTAACTTCGTCTATGTGTTTTTCCGGATAATTTTTGAATATGTTAAAAAGTTCGACCGGATATAAATACCCAATTTTTCCCCTGCCGGAAAATTTCCAAGTGTTGGATTTTTCCGTGGTTTAAGAACGTTCTAAGTAGTGCAAGTAACGTGATGGTCCCTCTAGAAGACAACAAACCTTAACTCGATTATGTGACCGTCTTGAACAGCCCTTTGAACCTTAGGGTTTGGGGCAGTACGACGTGCCACATGTGAGGCGTTGGCTTGACCTTCTACGGCTGGACCGTTGGTACTGTGGCATGAATTGAATGTTTTTAAACTTATTTCATGTATTGAGCTGTTTCGGGAAAACTTGGGTGTTTGATTGTTCGATCGTTCGATCGGAAAGTTTAGCATTTTCTATTTATCCGGAATGTGATACAATATTTGGAATCCACAAGTAGTTATGAGATAACTGATTTGGATGTAATAAACATAGCAGTTTAGTCTCACTTGATCGGTTGCTACAGAATTTTGATGTGATCAAAAGTCCGTCGCAATCTCGTAGCGTACGCGGATACTCGCCGGTAAAACTTAATAGACAGCCACACCCCATAGCCCCGACCAAGTGACTGTAGGAGAACCCCGTCGCTGAAAGCATCCGTTCGGGTGCTCGCGGCAGCGGTGTTCCGCCTTGGTGCACTTCATCGACGGCGTCGGGGGTGCGGCTTCCTACTAAAGTTTGCGACGAGCATTCGATCAGGATGTCGGGAATTTTGTTGAATTGCCCGACTTGATATTTGAAAAGTGTTTTTGATAATGAGACTGAAATGCGGGGTTTATAATTGTTAGGCATGCGATGTCTAAGGAATTCATTTGATTAGGCATGCGATGTCTATGAAGTTTGCGGATTCCAACTGTTGTAGTTTTACACTTTCTTTTCTGTGACCGTAAGTGTAATATGTGATATCGCCGGTTTCGTTGCTATATGTCAACGACAATTGGGATACGCATGTTTACTTACGTTGATGACATGTGGTGTTATGTGTTGCTGGATATTTTATATTGGATCGTCGTGTTTGAATAGCCGGGGGTTTTATGTGGGATGAGTGTTTTTCATTTTCATTCATGTAAAAACTTGTATGTAATATTCTTTTATTAGGGCACTTCCAGGTTACGGAAGATGACACCTTTTGTATATTATTTACTTTTCCGCACTAGGATAGACCCAAGGAGGAGGGTACAAGTAACCGGGTTCTGGAGTCCAGTGGGAGACCAACTCAAAGAGTCGAGTCCGGGTCTCCTAACTCTAGAATCGGTAGGGTTTCTTGCGGCTCTCGTAGGGGTCTAGGGGTGTGGGTTTGGCTATTCATTGCGACCGTGGAATCCGTGTTTTATACTGGCTCGTATTGAAAACACAGACGTCCTAGTATATCCAATGTTTCATATGATTCTTCTGCTGCGATATCTGTGATGTGATCATTTGATACGTTGTGATAGATACTGTATATAATATATATGATATATTATATAGACGTTACTTATGTTTTACACCCGCGCTAGCCCTGTCCCGCTCTGCCGTTAGTTACCTAACCTAAGGCGCACGAGGGGACATTGAGGCGAATGCGGATGGCATAAGTGTACGTCGTATTTATCTGTAATGTTTAGGTACTTAAATGACGGGACTTCATTAATGAGATTAATGAAATAAAAGAAACCTAAAGATGTTGTGGAATCGAATTTTCAAAAACAGGTAGCTACAATTCTTGCTTTGCACAGCGGTATATATGATATATCCTGCACCTTATTCGATGAGGAAAGGGCCGACGATCCCTTCAACGGGAGTGACCCCTTTAGCAATAACTGGCAGATGCTACAACTCTCGGTTTGTCTTTTGATTGCTTCTTTAGTTTCTGCTTTGCACAGTGATATATATGATATATCCCGCACCTCATTCGACGAGGAAAGGGCCGACGATCCCTTCACCGGGAGTGACCCCTTTAGCAAAACTAGAAAAGCCTCAAAAACACTCCATTTCAAAATCATTTGATTCTACAACGATATCAAGTTCATTACGCAATAGGTTTTCAGAAAAACCTGTCGTAGCCCTCCGTCATTTCAGATAAATACTAGTTAGTATTCGTGTTGCGGTAGTTTGGCCTCCGTCAAGGCGTAGTGTACGGTAGCTAACTAGTGCTTATCTGCTAGCATATGATGCGATTAGATTAGGGTATTCGTACGGCGTTGTTTGGCCTCCGTCAAGGGTCATGCGGGTGGGTTTAATTCAATCAGGAAATGACGGGTTGAACTTGACTAGCGGACTATGGGTAGTTTAGCCTCCGTCAAGGTCATAGGACGCTAGGGGCAAAATATTATCGGGAATTTCAAGTGTTGAAATTTGCAATGAGATTGCCTACCTTCTATGAGATAGTTGGATCCTGATACCCGCTGCGATTAAGAGTTACTCCTGGGAGAGTTTTACACTTTACAATTAGCCGATCAAGTAGGTGTCTAGAAAGGTGTTAACGAGGTTACGCCTCTGGGAAAACGAGTTTTACATTAATTAGGTTCGTGCGAAAGCAAGAGAGACCTCCCTCAAAGTACCGACACTGGCCTGGCTGAAAGATTGGCGAACTTGTAGAGTGTAATTAATCCCGGCTAGTCTTTCCTTTTAGGGTTTGAAGGAAGATTTGATAAAAACAGTGGGAGCCATCCTGATTAGATAAAATAATAACCAATCTAATCTTGACAGAGTGCACGCAGAGTGTTTTCTTCTCTCTCTCTCTCTCCAGGTAGCGACCATATCACGCCTTAATCAAGATAATAAAACAGATATATTGACCGAACCCGCTTGTTATACTGAGCTGGGGAATGTTGGTCCCGCTCCAACTTATAATTGTTATAAGAGAGAGCAGGAAATTAGGAAATACCAGATTTCCCGTGACGCCCAAACGAAGAAAGTGCATGTTGATGCATCATCTTCGGGTGTGTTCGTTACATAGAACTGTTTCTCAGTATCCTTTACGTCCTGAGTATGTGATACCGGATCAGGATCCCGCATATGTAATCTGTTACATGGGATACAGATAGGTAAAGAACTGAGAACGGGTGATAAGTTTCATGAGACAGAAAACGGTACAAGTGTTGCAGCCAAGTCTGTTGGTCACTGTCACCCTGTATTACCAGTACATTGATTCTTAACGAATGTTATTAGATACCGAACCAGATATACAAAATCATATCAGTCTCTTTATTAGTAAAGAAAGGATATAATTTTGTATTGTTGGATAATGTTTTGAACATTTCCTATATCAAAAGTTGATCGGTTCAGGCACGTTATCTAAAAGCATTGACATTCTAAATCAAACTACAGTTCTTAGTATACAGAACACACACAAGAGGAAGAGTTCAGAAATGAACGAATCCTTCTTGAGGCATTGTAGACTAGGTCATATCAATGCGACCCGACTGGCTGAAGTTACATTTAGATGCATATTTAAATCAGTTTGAATTTACATCTTGTGAAACTTGCCAGTCATGTCACAAAGATAAAATGACCATAGCTCTGTTTGCTGGAAACAGAGAAAGAGTTAGTGAACTCTTGGGATGATACATGTTGATGTATGAAGGTCCCCTGTCTACATATGCCAAGACCGGTTCTTTGTACTTCATTATATTCTCTGATGATCTCTTTAGATTCAGACATATGTTCCTGTTGAAACACAAGTCCGAACCTTTTGAGATATTCACAGAATATAAGTTAGAAGTAGAGAACCAAAATGGGTATAAGTATTATGTCCTTTGATGTGATCAAGGAGGAGAATACTTGAGCACGGAATTCCTGGACTTTTCTAAAGGACAATGAGATTCTCTCTCAGCATTACTCCTCCGTATACACCACAGGACGTCGGTGTAATGGGGCGGAGCAATCACACCCTATATGATAAGGTGTGCTCTATGATGAGTACTACTGAGTTACCTATTTCCTTTTTGGGAGTTATGCACTTGAGAAGCTGCATACCTATTGAATAGGGTTCAAATAAAATCAGTTGCCTACCACTTCATATGTGATATGGAAAGGGAAGAGCCCATAACTTAAGTTAGTTAAGATTTGGAGTTGTCCGGCCTATGTCTAAAAAGCAAAATCCGGAAAAGCTCGAGGCAAGGTCTGTTCTGTAGAACTGGAAAGGTTCCAGCTATACATGTTAGTTATATGTATGCCCTAGAGGCCATTACTATACATAGGATGTATATTGTAGTGGATGCTGGGACATATATAGGGAGGACTTTCTTGCTCGACATGATAGTATGCTATCTGGTTGCTCTTTACCTTAACGTGTACACTGATTGTCTCTCTGTTACATGTTGGTAAAGCCCTTAGGATGTGTACTTGACTATCTGGACTATGATGCGGATCATACTAGTGGGGACATGGTAGTCCATAAGTACATCCTTCAAAGTCCCTAGTCGTGGGTGTATCGAGACGGGGCATCGATATACCAGAGTAGACTAGCGTATACCTTCTCGACCCATACAGATGGGCGATGGATGATCCCATATCCATTGGTGTTTGACATCAGAGATGATATACGGGTGCTCAGTAGAGACCGGGTACACTGGACGGACTCGCCGAGAACTCCCAGATGGTATTATACCTCACGTCAGATGGCAGTTCTCTGGTGACACTGGTACAGAGTAGTCTGTTGACCCGAGATCGTCATAGAGTCTTGTGTGGTTCCCACTGTGCTTTGATTTCCATCATACCACGTCCAAGAGGGTGTGCAAAACGGTGGTTTTTGGGTACAGTCCCGAGTCACATGGAGGCAATGAGCGATAGGAGGGGATTCGTCTCTCCCGGTATAGGGAGTAGATGTTGCGCTGTGTTCGATTGGATATAACAGGAAATCCCTGGCCAGGGTTGCTGAGATTTACTGGTAAGTGTTACCAGTAGTTTCTCGAATTGTTATAGACCTCATATCGACACGACTTATCGAGCTATTGGGGTCTGACGTTTACCACCCCTAGGCGAGATATGCGACATATCAGACGATCAGACCGGACTGTACGGTAGTGTTACTGGTTGGATTCACTGGAGTGTGAGCGGGCTTGCTCGTCGATCTTCTGATCGCTCAATACTCGGGTGGCCGTTACGTTTAGCAGACCGCTTGCGGCTTGCGGGTGTTTGATATGATCATCATCTGCTGTCGGCGTATTGACGAGTCTTTAGAGTCCTACACAGAGGTTTCCTGGCTCAAGCGAAACGAAATAGGAGCGCATATGAGATATGTGCGGGACCGAGAATAATACGTGTATGTGATACCGTATTCCATTCTCGCGATGAATGTGTCGAATGGTTATATGCGATATAACCTAGTTATCGAATCAAGGATTGATTCGATAAGCCGATACATTGTATACTAGTCGGTTGTGTGCGACATGACCGGATCATTGAATCAAGTGTTGATTTAATTATTTAATGCATAATTATATATTTGATATATTACTTTGCATTAACTAGTATTGGTTCACTTTAAACGGATTTTCTCACTTGGTTTGTGCACATTGTATATGTGATATACTTTTGTACACATGATTGTATCATGTTTGATGATACATTCTTTTTGGTTAAGTGTATAGAATTAAACCATGGTTAAATTGGAAATTAGGGTTTTGTTTTATCCATTATTTATTCATTTATTTATTTTGGAAAAATATTAAGCATAAAGAAATGAAATGGTGGCTAATTTTGGACTTGCATGTTGAAGCTTCATGAAGCTTTGACTTAGTTACCATTTTGTCTCATGCTTAACCCTAACCACTCCACTCAACCCTAGTTGATTCTCTACACTTCACCATGGTTAGATTATGATAAGAATTCCTTTTATTTTCTATTTTGAAAATAACTTATCATAACAATATTCATCTTCTTCATCTTCTTCTTCCTTGAAGAAGCTTGCTTCATCAATGGTGATTGATGAAAACAAGTAAGAAATCCAATTCTAAAGTCTACCCACTTCCTATTTCTTCATCCTCTACCTCTTGCCAAGTAGTAGAGTGTGTTTTCTTCACAAGTTTCTTGACTTGGTGAAGTCGGAGCTTGATTTAGCGATGCCTCGACGTAGATCATCTTCGGCATGGACATCGATGACCTAGCCCGTCCATTCTCCGATGAAGCCGACGCTAGAGCCCGGGACTTGTTATGGACAGCGAGGAGACTTCATTGCGGAGCTATGGAGGTGGAGAACCGGATCTACAAAGGTTGTATTTCCGTATCTCTTAGTTAAGTGTTAACCAGTTTATTGTTTCGCCTAGTTTTCTAGCCAACGATCCGTACACTAGGGTTTCTCGGCATCATAATTTTTGAAATTGGCATGGTTGATGCCTTGTGAGACCTCTTGAGAGTGCCTAGGAACCCTACAGTGGTATCAGAGCCTAGCTAGAGCCTTAGGCGAAGTCTAGACGGAGTTTGAAACCCGGACGAACCGAAAACCCAACCCCAAAAGAGCTCTCTGGAAATTTTTCAAATTTGTGGTTTTTTGTCAATTAAAAATGCTTAAAAAATTCAGCAATAAAATCTAAGAATTACTGTGCAAAACGTTTCCAGTGAACAGTACAAAGTGCGGCGGAACCGCGGCAGAAGCTAGGCTTCTGCGGCGGTTACGCGGCTAAATAGTGACGTCAGCCCTTGGTTTTTGCACAGTAATTCCTGATTAATTGTTCTGAGTTTTCTGGGAATTTTAATTTGACTCCAGAGTTGAGTATTCTGGGGTTGTATAGGGAATCGACGATTCGATCGGATTATCGAACTTTGTCTATGTGTTTTCCGGATAATTTTTTGAATATGTTAAAAAGTTCGACCGGATATAAATACCCAATCTTTCCCCTGCCAAAAATATCCAAGTGTTGGATTATTGTGTGGTTTAAGGACGTTCTGAGTAGTGCAAGTAACGCGATGGTCCCTCTAGAAGACAACAAACCTTAACTCGATTATGTGACCGTCTTGAACTGCCCTTTGAACCTTCGGGTTTGGGGCAGTACGGCGTGCCACATGTGAGGCGTTGGCTTGACCCTTCTACGGCTGGACCGTTGGTACTGAGGCATGAAACGAATGTCTTTGAACCTATTTCATGTGTTGGATGGTTTCGGGAAAACTTGGGTGTTCGAATGTTCGATCGGAAAGTTTAATATATTCTATTTATCTGGAATGGGATACAATAATTGGAATTCACAAACAGTTATGAGATAACTGAATGAATGTTATAAACATAGCAGTTTAGTCTCACTTGATCGGTTGCCACGGAATTTTGATGTGATCAAAAGTCCGTCGCAATCACGTAGCATACGCGGATACTCGCCGGGTAAACTTAATAGACAGCCTCACTCCATAGCCCCGACCAAGTGACTGTAGGAGAACCCCGTCGCCGAAAGCATCCGTTCGGATGCTCGCGGTAGCGGTGTTCCGCCTTGGTGCACTTCGTCGACGGTACCGGGGGTGCGGCCGTCTACTGAAGTTTACGACGAGCATTCGATCAGAATGTCGGGAATCCTGTTGAATTGCCCGACTTGATATTGAAAAGTGTTTTCGATTTTGAGACTAAAATGCGGGATTTATAATTGTTAGGCATGCGATGTCTAAAGAATTCATTTGATTAGGCATGCGATGTCTAAAGAGATTGCGGATTCCAACTGTTGTAGTTTTACACTTTCTTTTCTGTGACCGTAAGTGTAATATGTGATATCGCCGGTTTCGTTGCTATATGTCAACGACAATTGGGATGGACATATTTACTTACGTTGATGACATGTGATGTTATGTGTTGCTGGATATGTTATATTGGATCGTCGTGTTTGAATAGCCGGGGGGTTTTTATGTGAGATGAGGGTTTTTCATTTTCATTCATGTAAAAACTTGTATGTAATATTATTTTATTGGGGCGCTTCCAGGTTGCGGAAGTTGTCACCGTTTGTATATTATTTACTTTTCCGCACTAGGATAGACCCAAGGAGGGTAGCACAAGTAACCGGGTTCTGGAGTCCAGTGGGAGACCAACTCGAGGAGTCGAGTCCGGGTCTCCTAACTCTAGAATTGGTAGGGTTGCTTGCCGCTCTCATAGGGGTCTAGGGGTGTGGGTTTGGCTATTCATCGCGACCGTGGAATCCGTGTTTTATACTGGCTCGTATTGAAAACACGGACGTCCTAGTATATCCAATATTTCATATGATTCTTCTGCTGCGATATCTGTGATGTGATCATGTGATGTTCTGTGATAGATACTTTATATAGTATATATGATAAATTATATAGGAGTTACTTATGTTTTACACCCGCGCTAGCCCTGCCCCGCTCTGCCGTTAGTTACCTAACCTAACGGTGCACGAGGGGACATCGAGGCGAATGCGGATGGCATAAGTGTACGTCGTATTTATCTGTGATGTTTAGGTATTTAAATGATGGGACTTCATTAATGTGATTAATGAATTAAAAGAAACCTAAGATGTTGTAGAATTGAATTTCAAAATAAAAACAGGTAGCTACAGTTCTTGCTTTGCATAGAGGTATATATGATATATCCTGCACCTTATTCGATGAGGAAAGGACCGAGATCCCTTCACCGGGAGTGACTCCTTTAGCAATAACTGGCAGATGCTACACACTCGGTTTGTCTTTTGATTGCTTTTAAGAGTTTTTGCTTTGCACAGTGATATATATGATATATCCCGCACCTCATTCGACGAGGAAAGGACCGACGATCCCATCACCGGGAGTGACTCCTTTAGCAAAACTAGAAAAGCCTCAAAAACACTCCATTTTAAAATCATTTAATTCTACAACGATATCTAGTTCATTACGCAAAAGGTTTTCAGAAAAACCTGTCGTAGCCCTCCGTCATTTCAGATAAGTACTGGTTAGTATTCGTGCTACGTTTGTTGACTATGTTAAGGCGTAGTGTGCGGTAGCTAATTAGTGCTTATCTGCATAAGCATATGATGTGATTGGATTAGGGTAGTCGTGCGACTTTGTTGACTATGTTAAGGGTCGTGCGGGTGGGTTTAATTCAATCGGGAAATGACGGGTTGAACTTGACTAGCACTTATGATTTGTTGACTATGTTAAGGTCATATAGCTGCTAGGGGCAAAATATTATCGGGAATTTCAAGTGTTGAAATTTGCAATGAGATTGCATACCTTCTATGAGATAGTTGGATCCCGATACCCGCTGCGAGTAAGTGTTACTCCTGGGAGAGTTTTATACATTACAATTAGCCGATCAAGTAGGTGTCTAGAAAGGTGTCAACGAGGTTATGCCTCTGGGAAAACGAGGTTTACATTAATTAGGTTCGTGCGAAAGCACGGGGGACCTCCCTCAAAGTACCGACACTGGCCTGGCTGAAAGATTGGAGAACTTGTAGTGTGTAATTAATCCCGGCTAGTCTTTCCTTTTAGGGTTTGAAGGAAGATTTGATAAAAAGCAGTGGGAGCCATCCTGATTAGATAAAATAAAAACCAATCTATTCTTGCAAGAGCGCACGCTGAGTGTTTTCTTCTCTCTCTCTCCTGGTAGCGACCATATCACGCCTTAATCAAGATAATAATACGGATTATTGACCGAACCCGCTTGTAATACTGAGCTGGGGAACGTTGGTCCCGCTCCAACTTATAATTGTTATAAGACAGAGCAGGAAATTGGGGATTACCAGAATTCCCGTACCGCCCAAACGAAGAGAGTGCATGCTGATGCATCATCTTCGGGTGTATTCATTACAAAGAACTGTTTCTCTGTATCCTCTACGTCCTGGGTATGTGATACCAGATCAAGATCCCAGATATGTAATTTGTTACATAGGGCTACAGAAAGGTAGAGAACTGAGAACGGGTGATAAGTTTCATGAGGCAGAAAACGGGGCAAGAGTTGCAGCCAAGTCTGTTGGTCACTGTCACCCTGTATTACCAATACATTGGTTCTGAACGAATGTTATTAGATACCGAACCTGACATACAAAATCATATCAGTCTCTTTATTACTAAAGAAACGATAAAATTTTGTATTGTTGGATAATGTTTTGAACATTTCCTATATCAAAAGTTGATCGGATCAGGCACGTTATCTAAAAGCATTGATGTTCTAAATCAAACTACAGTTCTTAGTATATGGAACACACACAAGAGGAAAAGTTCAGAAATGAACGGATCCTACTTAAGGTATTGTAGACTAGGTCATATCAATGCGACCCGACTAGCTGAAGTTACATATAGATGCATATTTAAATCAGTTTGAATTTACATCTTATGAAACTTGCCAGTCATGTCACAAAGATAAAATGACCATAGCCCTGTTTACTGGAAACAGAGAAAGAGTTAGTAAACTCTTGGGATGATACATGTTGATGTATGTAGGTCCCCTGTCTACACATGCCAGGACTGGTTCTTTATACTTCATTACGTTCTCTGATAATCTCTCAAGATTCAGTCATATGTTCCTGCTGAAACATGAGTCCGAACCTTTTGAGATATTCACAGAATATAAGCGAGAAGTAGAGAACCAAAATACGGGTATAAGTATTATGTCCTTTGATGAGATCGAGGAGGAGAATACTTGAGCACGGAAATCCTGGACTATTTTAAAGGAGAATGAGATTCTCTCTCAGCATTACTCCTCTGTATACACCATAGCACGATGGTATATCGGGGTGGAGAAATTACACCATATGTGATAAGGTGTGCTCTATGATGAGTAATACCGAGTTACCTATTTCCTTTCGGGTGTTATGCGCTTGAGAAGCTGCATATCTATTGAATAGGGTTCAAATCAAATCAGTTGCCTACCACTTCATATTTGATATGATAAGAGAAGAGCCCATATCTTAATTTGGTTAAGATTTGGGGTTGTCCGGGCTTTGTCTAAAAGCATAATCCAGACAAGCTCGAGGCAAGGTCAGTTATGTACAACTGGAAAGGTTCCAGCTATACAAACTACAGCTGATATTTGATAGAACCAAAGGATTCAGTAGATTCCAACGAACCTCAGCCTCTCCGCCGATCTAGTAGGGTTCCTCACCCACCTGAGAGATACTTCTGTTTCTCTATGACAGTGGGAGAGAGGATTGCATCATGAGATGATGACCCAACTAGTTTCAAGCTGGCCATCAGGAGTGTGACTCTGTAAGAATGGCTGGATGCTTAGCGATCTGAGATGGAATCCTTATACACCAACAAAGTATGGACTTTGGTTGCTATATCTGAAGGGTTAAATCCCCATCAGGAGCAAGTATGTCTTGAGAAGATTACTTGGTGTAGATGGAAAAGTTGAGACTTTCAAAGCTAGACTTGTTAAAGGTCTACATCATTACCAGGTATGGATGATGATGAAACCTTTTCTAAGTAGCTATGCTTAAGTCCATCCAGATCCTACTTGCCACGGCTACATACCATGACTACGATATCTGGTGGTTGGGTGTCATGACAGCTTTTCTAAATGATGTTTAGAAGAGAGTGTCTATAAGTACACAGCCAGAGGGCCTCGTAGACAGTGGGAGCAGCGGAAACGTGTGCAAGATGTTTTATATGATAAAGCAGGCATCGTGGAGTTGGAACATCTGTTTTGATGTGGTGGTCAAAGAAGTTGACATCATCAAAATGGTAGATGAACCTTGTATAAACAAGAAGGTAGTAGGGAGTATGGTGATGATCCTCGTAGAGTACGTGGATGACATACTCTTGATAGGGAAGGAGTTTCCTATGCTACGCTCGATCAATCTCCGCTTACCACAATGATTCTCCATATAGGATCAAAGTGATACCTCCTAAATCCTGGGTTTTTGGATCTATGAGATAGATCTAATTGGATGTTAGGACTCTCACTAGTAGTAGTGAGACGGTATCAACCGATCCTGGGGAGAATCACTGGAAGGGTTCCAGGGTGATAAAGATGACTGAATGTCAGTCACAGGCATTGTCTTTACCCTCAGTGGAGGGACGGTATGTTGGAAGAGTTCCAAGCTAGATACCGTGACATACTAGACGATAAAGGCTGGATACATCGCTACTTAAGATGCTACCAAAGAGGCTGTTTGGGTGTATATTGGTTCATGAGATGAACTATGTTCCTCCCATTGTGTGACAATAGAGTTGTGGCTTATGCCAAGGAACGCCCGTCCCATCAGTGATCCAGACATATTCTAAGGCAGTATCACCTGATCATTGGAGATGGTTGATCTCCAAGGAGATCGAGGTTAGGAGAGTAGACTCAGAGGACAACACAGTGGATCCACTCACAAAGGCCTGTTCCCAGAGAGAGATTATTATGGGATGGTTGAGTATGAGATACTACAACCACTGCTATCAGATGGCCCTAGTGCAAGTGGGAGATTGTTAGTTATATGTATGCCCTAGAGGCCATTACTATACATAGGATGTATATTGTAGTGGATGCTGGGACATATATAGGGAGGACTTTCTTGCTCGACATGATAGTATGCTATCTGGTTGCTCTTTACCTTAACGTGTACACTGATTGTCTCTCTGTTACATGTTGGTAAAGCCCTTAGGATGTGTACTTGACTACCTGGACTATGATGCGGATCATACTAGTGGGGACATGGTAGTCCATAAGTACATCCTTCAAAGTCCCTAGTCGTGGGTGTATCGAGACGGGGCATCGATATACCAGAGTAGACTAGCGTATACCTTCTCGACCCATACAGATGGGCGATGGATGATCCCATATCCATTGGTGTTTGACATCAGAGATGATATACGGGTGCTCAGTAGAGACCGGGTACACTGGACGGACTCGCCGAGAACTCCCAGATGGTATTATACCTCACGTCAGATGGAAGTTCTCTGGTGACACTGGTACAGAGTAGTCTGTTGACCCGAGATCGTCATAGAGTCTTGTGTGGTTCTCACTGTGCTTTGATTTCCATCTTACCATGTCCAAGAGGGCGTGCAAAACGGTGGTTTTTGGGTACAGTCCCGAGTCACATGGAGGCAATGAGCGATAGGAGGGGATTCGTCTCTCCCGGTATAGGGAGTAGATGTTGCGCTGTGTTCGATTGGATATAACAGGAAATCCCTGGCCAGGGTTGCTGAGATTTACTGGTAAGTGTTACCAGTAGTTTCTCGAATTGTTATAGACCTCATATCTACACGACTTATCGAGCTATTGGGGTCTGACGTTTACCACCCCTAGGCGAGATATGCGACATATCAGACGATCAGACCGGACTGTACGGTAGTGTTACTGGTTGGATTCACTGGAGTGTGAGCGGGCTTGCTCGTCGATCTTCTGATCGCTCAATACCCGGATGGCCGTTACGTTTAGCAGACCGCTTGCGGCTTGCGGGTGTTTGATATGATCATCATCTGCTGCCGGCGTATTGACGAGTCTTTAGAGTCCTACACAGAGGTTTCCTGGCTCAAGCGAAACGAAATAGGAGCGCATATGAGATATGTGCGGGACCGAGAATAATTCGTGTATGTGATACCGTATTCCATTCTCGCGATGAATGTGTCGAATGGTTGTATGCGATATAACCTAGTTATCGAATCAAGGATTGATTCGATAAGCCGATACATTGTATACTAGTCGGTTGTGTGCGACATGACCGGATCATTGAATCAAGTGTTGATTTAATTATTTAATGCATAATTATATATTTGATATATTACTTTGCATTAACTAGTATTGGTTCACTTTAAACGGATTTTCTCACTTGGTTTGTGCACATTGTATATGTGATATACTTTTGTACATATGATTGTATCATGTTTGATGATACATTCTTTTTGGTTAAGTGTATAGAATTAAACCATGGTTAAATTGGAAATTAGGGTTTTGTTTTATCCATTATTTATTCATTTATTTATTTTGGAAAAATATTAAGCATAAAGAAATGAAATGGTGGCTAATTTTGGACTTGCATGTTGAAGCTTCATGAAACTTTGACTTAGTCACCATTTTGTCTCATGCTTAACCCTAACCATTCCACTCAACCCTAGTTGATTTTCTACACTTCACCATGGTTAGATTATGATAAGCATTCCTTTTATTTTCTATTTTGAAAATAACTTATCATAACAATATTCATCTTCTTCATCTTCTTCTTCCTTGAAGAAGCTTGCTTCATCAATGGTGATTGATGAAAACAAGTGAGAAATCCAATTCTAAAGTCTACCCACTTCCTATTTCTTCATCCTCTACCTCTTGCCAAGTAGTAGAGTGTGTTTTCTTCACAAGTTTCTTGACTTGGTGAAGTCGGAGCTTGATTTAGCGATGCCTCGATGTAGATCATCTTCGGCATGGACATCGATGACCTAGCCCGTCCATTCTCCGATGAAGCCGACGCTAGAGCCCGGGACTTGTTATGGACAGCGAGGAGACTTCATTGCGGAGCTATGGAGGTGGAGAACCGGATCTACAAAGGTTGTATTTCCGTATCTCTTAGTTAAGTGTTAACTAGTTTATTGTTTCGCCTAGTTTTCTAGCCAACGATCCGTACACTAGGGTTTCTCGGCACCATAATTTTTGAAATTGGCATGGTTAATGCCTTGTGAGACCTCTTGAGAGTGCCTAGGAACCCTACAATACAAACTGCAGCTGATGATTTGGTAGAACCAAAGGATTCAATTGTTTCCAACGAACCTCAGCCTCTCCGCCGATCTAGTAGGGTTCCTCACCCACCTGAGAGTTACTACGGTTTCTCTATGACAGTGGGAGCGAGGATTGCATCATGAGATGATGACCCAACTAGTTTCGAGGTGGCCATCAGGAGTGGGACTCTGTAAGAATGGCTGGATGCTTAGCGATCTGAGATGGAATCATTATACACCAACAAAGTATGGACTTTGGTTGCTTTATCTGAAGGGTTAAATCCCCATCAGAAGCAAGTATATCTTGAGAAGATTACTTGGTGTACATGGAAAAGTTGAGACTTTCAAAGCTAGACTTGTTAAAAGTTTGCATCATTGATTAGGTATGGATTATGATGAAACCTTTTCTAAGTAGCTATGCTTAAGTCCATCCAGATCCTACTTGCCACAGCAACATACCATGACTACGATATCTGGCGGTTGGGTGCCATGACTGCTTTTCTAAGTGATGTTTTAGAAGAGTACGTCTATAAGTACACAGCCAGAGGGCCTCGAAGACAGTGGGAGCAGCGGAAACGGGTGCAAGATGTTTTATGTGATAAAGCAGGCATCGCGGAGTTGGAACGTCTATTTTGATGTGTTAGTCAAAGAGTTTGACATCATCAAAATGGTAGATGAACCTTGTATAAACAAAAGGGTAGTAGGGAGTATGGTGGTGATCCTCGTAGAGTACGTGGATGGCATACTCTTGATAAGAAAGGAGTTTCCTATGCTACGCTCGGTCAATCTCCGCTTATCACGATGATTCTCCATATAGGATCAAAGTGATACCTCCTAAATCCTGGGTCTTGGATCTATGAGATAGATCTAATTGGATGTTAGGATATTCACTAGTTGTAGTGAGATGGTATCAGTTAATCCTGGGGAGAATCACTGGAAAGGTTCCAGAGTAATAAGGACGACTGAATGTCAGTCATCGGCATTGTCTTTACCCTCAGTAAAGGGACGGTATGTTGGAAGAGTTCCAAGCTAGATACCGTGGCATACTAGACGATAAAGGCTGGATACATCGCTACTTAAAATGCTACCAAAGAGGCAGTCTGGATGTATATTAGTTCATGAGATGAACTTCGTTCCTCCCATTGTGAGACAATGGAGTTGTGGCTTATGCATTGGAACGCCTGTCCCATCAGTGATCCAGATATATTCTAAGGCAGTATCACCTGATCATGGAGATGATTGATCTCCAGGGTGATCGAGGTTAGGAGAACAGACTCAGAGGACAACACGGCGGATCCACTCACAAAGGCCTTTTTCTAGAGAGAGACTTTTATGGGATGGTTGACTATGAGATACTACAACCACTGCTATCAGATGGACCTAGTGCAAGTGGGAGATTGTTAGTTATATGTATGCCCTAGAGGCCATTACTATACATAGGATGTATATTATAGTGGATGCTTGGACATATATAGGGAGGACTTTCTTGCTCGACATGATAGTATGCTATCTGGTTGCTCTTTACCTTAACGTGTACACTGATTGTCTCTCTGTTACATGTTGGTAAAGCCCATAGGATGTGTACTTGACTACCTGGACTATGATGCGGATCATACTAGTGGGGACATGGTAGTCCATAAGTACAACCTTCAAGGTCCCTAGTCGTGGGTGTATCGAGACGGGGCATCGATATACCAGAGTAGACTAGCGTATACCTTCTCGACCCATACAGATGGGCGATGGATGATCCCATATCCATTGATGTTTGACATCAGAGATGATATACGGGTGCTTAATGGAGACTGGGTACACTGGACGGACTCGCCGAGAACTCCCAGATGGTATTATACCTTACGTCAGATGGCAGTTCTCTGGTGATACTGGTACAGAGTAGTCTGTTGACCCGAGATCGTCATAGAGTCTTGTGTGATTCCCACTGTGCTTTGATTTCCACCTTACCACGTCCAAGAGGGCGTGCAAAACGGTGGTTTTTGGGTACAGTCCCGAATCACATGGAGGCAATGAGCGATAGGAGGGGATTCGTCTCTCCCGGTATAGGGAGTTGATGTTGCGCTATGTTCGATTGGCTATAACCGGAAATCCCTAGCCTGGGTTGCTGAGATTTACTGGTAAGTGTTACCAGTAGTTTCTCGAACTGTTATAGACCTCATATCAACACGACTTATCGAGCTATTAGGGTCTGACGTAAACCACCCCTAGGCGAGATATGCGACATATCAGACGACGAGACCGGACTGTACGGTGTGTTGCTGGTTAGATTCACAGGAGTGTGAGCGGGCTTGCTCGTTGATCTTCTGATCGCTCAATACCCGGGTGGCCGTTACGTTTAGCAGACCGCTTGCGGCTTGTGGGTGTTTGATATGATCATCACCTGCTGCTGGCGTATTGACGAGTCTTTAGAGTCCTACACAGAGGTTTCCTGGCTCAAGCGAAACGAAATAGGAGCGCATATGAGATATGTGCGAGACCGAGAATAATACCAGTATATGATATTGTATTCTATTATCGCGATTTGTATCATTGGACCCTTATATGAGATATAGCCGTGTTACCGAATTAAGTGTTGATTCGATACATTCATACACTTGATATTAGTCGGTTATATGCAGTATGACCGGATCATTAAATAAAGTGTTGATTTAATGATTTAATGTATAATTATATATTTGATATATTACTTTACGTTAACTAGTATTTGTTCACTTAAGAAGGATTTTCTCACTTGATGTGCACAAGTAGTATATGTGATATATTTTTGTGCACTAGATTGTATCATGTTTGATGATACATGCAAACTTGGTTGTGTATATGCTTGAAACCTTGTTTAGGTTAATGGTTAGGGTTTTAAATTATTCACTTATTCATTTTATTTATTTTTGGGCAAGAAATAAAATGGTGGCTTCTTTTGGTTTTTAGTTGAAGCTTCATGAAGCTTTGAAAAGCTTTGACCATTTTGTTTCTTTCCTTAACCTAACCATTCACCTAAACCCTAATTTAGTCTCTACACTAGTTACACTAACCCATGGTTGCATTATGATAAGATCACTTGATTTATAAATCAATTGATATTATTATTCTCATGATATTTCTTCTTCTTCTTCTTCTTCTTCAAGAAGAAGAAACCATGCTACCTTCAATGGTGCCATGAGAAAAAGAGTGAGAAAACCAATTCTAAAGTGAACCCACTTCCTATTTCTTCATCCTCTACCACTTGCCATGTAGTAGAGTGTGTTATCTTCACAAGTTTTATGACCAAGTGAAGATGGAGCTTGATCTTGAGTTGCCTCGACGTAGATCATCTTCGGCATCGATGTCAACGACCTAGCCCGCTCATTTCCCCTACGAAACCATCGCTAGAGTCCGGGATCCGATGATCGCAGCGAAGGGACGTCATCACGAAGCTAAAGAAGTGGTGGACCGGATCTACAAAGGTTGTATTTCCATTCACTTGTTAGCAAAGTAGTTTTCTTGCTTTTCTTTTCGCCTTACTTCTAGTTAACGATCTAGCATTAGGGTTTCTCGGCATATAATTTTTGAATTTGGCATGGTTGATGCCTTGTGGAACCTCTTGAGTGTGCATAGGAACCCTACAGGTTGTCGATGATTCAATTTACTAGAGTTTACAATACTCATAGGACTTAAGAATCGTTCAAGAATTTAGTCGTCATCATCTATCTATTTTCTCGATTCCTCCACGAGCGGAGTTTTTACTCAAGCATCATAACAAAGAAAACAATCAAGAATTGAGATCTCATCATAATGTTCAAATATAAAGATAAGAAAGATAAAGAAATTTCACATTTTATTATTCAAAAATTCCGTTACAATTTGCTCAAGACTACAAGAATTGAGAAAAGAACTCGATCGTCGAATAAGCTTCGCATCGTCTCCGTAAGTCGCGGATCGTCTTGGATCACTTGCTCGGATGAAGATCGGCATCGCTCTAAAAAACCTTGATGGCTTCTTGCTTGAATTGGCACTCGATAAATCTTAATTTCGATCAAATTGTATCTCTCAATTTGATTTGAATTTTGATTTGGATCTACAATTTTTCCTCTCAAATGTTTTCAACAACTTTTCCTTCCAAAATCAACAACTCACTAACTAACCCCCAAAACCCTAGATCTAGATCTCATTCTATAGCCTCCTCATTTGAATCTTCCCTCCAAAGTTAGGTTGTTAGAGAGAGACTTCTAGAAGAAGTTTGTTGGTGGGAAGATTCTAGAATAAGGAATATTCTAGGGTAAGGTTGTCAGGCCGAGCCTTCTGGATGAAGCCACGTGGACTTTGGGAGTCTTCTGGAAGCATAGGACATTACGGGAAGCCAAGTGGAGGAATTTGCTGTGATGACGTGTCCAAAGAGCCGCGGATCCGCCGCAAGAAGGCCCATTCGGCCGCGGATCCGCGGCCGTTTGGAGCGTTTTGTGCAAGGAAACTCTTGTGCTGCTTTGTGTTGGCCTCTTGGTATTTTTCTGATGCCTGGAATATTTTTACACTTTCTTTTTCACTGCCAGATTTCAAGTCTTGGACTTGGCATATTTTCATCAGCACTTTTGACAGTTTCGGCTCTTTTACCTGGAATTTCCTACACACATTCTCGAGACAAGTGTTGCGATATACAAAAGATCATGCGTGCAATGATAAACACTCAATTTCGCTCAGAATGCTAGTTATAATGTATAACACATGTTATTTGGTATTTTACAGACAATATGCTAATATGTGCTATATTCATACCGAACACCTTTAGATGATTGCAAATAGTAGGGAAATTGATGTGTTAAAAAATACAATATTTTCGACTGTTCAAATTCCCCCAATATTATTTTTGGTCGTATCGAGCAAACTTGTTTTATTAAAAAGAGAAAGAGAAAATATAAGAAAAAGAAAAACTAACTAGCACACTTTCGTAGGCAACACGATTGCACTAAGCACGTGCAATAAGCCTTTAAACCTCTAGGTCTCCCTAGTAGGAGGAGTGTTGTCTCCTGAGGGTTTTCAGCGGATTGCACCCACAAAATCCAATAATAAAAGAAAGACCGTGAAAGTTACATATAAAGATAAGAATTGTAAAAGAAAGACTTTGAAAATTAGAGTTTCCAACTATACTAGCTTTTCAGTTGTCATGAGCCCTATTTTAATAGTCATGAAAAGATGTTAGAAATCACATCATCCCTCAATAAAACATCGTCCTTATTCTTCATTCCCATCTTTCTTCCAAACATCGATCATATAACCCTACGTGTGTGTAAAACACATCCCTACACTCGGAGAATTTAATTCAAGCTATCATACTCTTGTCCATCTGCCTCAGTACTTTTTAATATGATGAATATTTATATGGATTTGCTCACACATTTTCATGCAATCGTTAATACTTCTTGAGGTACTAACCGACCGATTACTCATGTGCTTGCTTATTAGGTGTATTAGTATCTTCCTCGTCTTGCATCACCTAAGGCTTAGCAGTGACTCCCAGACCAGTTGGTCTAAGGCACTAGGTGATGAAGCACCCTCGCTATATTTTTTATTGCTGCCTTGGTGATAACAAAACAATTGTTCAATTTTCTTCACCATTTTTCATTTTCTTTTATTTTTTATTTCCTTCATACTTTGGCTTTTAGACAAGAGAATTTCAAGGTTTCCTCTACTATCCCGAGTTTCAAGACGTGTGTAAGTGCGTATAGTAGGGTATCAACATTCAAATGTTTGGCTTCCAGAATAGGAACTATTTTTCAGATTATTTTTATTCTCAGATTAGTGACTTCCTTCATCTTACTAACTCTTGGGACAAAGGCTCATAACTACTTATTACTAGTTTCGTTTAAGAAATCTTTTAATTTTCTTGGTTTTCTTAAATTTTTCCAATCTTTTGGATGTAATTTTTCACTATCTAATCTTTTATTATCTTATTTATGTACAAATTTTTGTAATTTTTTTTGAAATTTTTTAAATTTTGAAAAGTTTTAAATTTTTATGATATGTTTTGTGCTTATGCAAAGTATGATGCAAAGTGATACGTAAATAAGCACAAACCTCCCGCAAACTTGTTTTCAACAGTGTCATCGCTGTTGCTATCTGCTAAACCTAAAAAAAAACCTGTAAGCTTGGAAGGACATTTATTAACGGGGGCAAAATATATTAAAGTGAAAATCCTCCCCCAAACTTATTTTTGGCTCTCAATATTGAGGACAACAGTTATTTCAAGAGCCAAAAATACATCCCCCCTCAAACATGAGTTAGACAATATGAAACATTTTAAGAGGGGGTGAGTCATTTGGTCAAAGTAAGACTTTACAGAGACTAAAAGTTAATACCAACCATTCAAAGATTTTATCAGTATAGCGTATAGGTCGGTGGAAGAACGTGTTGTATCGAGTCAAGAAAAAGTGGGGAAGGGATAAGAGGTGGTCTGGAAAGGGTTTGAATTTTAAATTAGAGAAAAGAAAGAATGAGGATGAATGTGAATGATTAGGAAGAAGGAGTGGTGGCGGTTCAACTTCTATAGGTGGAGGTTGATCAATCACAAAATTCGTATTGTTTAAAAATTCAAGTTTGTCGGCAAAAAGTTCTTCAAAACTTTTATCAATGGTACGATCGAAAATTTTGCTGTCAAAAAGTTTTGTGTCAGATTTAACCATACTTGATTTGTCAAAATATGTGGAGGTGAAAAACTCATCTACCTCATTTTCAAAAATATCCAAATCAAGTTGGCTTTCTGGAATTGTCGAAGTTGAACTGTCGGATTGTGATTCATCAACACTCACTATCATTTCAGGGACAGAAGAAGAACCAGAGAGAGTGGAAGATGAAATGGGTAAACGTATCGATGTGTCGATTGTCTCTAAACCAGATGTGGAAGATGTGGGCTAAATTTCGGTTTGACCTTCGGTCATACGATTATCAACAACTTCAAGACGTATTTGGGGTTCGGGAAGAATTAAAGGCTCAAGATGATGACCACAAGGAAGTGAAAGGATCTGATGAATTGGTGGGACAAAATCATCCAAAATTTCGTGTTCATCAGTCAATATATCCCCAACGTCAATCACCTCATTCAAGTGAAGGTTAAAATTCTCAAGCACCTCATCAAAAGTATAGTTTTCAATCAGTTTTGGTTCAAGAGTGGAAGTGTAGAGATCACAAGGATTTGTGTTGGTTTCACTTGAAATGGACCCTTCGCAGTCGGGTAAATCAAATATCGCATTATTACACAACTTGTCATACATTCTATCGTCAATTGATGAGTCCTTTGGTGTACTCGAAGAATCTGTGAAACTAGAGTTGTGGATTTCAGTTTGGATAGGGAATGTTTGATTAGGAAAGGTGTAAAGCTCTCTCTCACTACCCAAATTCTCATTTTGTCCAATGCTCGAATTATATACTGAAAATTTTTGGGCTGGTTCTTCATATTTAGCCATGGTTCCCTTCCATTCCTCTCGGATGCGGTTCAACATTACTAAACCTTCTTCTAATGTCCGCTCAAGACAAGACTTGGGTCGATAAGGAGTTCCAGTATAAGATTGAAACTCTGGTGGACAGTTAAAACTCCTAAATGACTGATTAGAAGGACCGTTTAGAGAAGGTGGAAAAGTCGGATTGGATTGATAGGAACAGAATGGTTGTGAAAATTGGGCAATAGTAGAGTCAACATTGTGATAAGAAGAATTTTGATATTGGTTCGTCGGTTGGTTATTGGACATCATACATGCCATAAACCGATTATGAAATTCTTCTTTTGACAGTGGAGGTGATGGTTGATATTGGACTAGGTTGAAACTTTGGCCTCTAGCCCTATCTATATGCTCAGCAATGGAAATGCTTCTAGGGGCATCCTCACTCGGAGTATCAACTGAAACGGATGTAGAATTAGGATATGGTTGATATTGGTTTTGATTGAAACTTTGGCTTCTAGTCCAAGCTATATGCTCAGCAATGGACATGCGTCTAGGGGCATCCTCACTCGGAGTATCAACTGGAATGGATGTAGGATTAGGATACGGTTGATATGACCTAGACAGAGGTGGCCAACTGTTTCTACCCGCATGTTCTATCCGATCTCTTAAGGACATGGAAGTGACGGACGGTATACCGAAGGGATTACGAAAACAAGCAATATCTGGTTGTGGACAACAAAGCTCGGCAAGAGTTTTTCTGTTCGGGTCACCCATTATAAGAAGAGAAGAGGGGGAAAAGGGTAAAAGGGGGAAAAGGGGAGGGGAAATAATTGGTTTAGGATTTTTGAAAATTCACACAAACATGCATAAGCAACCCTATATCTAATGGTCACCTAGGTCAAGTCTCTAGACCGCTCCTAGACTTCCAGAAGACAAATCGCAGGATAAATTCTCTACTGCCTCTTTATCTTTCCTGTGGCCAGGTAAGTGCCAGGTAAATGGGAGGTTCTCCACTACGTAAGTAGTGGGCCTAATTAAGTAACAACTTGTCTTAGACACCACAAAAGAAATGCGGATAAGCAATAGATTACTCACGACCTCCTTCTGTCGTAAGTGAGCGCGACGGTCCTTAGAGTCATGTCTAGATATTTTTTAATTAATGAGGGTGATGCGGATGCAAGTTTATGATTTCCGGGGCTTAGGAAGAGTAATGAACTCCCCACCTAATCTGAATTTGGTCTTTTCCCCTTAATTCCCGTATTAAAATATGCACAAAACAACCAATTTCAAGAATCGCAACAATTTTTTTTTAGCGGCGCTGCGAATTTTTGCAAAGAATCCCGCAGAAAATGGTTATTGGAGAAGATCAGAGAGGAGATAAGAAAGTCAGATTGATACCTGAGAAAACAGGAACACTAAAGAGCCAAAACGGCGGCGGAGCCGCCGGAAAAACCTGCTAATGGCCGCGGATCCACGGTGATGAGGAGGAATTAGGACTTCATAATTTCTGAGTTGCTTTTTGTACTCCTCTGGACTTTGTAAAACTTCTCTGAATCTTGATTCCCTCAGTACAATGATTCCAGATTCCCTCGCAAAATTCAAACGCTAAAGCTAAGCACACGATGCGAATCTTGAATTAAAATTGGATGGAATAATAATTTTTCAACTCAAATAACAAAAACGAACAAAATAGCACACATCCCCGGCAACGGCGCCATTTGATTGAATGGTTCATTGTGTGTCGTGTTTAGAAAGATGTGTAAAGATCACAACCAAAGAAATTTATACCGCAATCAATTAACGGTGTCGATGTAGCGCATTAATGAATACGGATCGTCCACTGAGATGTGTGTTTTGCTCGCTATTGTTTTAGATGAGTCAAAATGAAAATGTAAAAGAAAATTGCAAGAAAGTTGATTCAAGATTTGAAAGATTTCAATTCAAGAAACATAAAGAACTAGATCTAAAATCAAGAATCAATAAAGTTCTAGAAGATTTCCAAATCTAATGAACTATCAAGATTTGTAATGAAGCTCGTAGGAATCGATTGAATCTATAGTGAGGATGAAGACTTGTGATTACGTATTCTTATCCATTGATGATTTATTGCTAGATTGATGACGATCAACGAGGATTAGGGATCTATTGAAGAAACTAGGGTTTCTCCTTCTATCCCTTGTCCTTTCGTTGATTAGCATTTAAATTCTAGCCTCTAGGAAATTCAAGCATCGATCGCTGATCACTAATTAAGAGCGAAAATATTCATGAAAGCATCTCGCTCGAAACTAGGTTGTCGATAATTCAATTTACTAGAGTTTACAATACTCATAGGACTTAAGAATCGTTCAAGAATTTAGTCATCATCATCTATCTATTTCCTCAATTGCTCCACGAGCGGAGTTTTTACTCAAGCATCATAACAAAGAAAACAATTAAGAATTAAGATCTTATTATAATGCTCAAATATAAAGATAAGCAAGATAAAGAAATTTCACCTTTTATTGTTCAACAATTTCGTTACAATTTGCTCAAGACTACAAGAATTGAGAAAAGAACTCGATCGTCGAATTAGCTTCGCATCGTCTACGTGAGTCGCGGATTGTCTTGGATCACTTGCTCGGATAATGATCGGCGTCGCTCCAAAAAGGCTTGATGGCTTCTTGCTTGAATTGGCACTCGATAGATCTTGATTTCGATCAAATTGTGTCACTCAATTTGATTTGAATTTTGATTTGGATCTACAATTTTTCCTCTCAAATGTTTTCATCAACTTTTCCCTCCAAAATCAACAACTCACTAACTAACCCCTAAAACCCAAGATCTAGATCTTATTTTATAACCTCCTCATTTGAATCTTCCATCCAAAACTAGGTTGTTAGAGATAGGCTTGTAGAAGAACTTTGTTGGAGGAAAGATTCTAGAATAAAGAATATTCTAGGGTAAGGTTGTTAGGCCGAGTCTTCTGGATGAAGCCACGTGGACTTTGGGAGTCTTCTGGAAGCATTGGCCGTTACGGGAAGCCACATGGAGGAATTTGCTGCGATGACGTGTCCAATGAGCGGCGGATCCGCCTCAAGAAGGCCCATTCGGCCGCGGATCCGCGGCCGTTTGGAGCGTTCTGTGCATGGAAACTCTTGTGCCGCTTTGTGTTGGCCTCTTGGTATTTTTCTGATGTCTGGAATATTTTTACACTTTCCTGTTCACTACCAGATTTGAAGTCTTGGACTTGGTGTATTTTCATCAGCACTTTTGACAGTTTCGGCTCTTTTACCTGGAATTTCCTGCACACATTCTCGAGACAAGTGTTGCGATATACAAAAGATCATGCGTGCAATGATAAACACTCAATTTCTCTCAGAATGCCGGTTATAATGTATAACACATGTTATTTGGTATTTTATAGACAATTTGCTAATATATGCTATATTCATACCGAACACCTTTAGATGATTGCAGATAGTAGGGAAATTGATGTGTTAAAAATGCAATATTTTCGACTGATCATCTAGCTATATGTGATTGTGATACAATATTTAGAATCCACGAGTAGTTATATGATAACTAGTTTGAATTTTATAAATCTAGAAGTTTAGTCTCAGTTGATCTGTTGCCACGGAATTTTGATGTGGATCAAAAGTCCGTCGCAATTAAGTAGTGTACGCGGATACTCGCCGGGTAACCTTACTAGATTGCCACGCCCCATAGCCTCGACCAAGTGACTGTAAGAGAACCCCGTCGCCAAAAGCATCCGTTCGGGTGCTCGCGGCCGCGGTGTTCCGCCTTAGTGCACTTCGTCGACGGCATCGGGGGTGCGACCGTCTACTAATGTTTCCGATAAGCATTCGATTATGTTATCGGGAATCTTGTTGAATTACCCGACAGGTTATTGGAAAGTGTTTTCAATATCGAGACTAAAATGCAGGGTTTATAATTGTTAGGCTTGTGATGTCTAAGAAATTCATTTGGTTAGGCATGAAATCCAAAGTATGTGATGCATTGGGTTTATGATGTCTAAGGTGGTTGCGGATTCCAATTGTTGTTGTTTATAACTTTTTTTTCTACGACCATAAGTGTAATATGTTGTGTATCGCCGGTTTCGTTGCTATATGACAACGACAATTGGGATACGCATATTTACTTACGTTGATGACATGTGATGTTATTTGTTGCTGTGATATGTAATATTGGATCGTCGTGTTTTGAATAGCCGGGTTTTTTTTATGTGATATGAGAGTTTTTCATTTTCATTCATGTAAAAGCTTGTATGTAATATTCTTTTATTGGGGCACTTCCGAGTTGAGGATGATGTCACCATGTGATGTATATTATTTACTTTTCCGCATTAGGATAGACCCAAGGCGGGGAGCACAAGTAACCTGGTTCTAGGGTCCAGTAGGAGACCATCTCAAGGAGTTGAGACCGGGTCTCCTAACTCTAGAATTGGTAGGGTTGCTTGCCGCTCTCGTGGGGGTCTAGGGATGTGGGTTTGGCTATTTATCACGATCGTGGAATCCGTGTTTTATACAGGCTTAATTTAAAACACGGAATTCCTAGTATATCCAATATTTCATATGTGTTCTTCTGCTGCTGATATTTTGTGATGTGATCACTTGATATGTTCTGAGACGAATGCCTATATTATATATATGAGATATAATAAATATTGCTGCTTTCGTTTCTTATGTGATGCTTAGGAAGCATAACAGATGGGACTTCATTAATGAGATTAATGAAAGAAAAAGAAACCTAAAAGATGTTGTTGAAACTTGTTTTAAAAACTGGTAGCTCTAGTTCTTGCTTTGCATAGCGGTATTCCTTATAGAATATCCAGCACCTTATTCGATAAGGAAAGAGACGAGATCCCTTCACCGGGAGTGACCACTTTAGCGAAACTGGCAGATGATACAACCCACTCGGTTTGTCTTTTGATTGCTTCTATAGTTTTTGCTTTGCATAGTGGTATTTATGAAATATCCTGCTCCTTATTCGATAAGGAAAGAGCCGAGATCCCTTCACCAGGAGTGACCTCTTTAGCAAACCAAGTAAAAGCCTCAAAAACACTCCTTTTATAAATCACTCGATTCTACAACGATATCAAGTTCATTACGCTCATGGTTTTCTTAAAAACCTGCGTAGCCCTCCGTCATTTCAGATAAGTATTACTTAGTATTCATGCTGCGGTAGTTTGGCCTGCGTCAAGGCGTAGTGTACGGTAGCTAACTAGTGCTTATCTACTGCATATGATGCGATTGGATTAGGGTATTCATACGGCGTAGTTTGGCCTGCGTCAAGGGTCGTGCGGGTGGGTTTAATTCAATCATAAAATGTACGGGTTGAACTTGACTAGCGGACTATGGGTTGTTTGGCCCGCGTCAAGGTCATAGGATGCTAGGGGTAAAAGAATTATCGGGAATTTCAAGTGTTGAAATTTGCAATGAGATTGCATACCTTCTGTGAGATAGTTGGATCCCGATACCCACTGTGAGTAAGAGTTACTCCTGGGAGAGTTTTGTACATTTACAATTAGCCGATCAAGTAGGTGTCTAGAAAGGTGTTAACGAGGTTACGTCCCTAGGAAAACAAGGTTTTTTTTTAATTAGGTCCGTGCGAAAGCACGGGGAACCTCCCTCAAAGTACCGACACTGGCCTGGCCGAAAGATTGGCTAACTTGTACGGTGTAATTAATCCCGGCTAGTCTTACTTTTTAGAGTTTGAAGGAAGATTTGATAAAAATAGTGTGAGACATCCTGATTAGATAAAATAATAACCAATCTAATGTTGTAAGAGCGCACGCAGAGTGTTTTCTTCTCTCTCTCTCTCTCCTGGTAGCGACCATGTCATGCCTTAATCAAGATAATAATATGGATGCATTGACCGAACCTGCTTATTATACTGAGCTAGGGAACGTTGGTTCCGCTCTATTTTATAATTGTTATAAGTCCAAGTAGGAAATAGGGGGATATCTGGATTCCCATGCCATCCAATCGAAGAAAGTGCGTGTTGATGCATCTTCTTCGGGTGCGTTCATTACCGAGAACTGTTTCTCAGTATCCTCTACGTCTTAGGTATGAGATACCGGATTAGGATTCCATATATGCAATCTGTTACATGGGCTACAGACAGGTAGAGAACTGAGAATGGGTGATATATCTCTAAGTGGTAGAGAATAGTGCAATCGTTGCAGCCAAATCAGTTGGTAGATATCACCTTGTATTACCAAATGGTGAATACATTGATTCTGAATAAGTGTTATTACATACCGAACCTAATATACAACATTACATCAGATTCGTTATTATGTTAAAGAAGGATATAATTGAGTATTAGAGGATAATGTTGTGAACATTTTCCTGAATCAAGAGTTGATTGGATCAGGCACGTTATATAATAGCATATACGTTCTAAATCAAACCGTAGTTCAAAGTATATAGAACACATATAAGAGAAATGGTTTAGAAATGAACAAATCCTTCTTGAGGCATTGTAGACTAGGTCATATCAAAGCGACACGACCAGCTAAGTTACATAAGGATGAATATAAGAATCTGTTCGAATTTTCATCTTATGCTACTTTCCAGTCTTGTTTCAAAGGTAAAATGACCGATACTCCATTTAATAGAAACAGAAAAAGAGTGAGTGAACTCTTGGGACGCATACATGATGATGCATACGGTCATATGTCTACAAATGCCAAGGTTGGTTCTTGGTACTTCATTACATTCATCGACTATCTCTCAAGATTCGGACATAAGTTCCTGTTGAAACATGAGTCTGAAACTTTTGAGAAATTCAAGGAATATAAGCTTGAAGTTGAGAACCAGACGGGTAGAAGTATTAAGTCCTTCGATGAGATCGATGAGTAGAATACAAGGCATGGAGTTCCTATATTTTCTAAAAGGAGAATATGATTCTCTCTCAGCTTACTCCTTTGAGTACACCACATAACAACGGTGTATTAGGGCGGAGGTATCGCACCTTATGAGATATGGCGCCCTCTATGATGAGTACTGCTGAGTTACCTGTTTTCTTTTGGTGTTATGCACTTGAGAAGCTGCATACCTATTGAATGGGGTTCCATCTAAATCAGGGCCTACCACTACATATGAGATATGGAATGGGAAGAGACCATGTCTTAAACGATTTAAGATATGGGGTTGTCCGGCATATGTTGAAAGACAGAATCTGGACAAGCTCGAGGCAAGGTCAGTTCTGTGTAAGTTTGTTGGATATCCCGAACATTTGCGAGGGAATATCTTCTACCACACTGAGGAGCAAAAGATATTTTGTTTCTCAGCATGCCACCTTTTTAGAAAAAGGAATTTCTTGTGAAGAAATTTGTGGTCATGAGGTAGAACTGGAAGGAGTTTGAGCTAGACAAACTAACAGCTGATGATTTGGTGAAACCAAAGGATTTAATAGTCTCCAACGAACCTCAGCCTCTCCGTGAATCTGGTAAGGTTCCTCATCCACTTGAGAGATACTACGGTCTTCTCGGTGACAGTGGGAGCGAGGATTGCATCATGGTAGATGATGGCCCAACTAGGTTCAAGAAGGCCGTCACGAGTGGGGACTCTGTGAAATGGCTGGATGCTATACGATCAAAGGTGGAATCCATGTACACCTACAAAGTATGACTTTGAATGCTGCACTTAAAGGGGTAAAACCCATTGGGAGCAAATGGATCTTGAGAAGATTCTTGGTGTAAATGGAAAAGTAAAGACTTTCAAAGCTATGCTTAAGTCCATCAGGATCGATGCAAGCATCATGGAATTGGAACATCTGTTTTGATGTGACAGTCAAAGAGTTTGACTTCATCAAAATGGTAGATGAACTATGTATATACAAGAAGGTTGTAGAGAGTAAGGTTGTCTTTCACATATTGTACGTAGATGACATACTCTTGATAGGAAATGGTTTCCTATGCTACACTCGGTCATGCTCCTCTTATCACGAGGATTCTCAATAGAAGATATGGATGATACCTACTACATCTTATGGAAAATTATCTATGATGATAGATCTATGTGAATGTTGGGAGTGTCCCAAATCCTGGTAGATTAACACCATACTAAAGAGGTTTAGTATGGAGGATTCTAAGTGTGGTGGTTTGCCCACTTACTAAGGAATCACTCTCTCCAAAAAGAAGTCTTCCGAGACTGATTTGGAGAGAGCTCGTGTGCAAGGGATATCCTATGCTTCCGCAGTAGTCTCTATCAGAGTATGCGATGTTATGTTCCAGATCAGATGTAGATGACTCACTAGGTGTAGTGATAAGGAATCAATCAGATCTTGGGAGAATCACTGGAAAGCTGTGGAGGACATTCTTATGTACTTGAGAATCACTAAAAGAAAGTTCTTGGTTCGAGCTTCCAAAGCGATAAGGTCGACTAAGAGTCAGTCACAGGCATTGTCTTTACCCTCAGTGGAGGGACGGTATGTTGGAAGAGTTCTAAGCTAGATACCGAGACATACTAGACGATAAAGGCTGAATACATTTCTACCAAGGATGCTGCCAAAGTGGCTGTCTGGACATTTTGTGTTCATGAGATGAACAAGGTTCCTACCATTGAGCATCCAATAACTGTTATTGTGACAACAATGGAGTTGTAGCTTTGTCCTAGGAACGCAGTTCCCATCAGCATTCCAGACATATTCTGAGGCAAGTATCACCTGATCAGGGAGATGGTTGATCTCCCATGGATCGAGGTCAGGAGAGTAGACATGAAGGATAACACAGCTGATCCACTCATAAAGGCCTTACCCCTAGAGAGACTTCTATGGGATGGTTGAGTATGGGATACTACAATCACTGCTATATTGTTGGGTATTGGATACTACAACAGATGACCTTAGTGCAAGTGGGAGATTGTTAGTTATATGTATGCCTTAGAGGCCATTACTGTACATGTGATGTATATTGTAGTGGATGCTTGGACATATATAGGGAGGAATTTCTTGCTCGACATGATAGTATGCTATCTGGTTGCTCTTTATCATAACATGTACACTTATTGTCTCTCTATTACATGTTGATAAAGCCTTTAGGATGAGTACTTGACTACCAGGACTATGATGCAGATCATACTAGTGGGGCAGAGATAGTCGGTAAGTATATCTTTCAATTGTTCCTAGTCGTGGGAGTATCGAGACAGGGCATCGATACTCCAGAGTAGACTAGCGTATGCGCTTCTTGACCCATATGATGGGCGATGGATGATCCCACATCCATTGGTGTTTGACATCAGAGAAGGTATACGGATTCTCAGTGGAGACTGGGTACACTGAACGGACTCACCGAGACTCCTAGATGGTATTATACCTATCGTCTGATAGCAGTTCTCTGGTGACACTGGTACAGGTTAGTCTGTAGACCCGAGATCGTCATAGAGTCTTGTGTGATTCCCACTGTGCTTTGATTTCCACCATACCACGGTCAAGAGATCGTTAAAAAAAGGTAGTTTTTTAGTACAGTTCCGAGTCACATGGAAGCAATGAGCGATAGGAGGGGTTTCGTCTCTCCCGGTATTGGGAGTTGATGTTGCGCTATGCTCGATTGGCCATAACAGGAAATCACTGGCTAGGGTTGTTGAGATTAACTGGTAAGTGTTATCAGTAGTTTCTCGAACCGTTATGGACCTTGCATCGGCATGACTTATCAGGATATTGGGGTCTGACGTTATACCACCGCCAGGCTATGATATGCGACATATCAGATGAGGAGACCGGACTGTACGGTAGTGTAACTGATTGGATTCGCAGGAGTATGAGCAGGCTTGTTTGTTGATCTTCTGATCGCTCAATACTCGGGTGGCCGTTACGTTTAGCAGACCGCTTGCGCCTTGTGGGTGTTTGATATGATCATCACCTACTGCCGGCGTATTGACGAGTCTTTAGAGTCTTACACAGAGGTTTCCTGGCTCAAGCGAAAGGGAGTAGGAGCACATATGTGATATGTGTTGGACTGAGATTAATACGATATGTGATACCGTATTCTATTCTCGCGATTTGTGTTATCGGTCGGTTATATGTGATATAGCCGAGTTATCGAATAATGTGTTGATTCGATAAGTTGATACACGGGTGGCCGTTACGTTTAGCAGACCGCTTGCGCCTTGTGGGTGTTTGATATGATCATCACCTACTGCCGGCGTATTGACGAGTCTTTAGAGTCTTACACAGAGGTTTCCTGGCTCAAGCGAAAGGGAGTAGGAGCACATATGTGATATGTGTTGGACTGAGATTAATACGATATATGATACCGTATTCTATTCTCGCGATTTGTGTTATCGGTCGGTTATATGTGATATAGCCGAGTTATCGAATAATGTGTTGATTCGATAAGTTGATACACATGGTATTAGTCGGTTATATGTGATATAGACGGATTATTAAATCAAGTGTTGATTTAATAATTTAATGTATAATTATATATTTGATATATTAACATACATTAACTAATACATGCTCACTTATGATTTCTTTTCTCACTTGTTTTTGTGCACATTGTATATATGTGACATATATTAGCGTACAACATTTTTGTGTCATGCTTGATGATACATGCAACATGGGGGTGTGTGTGACTTACACCATGCTATGTATAATGAGGGTTTTTTTTATTTATTTTGGTAAATAAAAAATGGTGGGTTTTTTTTGTCATGGCAAGAAGCTTGTAGAAGTTTGGTTTTCCATTGACAAAGTCCACTTCTTTCGTTTTGCCTAAGATATTTATTAACCCAACCAATTATCCTAGCCATGGTTATGTCTCTACAAAGGTTAGTATATGATACTAACTCACCTTGGGTTACCCTTCTCTACTTGATAATTATCATGAGAGATTTCTTCATCTTCTTCATCAAAAGCTTTCTAGCTTCAATGGAGATGATGAAAAATAGTGAGAAAATTATTTCTAAAATGAACAAAATTCCTACTTCATCATCCTCTACTACTAGCCATTTAATATAGGGTGTTTGCTTCACTAATTCCGTAATTAGTGAAGGGGTAGCTTGGGTTAGTGTCTCCACGATGTAGATCATCTTCGGCCTCGAAGAATTCATGCAAGCTTGCTCATTTCTTCACGAGAACCCTTTCAAGAGTTCGGACGTTCATGATTCGCAGCGAAGGGACTACTACGCGGAGCGTTAGAAGTGAAGGACCGGTCTATAAAGGTTGTATTCCTCATTCACTTAGATGTAAAGATGTTTATATATGTTTTCGTCGGATTTTCTAGTATCGATTCTAGGGTTAGGGTTAGCTAGAACGGCAATTTTTAAATTGGCATGGACGATGCCTCCCGAAACCTTGCTGCCGTTCTAGGCAACCCTACACATTGACGAACGGACCGGACAGTACAGATATTGTCACTGTCAGGCTCAGTAGGGTTCAGGATGAGTTCGCTCGTCGGCCTCCCTTTCGCTCAATACCTGGGCAGCCGTTACATACAGCTAGTGTCACTGACGTGCTTGTGGTTAAACCCACTGCCAGCGTATTGACGAGTCTTTAGAGTCCCACACAGAGGGTTTCCCTGGTTCGGGCGAAACGTTGTAGAGGACGTATGGCTTTATGGCAGGGTTCGATCATATACGTGCACTTGTGCACGGATCATGATCGGACGGGTAATACTAGCGGGCTTTGGTTTAAGCCGGATCCTAGTATCATATTGTTGGATTATTTTCGTCTCGTTGTATTCATATTCAGTCGGAATGCGGTGCAGGTATGTATATACAGAGGAGGGGTATTCTTATAATTCGTTACGAGTTTACTTTAGAAGATGCCATTCTTTTTGTTTAAACATTTTGTTTAATGTTTTAAAGTGATGGAATTGTGGGCATAAGTTTTGGCCTTGGGCATTTATTGTGGCATGTGTTCACTTGGTGACTCATGGTCTTGGGTTTGGTGTGTGATATTTTATGCTAGGATTTTTCTTTAGCTCATGAATATATCACACAACTCACACACACTAAAGAGAGGGCAGCCATCTCATATCTTTTGGGCTAGCTCATGTCACGACCCGAAAGGTATGGAGTGTGACTGGCACTTAAATTACGAAACGTTTCAAGGCGTACGTAATCTAAGTAAGCCAAAACCCAGAAATCAAAACCAAAGAGCGCAGTAGAGTGAAGGAAAAACCAATTTTATATAAGAAATGTTTCAAATAATAAGTTGCATCAAGCTTTTAAAAGCAACATCCATTTTTCCAAAAAATTCGGCAGAGTCTCCTTTGTAAAAACTGACCCCAAACGGGTACAAAACAGGAATATATATACAACTTGAAAAGGCATCCCCAAGCGGGAGCTAGCTCTTCGCCCAAAAGAGGATTCACAATCCCACGCAATATATATATCAAACTGTGCAGAAATGAAATAAAAGCACAACTGAAATAAACCAACATGTCAGCTCATGTGAGCACGACCCAGAGAAATAACATATAAATACACAAATCTCATTGCCTCGTCTCTAGGTCACAAATATAACAGTACAACTGGTATATATAAGGTAGCTACAGTAGATGGAGTACACTAGATACAATAATGATACAAGTGGCAACAAAATAAACCCTGCAACCCACCTACGAACAAGCTGCGAGTCCAAGCAAAATGATGCAAAAGAGGAGGTGCGCCCGCCGCTACTGTGCTGACTGGTCAGACCTGCAAAACACTGTGGCACAACGGGGGTGAGTTGCCAACTCATGAGTAAAAATAACATCTAATAAGGCTATCGTAAGCATGTACACAATGATGTCACAACCTACATATACTAATACGATGCTATACGATAAAATGCATGCAACATGAATGCAATAAAAATGCGAAATCTGAATGTAAAAAACTTGAGAAATCTGTGTTTTATCTTAAATAAACTTCTAAAATTTTGGTTGTAGTTTTATCAATGAAATCAATATAAGTCTGTGTCAGTATTGTTAGTTATGTATATGCCCTAGAGGCCATTGTAGTACATATGATGTATATTATGATGGATGCTTGGATATATACAGAGAGGACTTTCTTGCTCATCATGATAGTATGCTATTTGGTTTCACATTATCCTAACATGTTGACTTGTATTAGTTTACTGTCTTTCTCTCACATGTTGATAAAGCCCATAGGATCTATACTCGACTACTGGGATTATGATGAGATCATAATAGTAGGGCCATAGTAGTCGATGAGTACATCCTATAACTGTTCCTAGTCGAGGGTATATCGAGACAGGGCATCGATACACCAGACTAGACTAGCGTATACGCATCTTGACCCATATGATGGGTGATGGATGATCCCATATCCATCGGTGTTTGACATCAAAGATGGTGTACGGGTGCTCAGTGGAGACTGGGTACACTGGACGGACTCGCCGAGAACTCCCAGATGGTGATATACCACACGTCAGATGGCAGTTCTCCAGTGACACTAGTACAGGGTAGTCTGTAGACGAGAGATCGTCATAGAGTCTTGTGTTATTCCCTCTGTGCTTTGATTTCCACCTTACCATGTCCAAGAGGGCGTGCAAAACGGTGGCTTTTGGGTACAGTCCCGAATCACATGGAGGCAACGAGCGATAGGAGGGGATTCGTCTCTCCCGGTATAGGGAGTTGATGTTGTGCTGTGTTTGATTGGCTATAACTGGAAGTCCCTGGCCAGGGCTGATATAGAGATATACTGGTAAGTGTTACCAGTAGTTTCTCGACCTGTTATGAGCTTCACATCGACACGATTGATCGGTTACTGGGGTTTGACATATACCACCCCTAGACTTGATATGCGACATATCAGACGAACAGACCGGACTGTACGGGAGTGTTACTGATTGGATCCACAAGAGAACATATAGGCTAGCTTGTTGATCTTCTGATCGCTCAATACCTGGGTGGCTATTACGTTTAGCTGACCGCTTGCAGCTTGTGGGTGTTTGATATGATCATCACCTGCTACCGGCGTATTGACGATTTTTTTGAGTCCTACACAGAGGTTTTTTGGCTCAGGCAAAACGGAGTAGAGACACATATGTGATATGTGCAGGACCGAGGATAATGCGATATGTGATACCGTACTATATTCTCGCGATATTTAGAAATGAACCGGGTCATCGGATCAAGTGTTGATTCGATGAATCGGTACATGATATATTAGTCGGTTATATTTGATATAGCCGGATTGTCGGATCAAGTGTTGATTCGATGATTTAATGTATAATAATATATATGATATATTGTATTACATTATCTAATATTGGCTCGCTTAATTATTTCAATTTCTCACCGGATAATATATTGATATATATGCGATATATATTAATTGTATTATTTTCTTTTGTTACAAATATAATATATATGTGATATATATTATAGTAACATGATATGATTTACTATGAAACATGTTTAGTGATGATAAAAAGAGATTAGGGTTTGATTAGGGTTAGCTTCTTCTTGCAACATCTAGAAGCATTCCTTTTTGTCTTGATTAAGATATTATGGTTGATTTTTATCCATGACTCATTTTTAACCTAACCAAACCCTACCTCTAGTTTATTCTCTATAAAGGTTAAGCTTCTCATCCTTGACCATGGTTCCATAATCAATCATATATTCACTTTTACTATTCATCACAAAAGGATTAACCCTTTTTCATTCATCTTCTTCTCTCTTTAGCTTTGAGAAAGCTTACTAGTTATTTCTTTTGTGATGATTTCTTGTGAGAAAATGATATAAAAAGATAGCATAAATACTACTCCATCAGCCTCATCTAATCTAGCCCATTAGATTAGGGTGTTCACCTCTTTAGAGTGAGAGAGCTTGAGTTATAGCAACTTCGACGTAGATCATCGGAGAAACGGAACACTACAAGCTAGCATGGATCGTTCGAGTCGTGGAGCCTCTCTTGAGTCCGGGAGATCGTGGATCGCGGCAAAGGGACTTCTACTTAGAGCCTATGAAGCGTAGGAGCGGACTATAAAGGTTGTAATCCCTCACACTTAGTAGTAAAGATGTTTACTTGCATGTTAAACCCTAATAATCTAGCAAAGATCCCGGCTTGGGTTGTTCGGCACGTCTAAATTTTTATTCGGGCAAGTTTGATTTCTTATGAACCTTCACAAGAGTGCCTAGGAACCCAACAGTGGTATCAGAGCCTAGCTAGAGCATTAGGCGACGTGTTTACGAAGTTAAAACTCCGAACGAACTCCGATACGACGATTTGAACCCCTCTCTGGACTTTTTCTAAAAACTGTGATTTTTCAGAATTAAAAATTCCTAAAAAATTCAGCAGGGAAATATAAAATAGTGAAAAATGAGCGCATACACCGTACAATCCGCCGCGGAACAGCGGCCCTAAAGCGCTGGAACCGCGGTTCCGCGGCCGTACGGAGGAGTTATGCATTCGTTTTTGCACTGTTATATCTATTTCTGAATGTTCTATATTTTGGGTTATTTTAATCTGACTCAAGTGTTGAGTATTCTGGGGTTTATTTTATAATCGTAGATTCGATCGGAATATTTAAATTCGTTATTATTTCCGGATATTTAGAAACTGTTAAAATGTTCGAGCGGATATCATGAACTCACTTTTTCCCGGCACGAAAAATTTTCAAGTTTTGAATTTTTTTCGGGTTTAAATCTTTCGGAAAAATGTGCAAGTAACACGGTGAACCCTCTAGAAGACAACAAAGATTAACTCGATTATGTGACCGTCTTGAACTGCCTCTAAACCTTAGGGTTTGGGGCAGTACGGCGTGCCACATGTGAGGCGTTGGCTTGACCCTTCTACGACTGGATCATCGGTACTGTGACATATTTCTGGGATTATTTGAACTCCGCTCAAGTGTTGAGCAATTTAGGAAATTTTGGGTATTTGATTATCTGTTCGGAAAGTTTAATATTGTCTATTTATCTGGAATGTGATATAATATGTGGAATTCATAGAGTTAGGCATGAAATGCGAAGTATGTGATATTTCGGATTTACGATGTCTAAAGTGATTGTGGATTCCAAATATTGTAGTTTTACAATTTCTTTTCTGTGACCGTAAGTGTAGTATGTAGTTGTATTACCGGTTTTCGTTGCTATACATCAACGACGATCGGTGTATGCATACTTACTTACGTTGATGATATGTGATATTATGTGTTGCTGTGATATGTTATATTGGATCGTCGTGTTCAAAATAGACGGGGTTTTTTATGTGAGATGAGGGTTTTTATTTTCATTCATGTAAAATTCATTTGTTTGTAATATTCTTTTATTGTGGCACTTCCGGGATGAGGTTGATGTCACCAGTGTATATTATTTACTTTTCCGCATTAGGTAGACCCAAGGAGGGGAGCACAAGTAACCGGGTTCTAGGGTCAAGTGGGAGGCCATCTCGAGGAGTCGAGACCGGGTCTCCTAACCCTAGAATTGGCAGTGTTACTTGCCGCTCTCGTAGGGGTCTTGGTATGTGGGTTTGGCTATTCTTCACGACCGTGGAACCCGTGTTTTATACCGGCTCGTATTGAAAACACGGACATCCTAGTATATCCAATATTTCATATATGTTCTTCTACTGCAATGTTCTGTGATGAGATCATATTACTGCCTGAGACGAATGCTTATACTATATATATATGCTAATATATAAATATTACTGCTTTCGTTTCTTTTGTGATGCTTAGGAAGCATAAGATGATGGGATTTTATTAATGAGATTAATAAAAAGAAAAGAAACCTAAAAATGTTGTAGAATCAAAACTTTATAAAAAGGGTAGCTACAGTTTTGCTTTGCATAGTGGTATATATGATATACCCTGCATCTTATTCGATGAGGAAAGAGCCGAGATCCCTTCACCGGGAGTGACCTCTTTAACGAAACTGGCAGATGCTACAAAACTCGGTTTGTCTTTTGATTGCTTTTAGAGTTTTGCTTTGCACAGTGATATATTTGATATGTCCTGCACCTTATCGATGAGGAAAGAGCCGAGATCCCTTCACCGGGAGTGACCTTTTTAGAAAAATTAATGAAAGCCTAAAAAACACTCCATTTCAAAACACTCGATTCTACGATGATATCAAGTTCATTACGCAATAGGTTTTCTGAAAAACCTGTCGTAGCCCTCCGTTATTTCAGATAAATCCTACTTAGTATTCGAGTTGTATTTGTTGACCTTGTCAAGGCACAGTGTGCGGTAGCTAATTAGTGTTTATCTGCTAAAACTTGAGATGTGATTGGATTAGGGTATTCGTATGGCCTTGTTGACCTTCTGAAGGGTCATGCTAGTAGGTTTAATTCAATCGGGAAATGACGGGTTGAACTTGACTTGAGATTTATGGTTTGTTGACCTTGTCAAGGTCATAAATCGCTAGGGGCAAAATATTATCGGGAATTTTAAGTATTGAAATTTGCAATGAGATTGCATACCTCCTATGAGATAGTTGGATCCCGATACCCACTGCGAGTAAGAGTTACTCCTGGGAGAGTTTTACACAGGACAATTAGCCGATCAAGTAGGTGTCTAGAAAAGTGTTAACGGGGTTACGCCTCTGGGAAAACGAGGTTTACTTTAATTAGGTCCGTGTGAAAGCACGGGGAACCTCCCTCAAGTACCGACACTAATCTGGCTGAAAGATTGACGAAATTGTAGGGTGTAATTAATCCCGGCTAATCTTACCTTTTAGGGTTTGAAGGTAGATTTGATAAAAACAGTGGGAGACATCCTGATTAGATAAGATAATAACCAATCTAATCTTGTAAGAGCATACGCTAAAGTGTTTTCTTCTCTCTCTCTCCAGGTAGCGACCAGGTCAGGCCATAATCATGATAATAATATGGATGTATTGACTGAACCCACTTATTATACTGAGCAGGGGAACGTTGGACCCGTTCTTTCTTATAAGAGTTATAAGACTGAACAGGGAATAGTAGAATATCTCGATTCTCACGCCGCCCAAGAGAACATGCATGTTGATGCATCTTCTTCAGGTGTGTTAGTTATTGAGAACTATTTCTCAGTTCACCCTACGTCCTGGGTATTAGATATCGGATCGGGATCCCACATATGTAAAATGTTACATGGGCTACGTAAAGGTAGAGAACCGGGAAAAGGTGATCATTCCGTTCAAGTAGGGAATGGGGCAAATATTGCAGCCAAAGCAGTTGGCGAATATCACCTAGTATTACCAAGTGGTGATACACTGATTCTGAATGAATGCTATTATATACCGAAAATGATGTGCAACATTATATCAGTTTCTTTATTAAGTAAAGAAGGATATAATTTTGTAGTAAAGGATAATGTTATGAACATATTCCTTGATCAAAAGTTGATTGCATCAGGCTCGTTACATAATGGCATATTCATTCTAAATCAAAATACAGTCCTCAATATACAAAACACACACAAGAGGAAGAGTTCAGAAATGAACGAATCCTTCTTGTGGCATTGTAGACTTGGTCATATCAATGCGACACGACTGGCTATGTTACATAAGCATGGATATCTAAATTCGTTCGAATTATCATCTTATGATACTTGCCATTCATGTCTCAAAGGAAAAATGACCAAAGCTCCGTTTAGTGGACACGGAGAAAGAGTTGCGGAACTCTTAGGACTGGTACATAGTGATGTATGCGGCCCCATGTATACGCATTCCAGGAACGGTTCTTCCTACTTCATTACATTCACTGACGATCTCTCAAGATTCGGACATGTGTTCCTGATGAAACACAAGTCTGAAGCTTTTGAGAAATTCAGAGAATATAAGCACGAAGTAGAGAATCAAACGGGCAAAAGTATTAAGATTCTTCGATCTGATCGAGGAGGTGAATACTTAAGCAATGAGTTCCTAGATTATTTAAAAGGGAATGGGATTCTCTCTCAGCTTACTCCTCCTTATACACCACAACACAACGGTGTATCGGAACGGAGGAATCGCACCCTATTAGATATGGTGCGCTCGATGATGAGTACAGCTGAGTTACCTATTTCCTTCTGGGGATATGCGCCGGAGACAGCAGCATACCTATTGAATCAAGTTCCAACTAAATTTGTACCTAGCACACCATATGAGATATGGAGTAGGAAGAGACCGTATCTTAAACGAGTTAAGATATGGGGTTGTCCGGCCTATGTCAAAAGGCAAAATCCGGACAAACTCGAGGCACGATCAGTTCTTTGCAAGTTTGTAGGATATCCGAAGAATTCTTATGGATATTTTTTCTACCACAGTGAGGAGAAAAAGGTGTTTGTTGCTCAACATGCCACCTTTTTAGAAAAGGAATTTCTTGCAAAAGAGATTAGTGGCTCTGAGGTAGAACTGGAAGAAGTTCCAGCAACACAAACTGCAACTGAAGATTTAGTGGAACCAGAGGATTCAGTAGTACCCGACGAACCCCAACCTCTCCGCCGATCTAGCAGGGTTTCTCATCCACCTGAGAGATACTACGGTTTTCTCATTGACGGTGGAAGAGAGGATTGCATCATGGAAGATGATGACCCGACTAGTTTCGAGCGGGCCATCACGAGTGGTGACTCTGTGAAATGGCTGGATGCAATGCGATCTGAGATGGAATCCATATACACCAACAAAGTATGGACTTTGGAAAATGCTCCTGAAGGGGTAAAACCCATTTGGAGCAAGTGGATCTTTAAAAAGAAATTTGGTGTAGATGGAAAAGTTGAGACTTGTAGCAAAGGGTTTTCGTCAACGACCAGGTGTGGATTATGACGAAACCTTTTCTCTAGTGGCTATGCTTAAGTCCATCCGGATCTTACTGGCCATTGCTGCATACCATGACTACGAAATCTGGCAAATGGATGTTAAGACCGCCTTTCTAATCGGTGATTTAGAAGAGTGCGTGTACATGACTTAGCCAGAGGGCTTCGTAGATAGTGGGAACAGCGGAAAGGTGTGCAAGCTGCTTAAATCCATTTATGGGTTGATGTAAGCATCGCGGATTTGGAACATCTGTTTTGATGTTGTAGTCAAAGAGTTTGACTTCATCAAAAATATAGATGAACCTTGTATCTATAAGAAGGTAGCAGAGAGTAAGGTTGTCTTCCTCGTATTGTACGTGGATGACATACTCTTGATAGGAAATGATATTCCTATGCTGCAATCAGTCAAGATCTTCTTATCACAAAGATTCTCAATGAAAGATCTAGGTGATGCCTCCTGCATATTGGGAATCATGATCTATAAAGATAGATCTAAACGGATACTGGGATTGTCCCAATCCAGGTACATTGACACCATACTAAAGAGGTTTAGTATGGAAAAATCCTAGCGTGGGAACCAACCCACGATCTCTGGACCCACTCTCCCTAAAGAGATGTCTCCTAAGACTGGTTTGGAGAGAGCTCGCATGCAAGGGATACCCTATGCTTCGGCAGTAGGCTCTATCAAGTACTTGCGAAGGACATTCTCAAGTACTTGCGAAGGACTAGAGATATGTTCTTAGTGTATGGTAACGGAGAACTTCGGGTGGAGTCCTTTATCGATTCCAGCTTCCAAAGTGATAAGGACGACTCTAAGGCGCACTCGGGATTTGTCTTTACCCTCAATGGAGGGACGGTATGTTGGATAAGTTCCAAACAGGATACCATTGCAGACTCGACGATGGAGGCCGAATACATCGCTGCCAACGATGCTGCCAAAGAGGCTGTCTGGATGAAGAAGTTCATTAATGAACTTGGTGTGGTTCCATCCATTGAGCATCCAATACCTCTGTATTACGATAACAATGGAGCTGTGGCTTTAGCCAAGGAACCCAGGTCCCATTAGAAGTCCAGACATATTCTGAGGCGGTATCACCTGATCAGGGAGATAGTTGATCTCCGGGAGATCGAGGTCAGGAGAGTAGATATGAAGGACAACACTGCGGATCCACTCATGAAGGCCATTCCCCAGATACAGTTTGAGAGATTATTCGGGATGCTAGGTATGAGATACTACAACAGCTGGCCTTAGTGCAAGTGGGAGATTGTTAGTTATGTATATGCCCTAGAGGCCATTGTTGTACATATGATGTATATTATGATGGATGCTTGGATATATACAGAGAGGACTTTCTTGCTCGTCATGATAGTATGCTATTTGGTTTCACTTTATCTTAACATGTTGACTTGTATTGGTTCACTGTCTTTCTCTCACATATTGATAAAGCCCTTAGGATCTGTACTCGACTACTGGGATTATGATGAGATCATACTAGTGGGGCCACAGTAGTCGATGAGTACATCTATAACTGTTCCTAGTCGAGGGTATATCGAGACAGGGCATCGATACACCAGAGTAGACTAGCGTATACGCATCTTGACCCATATGATGGGCGATGGATGATCCCATATCCATCGGTGTTTGACATCAAGGATGGTGTATGGGTGCTCAGTGGAGACTGGGTACACTGGACGGACTCGCCGAGAACTCCCAGATGGTGATATACCACACGTCAGATGGCAGTTCTCCGGTGACACTGGTACAGGGTAATCTATAGACCCGAGATCGTCTTAGAGTCTTGTGTGATTCCCACTGTGCTACGATTTCCACCTTACCACGTCTAAGAGGGCGTGCAAAATGGTGGCTTTTGGGTACAGTCCCGAATCACATGGAGGCAATGACCGATAGGAGGGGATTCGTCTCTCCCGGTATAGGGAGTTGATGTTGTGCTGTGTTCGATTGACTATAACTGGAAGTCCCTGGCCAGGGCTGATATAGAGATATACTGGTAAGTGTTACCAGTAGTTTCTCGACCTGTTATGAGCCTCATATCGACACGACTTATCGGTTACTGGGATCCGACGTATACCACCCCTAGACTTGATATGCGACATATCAGACGAACAGACCGGACTGTATGGGAGTGTTACTGATTAGATTCACAGGAGAACGTACTGGCTAGCTTGTTGATCTTCTGATCGCTCAATACCTGGGTGGCTGTTACGTTTAGCTGACCGCTTGCAGCTTGTGGGTGTTTGATATGATCATCACCTGCTACCGGCGTATTGACGATTCTTTAGAGTCCTACACAGAGGTTTCTTAACTCAGGCAAAACGGAGTAGAGACACATATGTGATATGTGCAGGACCGAGGATAATGCGATATGTGATACCGTACTATATTCTCGCGATATTTAGAAATGAACCGGATCATCGGATCAAGTGTTGATTCGATGAATCGGTACATGATATATTAGTCGGTTATATTCGATAAAGCCGGATTGTCGGATCAAGTGTTGATTCGATGATTTAATGTATAATAATATATATGATATATTGTATTAAATTATCTAATATTGGCTCTCTTTATTATTTCATTTTCTCACCGGATAATACATTGATATATATGCGATATACATTAATTGTATTATTTTCTTTTGTTACAAATATAATATATATATGATACATATTATAGTAACATAATATGATTTATTATGAAACATGTTTAGTGATGATAAAAAGAGATTAGGGTTTGATCAGGGTTAGCTTCTTCTTGCACCATCTAGAAGCATTCCTTTTTGTCTTGGTTAAGATATTATGGTTGATATTTATCTATGACTCATTTTTAACCAAACCAAACCCTAGCTCTAGTTTATTCTCTATAAAGGTTAAGCTTCTCATCCTTGACCATGGTTCCATAATCAATCATATATTCACTTCTACTATTCATCACAAAAGGATTAACCCTTTTTAATTCATCTTCTTCACTCTTTAGCTTTGAGAAAGCTTACTAGTTATTTCTTTTGTGATGATTTCTTGTGAGAAAATGATATAAAAAGATAGCATAAATACTACTCCATCATCCTCATCTAATCTAGCCCATTAGATTAGGGTGTTCACCTCTTTAGAGTGAGAGAGCTTGAGTTATAGCAACTTTGACGTTGATCATTGGAGAAACGGAACACTACAAGCTAGCATGGATTGTTCGAGTCGTGGAGCCTCTCTTGAGTCCAGGAGATCGTGGATCGCGGCAAAGGGACTTCTACTCGGAGCTTATGAAGCGAAGGAGCGGACTATAAAGGTTGTAATCCCTCACACTTAGTAGTAAAGATGTTTACTTGCATGTTAAACCCTAATAATCTAGCAAAGATCCCGGGTTTGGGTTGTTCGGGACGTCTAAATTTTTATTCGGGCATGTTTGATGCCTTATGAACCTTCACAAGAGTGCCTAGGAACCTTACAAGTATCGAAACCAATATGAATATCTCAGAAAATCTGGGCTCCGGCAATCCGGACTGGCCTATCAAATATCAATATCTTACGACCACGGTCGGTATCCTATGGATATCCGCCGCGCCAACAATCACCGGTAGGCAGTCTGCCCATGCCAGGCTCATCGACTACACTCGAACTCTTGCCCAAGGGTACCCAACCGGGCCCACTATGTACCCGAGACGGTTCATACTATTCCTCGAAACAGGTCTCGAAAACTAGCAGAAAACTCATGGTGGACGACACATATATCATATCATGAGAAAACCACAAACTTACATTTTTAAAATGATAATATGTTTTTTTTAGATCTTTGCGGTTCCTCCAAATACATAAATATCATAAATACGTAATTCCTCGAGCGAATCATGATACATGATTGTCTATGAAATCAATAATATGCATTGCAATGCGGAAACTGGAAAGCTATACATGAACAGTGATGCAATAAGATGTATGCATGAGTCTAGCAGATCCTACATATCCATATTAATGAATTAAATATATCAATTGCAGGTTATTAAAAATAAAGGCGCAAGTGATGAGATTTGGATTTAACTAGTTAAGTGTTCGTGGCATAGCAATTACCAAGGCGTGTGTGTTCTCATGAATAGTGCTCGTGCAGCATAAGCCAATGGTAATAGTGCGAGTGTCTTATTAGTTACTAGCACAGTATATATATGTATGACGAATGATGCAATGCAACGGGATAATTGAGTAGGAACTACGCATATAATTACAGTTCTAAACTACATTCTAACTATTGGGCATCAAGCGCCATCCAAACGATTTCCCCCGTAGATGTGTACATCTACTCACCGGAATGCCACTACTAGCTTGATCCGATCACCGCATTTTCTTTCCGCGCCGCGTCCGATGTCTCCGCGATCGATCCTAGGATTTATACAAAGCACCACACGGTAAGTTAATATCCTGCAAAAACGTGATATCATGACAATACGAAAAACAAGCGTCGCAAGCTAAACGCGTGAATCAAAAATACTAAAACGTGAGTGCAAGCGCTTGGAACTACCCTGACACGCTGCGATACACAAAACACACCAGACCCAAACTCAGAACGTGCGTGTCGCGCAAAACTTAAAGTATTGAAAATAAGATTTTAGGTTCCAGATTTTGACTCGAGTTCGAATAGGAAAAGTTGCATATACCAAACACCTTAGATATGTAACAGACTCCCCCAGCCCAAACCCAGACACCTAAAACACCCCTCTGGCCTCAATTTGCGGCCAGAACTAAATTATTTGCGGCCAGGTAGGGGAATTGGTATCTCGTGCTGTGTGTGTGTCTCTAGCTCAGTAACTGAGTCCCAATATCAACAACTTTTGCCTGAAACACTCGCTTCAAAAGCAGATCACAAAACAACCAAAAATCTTAACTAAAACGTTTAATTTACGCCAATTTAAAACAATAAGGTACTTTAGTGAAATCTGAAGCAATTACATTGGTTAAACGACACTAATAGCACTTAATTAATCTAATCAAACCATAAAAACCCTAACTTATCCTAATCTTCACTTAAACCCTCTAATTAGCACTAAAACCCACAAAAACACTAAATTAAGCTAAAATAACTACAAGTTTGGCAAAGAGGTGATTAAAGTGGGCTTTATACCTCACAATAGGTCAAGTAGTGGCACACTTGCTGGTATTGCCCCTAGAGTTCAGATTTGGCTCCAAAAATCAACAAAGGAGAGATTAAAGTGCGGTTGGTGTGATGGTAGATGAGTTTTTAATGAAGATTGGTGTTAGAAATTGATGAGAGAAGGAGAACAGATGAAGGGGGAGCTGAGCTGCTGCTGCTGCTGGAAATTGATGAGAGAGAGTGTCCCAAGTCAAAGCTCACCATGCTTTAATAAATGCTCCCCATGCTCTCTCTTTTCTCTCATTTCTTAATTTGTTTTAATTAAGTTTTGGTTTTTAAAAAAGGAAATAGAAAAAGAAGATAAATGTGAAATGGTAGACATGTTAGAAAATTTAGCCTAAGGTGAAATTATGCATGTTACACTTACTTGCTAGGAAAAATATAATTAACGAAATTTCTAATTAAGTGAACCCTAAGCTAATTACTAATTAATAAAACACATTTATATATAAAATCATATATTTTAGCCATTAAAGTTTAATTTATTCTTGTTTAAGTGGAAATTTAATAATTACGAGATTTTACGAAAAACACGCATTATCGCTAAATAACACGAAATTAATCTAAACAAATTTCAAAGTGTTACAATCTGCCCCCATTAAAGAAATTCGGTCCCCGAATTTAAAAATCTAGCCATGCGTACCTTCAAAGAGATGGGGATATTTCTTCCTCATCTCATCCTCGGTCTCCCAGGTGACCTCCTCGCTGCTCGTGCCACGCCAAAGGACCTTGACGGACGGTATAACCTTCAATCTCAATTTCTTCACCTGCCGATCCAGGATGACCGCCGACTGCTCTGTAAAAGAAAGGTCACGCTCCAGCTGGATCGTTGGGTGCTGAATCGCATGCGAAGGATCATGAAGATACTTGCGGAGCATCGAAACGTGAAATACGGGGTGAACGTCTGGAAAACTGGGCGGAAGAGCTAACCGATACGCAACTGCACCAACACGCTCGAGAATCGCGAAGGGGCCCACATATCTGGGACTAAGTTTCCCCTTCTTCCTAAATCTCATCACACTTTTCATTGGGGAGAGCCTCAAGAAAACATGATCGCCAACAGGAATCTCAAGTCTGCGCCGACGACGGTTCGCATAAGATCTCTGCCTGCTCTGGGCTGCTCTCATCCTATCACGAATCAACTGGATCTTTGCGGTCATCTCCTTAACAATCTGCGGCCCCAATATACTGCTCTCGCTGAGCTCTGTCCAACAGATGGGCGATCTGCATCTCCTCCCATATAGAGCCTCGAATGGTGCCATTTGTATGGTCTCCTGGAAGCTGTTGCTGTAGGAGAACTCTACTAAGGGCAAATGGTGATCCCAGCTACCTCTGAAGTCTAAAACGCACGCTCAGAGCATGTATTCAAGAGTTTGAATAGTCCTCTCTGACTGGCCGTCGGTCTACGGATGAAATGCTGTGCTAAAACTTAAGCGGGTGCCTAAAGCCTCCTGAAGCCTCTGCCATAGTCGGCTGGTAAACTGGGTACCTCTGTCGGACACAATACACGTCGGGACTCCATGCAACCGTACGATCTCGTCGATGTAAATCTGGGCATACTGAGCAAATCCGAAAGTGGTCTTCACTTGCAGGAAGTGAGCCGCTTTCGTCAATCGATCTACGATCACCCAGATGGAGTCATACCCTCGACTGGTCCTGGGTAGACCCACGATGAAGTCCATAGAAATCTGCTCCCATTTCCACCCCGGAATGGGCAAAGGCTGCAACTCTCCTGCTGGCCTCTGGTGCTCGGCCTTGACTTGCTGACAAGTCAGGCATCTCGACATGAAGTCTGCGACGTCCCTCTTCATCCCGTCCCACTAGTAAATATCTCTCAAGTCATGGTACATCTTGGTGGAACCAGGATGAACACTGTACACCGATTGATGTGCCCCATCAAGAATCTCACACCTCGGTCCCTCAGCATCTGGTACGCACAGTCTAGTCCCAAATCGTAACATCCCCTGATCATCGATCACGAACCCAGAAAATCTGCCATGTCCCATTTGTGCCATGATCTCCGAACAACGGTCATCACTGTACTGTGCCTTATGTATACAGTCAAGCAACTGTGGATGTGCACGAATGTGCACAAGCTGTCCTCCTATCGGAGTGAATTCGAACTGCACTCGGCTGTCGCATAAAATCTGCCAATCTGCCGACGACTGCCTCTACACTGTGCTCAAACAAGAAAGACTAGCCCCGGGCCTCCTACTCAAAGCGTCCGCCACTACATTCGCCTTGCCCGGGTGATACAGGATCTCACAATCGTAGTCCTTCACTAACTCCATCCAACGACGCTGTCTACGGTTCAGGTCTCGCTGCTGAAATATATACTTTAAGCTCTTGTGGTCAGTGAATATCCGGCATGACTCGCCGTATAGGTAATGTCGCCAGATCTTGATTGCAAAGACCACTGCAGCCATCTCCAAATCATGAGTAGGGTAGTTCTGTTCATGCTTCTTCAGCTGCCGAGAAGCATACGTGATAACCCTACCGTGCTGCATCATTACATAGCCTAGCCCCACTCCAGAAGCGTCACAATAAACCACAAATCCGCCTGATCCCGAAGGCAATGATAACACCGGCGCCGTAGTCAAACGAGTCTGCAACTGCTGAAAGCTATGCTCCCATAGCTCTGTCCAAACAAAAGGAACTCCCTTCCTGGATAGCCCGGTCAATGGTGCAGCAATACGAGAGAAGTCCTGTACGAATCTTCGATAGAAGCCGAGCAGTACTAGGAAGCTGCGGATCTCTGTAACGGATGCTGGTCTGGGCCAATGCTGAACGGCCTCAATATTCTTTTGGTCCACACGTATACCGTCACTTGTAACCATGTGACCCAAGAAATCAACGCTGTCAAGCCAGAATGGAGACTTGGAGAATTTCGTGAATAGCTGGTGCTCCCTCAAGTTCTGCAATGTGATCCGCAAGTGCTGCTCGTGCTCCTCTCGGCTCCGGGAATACACTAAAATGTCTTCAATAAACATGATGATGAACTGATCAAGATACGGCCTGAAAATGCGGTTCATCAAGTCTATAAACGCTGCAGGGACGTTGGTGAGTCCAAACGACATCACCAAAAACTCATAGTGTCCGTAACGCGTGCGAAAAGCCGTCCTCGGAATATCATCCTGCCGAACCCGTAGCTGATGGTAGCCTGATCGCAAATCAATCTTCGAGAAGTGCCCCACACCCTGAAGCTGGTCGAACAAATCATCGATACGAGGTAAGGGATATCTGTTCCGCACAGTAACCCGGTTCAGCTGACAGTAATCGAAACACAAGCGCAAACTGTCGTCCTTCTTCTTGATGAACAGGACAGGAGCACCCTAAGGAGATACACTAAGTCGAATAAGCCCTTTATCTAACAAATCCTGCAACTGACCCTTCAAATCTCTAAGCTCAGCCGGGGCCATCCGATAAGGCGGTATGGAAATAGGCCCCGTGCAAGGAATCAAGTCAATGCAGAACACAATATCGCGCTCAGGCTTGTAACACTTTAGAATGCGATTAGAGTAACTAAGCGAATTAATGCGGATTTTTTATTTCAAATTTAACCAAAATTATTTTTATATATTTTAGTTGAATTAATTAATATTTTATTAAATTATTTTCTGACATGCACACACTTGTGCATGTTAATCTAGGGATTTTGAGATGTTAACCATGCTAGGTTAACCATGACATTTTACTTTTACCATGCCATATTAACTTTTACTTAAAAAATTTCTCTTTAAGATAAGTTTTATTTACATTTTCATTAAATATCAAAAATGTTTTATTTTAATTAAAGAGAAGGATTTTAAAATTTGTGACATAGGAGGCATAAGGAATATGCAAGGTTGTCATGGGGTCAAGGCATGAGTGGCATGAGTGTAAAGCAAGGGTGGCATGGTGGACACATGCATGAGTGGAATGGAGAATCATTAAAGAGAGAGGGAGTTTGGCTATAAAAACTCACCCACACCCTCCACATTCCTTCAGCCCACACACTCACTCTCCAGAATTCTTCTACCCTCACTTCTGAAATTTCTGATCCAAACAATCCGTTGTAGGGTTACTAGGCACGATAACAAGGGTTAAGGAAGCATCAAACATGCCCGTTTAAAATTTTAGCCGTGTCGAATAACCCTAAAAAAGATCGTTGCTAGAAAATTAGGGTTTTATATGCTAGTAAACTACGTTTACAACTAAGTGAATACGAAATACAGCTTTTGTAGATCGTTCCTTCACTTCTTTAGCTCCTTGTTGAAGTCCCTTCGCTACGATCATGGTTCTCCCGGACCCTCGCATGGCTTCACGAGGAGAAAGACGTGTCCTTGCTTGAAGTCTTCGAGGCCGAAGATGATCTACGTCGAGGGGATGCCAACTCAAGCTTCTACTTCACTAACTTGATAATTAGTGAAGCAAACACCCTAAACTAAAGTTTTAGTCTAGTAGAGGATGGAGAAATAGGAAGTGGGTTCTCTTTAGAATTTTATTTCTCACAATCTTTCTTACTTTTGATCAAACCCTAGCAAGCTTTCTTCTTTTAACAATGAAGAAGAAGAACAAAAGAAAGAGATGAGGATAATGATCAAGTGAGAAAGCTAACCATGGTGAGTGAGTATTATATACTAACTCTTGTAGAGACATAACCATAGCTAACACTTATGGTTGGGTTAAGAAATATCCATGGTAAAAACAAACTCAAGTGGACTTAGTCAATGCATCCACAAGCTTCCACAAGTTTCATGCATTGATCTAATCCTCCACTTAATTTTGTAATTACTTTAAAATATAAAAACCCAGCATAATAGATAGCATGGTGTAAGTCTCATACATCCAAGTCGTGTGTATCATCAACCATGATACAAAAAGAAAACACATTTTAATATATATCAAATATATATAGAAGTTGTGTTCATATGAGAAAAAATCCTTAAGTGAACATGTGTTAGTAAATGTAAACTAGTATATCTAATATACAATTATACACTTAATTATTAAATCAACATTTGACTTAATAATCCGGTCATATCTCATATAACCGACTAACATCCATTGTATCGACTTATCGAATCAACACTTGATTCGATAACCCGGCTATATCATATATAACCGACCGATACAAAAAGTCGTGAGAATAGAATATGGTATCACATACACGCATTATTTTCGGTTCTGCACATATCACATACGTGCTCCTATTTCATTTTGCCTGAGCCAGTAAAACCTCTATGTAGGACTCTAAAGACTCGTCAATACACCGGCAGTAGGTGATGATCACATCACGCACCCACAAGCCGTCAGCGGTACTAGCTGGACGTAACGGCTAACCGGGTATTGAACGATCAGAAGATCAGTAAGCAAGCCCGCTCCAACTCCTGTAAAAGCCTACCGGTAACACTTCCCGTACAGTCCGGTTTCCTCGTCTGATATTTCGCATATCAAGTCTAGGGGTGGTAAACGTCAGACCCCAATAACCGATAAGTCATGCCGATGTGAGGCTCATAACGGGTCAAGAAACTACTGATAACACTTACCAGTAAATCTCTGAATCAGCCCTGGCCAGGGACTTCCCTGCTACGGCCAATCGAGCACAGCGCAACATCAACCCGCAATACCGGGAGAGACGAAACCCCTCCTATCACTCATTGCCTCCATGTGACTCGGGACTGTACCCAAAAACCACCATTTTTCACGCCCTCATGGATGTGGTAAGGTGGAAATCAAAGCACAGTGGGAATCACACAAGACTCTATGACGATCTCAGGTCTACAGACTAACCTGCACAAGTGTCACCAGAGAACTGCCATCTGACGTGAGGTATAATACCATCTGAAAGTTCTCGGCGAGTCCGTCCAGTGTACCCAGTCTCCACTGAGCACCCGTATACCATCTCTGATGTCAAATACCAATGGATATGGGATCATCCATCACCCATCTCATGTGTCGAGAAGCGTATACGCTAGTCTACACTGGTATATTGATGCCCCGTCTCGATACACCCACGACTAGGGACCTTGAAGGATGTACTTATGGACTACCATGTCCCCACTAGTATGATCCGCATCATAGTCCAGGTAGTCAAGTACACATCCTAAGGGCTTTACCAACATGTAACTATAAGACAGTATAAAGAGACAAGTATACATGTTAAGATAAAGAGCAACCAGATAGCATATTATCATGTCGAGCAAGAAAGTCCTCTCTATATATGTCCAAGCATCCAATATAATATACATCATCTGTACAATACTGGCCTCTAGGGCATACATACAACTAACAATCTCCGACTTGCACTAGGGCCAGCTGCTGTAGTATCGCATACCAAGCATCCCGAAGAGTCTCTCAAACTGTATCTGGGGAATGGCCTTCGTGAGTGGATCCGCTGTGTTGTTCTTCGTGTCAACCCTCCTGACCTCGATCTCCCGGCGATCAATTATCTCCCGGATCAGGTGATATCGCCTCAGAATAAGCCTGGATCACTGATGGGACCTGGGTTCCTTGGCCAAAGCCACCGCTCCATTGTTATCGCAATACAAAGGTATAGGATGCTCAATGGATGGAACCACTCCAAGTTCAGTAATGAACTTCTTGATCCAGACAGCCTCTTTGGCAGCATCGTTGGCAGCGATGTATTCAGCCTCCATCGTCGAGTCTGCCACGGTTTCCTGCTTGGAACTCTTCCAGCTAACCGCCCCTCCGTAAAGGGTAAAGACAAATCCCGACTGCGACATAGAGTCGTCTTTATCACTCTGGACGCTCGAATCGGTAAAGCACTCCACTAGGAGTTCTCCGTTACCATACACCAAGAGCATCTCCTTAGTCCTTCGCAAGTACTTGAGAATGCTCTTCACAGCTGTCCAGTGACTCTCTCCAGGATCAGCTTGATACCTACACACTACACTTAGTGAGTATGTTACATCGGGTCTGGTACATAGCATCGCATACATGATAGAGCCTACTGCCGAAACATAGGGTATCCCTTGCATGCGAGCTCTCTCCAAATCAGTCTTGGGAGACATCTCTTTGGAGAGAGTGAGCCCTGAGATCGTGGGTAAAAACCCACGTTTGGACTCTTCCATACTAAACCTCTTTAGAATGGTGTCAACGTACCTGGATTGGGACAATCCCAATATCCTTTTAGATCTATCTCTATAGATCATAATTCCCAATATGCAGGAGGCAATACCAAGATCTTTCATTGAGAATCTTTGTGATAAGAAGAGCTTGACCGATTGCAGCATAGGAATGTCATTTCCTATCAAGAGTATGTCGTCCACGTACAATACGAGGAAGACAACCTTACTCTCTGCCACCTTCTTGTAGATACAAGGTTCATCTACGTTTTTGACGAAATCAAACTCTTTGATAACGACGTCAAAGCAGATGTTCCAACTCCGCGATGCTTGCTTCAATCCATAAATGGATTTAAGCAGCTTCCACACCTTCCCAATGCTCCCACTATCTATGAAGCCCTCTGGCTGAGTCATGTACACGCACTCTTCTAAATCACCGTTTAGAAAGGCGGTCTTAACATCCATTTGCCAGATTTCATAGTCATGATATGCAGCGATGGCAAGCATGATTCGGATGGATTTAGGCATAGCCACTGGAGAAAAGGTTTCATCATAGTCCACACCTGGTCTTTGATGAAAACCCTTTGCAACAAGTCTAGCTTTGAAAGTCTCCACTTTCCCATCTACACCAAGTTTTTTCTTGAAGATCCACTTGCTCCCAATGGGTTTTACCCCTTCAGGAGCATCTTCCAAAGTTCATACTTTGTTGGTGTACACGGATTCCATTTCGGACCGTATTGCATCCAGCCATTTTACTGAGTCCCTATTCGTGATGGCCTGCTCGAAGCTAGTTGGGTCATCATCAACCATGATGCAATCCTCGCTCCCACCATCCATGAGAAAACCGTAGTATCTCTCAGGTGGGTGAGGAACCCTACTAGATCGGCGGAGAGGTTGAGGTTCGTTGGGAACTACTGAATCCTCCGATTCAACCAAATCTTCTGTCGTAGTCTGTATTGCTGGAACCTCTTCCAGTTCTACCTCTTTGCCACTAATCTCTTTTTCAAGAAATTCCTTTTCTAAAAAGGTGGCATGTTGAGAAACAAACACCTTTTGTTCCTCGGTATGGCAGAAGATATCCCCGCGCGAATGTTTGGGATATCCAATAAACTTACACAGAATGGACCTTGCCGCGAGTTTGTCCGGATTTTGCGTTTTTACATAGGCCGGACAACCCCATATCTTAACATAATTAAGATATGGTCTCTTTCCTTTCCATATCTCATATGGAGTGGTTGGCACAGATTTGGTGGGAACCATATTCGATAGGTCTGCAGCTGTTTCCAGTGCATATCCCCAGAAGGAAATAGGTAACTCAGCTGTGCTCATCATAGAGCTCACCATATCTAATAGGGTGCGGTTCCTCGGTTCTGATACACCGTTGTGCTGTGGTGTATATGGAGGAGTCAGCTGAGAGAGAATCCCATTCTCTTTTAGGAAGTCCAGGAATTCATTGCTCAAGTATTCACCTCCTCGATCAGATCGAAGGATTTTAATACTTTTCCCGGTTTGGTTCTCGACTTCTTGTTTATATTCTCTAAATTTCTCAAAAGCTTCTGATTTATGTTTCATCAGGAACACGTATTCGAATCTAGAGAGATCGTCAGTGAATGTAATGAAGTACGCAGAACCATTCCTGGCGTGTATAGACATGGGGCCGCATACATCACTATGTACCAGTCCCAAGAGTTCAGTAACTCTCTCTCTGTGTCCCGTGAACGGAGTTTTGGTCATCTTGCCTTTGAGACATGACTGGCAAGTGTCATAAGATGAACATTCAAACGGATTCAAATATCCATCCTTATGCAACTTAGCTAGTCATGTCGCATTGATGTGACCCAGTTTACAATGCCACAAGAAGGATTCGTTCATTTCTGAACTCTTCCTCTTGTGTGTGTTTGTTATGTTCAGAACTGTTGATTGATTTAGAACATAAATGCCATTGCACATCGTGCCTGATCCAACCAACTTTTGGTTTTGGAAAATGTTCATAACATTATCCTGTAATACAAAATTATATCCCTCTTTACTCAAAAAAGAAACCGATATAATGTTGCATATCAGGTTCGGCATGAAATAGCATTCGTTCAGAATCAATGTATTACCAGTTGGTAATACAAGGTGATATTCCCTGATGGTTTTAGCTGCAACAATTGAACCAATTCCAACCCTTATGTCTTTATCACCTTCTCCAAGTACTCTACCTTTCCTAAGCCCATGTAACTGATTACATATATGGGATCCTGACCCGGTATCTATTACCCAGGACGTAGAGGAAATGGAGAAACAGTTCTCTGTAACGAACACACCCGAAGAAAATGCATCAACATGTACTTTCTTCATTCGGGTGGCATGGGAATCCTGGTATTCCCCTATATCCTTTTCAGTCTTATAACTTTTATAAGAAAGAACGGAACCAACGTTCCCCAGCACAGTATAACATGCGGGTTCGGTCAATACATCCATATTATTATCTTGATTAGGGCATGATATGGTCGCTACCTGGAGAGAGAGAGAAGAAAACACTTTAGCGTATGCACTTGCAAGATCAGATTGGTTATTATTTTATCTAATCAGGATGGCTCCCACTGTTTTTTTATCAAATCTTCCTTCAAACCCTAAAAGGAAAGACTAGCCGGGATTAATTACATCCTACAACTTCGCCAATCTTTCAGCCAGGCCAGTGTCGGTACTTTGAGGGAGGTTCCCCGTGCTTTCGCACGGACCTAATTAAAGTAAACCTCATTTTCCCAGAGGTGTAACCCCGTTGACACCTTTCTAGACACCTACTTGATCGGCTAATTGTCCGGTGTAAAACTCTCCCAGGAGTAACTATTACTCGCAGTGGTTATCGAGATCCAACTATCTCATAGAAGGTATACAATCTCATTACAAATTTCAACACTTGAAATTCCCGATAATCTTTTGCCCCTAGCGTCCCATGACCTTAACGCAGGCCAACAAACCATAGTGCGCTAGTCAAGTTCAACCCGTCATTTCTTGATTGAATTAAACCCACCCGTACGACCCTTGACGCAGGCCAACAAAGTCGCACGACTACCCTAATCCAATCTGCATCATATGCATAAGCAGATAAATACTAGTTAGCTACCGCACACTATTTACGCAGTCCAACAAACGTAGCACGAATACTAAGTAGGATTTATCTGAAATGACGGAGGGCTACGACAGGTTTTTCTGAAAACCTATTGCGTAATGAACTTGATATCGTTGTAGAATCGAGTGAATTTTGAAATGGAGTGATTTTGAGGCTTTCATTATGTAACATTTTAAAAATAATTAAATAAATAATTAAATGAATAAAAGTGTTTAAGTGAATTTTAGGATTTTCGGTAAAGTAAAATGTATTTTTCGTAAAACCAAACCGTGATTGTTTTTCACTATTAATTTAAAAATATCTATTTTAATTATGAAATTACTAGTAAATAGTGTTTATTTAGCCACTTATAAATTTTTGGTTTAATAAAATATTTTTCCTAAATTAATTATTTTAAATATTAACATAAGCTTTATTTTTACACTAAATTAGTGTAAATTACAAATTTAAATGGTTTTAATTTGTAAAAATGAACCATGGCATATTAGAATTTAGTGTGTATCATGCAAAATTTATTTGCAAATTTTTCCTTGTTTCTAGATCTTTCTTGAGTTATTTTAGAAAAGAATTAAAAGAAAATGAATAAAGCATGAAAAGACATTAAGATGATGACATTTTGGAGAAGTTTCTACACCATTTCTCATGTGTTTCTCCCTCTTCCCCTTATTGTGGCCGGCCTCCCCATCACCATGGCTGCGCCCCCCATTTTCCACCTCATTTTCATTCAAAAATCATCAAAAATACTACAAAAATCCAATTTAAATTCCACAAAAACCTAATTATTTCATACCCTTTATTCTCTACTCTTCTCTACATGGATTTTGGAGTGGGAAAGCATGTATTTTTTAGGCTCATTTTCAAGTTTGGACATGAGGTTGTGGAGGTATAAATCCTTCTCTTTTGTTTTATTTCTATTAGATATTTCTTTTAAAGCATAATTAGATTAATTTGATTAATTCTTGTTGCAAATTCTAAAATTCAAGTTAGGGTTTGAAAATTCAAGAGATGGTTTTTGTTAATTAATTAGGGTTATAATAGCTAGTTTAACATCTTTTAGAGTGGAAAATTCTTGCATGGTGGTGGTATAATAAATTGTTGATCGAAATTGTTTAATTTAAACTATTTAGCTAACTAGATTTTTTCTAAAATGTGTTGTGGGTAAAATAAAATTATTATTAAGGGTGTTATCATTAGATGGTAATTTTAGTGAGAATATTAGCATATTAATTGAATGAAAAACCTAGTTTGATCACTAGATTATTTTGATAATTGGAAAAATAGTAATAAAATGCTATTATTTTGTAAACTAGATTTTAGGAATTTCTAAATAAATGTGATTAAAAATATAATTATAGTTTCATTACATCATTATCATCATAAATTGTGGTTTAAGTGATTAATTTATGCAAAATCATGTTTTGAGGTGGAATTGTGGTATTTTGCTTGGAAAATGTTAAAATTGTTAAAAGTTGCAAACTAGAAATTTCAAATAAATGCAAAATTGTGTAATAAAAATATAGTAATGGTTTGTATAGTCTAGTAATGCTATTTAATGAGTTTTATGACCATTGGTTTCATTTAAATGTCAAGTTTCGATGAAAAACGGTAAATTGGCATTTTCGGGTTTTTCGAAAACGGACGATTTGATCGATTTTAGTGTTTCGATGAATTTGATCATGTTTTACAATATAAGTAATGTGTTTTAAAACTACAAGTTGTTTGATGATGTTATCTCGATCCATCGGAGTTTGTACGCCGATATCGAGCGGTATTTGGTTCTTTTGCGTGGACGGGACATAGGTTAACCTGTGCTTGCTCTTCGTATCGTTTGACTTTTGTATGTGATTCGGTTTACGATGCTATTTATATGTTTGCGTCTAGGTACCCTCACGTGGACTGCGGGCGATGAAGAGGAGGATGGCGACACTGTCTTCGGCAGACATGGACCAGGTGAGTAGATGCATATCTACGGGGGGAAGTCGGGTGGATGGCGTTTAGCACCCCCGCAACGTAGAATAGGAATAGTACTTATTGACATTAGAAAACCAGACGTGACCCTAGTAGGACCCTAGTATTGACCCTAGGCTGGACTAGACCGATTTAGGAAAACTATATCAGAGGATGAGTACCTTGGAAGAGGTTCGTAGGTTTCAGATAGAAACACACCCGCGCACACACTGAAAATCGACATGGGGTACGTGTATGTGTATATATATAGAACTAGGTATAGGTATATACATATATATACAACACATATAGGTGATTCAGTGATGTGATATGATATCCGAGGTATGATGAAATAGTATAACTGGGCTTGATGCCGTGATTTTTGACTATACAGTCGTAATAAAGTGTTAGCGGATCATTAGGGAATGAGATAATGAACTTGAATATATAAATTACAAAGAGTGGTGGTGATATTGATGTACATGGGACGCTAGAATAGTACTCGGACTGTAACTTGTGACTGATTACGATATGATATATGTATAACTTGATTTCGACATTATATTGGTGTGACCTGATGCCGATATCATATGAGTATGACTTAATCACAATATGATACATATGACATTATACGAATGAGGAGACACCTAGGAGATACTTGACCGTACCCCGACATTGGGATGCCGTACGATGGATTTTACCGTACGAGGCTTAGATTTGATGATTGATCCGCACTCTTGATTCGAGGAAGTCGTACTACGTACGTGACGCTGTTGAGGCGGGATCGCCGACTGTTAGAGATATTGATTCAGACCTTAGATAGACTCTTATTTCTATTGACTAGTTCTTAGGTTTAGTTTTCCTTAGGAGGTTAGATGGACACTAGGTTAGGTTCGAGTCATATAGTGGTAGTAGTATTAGTATATTAAATGAGTAGGTAATATACATTCGTCTTTACTTTCACACTGTAATCATAATGTTGCATGTTCATACATATGTTGCTATAAATAGTATAAACCTTACCTGTTAGGACACCAGCACCATTACCGATGATGCGCATATTCCACGCACACTTATTTGCCGGCTCACACACATCATCATCGGTAATTGCTATGTCACGTACACTTTAGATCATATTATCTTTTATTGATAGAATCAGTTAACAACTAAACCGATGTAGTATTGTGATCACTCTCTGATATTAAGTATAAGACATGGCATTCATTACTTAGACATTCATGCATTCATATTTTCGTGTTATCATGCAGTATTATGGGCATATGCCGACACTTATCATATAGTACTCATGATTTTGAGATTTGGATTTCTATGAGATTTCTGGATTTTTGGGGAAAACCGCAAAAATATATAAAAACTTCTCTCTCTCTCCTCTTCTCTTTTTTTAAAATAAGATGCGGTTTTCTCGTGATGTATGTGTCGTCCACCATGAGTATTTCATGTTTTCTGATGGATTTCGAGACCCGATTCGAGGAGTGGATGAACCGTCTCGGGTGCATGGTGGGCCCGGTATGGTACCCCGGGGCAAGAAGATCGAGTTGTAGACGATGAGCCTGGCAGGGGAAGGCTACCTACCGGTGATGTCTGGCGCGGCGGATATCCGGAGGATACCGACCGTTGTCGTGGGATTTGATGATATGGGCCGATCCGGACTGACGGAGCCCGACATATTGATACTTGAGGTTACATGTGTTGTGTCGATGCTTGACACGGATTTCCATGGGTTTCATTGTTGAGATTTCATATGCTTATACACACTTTACTATGATAACGGCTAAAGGTTCTCATACATATATATCTGGATTTCAAGATTTATGACTTTACATTCATGATGCATGCATTTCATTTCATATGACTTAGTACTATATGAGGCACTGACACAACACGGAGTATTTGCACTTACACGTAGTATTACCCTGCTATTACTAGATGTTTGGGATATAGTAGTGTATTATTATGACCTAGGATAACGTCGTGCATTCGATTTCTTTTCGTAGATGTCTTCTACTCACGAGTTGGCAACTCACCCCCGTTGTGCCAAATTCTTTACAGGTTCGATGTACAGGTTTCCTGTGGCAGCTTGTTGGCACATCTTTTCTTCAGGGCGATTGGCACGGTAGGTTGGTTCACTTGTATCCGAACCACCATTGTACTTTTATTCATTCATTTGTATCTAGTAAGCTCCATCAACCATATTTGTATTACTTGATAAGTTATTGGACCAGTCTTTTACTTCGACCTTAGAGTCGCGCCTGTATTATTCTGATCTGGTGGTTTTGCTTTCTTTTGAGTTTTGAGCCTCGCCCTCTGGCGTTGTATATTATTGTGCTTGTTGTGGTTGTTTCCGCCTGTTGGCGTTGATGCTAGCACCCGTTTGGGGATGCTTTTTATTGTTTATTCATATTTTACTTGTTGTACCCGTTTGGGGGCCAGTTTTTACAGAGGAGACTCTGCTGAAATTTTTGGTAAAATTTGCTGATTTTTTTTTTACTTGTTTTCTTTTCTTTTCTTCTTTTTCTTCTTTTATGGTTTAGATCTCTGGGCTTCGGCTTACTTAGGTCACGTGGCGCCTCTAGACGCTTCGTAATCTAAGTGCCGGTCACGTTCCGTACTTTCGGGTCGTGACACATTAGTTTTGCTAAAGAGGTCACTCCCGGTGAAGCGATCTTGGCTCTTTCCTTATGGAATAAGGTGCAGGATATATCATATATATCGCTATGCAAAGCAAAACTCCAAAAGCAATCAAAAACCAAACCGAGTTTTGTAGCATCTGCCAGTTTTGCTAAAGAGGTCACTCCCGGTGAAGGGATCTCGGCTCTTTCCTCATCGAATAAGGTGCAGGATATATCATATATATCGCTATGAAAAGCAAAACTGTAGCTACCCTTTTTTATTAAAATTTGATTCTACAACATGTTTTAGTTTTCTTTTCTTTCATTAATCACATTAATGAATTCTCATCATTTAAGTCACCTAAACATCACAGATAAATACGACGTACACTTGTGCCATCCGCATTCGCCTCGATGTCCCCTCGTGCACCGTTAGGTTAGGTAACTAACGGCAGAGCAGGGCAGGGCTAGCGCGGGTGTAAAACATAAGTATCGTCTATATAATATATCATATATACTATATACAGTATTTATCACAGAACATCAAATGATCACATCACAGATATCGCAGCAGAAGAAACATATGAAACATTGGATATAGTAGGACGTCCGTGTTTTATTTTGAGCCTCTATAAAACACGGATTTCACGGTCGCGACGAATAGCCAAACCCACACCCTTAGACCCCTACGAGAGCGGCAAGCAACCCTACCAATTCTAGAGTTAGGAGACCCGGACTCGACTCCTCGAGTTGGTCTCCTAATGGACTCTTGAACCCGGTTACTTGTGCTCTCCTCCTTGGGTCTATCCTAGTGCGGAAAAGTAAATAATATACAAATGGTGACATCGACCTCATCCCGGAAGTGCCCCAATAAAAGAATATTACATCATTTAATTTTACATGAATGAAAATAAAAACTCTCATCTCACATAAAACCCCCCGGCTATTCAGAAAGCGACGATCCAATATAACATATCCAGCAACACATAACATTACATGTCATCAACGTAAGTAAATTGCGCATCCCAATTGTCGTTGACATATAGCAACGAAACCGGCGATATCATATATTACACTTACGGTCACAGAAAAGAAAGTGTAAAACTATAACATTTGGAATCCACAATCTCTTTAGACATCGTAAATCCGAAATATCACATACTTCGCATTTCATTCCTAACTATATGAATTCCACATAATGTATCACATTCCAGATAAATAGACAGTATTAAACTTTCCGATCGAATAATCAAATACCCAAGATTTCCATAATAGCTCAACACTTGAGCGGAGTTCAAAAATTCCAGAATACGTCACAGTAGCAACGGTCCAGCCGTAGAAGGGTCAAGCCAACGCCTCACATGTGGCACGCCGTACTGCCTCAAACCCTAATGTTCAAAAGGCAGTTCAAGACGGTCACATAATCGAGTTAAGGTTTGTTGTCTTCTAGAGGGTCCATCGCGTCACATGCACGTTTTTCCGAAAAATTTAAACCCGAGAAAAATTCAACACTTGAATGTTTTTCGTGCCGGGAATAATTGAGTTAATGATATCCGTTCGAACATTTTAATACTTTCTAAATTATCCGGAATAACATAACAAAATTAAATTCTCCGATCGAATCAACGATTACAAAATAAACCCCAAAATACTCAACACTTGAGTCATATTAAAAATACCCAGAAAATAGCACTATCATATAGTAGTATTAGTGTGCAAACACCAAAGCATACACTCACTGTACGGCCGCGGATCCGCGGCACAAGCAGGCTATTGCCGCGGTTCCGCGGCTATCCGTATAGATTACGTCACCAAATTTGCACCGTAATGGTTAGAAAACCTTGCTGAATTTTTTAGGTATTTTTAATTCTGAAAAAACCCAGATTTTAAAAAATGACCAGAGAGGGGTATAATTTGACGTTTTCGGGTTCGATCGGGGTTTTAACTTCGTTAACACATCGCCTAATGTTCTAGCTAGGCTCTGATACCACTGTAAGGTTACTAGGCATACTAACAAAGGTTAAGGAAGCATCAAACATGCCCGTTTAAAATTTTAGCCGCGTCGAATAACCCTAAACAAGATTGTTGCTAGAAAATTAGGGTTTCATATGCTAGTAAACAACGTTTACAACTAAGTGAATACGAAATACAACCTTTGTAGATCGGTCCTTCACCTCTTTAGCTCCTTGTTGAAGTCCCTTCGCTGCGATCGTGGTTCTCCCGGACCCTCGCATGGCTTCACGAGGCGAAAGACGCGTCCTTGCTTGAAGTCTTCGAGGCCGAAGATGATCTACGTCGAGGGGATGCCAACTCAAGCTTCTACTTCACTAACTTGAGAATTAGTGAAGCAAACACCCTAAACTAAAGTTCTAGTCTAGTAAAGGATGGAGAAATAGGAAGTGGGTTCTCTTTAGAATTTTATTTCTCACAATCTTTCTCACTTTTGATCAAACCCTAGCAAGCTTTTTTCTTTTAACAATGAAGAAGAACAACAAAAGAAAGAGATGAGGATAATGATCAAATGAGAAAGCTAACCATGGTGAGTGAGTATCATATACTAACTCTTGTAGAGACATAACCATAGCTAACACTTATGGTTGGGTTAAGAAATATCCATGGTAAAAACAAACTCAAGTGGACTTAGTCAATGCATCCACAAGATTCCACAAGCTTCATGCATTGATCTAATCCTCCACTTAATTTTGTAATTACTTTAAAATATAGAAACCCAACATAATAGATAGCATGGTGTAAGTCTCATACACCCAAGTCATGTGTATCATCAATCATGATACAAAAAGAAAACACATTTTAATATATATCAAATATATATAGAAGTTGTGTTTATGTGAGAAAAAATCCTTAAGTTAACATGTGTTAGTAAATGTAAACTAGTATATCTAATATAAAATTATACACTTAATTATTAAATCAACGCTTGACTTAATAATCCGGTCATATCTCATATAACCGACTAACATCCATTGTATCGACTTATCGAATCAACACTTGATTCGATAATCCGGCTATATCATATATAACCGACCGATACAAAAAGTCGCGAGAATAGAATACGGTATCACATACACGCTTTATTCTCGGTCCCGCACATATCACATACGTGCTCCTATTTCGTTTTGCCTGAGCCAGTAAAACCTCTATGTAGGACTCTAAAGACTCGTCAATACGCCGGCAGTAGGTGATGATCACATGACGCACCCACAAGCCGTCAACGGTACTAGCTGGACATAATGGCTACCCGGGTATTGAACGATCAGAAGATCAGCAAGCAAGCCCGCTCCAACTCCTGTAAAAGCCTGCCGGTAACACTTCCCGTACAGTCCGGTTTCCTCGTCTGATATGTCGCATATCAAGTCTAGGGGTGGTAAACGTCATACCCCAATAACCGATAATTCGTGCCGATGTGAGGCTCATAACGGGTGAAGAAACTACTTGTAACACTTACCAGTAAATCTCTGAATCAGCCCTGGCCAGGGACTTCCCTGTTACGGCCAATCGAGAACAGTGCAACATCACCCCCCAATACCGGGAGAGACGAAACCCCTCCTATTGCTCATTGCCTCCATGTGACTCGGGACTGTACCCAAAAACCACCGTTTTACACGCCCTCATGGATGTGGTAAGGTGAAAATCAAAGCACAGTGGGAATCACACAAGACTCTATGACGATCTCGGGTCTATAGACTAACCTGCACAAGTGTCACCAAAGAACTGCCATTTGACGTGAGGTATAATACCATCTGGGAGTACTCGGCGAGTCCGTCCAGTGTACCCAGTCTCCACTGAGCACCCGTATACCATCTCTGATGTCAAATACCAATGGATATGGGATCATCCATCGCCCATCTCATGGGTCGAGAAGCGTATACGCTAGTCTACACTGGTATATCGATACACCCACGACTTGGGACCTTGAAGGATGTACTTATGGACTACCATGTCCCCACTAGTATGATCCGCATCATAGTCCAGGTAGTCAAGTACACATCCTAAGGGCTTTACCAACATGTAACTATAAGACAGTATAAAGAGACAAGTATACATGTTAAGATAAAGAGCAACCAGATAACATACTATCATGTCGAGCAAGAAAGTCCTCTATGTATATGTCCAAGCATCCAATATAATATACATCATCTGTACAATACTGGTCTCTAGGGCATACATACAACTAATATCCAATTGGTCAAAAATCCATAAAACTTCAAAATTCATGGTTATTCTTCATATGATGTCTTGGAGATGGATGCATAGGAATTCAGTCAAGTTTTGGTGAAGCAGGGACTTCAGACGAAGGTAGGAAAGGAAAGGAGGCGATTGGATTCACCTAGTTCGAGATCGTCTGGTGAGTAGATTTAACATCTATGGGGAAATCCCCTGTGTGGCGCTAAGCGCCAAAGGCTAGGATTCAAGTGAATTACTTTAAGTGATATGCCTATTGACCATACATAGATATAAACATATATTGATCTAGTAATAATTAGTACATCATATTTCATGTTAAACACTGATAAAATATTGATAGGACACTGCACCATTACAAACGGTTCATGTTGCACGAGCACTATATGTTACACACACACCGTTGGTAATTGCCATGTCACGCATACTATAGAAATGGCCTTAGATAAATATATTGTACCGTATTCATGATTTGTAGTTAGATAGTTATTCTTGTTTTAGTTCACATTATGAAACTTACATTGCTGCAGTAATATTTTTATATGATGCTTAATTCGATATCATGGATTTGAGAAATCACAAGATACTTTCAAAAACTGGGATTTATTTATAAACGTGTGGATTTCCCTTGATATGATCACATTACTTCCATGTCGCATACATTATAGTTCATGGATATATGCATTGAGATATTGTTTTCATGAGATTTCTGGATTTAAGAATCGCTGGTATATTTCAAAAGAAAGCTATAAATTGTTTTAAAAATGTGGTTTCTCTTGATGTGATTTTGGGATGTCCACCATGAGTTTTCTCGGTTATGAGCTTGGTTTTCGAGACCCGATTCGAGGAGATATGGTAACCATCTGCGGGTACATGGTGGACCCAGTATGGTACCCTGGGGCAAGAATGATTTTCGTGTTGTAGCCGATGAGCCTGGCAGAGGGCATACTACCTACTGGTGATTGGTTAGACTCGGCGGTTGTCCGGAGGATACCGGCCGGAGTCATGAGATATGGGCCGATTCGGAATGACGAAGCCCAAAGTTATATGAGATATGGACCGATTCGGAATGATGAAGTCCAGAGAGAGATATATATGGATTTATGTGTCGATGCTAGACACAAGTTTTTCATGATATTTCGAGTGTCGGTGTTAGACACTCAGGTTTTCCATGAGATTTACAGATGAGAGGGCCGGTCATAGTGACGGTGCCTGAGATATTGAGATTTACATGTCATTGATGGACACCGGATTTATTTTACCGATGGTGATTATGGATGAGTATTATATTTTACCCCATACTCAGGATTTTATGATACATTCTCTACATATTGTCATTTACCCGATCATGGATTACTGCAGTTCATATTGTTTTATATATACCTTATAATGACACATATGTAGAAATGGTTTTTTATCGTACGTACATGTGATTACTTGTACGATGTTATTTACTTCTCATGAGTTAGAAACTCACCCCATTGTGCTACAACATTTGTGCAGGGTTGATCTGCAGTTTGGAAGCGTCAGGCTTCTTATTGCATCTTATCCGGGGATACCGCTACTGTTGGGTCGAGACCTTTTTTGGTATGTGGATTTGTGCGGTTATCCATTGTTTCCATTCGTGTATCTTATTTGTATCTAGTACTCTCCATCTTCTATTCACCTGTAATGACTTAGAGACTGAGAGGTTCGGTATTTGTACCTTATGTGACCTTTTGTTGTTGTGCTCGTATGAGTCGGATTTGATTCATATTATGTTATTTCTTCGCTATGGAGATATTTTGTACACATGTTGTAGTTGTGTTTCATCTCTATGATTTGTATCATTCAGGATTAATTTTTACAAAGGAGATGCTGCCGAAATATACAAAGGAAAAATGAAACTTTAAGTTTTCTACGATTTTTTAACCAAGATTCAAAATATTTTAACTAATCTTTTAAACAAATGTTTTTAAAGTTTTATCACTCTAATCTTTTCATGGTTTAGATTTCTGGGTTTCGGCTTACTTGAGTTACGTTACGCCTTTAGACGTTACGTGATTTAAGTGCCGGTTACGTGCCTAAATTGGGTCGTGACAAAGTTGGTATCAGAGTGTTATGTTTTACCTTTCGGAGTGTAGGATGACCCTTAGTATGATGGAGTAGGTAACTTGAGTAGAGTGACGTAACGGGTGTATGTTCCGCGGCATACTTACGATACGAACTCTGCCTAAGTGACCTTAGGACATTTTTGCTTGAAATTCCTTCCTTGATTCCTTGAATCCCTATGATTCAAATCTATATCCTTATCGAATCATGTTTCCTTATTTTAGCCATTATGCTTCCAAAGGCTACTAGGGCGCAAAGAGCTGCTGCTAGAGATGAGGTCAGAGCAGGCCCGTCTGAGATGAGGATTGACTTGGATGATATACCTAGTGTTCATGAGAAGAGTGATCCACCTTCTCCAGGACGTATTTCTAGGCTTGAAGCCAATGTTCAACACTTACGTCTGATGATTGGATCTCTAGTCGAGGCCAGTCAAGTGCAGAGGTCGGATGTTGCTTCACCGACTACAGAAGCCGTGGTGGTACCTACGATTCAGACTATCGCACCTACCGCTACCAGGACTATCGCAGTATCTTTAGCAGAATTTATGAGGCTGAAGCCTCCAGTTTTCACTGGCACCGATGCAGCAGAGGATCCACAGTCGTTCCTCGATCGGATGGCCAGGATTTGCCGTTCCCTGAGATGTTCTGACGAAAGATCAGTCGAGTTTGCTAGTTTTCGTTTGGAGGGACTTGCCCTGACTTGGTGTGAATCTATGGAGAAAGGACAAACTGCATGTCTTCTTCCTATGACCTAGAATGAGTTCGCGACGATTTATCTGGCTCATTTTCTTCCATGAAGTGTCAGAGATGCTCGAGCTCGCCACTTTAAGTTGTTGGGCCAGACCGCTAGTATGACAGTGGCTGAGTATGACATACAGTTTACCCAGCTATCAGTATATGCACCATACTTGGTGGATACTGAAGAAAAGCGTGTTAAGAGATTCATACGAGGCCTTAACACTCAGTTATTTCTCTCCGTTGGAGCTCAACAATTCGATACGTATGTAGCCGCAGTAGACGCAGCTCTACTAGTAGAAGAGAATGTTTCAGAGACCTCGATTGTTCAAGGATCGAAGAGAATTCATACCGGTATGCCGGCTCAGAAGCAGCTTGGTAGACGCCGTGATAGATTCTTTCAAAGTGATGATGATAGAAGAGGCTTTAGACAAGGTCAGTTGTTTGGCTCTTATCCACAGGGTCAGCAATCGACGTCTGGATGTTTTCGATGTAGGAGTATACAACACCACATCAGGGATTGTAATGTAAGGCGCCATAGCGATGCACCAGTTCAAAATGTTACTTTACCACCTTCACCACCTCAGAGAGCTTTTCCCCTTTCGACCGTTGTTGTTCCATGCCAGACTCATGCTCAGAGAGGCCGTGGTCATGGAGGTCCTATTCAGAGAGGACAAGGTGGCAGAGGTGGAGGACAGCCAGATGTTAGTAGAGGACAGGCCCGAGTTTTTGCATTGACTCCGCAGGATGCGCGAGCATCGAATGTCATTGTGTCAGGTACACTTTTAGTCTGTTCTTTCCATGCGTGTGTATTATTCGACCCAGGATCTACACACTCTTATGTGTCCACACACTTTGTACCGAGGTTAGGCCGAGACTCATCCTTGTTAGATGAGCCACTTGTCGTGATTACTCCTGTTGGAGAGTCTTTTATTGCGCGACATGTGTTTCGGTCATGTGCCGTTCATATTAGAGATAGAGTTTCGTTTGTCGACTTGATCCTTCTTGATATGTTGGACTTTGACGTTCTCTTCGGCATGGACCGGTTAGCTACATGCTATGCGTCTGTGGACTGCCGTGAGAAAGCAGTCAGGTTCTGTTTTCCGGGAGAGACGGTTCTTGTTGTGCACGGCGATCGTAGTGCCGCCCCTCATAATTTTATTTCTACCCTTTGCGCTAATCAGCTTTTGAGGAAGGGATGTCACGGGATCTTAGTTTTTATTCGTGATACGGGAGCCACAGTAGAACCATTGAACCAGGTTCCTATTGTGAGAGAGTTTTCCGACGTTTTTCCTGATGAGTTACCTGGATTGCCACCAGAGCGCGACATCGAGTTTTGCATCGATCTGATTTCCGGCATGGGGCCTATTTCTTTACCTCCTTATCGGATGGCTCCAGCTGAGCTTAAAGAGCTTAAGGATCAACTGCAAGAGTTGCTGGACAAGGGACTTGTTCGTCCGAGTGTTTCACCTTGGGGAGCTCCTGTTCTGTTCGTCAAAAAGAAAGACGGAAGTATGAGACTGTGCATTGACTATCGTCAATTGAACTAAGTCACAGTGCGAAATAGGTATCCTTTACCTCGCATTGACGATTTATTTGATCAACTCCAGGGTGCAAGAAATTTTTCCATTATTGATTTGAGGTCGGGTTATCATCAACTGCGGGTCCGGAAAGATGACATTCCGAAGACTGCTTTTCGTACGCGCTACGGGCATTATGAGTTTCTGGTGATGTCATTCGGACTTACCAATGCCCCAGCAGCATTCATGGACTTGATGAACCGAATTTTCAAGCCATTCCTCGATCGGTTCATTATTGTGTTTATTGATGACATTCTGGTTTATTCTAGAAGTCATGAGGAGCATGAGCAGCACTTAAGAATTGCTTTGCAGACATTGAGAGAACGCCAGCTGTTTGCTAAATTATCGAAGTGTGCATTTTGGCTTGATAATGTTGACTTTTTGGGTCATGTAGTTACGGGAGATGGTATCCGAGTAGATCCAAAAAAGATTTAAGCCGTACAACTTTGGCCTAGACCCGTATCGGTGACGGAGGTCCGTAGTTTCTTGGGATTAGCCGGTTATTGCCGGCGTTTCGTGCAGGATTTTTCAAGTATCGCTGCACCGATGACCGGACTGACCCGGAAGGGGATTCCTTTTCTTTGGACTGAGGCATGCGAGCAGAGTTTCCAGCAATTGAAGATGCGGTTGACGACTGCACCCGTTTTATCTTTGCCTTCTGGATCGGGTTGTTATGTCGTCTATTGTGATGCTTCTCGAGTAGGGCTCAGTTGGGTGTTAATGCAACAGGATAAGGTTATCGCTTATGCTTCTCGTCAGTTGAAGAGGCACGAGCAGAACTATCCTACCCATGATCTTGAGATGGCCGCAGTGGTATTTGCTCTTAAGATTTGGAGACACTACTTGAGCGGAGAGTCATGCCAGATTTTCACGGATCACAAGAGCTTGTAGTACATCTTCCAGCAGCGGCATCTGAATTTGAGGCAGCGCCGATGGATGGAGCTTGTAAAGGATTATGATTGTGAAATTCTTTATCACCCGGGCAAGGCGAATGTAGTAGCTGATGCTTTGAGTCATAGACCCGGAGGTAGCTTGTTCTATTTGAAAGCAATTCTGAGACAATCTTCTATAGATTGGCAGATCTTGTGTGATAGTATAGTTCAATTCGAGTTCACTTCAGCCGGTAGACAGCTTGCTCATGTCCGTGCTCGTCCACTTCTGCTTGATCTTATCCATGATGCACAATCCGATGATGATCGTTTGTCCGAGATCTTTGAACTTGTTCGGCAAGGTAAAGATTTGGAGTATGTGATTGATGACCAGGGTGTGCTACATTTTGGGACTTGTTTATGTGTACCAAATTCCAAAGAGCTGAGACGCGATATCTCAGAGCAGGCACATCCATCAGCATACAGTGTTCACCCAGGTTCCACCAAGATGTATCGTGATTTGAGAGATGTCTACTAGTAGGAAGGGATGAAGAGAGATGTTTCGGACTTCGTTTTAAAGTGCCTAACTTGTCAGCAGGTCAAGGCTGAGCATCAAAGACCGGTAGGAGAATTGCAGCCTTTGCCAATTCCGGAGTGGAAATGGGAGCAAATCTCTATGGATTTCGTTGTGAGTCTACCCAGGACCAGTCGAGGGTATGATTTCATTTGGGTGATTGTTGATCGGTTGACGAAAGCAGCTCACTTCCTTCCAGTGAAGACCACTTTCGGATTTTCTCAGTATGCTCAACTGTACATTGACGAGCTTGTGCGTTTGCATGGTGTTCTTACATGCATTGTATCCGACAGAGGAACCCAGTTCACCAACCGTCCTTGGCAGAAACTTCAGGAAGCCTTGGGTACTCAATTGAGTTTTAGCACCGCTTTCCATCCACAGACCGATGATCAGTTAGAGCAGACTATTCAGACTCTCGAGGATATGCTTCGAGCATGCGTGCCTGATTTTGGTGACAGTTGGGATCGTCACTTTCCTTTGATTGAATTCTCCTACAATAACAGTTTTCAGGAGACGATTCAAATGGCACCTTTTGAGGCTTTGTATGGTAGAAAGTGTCGATCATCAGTATGTTGGACCGAACTCAGCGAGAGCAGGATTTTAGGACCACAGCTAGCCGATGGGACAACGGAGAAGATTCAGCTAATCCAGGATAGGATGAAAGCAGCCCAGTGCAGGCAGAAGACTTATGCCAACCGTCACCGTCGCAGACTTAAGTTCGCTGTAGGTGATCATGTATTCCTATGGATTTCTCTAATGAAAGGCGTGATGAGATTTGAGAAGAAAGGGAAGCTTAGTCCCAGATTTGTAGGTCCTTTTGAGATCCTTGAGCGAGTTGGTACCGTTGCCTATCATTTGGCACTTCCACCCAGTTTTTCGGTTGTTCACCCCGTATTTCATGTATCAATGTTTCGCAAGTACCTTCATGACCCTTCACATGTGATTCAGCCCCAGACAGTCCAACTGGAGCGCGATCTTTCTTTCACCAAGCAGCCGGTAATTATCTTGGATCGGCAGGTGAAGAAACTTCGGTCAAAAGTTTTGCCATCAGTGAAAGTTCTTTGGCGTGGCCCAAGTAGCGAAGAGGTTACATGGGAAGCTGAGGGCGAGATGCGGAAGAAATTCCCTCATCTTTTCGAAGGTATGCATATTGTAGATTTTTAAATTCGGGGACCGAATTTCTTTAGGGGAGAGATTGTAACACTTTAGAATGCGATTAGAGTAATTAAGCGAATTAATGCGGATTTTTTTATTTAAAAATTAACCAAAATTATTTTTATATATTTTATTTGAATTAATTAATATTTTATTAAATTATTTTGTGACAAGCACACACTTGTGCATGTTAATCTAGGGATTTGGAAATGTTAACCATGCTAGGTTAACCATGACATTTTACTTTTTACCATGCCGTATTAACTTTTACTTACAAAATTTACCTTTAAGATAAGTTTTATTTACATTTTCATTGAATATCAAAAATGTTTTATTTTAATTAAAGAGAAGGATTTTAAAATTTGTGGCATGTGAGGCATAAGGAATATGAAAGGTTGTTATGGGGTCAAGGCATGAGTGGCATAAGTGTAAAGCAAGGGTGGCATGGTGGATACATGCATGAGTGGAATGGAGAATCATTAAAGAGAGAGGGAGCTTGGCTATAAAAGCTCACCCACACCCTCCACATTCTCTCATGTCAGTTATGTATATGCCCTAGAGGCCATTGTTGTACATATGATGTATATTATGATGGATGCTTGGATATATGCAGAGAGGACTTCCTTGCTCGTCATGATAGTATGCTATTTGGTTTCACTTTATCTTAACATGTTGACTTGTATTGTTTTACTGTCTTTCTCTCACATGTTGATAAAGCCCTTAGGATCTGAACTCGACTACTGGGATTATGATGAGATCATACTAGTGGGGCCACGGTAGTCGATGAGTACATCCTATAAATGTTCCTAGTCGAGAGTATATCGAGACAAGGCATCGATACACCAGAGTAGACTAGCTTATACGCATCTTGACCCATATGATGGGCGATGGATGATCCCATATCCATCTGTGTTTGACATCAGAGATGGTGTATGGGTGCTCAGTGGAGACTGGGTACACTGGACGGACTCGCCGAGAACTCCCAGATGGTGATATACCATACGTCAGATGGCAGTTCTCCGGTGACACAGGTATAGGGTAGTCTGTAGACACGAGATCGTCATAGAGTCTTGTGTGATTCCCACTGTGCTTTGATTTCCACCTTACCACGTCCAAGAGGGCGTGCAAAATGGTGGCTTTTGGGTACAGTCCCGAATCACATGGAGGCAATGAGCGATAGGAAGGGATTCGTCTCTCCCGGTATAAGGAGTTGATGTTGTACTGTGTTCGATTGGCTATAACTGGAAGTCCCTGGCCAGGGCTGATATAGAGATATCTGGTAAGTGTTACTAGTAGTTTCTCGACCTGTTATGAGCCTCACATCGACACGACTTATCGGTTACTGGGGTCTGACGTATACCACCCCTAGACTTGATATGCGACATATCAGACGAACAGACCGGACTGTACGGGAGTGTTACTGATTGGATTCACAGGAGAACGGACAGGCTAGCTTGTTGATCTTCTGATCGCTCAATACCTGGGTAGCTGTTACGTTTAGTTGACCGCTTGCAGCTTGTGGGTGTTTGATATGATCATCACCTGCTACCGGCGTATTGACGATTCTTTAGAGTCCTAGATAGAGGTTTCTTGGCTCAAGCAAAACGGAGTAGAGGCACATATGTGATATGTGCAGGACCGAGGATAATGCGATATGAGATACCGTATTATATTCTCGCGATATTTAGATATGAACCGGGACATCGGATCAAGTGTTGATTCGATGAATCGGTACATGATATATTAGTCGGTTATATTCGATATAGCCGGATCGTCGGATCAAGTGTTGATTTGATGATTTAATGTATAATGATATATAAGATATATTTTATTACATTATCTAATATTGGCTCGCTTTATTATTTCATTTTCTTACCGGATTAATACATTGATATATATGCGATATATGTTAATTGTATTATTTTCTTTTGTTGCAAATATATAATATATATGTGATATATATTATTCTGACATGATATGATTTATTATGAAACATGTTTAGAGATGATAAAAGGAGATTAGGGTTTGATTAGGGTTAGCTCCTTCCTGTTCATTCTAGAAGGATTTTATTTTGTCTTGGTTAAGATATTATGGTTGATACTTATCCATGACTCATTCTTAACCTAACCAAACCCTAGCTCTAGTTTATTCTCTACATAGGTTAAGCCTCTCATCCTTGACCATGGTTCCATAATAAATCATATATTCTTATCTACTATTCATCACAAAAGGAATTATCTCATTATTCTTCATCTTCTTCTCTCTTGAGTTTTTGAGAGAGCTCACTTGTGATTTCTTTTGTGATGATTTCTTGTGAGAAAATGATATAAAAAGAAAGCATAAATACTACTCCATCATCCTCATCTAATCTAACCCATTAGATTAGCGTGTTCACCTCATTAGAGTGAGAGAGCTTGAGCTATTGCAACTTCGACGTAGATCATCGGAGAAAAGGAATACGACAAGCTATCATGGATCGTTCGAGTCGTGGAGCCTCTCTTGAGACCGGGAGATCATGGATCGTGGCGAAGGGACTTCTACTCGGAGCTTGTGAAGCAAAGCAGCGGACTACAAAGGTTGTAATCCCTCACACTTAGTAGTAAAGATGTTTACTTGCATGTTAAACCCTAATAATCTAGCAAAGATCCCGGCTTTGGGTTGTTCGGCACATCTAAAATTTTATTCGGGCATGTTTGATGCTTTATGAACCTTCACAAGAGTGCCTAGGAACCTTACAGTGGTATCAGAAACTAGCTAGAGCATTAGGCGACGTGTTTACGAAGTTAAAACTCCGATCGAACCCGAACCGACAAAATAAAACCCCTCTCTGGACTTTTTCTAAAAACTGGGATTTTTCTGAATTAAAAATACCTAAAAAAATCAGCAGGTAAATTCAAGAATATGTGTGAAAAACGATGACGTCATCCCTACATAGCGCCACGGAATCGCGGCCGTACCTTGCTTGGGCCGTGGATCCGCGGTACTACTGTTTGAAAAGACACTTCTGTTTTCACAGTAATTCTTTTTGCTGTTTGTATATTTTCAGGGTGTTTTTTATTCCAACTGAAGTTTTGAATATTCTGGGGTTTATTTTGTAATCGTAGATTCGATCGGAATATTTAAATTCGTTATTATTTCCGGATATTTAGAAACTGTTAAAATGTTCGAACGTATATCATTAACTCAATTTTTCCCGGCACGAAAAACATTCAAGTGTTAAATTTTTCTCGGGTTTAAATATTTCGGAAAAACGTGCATGTGACGCGATGGACCCTCTAGAAGACAACAAACCTTAACTCGATTATGTGACCATCTTGAACTGCCTTTTGAACCTTCGGGTTTGGGGCAGTACGGCGTGCCACATGTGAGGCGTTGGCTTGACCCTTCTACGGCTGGACCGTTGCTAATGTGACGTATTCTGGAACTTTTGAACTCCGCTCAAGTATTGAGCTATTTAGGAAATCTTGGGTATTTGATTATTCGATCGGAAAGTTTAATACTGTCTATTTATCTGGAATGTGATACAATATCTGGAATTCATAGAGTTAGGCATGAAATGCGAAGTATGTGATATTTCGGATTTACAATGTCTAAAGTGATTGTGGATTCCAAATATTGTAGTTTTACAATTTTTTTCTGTGACCGTAAGTGTAGTATGTAGTTGTATTGCCGGTTTTCGTTGATATACGACAACGATGATCGGTGTATGCATACTTACTTACGTTGATGATATATGATATTATGTGTTGTTGTGATATGTTATATTGGATCGTCGTGTTCTGAATAGCCGGGGGTTTTATGTGAGATGAGTGTTTTTATTTTTAATTAATATAAAATTCATTTGTATGTAATATTCTTTTATTGGGGCACTTCCGGGATGAGGTTGATGTCACCATTGTATATTATTTACTTTTCCGCATTAGGTAGACCCAAGGAGGGGAGCACAAGTAACCGGATTCTAGGGTCCAGTGGGAGGCCATCTCGACGAGTCGAGACCGGGTCTCCTAACCCTAGAATTTGCAGAGTTACTTGCCGCTCTCGTAGGGGTCTAGGGATGTGGGTTTGGCTATTCATCGCGACCGTGGAATCCGTGTTTTATACAGGCTCGTATTGAAAACACGGACGTCCTAGTATATCCAATATTTCATATATGTTCTTCTGCTGCAATGTTCTGTGATGAGATCATATTACTGCCTGAGACGAATGCTTATACTATATATATATATATGCTGATATATAAATATTACTGCTTTCGTTTCTTCTGTGATGCTTAGGAAGCATAAGCTGATGGGATTTTTTATTAATGAGATTAATAAAAAGAAAAGAAACCTAAAAGATGTTGTAGAATCAAAACTTTATAAAAAGGGTAGCCACAGTTTTGCTTTGCATAGCGGTATATATGATATACCCTGCACCTTATTCAATGAGGAAAGAGCCGAGATCCCTTCACCGGGAGTGACCTCTTTAGCGAAACTGGCAGATGCTACAAAACTCGGTTTGTCTTTTGATTGCTTTTAGAGGTTTGCTTTGCATAGTGATATATATGATATGTCCTGCACCTTATTCGATGAGGAAAAAGCCGAGATACATTCACCGGGAGTGACCTCTTTAGCAAAACTAATGAAAGCCTCAAAACCACTCCATTTCAAAATTTCACATGATTCTACGACAATATCAAGTTCATTACGCTCATGGTTTTCTGAAAAACCTGCGTAGCCCTCCGTCATTTCAGATAAAGACTAGTTAGTATTCGTGCTACGTTTGTTGACTATGTTAAGGCGTAGTGTGCGGTAGCTAATTAGTACTTATCTGCTAAAACATGAGATGTGATTGGATTAGGGTAGTTGTACGACTTTGTTGACTATGTTAAGGGTCGTGCAGGTGGGTTTAATTCAATCGGGAAATGACGGGTTGAACTTGGCTAGCAATTATTATTTGTTGACTATGTTAAGGTCATAAATAGATAGGGGCAAAATATTATCGGGAATTTCAAGTGTTGAAATTTGCAATGAGATTGCATACCTCCTATGAGATAGTTGGATTCCGATACCCACTGCGAGTAAGAGTTACTCCTGGGAGAGTTTTACACAAGAAAATTAGCCAATCAAGTAGGTGTCTAGAAAAGTGTTAACGGGGTTACGCCTCTGGGAAAATGAGGTTTACTTTAATTAGGTCCGTGCGAAAGCACGAGGAACCTCGCTCAAGTACCGACACTGATATGGCTGAAAGATTGACGAAATTGTAGGCTGTAATTAATCTCGGCTAATCTTACCTTTTAGGGTTTGAAGGTAGATTTGATAAAAACAGTAGGAGACATCCTGATTAGATAAGATAATAACCAATCTAATCTTGCATGAGCATACGCTAAAGTGTTTTCTTCTTTCTTTCTCCAGGTAGCGACCATGTCAGGCCATAATCATGATAATAATATGGATGTATTGACTGAACCCGCTTATTATACTGAGCAGGGGAACGTTGGACCCGTTCTTTCTTATAAGAGTTATAAGACTGAACAGGAAACAGGAGAATATCTGGATTCTCACGCGCCCAAAAGAACATGCATGTTGATGCATCTTCTTCAGGTGTGTTAGTTATTGAGAACTGTTTCTCAGTTCACCATACGTCCTGGGTATTAGATACCGGATCCGGATCCCACATATGTAAAATGTTACATGGGCTACGTAAAGGTAGAGAACTGGGAAAAGGTGATCATTCCGTTCAAGTAGGGAACGGTGCAAGTATTGCAGCCAAAGTAGTTGGCGAATATCACCTAGTATTGCCAAGTCGTAATACACTGATACTAAATGAGTGCTATTATATACCGAACATGATGTGCAACATTATATCAGTTTCTTTATTAAGTAAAGAAGGATATAATTTTGTAGTAAAGGATAATGTTATGAACATATTCCTAGATCAAAAGTTGATTGCATCAGGCTCGTTACATAATGGCATATTCATTCTAAATCAGAAGACAATCCTCAATATACAAAATACACACAAGAGGAAGACTTCAGAAATGAACGAATCCTTCTTGTGGCATTGTAGACTTGGTCATATCAATGCGACACGGCTGGCTAAGTTGCCTAAAAATTGATATTTGAATTCATTCGAATTTTCATCTTATGATACTTGCCATTCATATCTCAAAGGAAAAATGACCAAATTTCCGTTTAGTGGACACGGAGAAAGAGTTACAGAACTCTTAGGACTGGTACATAGTGATGTATGCGGTCCCATGTCTACGCACTCCAGGAATGGTTCTTCCAACTTCATTACATTCACTGACGATCTCTCTAGATTCGGACATGTGTTCCTGATGAAACACAAGTCTGAAGCTTTTGAGTTATTTAGAGAATATAATCACGAAGTAGTGAATCAAACGGGCAAAAGTATTAAGATTCTTCGATCTGATCGAGGAGGTGAATACTTAAGCAATGAGTTCCTAGATTATCTAAAAGAGAATGGGATTCTCTCTCAGCTTACTCATCCTTATACACCACAACACAACGGTGTATCGGAACGGAGGAATTGCACCCTATTAGATATAGTGCGCTCTATGATGAGCGAGGCTGAGTTGCCTATTTCCTTCTGGGTTTTGCGCTTGAGACAGCCGCATAACTATTGAATCAAGTTCGATCTAAATCTGTACCTACCACACCATATGAGATATGGAGTGGGAAGAGACCATATTTTAAACGAGTTAAGATATAGGGTTGTCCGGCCTATGTCAAAAGGCAAAATCCAGACAAACTCGAGGCACGGTCAGTTCTTTGCAAGTTTGTGGGATATCCTAAGAATTCCCAAGGATATTTTTTCTACCACGCTGAAGAACAAAAAGTGTTTGTTTCTCAGTATGCCACCTTTTTGGAAAAGGAATTTCTTGCAAAAGAAATTAGTGGCAAAGAGGTAGAGCTAGAAGAGGTTCCAGAAACACAAACTGCAACTGAAGATTTAGTAGAACCAAAGGATTCAGTAGTACCTGACGAACCCCAGCCTCTCCGCCGATCTAGTAGGGTTTTTCGTCTACCTGAGAGATACTACGATTTTCTCATTGATGGTGGAAGCGAGGATTGCATCATAGAAGATGATGACCCAACTAGTTTCGAGCAGGCCATCACGAGTGGTGACACTGTGAAATGGCTAGATGCAATGCGATCTGAGATGGAATCCATGTACACCAATAAAGTATGGACTTTGGAAAATGCTCCTGAAGGGGTAAAACCCATTGCGAGTAAGTGGATTTTTAAAAGGAAATTTGGTGTAGATGGAAAAGTTGAGACTTTCAAAGCTAGACTTGTAGCAAAGGGTTTTCGTCAACGACCAGGTGTGGATTATGACGAAACCTTTTCTCCAGTGGCTATGCTTAAGTCTATTCGGATCTTACTTGCCATTGCTGCATACCATGACTACGAAATCTGGCAAATGGATGTTAAGACCGCCTTTCTAAATGGTGATTTAGAAGAGTGCGTGTACATGACTCAGGCAGAGGGCTTCGTAGATAGTGGGAGCAGCGGAAAGGTGTGCAAGCTGCTTAAATCCATTTATGGGTTGAAGCAAGCATCGCGGAGTTGGAACATCTGTTTTGATGTTGTAGTCAAAGAGTTTGACTTTATCAAAAATATAGATGAAGATTGTATCTATAAGAAGGTAGCATAGAGTAAAGTTGTCTTCCTCGTATTGTACGTGGATAACATACTTTTGATAGGAAATGATATTCCTATGCTGCAATCAGTCAAGCTCTTCTTATCACAAAGATTCTCAATGAAAGATTTAGGTGATGCCTCCTGCATATTGAGGATTAGGATCTATAGAGATAGATCCAAAAGGATACTGGGATTGTCCTAATCCAGGTACATTGACACCATACTAAAGAGGTTTAGTATGGAAAAATCCAAGCGTGGGAACCAACCCATGATCTCTGGACTCACTCTCTCCAAAGAGATGTCTCCCAAGACTGATTTGGGAAGAGCTCGCATGCAACGGATACCCTATGCTTCGGCAGTAGGCTCTATCATGTATGCGATGCTATGTACCAGACCCGATGTAGCATACTCACTAAGTGTAGTGAGTCGGTATCAAGAAGATCCTGGAGAGAGTCACTGGACAGCTGTGAAGAACATTCTCAAGTACTTGCGAAGGACTAGAGACATGTTCTTGGTGTATGGTAACGGAGAACTCCGGGTGGAGTCCTTTACCGATTCCAGCTTCCAAAGTGATAAGGACGACTCTAAGTCGCACTAAGGATTTGTCTTTACCCTCAATAGAGGGGCAGTATGTTGGAAGAGTTCCAAATAGGATACCGTTGCAGACTCGACGATGGAGGCTGAATACATCGCTGCCAACGATGCTGCCAAAGAGGCTGTCTGGATGAAGAAGTTCATCACTGAACTTGGTGTGGTTCCATCCATTGAACATCCAATACCTCTGTATTGCGATAACAATGGAGCGGTCGCTTTGGCCAAGGAACCCAGATCCCATCAGAAGTCCAGACATATTCTGAGGCGGTATCACCTGATCAGGGAGATAGTTGATCACCGGGAGATCGAGGTCAGGAGAGTAGATACGAAGGACAACACTGCGGATCCACTCACGAAGGCCATTCCCCAGATACAGTTTGAGAGATTATTCGGGATGCTAGGTATGAGATACTGCAGCAGCTGGCCTTAGTGCAAGTGGGAGATTGTTAGTTATGTATATGCCCTAGAGGCCATTGTTGTACATATGATGTATATTATGATGGATGCTTGGATATATGCAGAGAGGACTTTCTTGCTCGTCATGATAGTATGCTATTTGGTTTCACTTTATCCTAACATGTTGACTTGTATTGTTTTACTGTCTTTCTCTCACATGTTGATAAAGCCCTTAGGATCTGTACTCGACTACTAGGATTATGATGAGATCATACTAGTGGGGCCATGGTAGTCGATGAGTACATCCTATAAATGTTCCTAGTCGAGGGTATATCGAGACAAGGCATCGATACACCAGAGTAGACTAGCGTATATGTATCTTGACCCATATGATGGGCGATGGATGATCCCATATCCATCGGTGTTTGACATCAGACATGGTGTACGGGAGCTCAGTGGAGACTGGGTACACTGGACGGACTTGCCGAGAACTCCCAGATGGTGATATACCACACGTCAGATGGCAGTTCTCCGGTGACACCGGTACAGGGTAGTCTGTAGACCCGAGATCATCATAGAGTCTTGTGTGATACCCACTATGCTTCGATTTCCACCTTACCAAGTCCAAGAGGGCGTGCAAAACGGTGGCTTTTGGATACAGTCCCGAATCACATGGAGGCAATGAGCGATAGGAGGGGATTCGTCTCTCCCGGTATAAGGAGTTGATGTTGTACTGTGTTCGATTGGCTATAACTGGAAGTCCCTGGCCAGGGCTGATATAGAGATATCTGGTAAGTGTTACTAGTAGTTTCTCGACCTGTTATGAGCCTCACTTCGACACGACTTATCGGTTACTGGGGTCTGACGTATACCACCCCTAGACTTGATATGCGACATATCAGACGAACAGACCGGACTATACGGGAGTGTTACTGATTGGATTCACAGGAGAACGGACAGGCTAGCTTGTAGATCTTCTGATCGCTCAATACCTGGGTGGCTGTTACGTTTAGCTGACCGCTTGCAGCTTGTGGGTGTTTGATATGATCATCACCTGCTACCGGCGTATTTACGATTCTTTAGAGTCCTACACAGAGGTTTCTTGGCTCAGGAAAAACGGAGTAGAGGCACATATGTGATATGTGCAGGAACGAGGATAATGCGATATGAGATACCGTATTATATTCTCGCCATATTTAGATATGAACCGGGACATCGGATCATGTGTTGATTCAATGAATCGGTACATGATATATTAGTCGGTTATATTCGATATAGCCGGATCGTCGGATCAAGTGTTGATTCGATGATTTAATGTTTAATGATATATATGATATATTGTATTACATTATCTAATATTGGCTCGCTTTATTATTTCATTTTCTCACCAGATTAATACATTGATATATATGCGATATATGTTAATTGTATTATTTTCTTTTGTTGCAAATATATAATATATATGTGATATATATTATTGTTACATGATATGATTTATTATGAAACATGTTTAGGGATGATAAAAGGAGATTAGGGTATTATTAGGGTTAGCTCCTTCGTGTTCATTCTTGAAGGATTTTATTTTGTCTTGGTTAAGATATTATGGTTGATACTTATCGATGACTCATTCTTAACCTAACCAAACCCTAGCTCTAGTTTATTCTCTACATAGGTTAAGCCTCTCATCCTTGACCATGGTTCCATAATAAATCATATATTCTTATCTACTATTCATCACAAAAGGAATTATCTCATTATTCTTCATCTTCTTCTCTCTTAAGTTTTTGAGAGAGCTCACTTGTGATTTCTTTTGTGATGATTTCTTGTGAGAAAATGATATAAAAAGAAAGCATCAATACTACTACATCATCCTCATCTAATCTAGCCCATTAGATTAGGGTGTTCACCTCATTAGAGTGAGAGAGCTTGAGCTATTGCAACTTCGACGTAGATCATCGGAGAAAAGGAATACGACAAGCTATCATGGTTCGTTCGAGTCGTGGAGCCTCTCTTGAGTCCGGGAGATCATGGATCGTGGTGAAGGGACTTCTACTCGGAGCTTGTGAAGCGAAGGAGCGGACTACAAAGTTTGTAATCCCTCACACTTAGTAGTAAAGATGTTTACTTGCATGTTAAACCCTAATAATCTAGCAAAGATCCTGGCTTTGGGTTGTTCGGCACATCTAAAATTTTATTCGGGCATGTTTGATGCTTTCTGAACCTTCACAAGAGTGCCTAGGAACCTTACATCTCATTCACATTCCTTCAGCCCACACACTCACTCTCCAGAATTCTTCTACCCTCACTTCTAAAATTTCTGATCCAAACAATCCAATCGCTCAAAAATCATTAAAACTTCATAAAAACCTTCAAAATTCATGGTTATTCTTCATATGATGTCTTGGAGCATGGATGGATAGGAATTCAATCAAGTTTTGGTGAGGATCGCAAGCAGGGACTTCAGACGAAGGCAAGAAAGGAAAGGAGGTGATTGGATTCACCTATTTCGAGATCGTCTGGTGAGTAAATTTAACATCTACGGGGAAATCGCCTATGTGGCGCTAAGCGTCAAAGGCTAGGATTCAAGTGAATTACTTTAAGTGATATGCCTATTGACCATACATAGATATAAACATATATTGATCTAGTAATAATTAGTACATCATATTTCATGTTAAACATTGATATAATATTGATAGGATACTGCACCATTACAAACAGTTCATGTTGCACGAGCACTATTTGTTACACACACACTGTTGGTAATTGCCATATCACGCACACTACAGAAATGGCCTTAGATAAATATATTGTACCGTATTCATGATTTGTAGTTAGATAGTTATTCTTGTTTTAGTTCACATTATGATACTTACATTGCTGTAGTAATATTTTTATATGATGTTTTATTCGATATCATGGATTTGAGAAATCACAAGATACTTTCAAAAACTGGGATTTATTTAAAAACGTGTGGATTTCCCTTGATATAATCACATTACTTCCATGTTGCATACATTATAGTTCATTGATATATGTACTGAGATATTATTTTCATGAGATTTCTGGATTTGAGAACCGCTGGTATATTTCAAAAGAAAGCTATAAATTGTTTTAAAAACGCGGTTTCTCTTAATGTGATTTTGGGATGTCCACCATGAGTTTTCTCGGTTATGAGCTTGGTTTTCGAGACCCGATTCGAAGAGATATGGGAACCGTCTGCGGGTACATGGTGGACCCGGTATGGTACCCGGGGCAAGAATGATTTTCGTGGTGTAGCCGATGAGCCTGGCAGAGAGCATACTACCTACCGGTGATTGGTTGGACTCGAGGGTTGTCCGGAGGATACCGGCCGGAGTCATGAGATATGGGCCGATTCGGAATGACGAAGCCCAGAGTTATATGAGATATGGACCGATTCGGAATGACGAAGTCCAGAGAGAAAGATATATTGATTTACGTGTCGATGCTAGAAACAGGTTTTTCATGATATTTCGAGTGTCGGTGTTAGACACTCAGGTTTTCCATGAGATTTACAGATGAGCGGGCCGGTCATAGTGACGGTGCCTGAGATATTGAGATTTACGTGTCATTGATGGACACCGGATTTATTTTATTGATGGTAATTATTGATGAGTATTATATTTTACCCCATACTCAGGATTTTATGATACATTCTCTACATATTGTCATTTACCAGATCATGGATTACTGCAGTTCATATTGTTTTATATATACCTTATCATGAGACATACGTAGAAATGGTTGTTTATCATACATACATGTGATTACTTGTACGATGTTATTTACTTCTCACGAGTTGGCAACTCACCCCCGTTGTGCCACAGCATTTGTGCAGGGTTGATCTGCAATTTGGAAGCGTCAGGCTTCTTATTGCATCTTTTCTGGGGATCCGCTACTGTTGGGTTGAGACCCTTTTTGGTATGTGGATTTGTACGGTTATCCATTATTTCCATTCGTGTATCTTATTTGTATCTAGTACTCTCCATCTACTATTCACCTGTATTGACTTAGAGATTGAGGGGTTCGGTATTTGTACCTTATGTGACTTTTGGTTGTTGTGCTCGTATGAGCCAGATTTGATTCATTTTATGTTATTTCGTCGGTATGGCGATATTTTGTGCACATGTTGTAGTTGTGTTTCATCTCTATGATTTGTATCATTCATGATTGATTTTTACAAAGGAGATGCTGCTGAAATATACAAAGGAAAATGAAACTTTATGTTTTCTACGATTTTTTTAACCAAGATTCAAAATGTTTTACCTAATCTTTTAAACAAATGTTTTTAAAGTTTTATCACTCTAATCTTTTCATGGTTTAGATTTCTGGGTTTCGGCATACTTGAGTTACGTTACTCCTTTAGACGTTACATGATTTAAGTGCCGGTTACATTCCAAAATTGGGTCGTGACAAGGCGGTAGCCTAGGTAGCTTGTCAGGGAAGACATCAGGGAACTCACTAACAATCGGGACCTGGTCCAACGGGACCTCTGCAGCTCTAGGATCACAAACATAGGCTAGGAATCCCTGACATCCATTCCTCAAGAGCTGTCCAGCGCGAAGAGACAAAATCAAGCTAGGAAGGGTGACACTACGGTGTCCCTGAATATCAAGAACTGGCTCTCCCGGAAAACTAAAACTGACTACCTTCTCACGGCAGTCCACGGATGCATAACATGTGGCTATCCAGTCCATGCCTAGAAGAACGTCAAAATCCAACATATCGAGGAGAATCAAATCAACCAAAGAATCCCTCTCCCCGATACGAACAGAACACAATCGATGTACAATTCGAGCAAGAAAAGACTCGTCTGCCGGAGTAATAACAATAAGCTATTGATCTAACGACGACGACTCTCTACCCAACCTCGGTGTGAAGTGCATAGATACATACGAATGTGTGGAACCTGGGTCGAATAGTACCCGTGCGTCGAAAGAACATACTCGCAAGGTACCTGTCACAACGGCATTGGATGCCTGCGCATCCTGCGGAGTCAAAGCGAACACTTAGGCCTGTCCCCCACCAATAGCTGGCTGTCCCCTACCTCGGCCTCTGCTTCCTCATCCTCTCTGAACAGGACCTCCGCATCCACGGCCTTTGGGGGCATCTAACTGGTGTGGAGCACCACCGGGGGTAGGAAGTAGAGCTATCTGAGGAGGTGGTGAAGGTGGCAAGGTCACGTATGGAACTGTCGTCGCTACCTGTCGTCTCACTATACAGTCTCTGATACGATGGTATGGACTCCCGCACCTAAAACATCCTGGCGACGCCTGCTGGCCCTACGGATAAGAACCGAATAACTGACCCCGTCTAACTCCTCTACCGCCACCATCTCCCGGAAAGAACCTGTACCGACCTCGGCCTGCCATGCCTCTGCCAAACTGTACTGGAGCTGATATATCTGTACGAATCTTCTTCGGCCCCGAAACGACCGAAGTCTCTGAAATGCTCTCCTCAAACCGTAAGGCCGTGTCCATAGCTGCTGCATAAGTATCAAAATGTTGTGCGCCGATGGCAAGATATAACTGGATGTCAATTCCCTGCATAAACCTCTTTATCCTTTTTTCTTCAGTGTCCACCAAGTACGGAGCATATCGGGACAACTGAGTAAACTGGATATCATACTCGGACACTGTCATCCCTGGAGTCTTGCGCAATGCCTCAAAACTACGAGCTCGAGCATCACGAACGCTCTCTGGAAGGAAACGGGCTAGAAATACTGTTGTGAACTCATCCTAAGTCATAGGAGGTAAATCTACAACTCGACCTATCTCGACAAACTCGCACCACGTCTGAGCAAGGCCCTCCAGATGAAAACTCGAAAGCTCCACCCATCTATCGTTAGAACATCTGAGCGAACGACAAATCCTAGCCAATCTGTCGAGGAATATCTGCGGATCCTCCGCTGCGTCTGTGCCGGTAAAGACAATCTGTCAAGGAATATCTGCGGATCCTCCGCTGCATCTGTGCCGGTAAAGACTGGAGGTCTCAGCCTCATGAACTCCTGTAGTGATACGGGAATAGCTACGGTAGTAATAGAAGCAACTGTCTGGGCAGCAGGTACAATCGTGGTCTGTGCAGGGGTAGGTACGTCCTCAGATCTCTATGCACGACTGGCCTCGACTATGGATCCCATCATCTGACGTAGCTCCTGCATACCTCCTATCATCTGACGTAGCTCCTGCATACCTGACTCTAGCCTATCCATGTGGCCTGTGGAAGGCGGATCAATTTGTCCCTGAGGGGTAGGCACGCCCTCTCGATCGGTCCTCGTCTCGGACGAGCCCGCTCGAATCTCATCTCTGGCGGCAGCCCTCTGCGCTCTCGTAGCCTTCGGCGGCATAGTAGATAGTACAGGAAACAGGATAATAAAAACAGTGCAATAGAATCATAGGATACACGGAATTGAAGAAGGAATTTCAAGCAAGTATATCCTAAAGTCACTTAGGCGGAGTACCGTATCGTAAGTATGCCGCGGAACATACCCACGCTACGTTACTCTGCTTAAGTCACCTACTCCATCTACCAAGGGTCATCCTACACTCAGAAAGGTAAAACCTAACGCTCTGATACCAACTTTGTCATAACTCGAAAGGTACGGAGTGTGACTAGCACTTAAATTACGAAACGTCTCAAGGCGTACGCAATCTATTTAAGCCAATACCCAGAAATCAAAACCAAAGAGAGCAGTAGAGTGAAGGAAAAAACAATTTTATATAAGCAATTTTTCAAATAATAAGTCGCATCAAGCTTTTAAAAGCAATATCCATTTTTCCGAAAAATTCGGCAGAGTCTCCTTTGTAAAAACTGACCCCAAACGGGTACAAAACAGGAATATAAATACAACCTGAAAAGGCATCCCCAAGTGGGAGCTAGCTCTTCGCCCAAAAGAGGATTCACAATCCCACGCAATATATATATCAAACTGTGCAGAAATGAAATAAAAGCACAACTGAAATAAAGCAACATGTCGGCTCAAGTAAGCTCGACCCAGAGAAATAACATATAAATACACAAATCTCACTGTCTTGTCTCTATGTCACAAATATAGCAGTACAACTGGTATATATAAGGTAGCTACAGTAGATGGAGTACACTAGATACAATAATGATACAAGTAGCAACAAAATAAACCCCGCAACCCACCTACGAACAAGCTGCGAGTCCAAGCAAAATGATGCAAAAGAGGAGGTGCGCCTGCCGCTACTGTGCTGAAGGGTTAGACATGCAAAACACTATGGCACAACGGGGGTGAGTTGCCAACTCGTGAGTAAAAATAACATCTAATATGGCTATCGTAAGCATGTACACAATGATGTCACAACCTACATATACTAATATGATGCTATACGATAAAATGCATGCAGCATGAATGCAATAAAAATGCGAGATCTGAATGTAAATAACATGAGAAATCTGTGTTTTATCTTAAATAAACTTCTGAAATTTTGGTTGTAGTTTTATCATTGAAATCAATATAAGTCTGTGTTAGTATCGAAGCCAATATGAATATCTCAGTAAATCTGGGCTCCGGTAATCCGGACTGGCCCATCAAATATCAATATCTCACGACCACGGTCGGTATCCTATGGATATCCGCCGCGCCAACAATCACCGGTAGGCAGTCTGCCCCTGCCAGGCTCATCGACTACACTCGAACTCTTGCCCCGGGGTACCTTACCGGGCCCACCAAGTACACGAGACGGTTCATACTACTCCTCGAAACGGGTCTCGAAAACTAGCAGAAAACGTATGGTGGACGACACATATATCATATCATGAGAAAACCGCAAACATACATTTTTAAAATGATAATATGTTTTTTTTCAGATCTTTGCGGTTCCTCCAAATCCATAAATATCATAAATACGTAAATCCTCGAGTGAATCATGATACATGAATGTCTATGATATCAATAATATGCAATGCAATGCGGAAACTGGAAAGCTATGCATGAACAGTGATGCATTAAGATGTATGCATAAGTCTAGCAGATCCTACATATCCATATTAATGAATTAAATATATCAATTGCAGGTTATTAAACATAAAGGCGCAAGTGATGAGATTTGGATTTAACTAGTTAAGTGTTCGTGGTATAGCAATTACCAAGGCGTGTGTGTTCTCATGAATAGTGCGCGTGCAGCAAAAGCCAATAGTAATAGTGCGAGTGTCGTATGAGTTACTAGCACAGTATATATATGTATGACGAATGATGCAATGCAACGGGATAATGGAGTAGGAACTACGCATATAATTACAGTACTAAACTATATTGTAACTATCGGGCGTCAAGCGCCATCCAAACGGTTTTCCCCGTAGATGTGTACATCTATTCACCGGAACGGCTCCGCTAGCCTGATCCGATCACCGCCATTCCTTTCCGCGCCACGTCCGATGTCTCCGCGACCGATCCAAGGATTTATACAAAACATCACACGGTAAGTTAATATCCTGCAAAAACGTGATATCACGACAATACGAAAAACTAGCGTCGCAAGCTAAACGCGTGAATCAAAAACACTAAAACGTAAGAAACACCCTGACACGCTGCGATACACAGAACAAACCTGACCCAAACTCAGAACGTGCGTGTCGCGCAAAACTTAAAGTATTGAAAATAAGGTTTTAGGTTCCAGATTTTGACTCGAGTTCAAATAGGAAAAGTTGCATATACCAAACACCTTAGATATGTAGCAGACTCCCCCAGCCCAAACCCAGACACCTAACTCACCCCTCTGGCCGTAATTTGCAGCCAGCACTAATTTATTTGCGGCTAGGTAGGGGAATTGGGGTCTCGTGCTGTGTGTGTGTCCCCCTAGTTCAGTAACTGAGTCCCAGTATCTGCAACTTTTGCCTGAATCACTCGCTTCAAAAGCAGATCACAAAACCACCCAAAATCTTAACTAAAACGTTTAATTTACGCTAATTGAAAACAATAAGGTACTTTAGTGAAATCTGAAGCAATTACATGGGTTAAAGGACACTGATAGCACTTAATTAAGCTAATCAAACCCTAAAAACCCCTAACTAAACATAATCTTCACTTAAACCATCTAATTAGCACTAAAACACAAAATAACACTAAATTAAGCTAAAATAACTACAAGTTGGGCAAAGAGGTGATTTAAGTGGGCTTTATACCTCATAATAGGTCAAGTAGTGGCACACTTGCTGGCCTTGCCCCTAGAGTTCAGATTTGGCTCCAAAAATCAACAAAAAAAGTGATTAAAGTGAGGTTGGTGTGATGGTAGATGAGTTTTTAATGAAGATTGGTGTTAAAAATTGATGAGAGGAGGAGAAGAGATGAAGGGGGGAGCTGAGCTGCTGCTGCTGCTGGAAATTGATGAGAGAGAGTGTGAGAGAGAGAGTGCCCCAAGTCAAAGCTCACCATGCTTTAATAAATCCCCCCCATGCCCTCTCTTTTCTCCCATTTCTTAATTTGTTTTAATTAAGTTTTGGGTTTTAAAAAAGGAAATAGAACAAGAAGATAAATGTGAAATGGTAGACATGTTAGAAAATTTAGCGTAAGGTGAAATTATGCATGTTACACTAACTTGCTAGGAAAAATATAATTAAGGAAATTTCTAATTAAGTGAACACTAAGCTAATTACTAATTAATAAAACACATTTATATTTAAAATCACATATTTTCACCATTAAAGTTTAATTTATTCTAGTTTAAGTGGAAATTTAATAATTACAAGATTTTATGAAAAACACGCATTATCGCTAAATAATACGAAATTAATCTAAACGAATTTCAAAGTGTTACAACTCACTTGCTTTTTCTTTAAGGCTAAAACTAGAGTTCACAACTTCTTCAACAATGGGCATCTTCTTCTACCTCCACCCATCCCTCTCATGAGTTGAGAATCCATGTGTGTTATGAGACGAAGTATTCACACACTATCTCTACTAAATCTTGGGCATCTAGGCTAGCAAACTTGATGTCTAAGTTGCTTTGGTTTAGAAGCGGGAGCCCGTATAAAGAATCCTCGACGTGGATCCTCTTCGACGAGTGAGACTGGAGAGCGAACTTCATCGAGGCAGCCGCAACAAGATAAGGATAGAGATAGAAGACCGAAGGACACGGATCGATCGGTATAATCTCTTAAACCACTTTACAGTTAACTAGTATAGGGTTAATGGCACGATCCGTAGTTTAGGGTTCCGTTAGCACCAGTTTTAAAAAGTTTTTGTTCCACGTTTGGCCATGAAAGTTACCCGGGGCGCTGGCGTAGCCTTACAATGCTTGCATAATATACTCGATATGCTCATATTACTACTCTATGCTGCATACATCGTACTTTATGGTTATATGCTTGCATTATATACCCGATATGCCCATATTAGTACTTTATGTTGCATACATCGTACTTTATGGTTATATTTTTGAGATAATGTTTTTATAAGATTTCCGAATTTGAGAACCGCAGTTATATTTCAAAGGGAATTATGTATTGCTTTAAAAACGCAGTTTTTCTTTATATGATATTTCGATATGTTCACCATGAGTTTTCTTGGTTCTGAGCTATGAGTATACCCGATTCGAGGAGTTGGCGGATGACATTTGCGGGTATATGGTTGACCCGGTATGGTACCTCGGGCCGAGAAATGATTTTTGTGGTGTAGATGATGAGCCTGGCAGAGGGACTACTACCTACCGATGATTGTATAGAACTCGGCGGATATCCGGAGGATACCGTTTTGGAGTTATGATATGAGACGGATATGAGGGCCGATCTGGGTAAGTGGCGCCTGAGATGAGATAGATATGAGGGCCGATCTGAGTATGCGGCGCCTGAGATATGGGGATTTACGTGTCGATGCTGGATACGGGTTTTCATGAGGTTTCGAGTGTCGATGTTGGACACTCAGGTTCCATGATTTTGATGTGTCGTTGATGGACACACGTGGTTGATATCCTTATATATATATATATATATATATATATATGCTTATGTTTTCATGATGTTTCGAGTGTCGGTGTGGGACACTCTGGTTCCATGATATTGTTTATGTCATTGAAGGACACCTGGATGATATCCATATGCATACAGGCATTTGATGTCAGATGTTTATTTGTATATGTCATTGCTTTGACTCGATTGTTGACATATATGCATATGTGGTCACCCTAGATATCATAGTATTACCTTCAGGATATAGTGACCTAGGAAATCGTTGTTTAATTCGATTTCTACCTGCTGATGTTTTCTACTCACGAGTTGGCAACTCACCCCCGTTCTGCCACAGTTCTTGTAGGTTTGACCGCTTGGGATCAGTTGCGGTATTGCTGGCACACAGCTTCATCCAGGGTGCTTTGCTTTGGTAGGTGGGACACATGCTGGATCGTGCCCACTCTCGTACTTTTATATTCTATTGTATCTAGATAAACTCCATCAGAACAAATCAAATCAGAACTAGAATTGTATATTGCTAGACCTAGTCAGACTTGGGTATTGTGCGAGACTTAGAGCGATGGGTTTATGATAGTATTTCTTGAGTTTTGATGTCTTGCTTAATTATTGTTCTTTCTGGGTTGATCTTCGCCGTTGGGCGTCGTATATAAGTTATTGCGTGGTTGTGATTCCGCCAGTTGGCCAAGAGCTAGCAATCGCTTAAGATGCCTATATATTGTTATGTATATGTTTTTGGATCAAAATATACATGGGATGTGCTGCCCAAATTTTTAAAGACGAAACATGTTTTCAATTGTAGTATAATCCACTTGCATTTTCATATTTCATTAGCTATGCATTCAAAGAAAAACATGATTCATTATACCTTTATTTCAAACTGCACCCCCACTAATTTCTGCAAAAAGGTTTTGATTTTTTGGTCTTCGACTTACTTGATTTACGTCACGCCTTTAGACGTTGCGTAATTTAAGTGCCAGTCACATGCTAAATTACGAGTCGTGACATTTATGTCCGTTTTTCAAAAGTTGAAATTTTAGTCATTAAAAATATGCAGAAAATCGTGCAGGCTTTTTAATGGAACCCTAAGAAATTTGAACCCCTAACTCCTACAAAGAGCTGAGGAACTGCGGCCCAAACCCTTGTTTGGCCACGGTTCCGTCGCACTTTTAGGGTGTTTTGGGATTTTGTTTTCTTCTGCTGCTCCACTTTAATATTTGGCAATTTCTGGATGTTTTTAATGAGACTCAAGTTGTTGAGGTCTCTGAAATTTGTGGGTGTTTTAGAAATCGATCGAAATGTTTAGCGTCGTATAGATTATGATGATATGTGATACAATTTTTAGAATCCAAAATAATTAGTTTTGTGAAAACTAGTTTGTAATTATAAATCTAGCGTTTTAGACTAGGTTGATCGATTGCCACAGAGTTTCGATTCTGATCAAAACACCGTCGCAATCGCGTAGCGATCACTTAGTCGGAAATCTTGTTGAATTATCAGACTACTTAATGAAAACGGTTTTCTGTTTGAGACTAAAATGCAAGGTTTATAAGTTATGCATGAAATTCGGAATATGAGATATTCCGGGTTTATGATGTCTAAGGTGTTTGCGGATTCTAATTATTGTAGTTTTTCATTTCTTTTCTGCAACCGTAAGTGTAATATGTGGTGTATCCCCAATCTTGTTGCTATATGTCAACGGAATTTGGGATACGCATATTTACTTTCGTTGATGACATGTGATGTTATATATTGCTGTGATATGTTATATTGGATCGTCGTCAATGAATAGCCAGGGGGTTTTGCGTGAGATGAGAGTTTTTCAATTTTCATTCATGTAAAAATGTATATAATATTCATTTATTGGGACACTTCTGGATTGAGGATGATGTCACCACTGATGTATATTATTTACTTTTCCATATTAGGATAGACCCAAGGCGGGGAGCACAAGTAACTGGGTTATAGAGTCCAGTGGGAGACCATCTCGAGGAATCTTGACCGGGTCTCCTAACTCAAGAATTGGCAGGGTTTCTTGCCGCTCTCATAGGAGTCTAGGGATGTGGGTTTGGCTATTCATCACGACCGTAGAATCCGTGTTTTTCATTACTGGCTAAATTTAAAACACGGACCACCTAGTATATCCAATATTTCATATGTTGACTTCTGTTGCTTGGTTCTGTGATGTGATCATATAACTGCGTGAGACGAATGCTATATTATATATATATGATATATAATAAACGTTGCTTATGTTTTGCACCCGCGGTAGTCCAGCCGCCGCTCTACCGTTAGTTAAGTAACCTAACGGTGCATGACGGGGCCCCGTGGCGAATACGGATGGCATAAGCGTACGTTCTATTTTTGTTTCTTTTCTGTAATGTTTAGGAAAACATAAATGATGGGACTTCATTAATGAGATTAATTAAAAGAAAAAAAATAAAGATGTTGTAGAATCAATTTTTGTTTAAAAGGTAGCTCTATTTTATGCTTTGCATAGTGGTATTCCTTGATGAGTATCCAACACCTCATTCGATGTGGAAAGAGCCGAGATCCCTCCACTGGGTGTGACCTCTTTAGGAAAACTAGTAAATGATATAACCCACTCGGTTTTGTTTTTATAACTTCTCTAGTTCTTGCTTTGCATAGTGTAATTCCTTGATGAATATCCAGTACCTCATTCGATGAGGAAAGAGCCAAGATCCCTTCACCGGGAATGACCACTTTAGCAAAACTAGCAAATGCTACAAAAACACTCCTTTTCAAAACACTAGATTCTACAACGATATCAAGTTCATTACGTTAAAGGTTTTCTTCAAAACCAGTCGTAGCCCTCTGTCATTTCAGATAAGTGCTATTTAGTATTCGTGCTGCGTTTGCTGACCATAGTCAAGGCGTAGTGTGCGGTAGATGATTAGTGCTTATCTGCCGCATATGATGTGATTGTATTATGGTAGTCGTACGACCTTGTTGACCATAGTTAAGGGTCGTACGGGTGGGTTTAATTCAATCACGAAATAGCGGGTAGAACTTGACCAGCACTTATGATTTGTTGACCATAGTTAAGATCATAAGCTGCTAGGGGTAAAAACAGATATTGGGAATTTCAAGCATTGAATTTGCAATGAGATTGCATAACTTCTATGAGATAGTTGGATCACGACACCCACTGCGAGTAAAAGTTACTCATTAGAGAGTTTTCCACTTTACAATTAGCTGATCCAGTAGGTGTCTAAGAAAGGTGTTAACGGGGTTATGCCCCTGCGGAAACGAGGTTATTTAATTAGTTCCATGCGAAAGCATGGGGAGACTCTCTCGAAGTACCAATACCTGCCTGGCTAAACGATTGGAGAACTTGTAGGGTGTAATTAATCCCGGCTAATCTTACCTTTTATGGTTTGAGGGAAGATTTGATTAAAACAGTGTGAGCCATCTTGATTAGATAAGATAATAACAAATCGAATCTTGCAAAGAGCGCACGCTAAAGCGTTTCCTTCTCTCTCTCTCTCCAGGTAGCGACCAAAGACACGCCTTAATCAAGATAATAATATGGATGTATTGACCGAAGCTGCTTATTATACTGAGCTGAGGAACGTTGGTTCCGCTTTTTCTTATGATTGTCATAAGTCTGAGCAAGGAATAGTGGAATATCAGGATTCCCATGCAACCCGAACGAAGAATGAGCATAATGATGCATCTTCTTCGGGTGTGTTCGTTACAGAGAACTGTTTCTTAGTATGCTCTACGTCCTGGGTATTGGATACCGGATCATGATCCTACATATGTAATTTGTTACATGGGCTAATGAGAGGTAGAAAACTGGGAAAGGGTGATATGTCTCTAAAAGTAGGGATGGTGCAATTGTTGCAGCCAAAGCAGTTGGCGAATATCACCTTGTATTACCAAATGGAAATACACTGATTCCGAATGACTGTTATAACATACCAAATATGATGTGCAATATGATATCAGTTTCATTGTTGCATAAAGAAGGATATAACTTTCCACTAGAGGATAATGTTATGAACATTTTCCTAAATCAAGTGTAGATTGCGTTTGGTACGTTGAGTAACGATATAAATATTCTAAATCAGATTACAGTTCTAAATATACAGAACACACATAAGAAGAAAAGTTCAGATATGAACGAAGCCTACATATCAATGCGACAAGACTTGCTAAGTTGTATAAAGATAGATATTTGAATCCGTTCGAATTCATATCTTATGAAACTTGCGAGTCATGTCTCAAAGGCAAGATGACCAAAACTCCGTTTTACTGGACACGAAGAAAGGTCTACTGAACTTTTAGGACTGATACATAGTGATGTATGCGGTCATATGTCTACACATGCCAGGAATGATTCCTCATACTTCATTACATTCACCGATGATCTCTCAAGATACGGACATGTGTTCCTGATGAAACATAAATCTGAATCTTTGGAGAAATTCAAGGAATATAAGAATGAAGTAGAGAACCAGATGGGTAAAAGTATCAAAATCCTTCGATCTGATCGGGGAGGAGAATACTTGAGCACGGAATTCAGAGACTACTTAAAAGAGAATGGGATTCTCTCTCAGCCTACTCCTCCGTATACACCAGAGCACAATGGAGTTTTGGAGCGAAGAAATCGCACCTTATTAGATATGGTGCGCTCTATGATGAGTGTTGCTGAGTTACCTATTTCCTTTTGGGGTTATGCACTTGAGACAGCTGCATACCTATTGAATAAAGTTCCGACCAAATCCGTGCCTACCATTCCATATGAGATATGGAATGGGAAGAGACCATCTCTTAAACGAGTTAAGATATGAGGTTGTCCGGCCTATGTTAAAAAGCAAAATCCGGACAAGCTCGATGCAATATCTGTTTTGTGCAAGTTTGCGGGATATCCAAAGAATTCATATGGTTATATCTTCTACTGTACTGAGGAACAAAAGGTGTTTGTTTATCAATATGCCGCCTTTTTAGAAAAGGAATTTCTTGTGAATGAAATTAGTGGCAGTGAGGTAGAACTGGAAGAAGTTCCAGCTACACAAACTGTAACAGATGATTTGGTAGAACCGGAGAATTCAATAGTCCCCGACGAACCTCAGCCACTCCGCAGATCTAGTAGGGTTCCTCATCCACCTGAGAGATGCTACGGTTTTCTCATAGACGGTGGGATTGAGGATTGTGTAAGTCGACGTAACACACCCCACAAGTTGCGGGGAGGCGGAATAGGTAAAACAATCATTTTGTTTAAGGTAACATCGACTAACTTATAGATCTTTGCTAAACCCTAACTAACAAACTATCTAGAAGTGCTAAACTACTATGATAGATGGTTATACCTCAAGATACTAGTCATTCTTGTTCTTGTTGTTCACCTCCTCATTGGCCTCCTCGATGTGATAGAAGATCCACCCGAGAGTTCCTTCTCCAAGCTTTAACCTCTAACTTGAGCTAACTAAGTGGCTAGGATTGCTAATCCAAATGACCTAGATGATATAGAGATGGATTAAGGATTGATTAGTCTTTCTAACCCTTTGGGATCTCAACACATGAGAAGATTAGGGTTAAAGTGAAAAAGAGAGAGAGCTTGAGGAGAGAGAATGTGTTTGTTGTTATGTCATGAAATATAACTCATTTGTGTATATATTATGAAGTATAAAATATCTTGCATAAATATCTTGGACAAATATCATCATGCTTCATTTAATACAAATGAATGAATCATCAAATGAGTCATGGTTTCATTTAATGCAAATTACACATCATCTCCTCCACCTCATTAAGCTTGATCCATAAATGAATTAAAACATAATGAGTCACCTTTCTTCTAGAAGCTTCTCGAGTAATTACGAGAATGCCCCTCCTATCCGAAAAACACGGATATACTGAGACTGCATAAATCCAATAATCCAATACTAGAATCTGGCTTAAACCAAAGCCCGCTAGTACAAACTGTCCGAACATCATACGTGCACAAGTACACGTATATGTCCGAATCCTGTCGTAGAACCATACGACCTCTATATCGTTTTGCCTGAAGCAAGGAAACTCTCTGTGTGGGACTCTAAAGACTCGACACTATGCTGGCAGTGGGTTTAACCACAGGCCGCAAGCGTACTAGCTGTACGTAACGGTCCCCAAGTAGATGTCGATAAGAAGGCCGATGAAGAAACCCATCCGAACTCCTACTGAGTCTAATGTGACAATCTCTGTACAGTCCGGTCTGTTTGTCTAAGACAATCACATATCGGGCCTAGGGGGCGGCAAGCATCGGTCCCCTAAAAGAGGTATAAGTCGTGTTGGAGTGAAGCCCATTACACCTTGAGAAGCTACTGGATATCCTACCAGTAAATCTTGTTTTCCCTGGCCAGGGACTTTGCGTAATGGCTCTCCAAACACAGTGCGATATCAACTCCCAATACCGGGAGAGACGAATCCTTTCTAACTGCCACTGCCTGCAAGTGCTTCGGGACTGCACCCAACTGCTACATGTTTGCACGACTCCTTTGAGCCATGGTAGGGTAGCAATCTAAGAACAGTGGGAACACACTCGAGACGAAGCAGCAGTGTCAAATCTATGGACTATGTTGTACTCATGTCACCTGCGAACTGTTAACTGACGATGGGTATAATACCAACCAACAGTTCCCTGCGAGTCCTGTCCGGTGTACCCGTAACCCAACGAGAACCTGTATACTATCTCCAGTACAACTTACTAATGGCTGTGGGACAGACCATTTCCCCTACTGGGATGAGAAGCGTACACACCAGTCTACTCTGGGGTATCGATGCCATGACTCGATAATCCTATGACTAGGGACCTGAAAAAGGATGTGCTTGTAGACTACCCAGCCCCCACTAGTGTGACTGCTATCACAACGCTGGTAGTTAAGCAAGATCCTAAGGGCTCTATCAATATGTATTCGCGATATGCTAAAAGAAACATATACACATATTAAGATAGATATAAACCAAGTAGCATACTACTATGTTGAGCAAGACTGTTAATACAACTGTGAATATCCCAAGCTTCCATTAAGTAATATACAAACTAGTATGATACAATAATGGCCCCTAGGGCATATACACTAACAATCTCCCACTTTCACTAGGGCCATGTTCTGGTGTATCAAAGACCTATCATCTCGAATAGCCTCTCAAACTGTGTCTGAGGTAAGGCCTTTGTGAATGGATCTGCAGTGTTCTCCTCTGTAGCAACTCTCCAGACCTCGATCTCCTGGTGATCTTTGATCTCCCTGATCAGGTGATACCGCCTTATGATATGTCTAGACTTCTGATGGGACCTGGGTTCCTTCGCTAAAGCTATAGCGCCGTTGTTGTCACAATACAGCGGTATTAGATTAACAATGATAGAAAACTCCTGAAGTTCTGTTAGGAACTTCTTCATCCAGACAGCTTCTTTTGCGGCATCGCAAACTGCGATATACTCCGCTTCCATCGTCAAGTCAGTAACGGTGTCCTGCTTGGAACTCTTCCAGCATACCGCCCCTCCATTGAGGGTAAAGACATAACCTGACATGGACTTGGAGTCATCCTTGTCACTCTGGAAGCTGGAATCAGCAAAAGCCTCGATCTGGAGGTCTTTCCCGCCGTAAACCAAGAACATATCCTTAGTCCTTCTTAGGTACTTGAGAATGTTCTTTACTGGTATCCAGTGCTTCTCCCCTGGGTCTGACTGATACCGGCTTACCACGCTTAGTGCGTAAGCTACATCTGGTCCGGTACACAATATCGCATACATTATAGAGCCTACTGCAGAAGTGTAGGGTATAACTGACATGCGATCCTTTTCCAAATCAGTCTTGGGAGACATCTCTTTGGAGAGGGTGATTCCGTGACAAGCCGGTAAATTACTGCGCTTAGAATCTTCCATACTGAATCTTTTCAGTATAGTGTTGATATACCTGGACTGCGAAAGTCCCAACATGCTCTTAGATCTATCACGAAAGATCTGGATCCCCAGAATGTAAGAGGCATCATCCAGGTCTTTCATGGAGAACCTGTGTGACAAGAATCCTTTGACAGATTGTAGCATAGGAATGTCATTTCCTATCAAGAGAATGTCATCCACGTACAAGACGAGGAATATGACAGTTCGTGCTACAATTTTACTATATATACATGGTTCATCTGGATCTTTGATAAAGTCATATTCTTTGACCGTTTCATCAAAATAGATGTTCCAACTCCGCGATGCCTGCTTTAGTCCATAAATGGACTTAAGAAACTTGCACACTTTCCCGCTGCTCCCACTCTTATTGAAACCTTCTGGCTGATCCATATAGACACACTCGTCCAAATTTCCATTTAGAAAAGCTATCTTTACGTCCATCTGCCATATCTCATAATCGTGGAAGGCAATAATGGCAAGAAGGATCCTAATGGATTTGAGCATAGCCACTAGAGAAAAGGTTTCGCTCCCATTTGTTTTCTTTTCTAAAAACTGCTGTTCTAGAAAATGGGCATTACGAGAAACAAAAAACTTTTTTTCCTCTGCGTAATAGAAAAATACCCCTTAAAGTTCTTTGGATATCCTACAAACTTACACTGTACTAAGCGTGCCTCGAGTTTGTCCGCATGCTGCTTTTTAACAAAAGCCGGACATCCCCATATCTTGAGATACAGAAGATAGGGTTTCTTCCCACTCCACATCTGATATGGTGTGGTAGGCACAGTCTTGATATGAACCCTGTTCAAAAGATATGCAGCTGATTCTAATGCATAACCCTAGAAAGATCAGGGTAACTCATCATTACTCATCATGGAACGTACCATATCCAATAGGGTTCGGTTCCGTCTTTCCGATACACCGTTATGTTGTGGAGTGTATGGAAGAGTAAGCTGAGAGAGAATTCCATTCTCTTTTAGTTAAACCACGAACTCGGCACTTAAATAATCACCACCTCGATCAGATCTCAGTGTCTTGATACTTTTGCAGGTTTAGTTTTCTACTTCATTCTTATATTCTCAGAATTTCTCAAAGGCCTCGAATTTATGCTTCATCAAGAAAATGAATCCATACCTAGAGTAATCATCCTTAAAAGTAATGAAATATGAAAAACCGCCTCTTGTATGTGTAGACATTGGACCACATACATCGCTGTGTATGAGTCCTAAGAGCTCGCTCGCTCTTACTCCATGTCCAGTGAATTGAGTATTTCTCATCTTTCCTTTGAGACTTGATTGACAAGTGGCATAAATTTGATATTCGAACGAATTCAAATATCCTTCTCTATGTAACTTAGTTAACTTTGTCTCATTGATGTGACCCAGTCTACAGTGCCATAAGAAATCCTGATTTATATCTGGAGACTTTCTTTTTAGTGTATTCTGGACATTGAAAATCAGCAATTGGTTTAACACGTATATACCGTTATCTAGTGTACCGGACCCAATCAAACCATGATTAAGGTGGATGTTAACAACATCGCTTACAAACGTGAAATCATAACCTTCTTTTGATAACAACGATACTGATATGATATTACACGTTAAACTAGGTACACAAAAACAGTTGCGCAAAACCAAAATATGTCCACTCGTCAATCCAAGGTGATAATCCCCTAAGGACACAACATTCACACTAGCTCCGTTAGCAACCGGGAGGGTCATATCACCAACCTTCAGCACTCTACGATTTCTCAGTGCCTACAATGAATTGCATATATGAGATCCTGATCCGGTATCCAATACCTAGGAAGTAGAGTTGATTGACAGACAATTTTCTGTTGGCTATAGTGCCCTCAAGGCAATTATCATAGTCGCGGACTTGTAATTATGATGATTGAGACAGGACCTATACCGATAAAACAGTCTTACTCAAGATGATAGTATGCTATCTGCTTTATCTTTATCATCATGTACGTGTTGATAGAGCCTATAGGATTCTTGCTTGACTGCCAGCATTATGATGGCAATCATATATGTGGGAGCTGGGTCTATAAGCACATCCTTAAATGTCCCTAGTCGTAGGAGTATCGAGACCGGGCATCGATACTCCAGTATAGTCTAGTGTATACTGATCGAGACCCCGACGAGGGGCGGTGGCCAGGTCTCACAGGCCATTGGTGTTAGTTTGTTCACTTAAGATAGTATACAGGTGCTCATTGGGTTATGAGTACACTAGACGGACTCGCCGGGAACCTGCTAGTTGCTATTATACCTATTGTCAGATAGTAGTTCCCTGGTGACATGTGTACAGATAACTCTGTCGACCCGAGATCATCATTTGTTTCGTGTGAGTTCCCACTGTGCTTTGATTACTACCCTACCACAGCTCAAAAGAGTCATGCAAACAGGTTTTAGTTGGGTACAGTCCCGAGCCACATAGAGGCAGTGATCGGATCGTCGGGGATTCGTCTCTCCCGGTATTGGGGGTTGATGTCGCGTTGTTTACGGATGGCCATCACCATAAATCCGTGGACACGGTGGACGAGAATTATCGATCCAAGATCGATAGTCTCAGGTGGTGATGGGGTTTCATACCGACACCGCGTTGTTAGGGGTCTGACTTTATCCACACCCTTAGACTCGATATGCGATACTCTTAGACGAACAGACCGGACTGTACGGATATTTTCACTGTCAGGCTCAGTAGGGGTTCTGCATGAGTTTGCTCGTCGGCCTCCCTTTCGCTCAATACCTGGGTAGCCGTTACGTACAGCTAGTGTCGCTGACGTGCTTGTGGTTAAACCCACTGCCAGCATATTGACGAGTCTTTAGAATCCCACACAGAGGGTTTTCCTGGTTCTGGCGAAATGATGTAGTAGCCGTATTGGATACGTGCAGGGTTCCGATCGATTGGTGTACTTTGTACCAGGACTTTCGATCGGACAATTGATAGTACTAGCCGACTCGGACTTGAGCTGGATTATTAAATCAGGTATTGATTTAATAATTTACGTATATGTATTTAGATACGTATATTCTAGTATTATATTCTTTGTGTTATTCTATCTCATTGTGTATTCATATTTCGGTACGAATGCAGATATATTTACAGTAGAATGCAATCCGTATTTTTTACCTGATAACAGACTAGAAGGTGCCACCTCATTTCTTGATTTGACCATTTTATTAAAATGGTAAATGAGGTGGAAATTGCATGAGGAGGTATGGTGACAACCATGCTTGCAATAGTGCACACAAATGAATTGTTAATTCATTTGTGTTCACTATTAAAGCATGGGAGGAATTTAAAATTGGAAAAAGGCTTTTAACAAAACCAAGGGTGCTAATTTCTTTTTCAAGTAAGAGTTCATTTTTGAAGCATGAAGGTTTTGTTCATTGTTTTTTCCTTCTTGAGCTCCTCATTCACCATGAGCTTCACCTTCCTTTAGCTTTCTTTCTTTTACTTCCACCTTCAAGTGTTTGAGATAGCTAACACTAAGAAACATTCACACTACATCCTAGGCTCTCTAGGGTAGCATCCTAGAGACCCTAATTGCTCCATAAGCATCATATTGTGGAGCTAGAGCCGGAGTTACATCTTTCGGGTGGATCATCGGAGATGGAGGAAGACCGGTGACCAAACCACATCAAGGAACCGCTAGGAGCTTGGAATGAAGACTGAAAGACATGGATCAAGTCGGTATAACGATTCTAACTCTTAGTTTAGCTTGCTAGTTCAAGGTTTAAGGTCAATCCGGGATTCGGGTAACGGTAGCGCCAGTTTAGAAATTTTTGTTCCGCATTTTGGTCGCGTTTTGATGGCCTGGGCACTGCCGCAACCCTTCATGGTATCAGAGCCACCCTTTAAACCCCTTACTAGCTTGTTTAAACGTGCTTGAAAGATCGATCGACGGAAATTTCCAAAATCATGATTCCATTTTTCTGTTTGCTGTCGATTTTCAAAAGTGTTCAAAATGTTATTTCCAGAGGCTTAAAAATCAGTGCATGCGATTTTAGGGGTACAGAAAAAATTTGGGCTTCTGATCCCTCTAAAGCGCAGCGAAACCGCCGCACTTACCCTCTATTGGCGGCGGATCCGCGACCATTTAGTGGCGACGGGCTTCGAAATTTTTCCTGTAGCCCCATGACTTGGAATTGTGATTTTTGACATATACTGTCTTGGCCCGGTTTTCTGTGAAGTGTTGTTTTGGCTATTAGGACCAAATTGGAATTTAGTCGATCGATATTTTAAGTGTGCGTTTAATAGTACATACATTTCTATCTATGACCGTGAATGTCATTTGATCAGTAAACCCGTCTAACTGCTATATGTTCTTTTAGACGAGTTTGTGAACGTGACATTCACGTTGATGTTCTGGGATGTGCTGTGATGTTGGTTGGATCGTCGTGGTGGATAGCAATGGTGCAATGTTAGTACAGTTTTATTTTATTTGTACATTTGATATTGCGGGGCGAGCGTCCGACATGTGGACTGCCGTCACTGCCAATTTTTATATTATTCTTTTGGGGCACGACCGGGTTGAGGTCGATGTCACCCTTGTATATTATTTTCTTTTCTGTACTAGGATTACCCCGCGGTGGGGTGCACGAATAGCCGGATTCTAGAGGGCAACGGGTCTGTCTTATGGCGTTGGGACGGAAGGGACCTTACTCTAGAATTGGTGGGCTATTCGCCGCACTCGTAGGGGGTATAGGTGACCCAGAAGGGGTGCTTAAGTTACTGGATTCCGTGAAGTGCTGGGTGGTCCATTCACGTTGCTGAAGGGGGCTGCCTCACTTCTGGTTTTGGCGGGTAACTTGCCGCACTCATAGTGGTCTAGGTTTCATTGCACATGCTATCCACGCGACAAAGAACATCGAGTCTCACTTGCAGCTCAAGTGAAACACGGGGCTCCAGATTATCTACCATTCTGTATTGCATCTGTGATGTTTCTGTGATGTTTCTTTATATCATGCCTGGGATGATTGTTATATATATTTATATATAATAGTAGATGATGTATATGTTTTGCACCCGTGCTAGCCCAGTCCCCGCTCTGTCATTAGTTAAGTAACCTAACGGGTGATGACGGGACCCAGTAGCGAATGCGGATGGCATATACGTACATTTTATTTTCGTTCTTTTCTGGTGTGATTAATTGATGAGACTGCGTTGATTCTTATCAATGCAAGGTTAAAACAAACCTATATATGATGTTGTTGGAACCAAGTTTTTAAAAAAACTGACCTTACAGAAGTTCTCTTCTGCTTTGCACAGTGATATTCGGTTATGAATATCCAGCAGCTCATTCGATGAGGCAAGGGCCGAGATCCCTTCATCGGGAGTGACCCCTTGGGTAAAAGTTTATGTCAACGTAATAACTTTACTATAGTCGATTATTTTTGCTTTGCATCGTGGTATTCAGTTTAGGATATCCTATACCCCATTCGACGGGGAAAGAGCCGAGATCCCTTCACCGGGAGTGACCTCTTAAGCAAAAGATTTTGCCACTATATATTTGTAAAAAGCACTTGGATTCTTTCAACGATATCAAGTTCATTACGTTAAAGGTTTTTCACCAAAAACCAGCCGTAGCCCTCCGTCATTTCAGAAAAGCAGCGCCTAGAATTCGTGCTATGCTTGTTGGCTTCCGTCAAGGCATAGTGTGCGGTAGCTATGTGTTACTTCTCTGTAGCATGGATATGCATTAATCTAGGACAGTCAAGCAGCCTTGCTGGCAACCGTCAAGGGCGAGTATGGCTGGGTCTAAATTAATCAGGACAATGACGGGTAGAACTTGACTTGCAACTTATGATTTGATGGCATCCGACAAGGTCATAAGCTGCTTGGGTAAAAACACACATCGGGAGTTTCAAATTTACAGGAAACTTACCAGGCTTGCGCATACCTTCTGGAGTGTGTTGACTTGAGTGGATTCCATCAAGTCATCATGCGATGATAGTTGGATCCCGATTCCCACTGATGAGTAGGATTACTCCCCGGGTGATTCCGACTAATTCTCCTTTTGGGTTTGAAGGAGAATTCGAGGAAACGGTGGGAGCCATCCAGAATAGATAAAATGATTAACCATTTTGATCTAGGTTAGAGTGCACGCTGAGAGTTTCTTCTCTCTCTCTCTCTGGCTGCGACATTGACCCGACCTTTGACTATAACTCATAAAACCAAGTTGACCGAACCTTCTTAAAACACCATGGATTTTGGAATGTCACGGTGTCGCATACATCATTGCCACTTCTATATCACCTTTGCATTTCTCCAGAACACCCCGTATCACTACGAACATCCACTTCCATTGGATAAATCCATCGTATAGTTACGTACGAACTCGAAGGAACTTTTTCGAGGATGGATTCTGGTTCTGGAGAGATTGAATAAGATTATTCGGTTGTCTTTTCTCTTTACCTTCTCTCGGGTTGTGAGGGCTCCTAGGATTAGGAGAGGGTACACCTATTGAGCTTATTGGATAGTCTTCCTCCAGACCATAGGCAAGTGCCGAACGGTAGGGAAGGAAGAAAACCAATTAAGCTTAAGTGTGGTGTACAGAAGGTAATAAGTAAAGACATATAAAGGGATTAGAATAATGGCAAAGGAAATATGATCACCATCATTCTAGACGAAACCAGGTATACCCCTGCTACTCCTACATCCACTTTGCATTTCTCTAGGACACTCCGTATCACTACAGATATCCACTTCCATTGGATATGCCATCGTATAGTTACATACGAACATGAAGGAATTCGTTCCAGATTCGGGGATGGTTTCTGGTTCAAGAGAAATTGGATAGGATTATTCAGATGTCTTTTCTCTTTACCTTCTCTCATGTTGTGAGGGCCCCTTGGATTAGGGGAGTACACCTATTACGCTTATTGGATAGTCTTCTTCCAAACCTTAGGCTGGTACCGAATGGTAGGGAATGAAGAAAACCAATTAGGGTAAAAGAGGTGTACAGAAGGTAATAAGTAAAGACATAATAAAGGGATTGCAGAGAGGGCAAGCAAGTATATGGTTATTGTCGTGAATCTGGATAGTGGAAGAGGCGTTACTAGGAATACCAGTTAACCACTTTTGAAACATTTTCATGTTTCAGTTTTACTGTGCGATGTTAATTGATAACTGTTTTCCCAATTGGAATCTAACTCCAGGGTATGTATTTACCAGATCAGTTTCTCACATCTGCATGTTATTACGGATGGTGAGTGGGAGTAAGATATTGGGAATTGGGTGATTAGATCCTCATTATATCGGAATTCGTTGTAATTGGTGATATTTGAGGAAATCATCTGGATTTTGCTGGATGGCAAATATTTGGTTTTGAATATCCGTTGTTATACACCAATTTCAAACTGATATATCTGTACATTTATTTTATAAAGTGAGATATAACTTTTTGATATTGTGTCTATGACATTTACCTATATCACTTGGTGATTAGGTAAGGTGCATTCAATAGCGGTGTAATTCTTCTTAACCATAGTACAGTTTTTCAACCTACGACGCACAGGGTTTGAGTTATTGAACTCAGTGGACTTGTACAAAGTATTGTATGTTGTCCAGCGTGTAGGGTGTTTTTCGTCACCCCATTGAGATGGGAATACGCGCGCGCTTGTCAGGTGTATTACAGATTCCCCCTGCCTAGGGTAGGCCGGGGTTTAATGATTGTGGCGATCCGAATCTTCGGCAGCCGCGGACTAAGCTGCCGTTAATTACCCCTCGCCTTTGGAGCGAGGGAACCTCCGATTGACGGGTTAAACTAGTCATGCGAACTCAATGTGCTGTGTTGTGTTTTTAAAAGGTTTTGGATATATCGGGGGCCCGCAGAGTTTTTACGGGGGTCCCGCTACCCGGGTAGCGGGCTGGGGGTCAAGGGGGCTAGCAGCCCCCTTACGGTTGCGGCGCTGCGACTCGTTAGAATTTTTTTTCTAACAGGGACAGTGTCGTGGAGTATGTGTGTGTGTACATATGTATACATATGTATATATATATGTATATACATAAAAAAGGGGGGGAAAAGGCATCCAAAGGATGCGTAGGGCCAGCGCCAGCGCTTTGAGCACAAGAGCGTTAGCGCACCATGTGTCAGCACGTGGGCGCTCGGGCGCTAGCGCTCTGGGCGCTAGCGCTCTGAGCGCAAGAGCGCTAGCGCATTAAGCGTGAGCGCGCCACGTGTCCGCACGTAGGCGCTCGGGCGCTAGCGCACTGAGCGCTAGCATGCCACGTGTCAGCACGTGGGCTCTCGGGCGCTAGCGTTTTGGGCGCTAGCGCTCTGAGCGAAAGAACGATAGCGTACTGAGCACTAGCGCGCCACGTGTCAGCACGTGGGCGCTCGGGCACTAGCGCTTTGGGCGCTAGCGCTCTGAGCGCAAGAGCGCTAGCGCGCCACGTGTCCACACGTGGGCGCTCGAGTGCTAGCGCTTTGGGTGCTAGCGCTCTGAGCGCAAGCGTGCTAGCGCAAGCGCGCTAGCGCGCCACGTGTTGGCACGTGGGCGCTCGGGAGCTAGAGCGCTAACGCACCACGTGTCCGCACGTGAGCGCTCGAGCAGCAAAGGGGACTTGTGTAACGTTTTAAAAATAATTAAATAAATAAAATCGTTTAACTGAATTTTATGATTTTCGGTAAAGTAAAACGTATTTTTCGCAAAACTAAACCGTAATTATTTTTCATTATAAATTTAAAAATACCTATTTTAATTATGTTATTACTAGTAAATGGTGTTTATTTAGTCACTTATAAATTTTAGTTTAATTAAATATTTTTCCTAAATTAATTATTTTAGATATTAACATAAGCTTTATTTATACACTAAATTAGTGTAAATTTCAAATTTGAAGGGATTTAATTTGCAAAAATGAATCATTGCATATTAGAATCTAGTGTGTATCATGCAAAATTTATTTACAAATTTTTCTATGATTCTAGAATTTTCTTTAGGTGTTTTAGAAAAGAAATGATAAAAATTAAATGAATTATTGAAAAGACATAAAGAAGTTGATATTTTGGGTGAAGTTTCTACACTTGTATTCACTTTTCTCACTCTCCTCTCCCTCCTCCATGGTGTGGCCAGCCTCAACCCCCATGGCAGCCCCCTCATCTTCAAAATTTAAATTAACTCAAAAAATCATCAAAAATCCTACAAAAATCCAAATAAAAATCCACAAAATCCTAATTAATTCCTACCCTCTATTCTTTGGTCATCTTTACATGGATTTTGGAGATGGAAAGCATTCATTTTGGAGGCTTATTTTCATGTTTGGATTTCATGTTGTGGAGGTATAAATTTTCTTCTTTTGATTTCTTGTTATTAGATGTTTCATTTAAGCATAATTAAATTTAATAAATTAATTATATTTAAAAGTTTTAAAATTCAAGTTAGGGTTTGTAAAATCAAGTTGTGCTTTTATTATTTCATTAGGGTTACAATAACTAGTTTAACACTTTTAGAAATGGAAAATCATGCATGGTTGATATATTGTAAAATGTTATCCAAAATTGTTTAAATTAAACCATTTTTTTGCAAACTAGATTTCTATATATTATATATATTGGTGAGACAAATTCCAATTAATGTTTGTAACATTAGATTGTTGTTTTAATGAGGATATTGACATGTTTAAGGAATGAAAAACTTAGTTTGGTCACTAGTTTCTTTTGATAATTGAAAAATACTAATAAAAATGCTATTTTTGCTAACTAGTTTTTGGAAATTCTTAAATAAATGAGATTTAAAATATAATTTATGGTTTCATTATATCATTATCATCATGAATTGTAGTTTAAAACATTAATTCATGCAAAATCAAGTTTTGTTGTGGAATTGTGGAATTTTGCTTGTAAGATGTTGAAAATTTATAAAAGTTGCAAACTAGGAATTTTGTATTAATACAAATTTGTGTAATAAAAATATAGTAATGGGTTGTATAGTCTAGTTAGGCTAATTAATGAGTTTTATGACCATTGGTTTCATTTAAATGTCAAGTTTTGAAGAAAAAAACGGTAAATTGGCATTTTCGGGTTTTACGAAATCGGGCGATTTGATGGATTTTAGGGTATCGATGAATTAAATCATGTTTTATATTATAAGTAATGAGTTTTAAAAATATGAGTTGTTTGTTGATGTTTATCTCGATTAATCGGAGTTTGTACGCCGATATCGAGCGATATTTGGTTCTTTTGCGCGAACGGGACATAGGTTTTAACCTATGCGCGTTCCGTGTGTCGTTTTGACTTTTGGTCCGTGATTTAGTTTACAATACTATATATGTTTGCGTATAGGTACCCCTCACGTGGACTGCGGGCGATGAAGAAGAGGATGGCGACACCGTCTTCGTCAGACATGGACCAGGTGAGTAGACGTATATCTACGGGGGGAAGTCGGGTGGATGGCGTTTAGTACCCCCGCAACGTAGAATAGTAATAGTACTTATTGACATTAGGAAGCCAGATGTGACCCTAGATTCTTAATGAGTAGGACCCTAGTAATGACCCTAGGCTGGACTAGACTGATTTAGGAAGACCATACCAGAGGATAAATACCTTGGAAGAGATTCGTAGGTTTCAGGTAGATACACACATACGCACACACTGAAACTCGACGTGGTGTATACGTGTATGTGTATATATATAGGACTAGGAATAGGTATATATATATATATATATACACAACACGTATATGGGATACAATGATGTGATATGATACACGGGAATGAAACAGTATAACTGGGCTTGATGCCGTAATTCTTGGCTATGCAGTCGTATTAAAATGTTAGCGGATTATTAGAAAATGAGTTAATGAATAGGTATACATAGATAATAAAGGGTGGTGATGATATTGAGGTACATGGGACTCTAAAATAGCACCCGGACCGTAACATGTGATTGATATTCTGATATGATATATGTGTGACTTGATTACGACATCATATCGATGTAACTTGATTTCGATATCTTATAGGTGTGGCTTAATCACGACTTAACATATGTGACTTGATCAATATATGATATATGTGACATGACAATTCTGAGGATCAATTAACGGTGTATATTTGTGCTGACAATGATATATGATTGATGTATGCGATTACAGTATAGCACCTTGATCATGACATGTGTTGATGATGATATTATACGAATAATGAGACACGTAGGTGATACTTGCCCCGTACCCCGATATTGGGATGCCATACGATGGATTTTACCGTACGAAGCATAGATGTGATGATTGATCCGCACTCTTGTTTCGAGGAAATCGTACTACGTACGTGACGCTATTGAGGATGGATCGCCGACTATTAGAGATATGGACTCAGACTTTAGGTGTACTCTTATTTCATATTGACTAGTTCTTAGGTTTAGTTCTTTAGGAGGTTAGATGGACACTAGTTAGGCTCGAGAGATATAGTGGTAGTTGTACTTGTATATAGCAGATGAGTGGTTATTCACATCCGTTTTTACATTCATACTGTAATCATAATGTTGCATATTCATACATATGTTTCTATATCAGTATAAAGCTCTGCCTGTTAGGACACCAGCACTATTACCGATGATGCGCATATTCCACGCACACTTATTTGCCGGCTCACACACATCATCATCGGTAATTGCTATGTCACGTACACTTTAGATCATATTATTTTTTATTGATAGAATCAACAAACAGCTAGATCAATATAATATTGTGATTACTCTCTGGTGTTAGTATAGACATGGCATTTATTATTTAGACATTTCATGCATTCACATTCTCATGTTATCATGCAGTATTATGGGGCATATGCCGACACTTATCATATACTCACTCATGATTTTGGGATTTTGGATTTCTATGAGATTTCTGGATTTTGGGGAAAACCGCAAGAAAATATAAAAACTTCTCTCTCTCTCCTTCTCCCTTTTTAAAATATAAGATGCGGTTTTCTCGGGATGTATGTGTCGTCCACCATGAGATTTCATGTTTTCTGTTGGATTTCGAGACCCGATTCGAGGAGTGGATGAACCGTCTCGGGTACATGGTGGTCCCGGTATGGTACCCCGGGGCAAGAAGATCGAGTTGTAAACGATGAGCCTGGCAGGGGAAGGCTACCTACCGGTGATGTCTGGCGCGGCGGATATCCGGAGGAAACCGACCGTTGTCGTGAGATTTGATGATATGGGCTGATCCGGACTGACGGAGCCCGATATATTGAGACTATGAGACATTGAGATTATGAGGTATTGAGACTTGAGATTTACATGCTTTGTGTCGATGCTTGACACGGATTTCCATGGATTTCGTTGTTGATATTTCAGATTTCTATACACATTTTACTATGATAAAAGCTAAACATTTCTTTACAGATATACCTAGATTTCAGGATTGGTTATTTTACATTCATGGTGCATGCATATTCATTCAGATGACATAGTACTATATGAGGCACTGACATGAGCACGGAGTATTTGCATTTACTCGTAGTATTACCCTGCCATTACTAGATGATTAGGATATAGTAGTGTATTATTATGACCTAGGATAGCGTCGTGCATTCGATTTCTTTTCGTAGATATTTTCTACTCACGAGTTGGCATCTCACCTCCGTTGTCCCAAATTTTATTACTGGTTGATGTACAGGGTTCCTTGGCAGTTACTGGCACATCATTTTCATTCCGGGTGATTTGCACGGTAGGTTGGTTCATTTGTATCTGGACCGCCGTTGTATTTTTATTATTTCATTTTTATCTAGAAAGCTCCATCAACCAAACTTGTATTACTTGATAGTTTACTGGACCATTTATTTGTTTCGACCTTAGAGTCGCGCTTGTATTGTTATGATATCTTGTTGTTTTGTTTTCTTTTGAGTTTTGAGCCTCGCCCTTTGGCGTTGCATACTTTTGTGCATTGGTGGTTGTTTCCGGCTGTTGGCGTAGAGCTAGCTCCCGCTTGGGGATGCCTTTTTATTGTTATATGTATTTATACTTGTTTGTACCCGTTTGGGGCCAGTTTATACAAAGGAGACTCTGCCGAAATTTTTGAGAAAATTGGAAGATGCTTTTAAACATGTTTTCTTCATGTTTTCCTTTACTTCTTCTTTTATGGTTTAGATTTCTGGGCGTCGGCTTACTTAGGTTACGTTGCGCCTCTAGATGCTTCGTAATCTAAGTGCCGGTCACGTTCCGTACTTTTGGTTCGTGACAAAGTTGGTATCAGAGCGTTGGGTTTAACCTTGTATAAGTCTAGGTGACTCTTGGTTGATGGAGTAGGCGATTTAGGTAAAGTAACGTACCGTGGGTATGGTCCGCGGCATACTTACGATACGCTACTCTGCTTAAGGAGCCTTCGGATGCACATTTCTTTGCACTGTATTTCATTCGTTCGTTTGATCTATCTTCGTCGATATCGGATGGTGGTTTCTGTTACCACGGGCGCGCTGGCAGAGGGAGCTACGGCTCGAATGCGATAACCATTAGGGTATCGTTTATTCTTGAGGATTGGAGCATTGTTTAGCGTACGGACGAATGGTATTCACATGTCGTCCAGACGAAGTTAAAGGATTCGAACGATTGTCAGAAACCCATTTTCCCAAGTTTAAAGTATTCGGAAGAATGGACCCTCTAGAAGAATGAAACCCTAACTCGACATAATGACCACGAGAACGCCCTAGAACCTTAGGGTTTACGGCAGTTCCGCGGTGCCATTAGTGAGGCTTGGGTTTGCCCTTCTACGACTGGACCATCGATGCTGGGGTATGTACCAGATATTTTTAGACTGTACTTGAGTGTTGAGCTCTCGGGGAATTATGGGATTTTGATGGATCGATCGAAAAGTTTAATGTAGTCCAGATATCAGGTGAATGGATCGACTATGTGGGAGACTCTAGATATGAGTATTGCCGTCGGTAGCGCAATCAGCACACCTATGAAGAGACGAGTTCGAAGTAGACGACACCAGAGGAAAGCGGGAAAGAGGCGCACATTTACGATAGTGTTTACGATTGTGATTTGGTGATATAAATTTCATATTTTCGTTGATTGGATTTTGGTATTTTGAGGACTTTGTTCTACGATTGGTATTTCTTATGTGTACCTTCATTACATTCGATTTGTGTTTCATATATCCGTTGTATTGATGTTGTTTAGTACATAACCAGTGCACTTGATTCGGTTTTAATACATTCTGAGATTTTGATTTGATTTCGTGCATATGGTTACACATGATTTTGACATATGTTTCGACCTAGTTTTCATGCACTTTCGTACTGTGATTTCGATTTTGATATTCGGTGTATGTTTTCGTGCACCATGTGCACCTGATTAAGATTCTTGCGCACACTTGGCGCATTTGATGCGATTTTGTGCACACCAGATGCACTAAATCGGAGTTTTGTGCAGATTAGATGCACCTGATAGTGAGTCGTGCACGCCCGTTGCACTTAGCAGATGTTTTGGTGCACACCTGTTGCACTTAGTTTGTTTTTGTGTGTATTCGTGGTATCTGTATTTGGTTTCGATTTCAGTACGCACCGGACGCACATGATATTTTATTGATGTGATTGGGATTGATTTCAGTTTGAGCAGTATGTTTTCATAATCATTATTATTTGATTTAGTAACCAGACGGGACGTGTATGTTAAATAAAAAAATATATATATATAGCCATTTTTTTAAATAAACGTCCGCTACTTATGCCGTGACACGTGCATCACACGGCGATTTTCAAAAGGGGTTTTTGCATATTTCTTTATCCAGATATTTGGACGGTTTTACTATGATGCGCACTATATATAAGTTATAGATTGATGTATATTATGATGGTTTTCATATTGGGTTTTGATATTTTATTCTCACCATAACTCCGATGATTGCGTTATGCTTGACGGAGTTGATTTTAGTTATGTATTGATGATTTCGGAGCCCCGCCGATTTGATTGTTTTGCTAAATGTTTTAGTATTTGGAGGGGGAGTTTTGATTTAAATTCGGGGACCGAATTTCTTAAAGGGGGGAAGATTGTAACGTTTTAAAAATAATTAAATAAATAAAATCGTTTAAGTGAATTTTATGATTTTCGGTAAAGTAAAACGTATTTTTTGCAAAACTAAACCGTAATTATTTTTCACTATAAATTTAAAAATACCTATTTTAATTATGTTATTACTAGTAAATGGTGTTTATTTAGTCACTTATAAATTTTAGTTTAATTAAATATTTTTCCTAAATTAATTATTTTAGATATTAACATAAGCTTTATTTATACACTAAATTAGTGTAAATTTCAAATTTGAAGGGGTTTAATTTGCAAAAAAGAATCATTGCATATTAGAATCTAGTGTGTATCATGCAAAATTTATTTATAAATTTTTCTATGATTCTAGAATTTTCTTTAGGTGTTTTAGAAAAGAAATGATAAAAATTAAATGAATTGTTGAAAAGACATAAAGAAGTTGATATTTTGGGTGAAGTTTCTACATTTTTCTTCACTTTTCTCACTCTACTCTCCCTCCTCCATGGTGTGGCCGGCCTCAACCCCCATGGCAGCCCCCTCATCTTCCAAATTTAAATTAACTCAAAAAATCATCAAAAATCCTACAAAAATTCAAATAAAAATCCACAAAATCCTAATTAATTCCTACCTTCTATTCTTTGCTCATCTTTACATGGATTTTGGAGATGGAAAGTATTCATTTTGAAGGCTTATTTTCATGTTTTGATTTCATGTTGTGGAGGTATAAATTTTCTTCTTTTGATTTATTGTTATTAGATGTTTCATTTAAGCATAATTAAATTTAATAAATTAATTATATTTACAAGTTTTAAAATTCAAGTTAGGGTTTGTAAAATCAATTTGTGGTTTTATTAATTCATTAGGGTTATAATAACTAGTTTAACACTTTTAGAAATGGAAAACCATGCCTGGTTGATATATTGTAAAATGTTATCCAAAATTGTTTAAATTAAAACATTTTTTTGCAAACTAGATTTCTATATATTATATATATTGGTGAGACAAATTCCAATTAATGTTTGTAACACTAGATTGTGGTTTTAATGAGGATATTGACATGTTTAAGGAATGAAAAACTTAGTTTGGTCACTAGTTTCTTTTGATAATTGAAAAATACTAATAAAAATGCTATTTTTGCTAACTAGTTTTTGGAAATTCTTAAATAAATGAGATTTAAAATAAAATTTATGATTTCATTATATAATTATCATCATGAATTGTAGTTTAATACATTAATTAATGCAAAATCAAGTTTTGTTGTGGAATTGTGAATTTTGCTTGTAAGATGTTGAAAATTTATAAAAGTTGCAAACTAGGAATTTTGTATTAATACAAATTTGTGTAATTAAAATATAGTAATGGGTTGTATAGTCTAGTTAGGCTAATTAATGAGTTTTATGACCATTGGTTTCATTTAAATGTCAAGTTTTGAAGAAAAAACGGTAAATTGGCATTTTCGGGTTTTACGAAATCGGGCGATTTGATGGATTTTAGGGTTTCGATGAATTAAATCATGTTTTATATTATAAGTAATGAGTTTTATAACTATGAGTTGTTTGTTGATGTTTATCCCGATTAATCGGAGTTTGTATGCCGATATCGAGCGATATTTGGTTCTTTTGCGCGAACGGGACATAGGTTTTAACTTATGCGCGTTCCGTGTGTCGTTTTGACTTTTGGTCCGTGATTTAGTTTACAATACTATATATGTTTGCGTATAGGTACCCCTCATGTGGACTGCGGGCCATGAAGAAGAGGATGGCGACACCGTCTTCGGCAGACATGGACCAGGTGAGTAGACGTATATCTACGGGGGGAAGTCGGGTGGATGGCGTTCAGCACCCCCGCACCGTGGAATAGTAATAGTACTTTTTGACAATAGGAAGGCAGATGTGACCCTAGATTCTTAATGAGTAGGACCCTAGTAATGACCCTAGGCTGGACTAGATTGATTTTGGAAGACCATACCAGAGGATGAATACCTTGGAAGAGATTCGTAGGTTTCAGGTAGATACACACACACGCACACACAGAAATTCGACGTGGTGTATACGTGTATGTGTATATATATATAGGACTAGGTATAGGTATATATATATATACACAACACGTATATGGGATACAATGATGTGATATGATACACGGGAATGAAACAGTATAACTGGGCTTGATGCCGTGATTCTTGGCTATGCAGTCGTACTAAAATGTTAGCGGATTTTTATAAAATGAGTTAATGAATAGGTATACATAGATAATAAAGGGTGGTGATGATATTGAGGTACATGGGACTCTAAAATAGCACCCGGACCGTAACATGTGATTGATATTCTGATATGATATATGTGTGACTTGATTACGATATCATATAGATGTAACTTGATTTCGATATCTTATAGGTGTGGCTTAATCACGACTTGACATATGTGACTTGATCAAGATATGATATATGTGACATGACATTTCTGAGGATAAATTAACGGTGTATATTTGTGCTGACAATGATATATGATTGATGTATGCGATTACAGTACAACACCTTGATCATGACATGTGTTGATGATGATATTATACGAATAATGAGACACGTAGGTGATACTTGACCCGTACCCCGATATTGGGATGCCGTACGATGGATTTTACCGTACGAAGCATAGATGTGATGATTGATCCGCACTCTTGTTTCGAGGAAATCGTACTACGTACGTGACGCTATTGAGGCTGGATCGCCGACTATTAGAGATATGGACTCAGACTTTAGGTGTACTCTTATTTCTTATCGACTAGTTCTTAGGTTTAGTTCTTTAGGAGGTTAGATGGACACTAGTTAGGCTCGAGACATATAGTGGCAGTTGTACTTGTATATAGCAGATGAGTGGTTATTCACATCCGTCTTTACATTCATACTGTAATCATAATGTTGCATATTCATACATATGTTTATATATCAGTATAAAGCTCTGCCTGTTAGGACACCAGCACTATTACCGATGATGCGCATATTCCACGCACACTTATTTTCCGGCTCACACACATCATCATCGGTAATTGCTATGTCACGTACACTTTAGATCATATTACTTTTATTGATAGAATCAGCAAACAGCTTGATCAATATAATATTTTGATTACTCTCTGGTGTTAGTATAGACATGGCATTTATTATTTAGACATTTCATGCATTCACATTCTCATGTTATCATGCAGTATTATGGGGCATATGCCGACTCTTATCATATACTCACTCATGATTTTGGGATTTTGGATTTCTATGAGATTTCTGGATTTTGGGGAAAACCTCAAGAAAATATAAAAACTTCTCTCTCTCTCTCTCCTCCTCTCTTTTTAAAATATAAGATGCGGTTTTCTCGTGATGTATGTGTCGTCCACCATGAGATTTCATGTTTTCTGTTGGATTTCGAGACCCGATTCGAGGAGTGGATGAACCGTCTCGGGTACATGGTGGGCCCGGTATGGTACCCCGGGACAAGAAGATCGAGTTGTAGACGATGAGCCTGGCAGGGGAAGGCTACCTACCGGTGATGTCTGGCGCGGCGGATATCCGGAGGATACCGACCGTTGTCGTGAGATTTGATGATATGGGCTGATCCGGACTGACGGAGCCCGAGATATTGAGACTATGAGACATTAAGATTATGATGTATTGAGACTTGAGATTTACATGCTTTGTGTCGATGCTTGACACGGATTTCCATGGATTTCGTTGTTGATATTTCAGATTTCTATACCTATTTTACTATGATAAAAGGTAAACATTTCTTATACAGATGTACCTAGATTTCAGGATTGGTTATTTTACATTCATGGTGCATGCATATTCATTCACATGACATAGTACTATATGAGGCACTGACACGAGCACGGAGTATTTGCATTTACTCATAGTATTACCCTGCCATTACTAAATGATTAGGATATAGTAGTGTATTATTACGACCTAGGATAGCGTCGTGCATTCGATTTCTTTTCGTAGATATTTTCTACTCACGAGTTGGTAACTCACCCCCGTTGTCCCAAATTTTATTACAGGTTGATGTACAGGGTTCCTTGGCAGTTGGTGGCACATCATTTTCATTCCGGGTGATTTGCACGGTAGGTTGGTTCATTTGTATCTGGACCGCCGTTGTATTTTTATTATTTCATTTGTATCTAGAAAGTTCCATCAACCAAACTTGTATTACTTGATAGTTTACTGGACCATTTATTTGTTTCGACCTTAGAGTCGCGCTTGTATTATTATGATATCTGGTGGTTTTGTTTACTTTTGAGTTTTGAGCCTCGCCCTTTGGCGTTGCATACTTTTGTGCATTGGTGGTTGTTTCCGCCTGTTGGCATAGAGCTAGCTTCCGCTTGGGGATGCCATTTTATTGTTATATGTATTTATACTTGTTTGTACCCATTTGGGGCCAGTTTATACAAAGGAGTCTCTGCCGAAATTTTTGAGAAAATTGGAAGATGCTTTTAAACATGTTTTCTTCATGTTTTCCTTTACTTCTTCTTTTATGGTTTAGATTTCTGGGCGTCGGCTTACTTAGGTTACGTTGCGCCTCTAGATGCTTCGTAATCTAAGTGCCGGTCACGTTCCGTACTTTTGGGTCGTGACAACTTGTTCCCTGCAATGGGAGTTGTACTCCCAGAAAGGAGCACTTATTATTCTGTATATATATATGAGGAGTTAAATTTTAAGATGTTTTGAAGCTGATGAAAGGCTTCTCCCCTTGAGCCCTAGTTCTTCCCCAAAGTGGGGTTTCTGGAGATGGGTCTCCTTCTTCTTCCTTTGTTGGCCGGATCTTGAAGATCAAGAGATGTGAGATCTAAAAATCTCTTCTTTTTGAGATCTGATGGTAGATCCAAGTTCCCCTTTGTGGGTTTTATGGTGAAAAACTTCTTAGTTTTGGAAAAAGAAGAGTAAAACTCTTGATTGAATTCAAAAGAAAGAAGAAGGTTTGGAACCTTCAGAAAGGGGAAAGAGGCACAAACCCTAGGTTTTTCAGAGTATGAAAAGTTGTATTTCTTTATGCATCATCATGTTGCCTTTTATAGGCTTAAATATTTACATATAGCCCCTTCGGCTTTAACAAAATGGTATTTTGCCCATCCCATGGCTCATGTGCTATTTCTTTTTGCATATAAGCCATGGGCTTACAAAAATTTGGTTTTATGCCCATTTTATTTACATTCATGCATAAAAAATTACATAAAAATTATTTGTTACATGACTTTTTATTTTGGCATGGCGGAAGGCCGGACGCTTCGGGTTCGGGCTCGACCTGGGCATTGGCCCACTTGCTTGTGCTTGGGTCCACCTGGCTTGGGGTTAACCTTGACTTTGACTTGGTCAACCGGGGTGCAAATTTTGACTTCAACAAAGTGCTTCCCATCAATAAATGCACATCTCATATGTGAGTCATGTGCTTGAAATTGATGGATCTTCTTTCACATGGAGGAGACTTGCCTTGGTTCCCAATTTTTGGGATGCACTGCCCTTTTTACGATGTGGACGGTCGACGCTTGACGCGTCTCTGAGACGGAGTGTCCGTGGTACACGTTTCCCTGGCCCGGAGTGATTTGGTTCCTGCTTTGTAGAAAGCCTGCACTGCCCTTTTCACGACATGGACGGTCAACGCTCTGATCCGGAGCGATTTGGTTCCCGATTTGTGGGAAGACTGCACTGCCCGTTTTGCGACATGGACGGTCGACGCTCTGATCCGGAGCGATTTCGTTCCCGATTTGTGGGAAGCATGCACTGCCCGTTTTATGACATGGACGGTCGACGCTCTGATCCGGAGCGATTTGGTTCCTGATTTGTGGGAAGCCTGCACTGACCATTTTGCGACATGGTCGGTCGACGCTCTGATCCGGAGCGATTTGGTTCCCGATTTGTGGGAAGCCTGCTTTGCCCGTTTTGCGACATGGACGGTCGACGCTCTATTTGACTTGCTCTGCTTCCTGCAGTGTCAGGGGTGAATGTGACTTGCTCCGCTTCTTGCGGTGTCGAGATTGGATTCTGACTTGCTCCGCTTTCTGCGGTGTCGGAGTTGAAGTTGATTTATTGATTGTGATTTGGGTTGACATCAGCATTGCTATACTGGAATATGGTACTAGGAGCGAATCATCATCTGTCTTTGAGAGGATTTTGGGATTGGTTTTTTGTCGGCATCTACATTGCTGGACTGGAATAATGCCAGGAGCAACTCATCATTTGCCCCGGGAGGATTTAGGAATTGGTTTTTTTTTTGGCATCTGCATTGCTGCGCTGGAATAATGCCAGGAGCAGCTCATCGTTTGCCCCTGGAGGATTTGGGAATTGGTTTTTTTCGTCATCTGCATTGCTGCACTGGAATAATGCCAGGAGCAACTCATCATTTGCCCCGGGAAGATATGGGAATTGGTGGCTTAGGAGACAGGTTTAGATCCCTATCACTTAAGGCTTTTCAATTTTATGGGCCGTAAGGGTCCCGCAAAAGCATTTTCTCCCTACGAGTCAAAAGGATCTCGTAGGTGTATTTTCTCCTTAGGAGTCGTGGGGACTCCTAAGTGTGTTGCTCCTTTGTGAGTCGTAAGGATCTCACGTGGGCATTTTCTCCTCACGAAGTCGAGAGGACTTTGCGAGTGCATTTCATTTCTTTTTGACGAGTTTGCGCCCTTTCGGGTTTTCACAAACTCGCAGGCAGTCCTGATGTTTTTACTCACGGAGCCCTTTCGGGTTTTCATCCGTGCCCCTTTTTCTTGTGGACATATCATTTTTTTTTTATTTTTTTATTTTTTGGACTTTGAATGTGGTCTCACCGGTAGGACTCGGGAGAGATTGGGATTGTTTTACGCCCGTGGATTGTATACGGTTTTGCAGGATGTATGATCCAGACTGCAGGGCCAGAAAAATTTTGGGACTTTGTTGACGTCTGCATCGCTGCACTAAAATATGGTACCAGGAAGGACTCATCATTCGCCATTGGGGTATAGGATTTGGAATTTGGTTGGCGTCTGCATCGCTGCACTGGAATATGGCACCAGGAGCGACTCATCGTTCGCCACTTGGGAATTGGAATTTGGAATTTGGTTGGCGTCTGCATCGCTGCACTGGAATATGGTAACAGGAGCGACTCATCATTCGCCATTTAGGGATTGGGAGCGATGGCTTAGGAGACAGGTTTAGATCCCTATCGCCCAAGGCTTTTCAATTTTATGGGTCGTGAGGGTCCCATAAAAGCATTTTCTCCCTACGAGTCGTAAGGATCCCAAATGTGTATTTTCTCCTTAGGGGTCGTGAGGACTCCTAAGTGTGCTTTTCCTTTATGATTCGTAAGCATCCCACAAAGGTTTGTTCTCCTCATGTATCGTGAGGACACATGAGTGGGTATTCTCAATGGAGCATAATTCCAAAGGCTGAGACCAGCCGCGTAACTGGTGATTACGGTGGGGCATGAGGGTGATGAGAATTATTTGAGCCCGTGGATTGTATACGGTAGTCAATTTGGGGACTAACCGTAGGGCTGGGAGAATTTTGAAAAATTGGATTTTTGTTGGCATCTGCATCGCTACACTGGAATATGGTACCAGGAGCGACTCATCATTCGCCATTGTTTTGTTTGTTTTTTTTGTTTTTGTTTTACCGCGATTGCTCTATCATTTCAGCTTTTCTTATCGCGAAGGTCGCGATTGCCCTATCATTTCGTTATTTATTCACGGTTGCCCCATCATTTCGACTTTATTTTCATTTTCATTTTTACACGCTGATTTTTATTGTGAGTTGCCCTATCATTTCGGCTTTTCTTTATTTTTCTTTTATTTACACATTTTTTGTTTATATACACACATTTTTTTAATATTTATTAAGTTTTTTTTTACATTCCCAGTTTAACGACTTAGAGGTCCACTGTTCCCAGTTTAATGACGTGGTGGTCGACTGTTTTCAAAGAAAGGCAGATGTCTGAGAGAATCGGTTTCACGAAGAACTTCGGTCTCCGTTTGTATGAAATTGGCGGTGGCAACTGGACTGTTTGTTAACACGCCTTTAGACAGTTCTATCTCTCCTGCCTTGTATTGCTTTTCGACCCAATCTTTGAAGACAAAGCAGTCCTCAATGGCATGACCTATCACTCTGTGATAGGGGCAGTATTTGGGATCGTCGGTCTTATTCGCTTCTTGCGATCTTTTTGACTCTAGCAGTTGTAGACCGTTCCTCAGGGCGTCTTTGAATATTTTACGGATTTTGTCCCTTCTGAAGGAATAGACCTTGTCCATTGATTATGTCAAAAATTTGAGTTTACCGCAATCAGAAACGGCGTCGCTTCGCAGCTAGCCGGTGAGTACGGGTCGATCCACAGAGACGGGTAAATTTCTTTAAAGTGTTTTAACGAGTTGATTCTTTTTGTAGTTTTGGTAGGTTTATAAAAATCTAAAGACTGGATCTAATTAATTTAATTAAGAATCTTGCTAGGGTTAGGATTAGGGGAAGTTTTGGAAATTAAAGATTTTTCCTCACCGCTTTCAATACCTTCCTTTTTTAGATCTCTTAGATGTTAAGTTAATTATCAATAAAGTGGATACAAATCTTTTGGGAAGATATTTCTTCCTCTAGATTTGTACCCTACCTTTATTGATAATTATCCTAACCCTCACGGAAAACGCGCGGAACCGGCCCTTTATACTACGGTTCATCGTTACCTCGAAAGGTAGGATGCCGCAGGGAGCGGTTGTGCTCGTATGCGTGAAGTTCTTATTCATTAGGTGAAGGTGGTATTGAAAGGGGCGAGAGATTTCATCTCTCAACCCTTTCCCTAAGGCTAACCCTAACAAGCGAGGAGACTACTCGCTCATTAGGGGATGAGAAGACATTAAATTAAAAGAGATAAAAATACTTACTAGTTGACGGCTCCCTTCAAACAAGAAGAACAGATCTGAATTTTGCTCTCAGAAAATCTGAATTTTATTGATTGAAAAGAGGCATACAATTTTTAGATCTAAGATTACAATTTATAGGAAAATAGAAACCTAGGGTTACAGACTCTCGCACACGTGAATTTACAGATTTGCCTACTTAAAATCACAACACTCACAACAGCGCACCGTCACAGAAAAACTGCGCCGACACGTGTTCTTGATGGCCGCGGAAGCGCGGCTCCAGGTAGGGTTTGGCCGCTCTTCCGCGGCCAATTTAGGGGGTTGGGCCATGAGACTTTTGGGCTTCTTTCTCTGCTTCTTGGGCTCTGTCTTTTTATTACTGTTTATATATGTAATTTTCCATTTGGGCTTCTAGGTTAGTTCCAGATTTCCAGTGAACAATTCGCAATGGATTTTTAACCGTTCGCTTTGAGTCGATGTCTTGAATCTTGCTTTGTGAACTGATCTTTATGTAGGCTTGATCAAGATTCTCTGTTTGTTGGTTAAAGTCCACTTTTGCATTATCTTTTCATCGTTTTCACTGTTTCCTGTCCAAGAACCTGTAACCTGTAACATGTAGCAGACATGCGTCAAAAGCACCTGTTTTTATTGTAAAATGCATAAGAATGGGGAATATAAAATACAATATTATGGTGTGAACAAATACCCCCAAACTTATCTTTTGCTCGTCCTCGAGCAAACTTACTGTTTTATTCTCTACAAAAAAAAACTAACCGCACTTTCGCAGGGAAACGCGATTGCACTGAGCTCGTGCAACAAGCCGTTAAACCTCTAGGTGTCCCTAGTAGGAGGAGTGTTGTCTCCTGAGGGTTTTCAGCGGATTACACCCACAAAATCCTATCAATTCAGCCCATTGACTTTTGTTCTCCAATTAGGTTTTCTAACAAGGAATTCTATTATCGTCGACCCGCAAATTATCCACCCATACTCTTCACACTTCCTCATTATTTAACTTAAGATTATATATATCCTGCAGATCTACTTAGCTTTCGGCATTTCTTAAGTCTTCCTTCTAGGGTTACATCTCCACTTAGGAATTTTTATCAACTCTACTAAAGATACAAGTTCTATTCTTCATTCCTTTCTCTTATCTAGATTCCAATCACATACCCCTACGTGTGTGTATAGATCACCCCTACACTTGGAAATTCAAATCAAGCAATCGTACTCTCATCCATTGTCCAAAGTACTAATTAGTTGGTGAATGAAATTTGCTTACACATTCTTCATGCGACCGTTAATACTTCTTGAGGTACCAACGACCGATTACAAAATGCGTTTGCACTTTAAAGCGTACTTCCTAGTCTTTGCAACCCCAAGGCTTTTAGCAGTGACTCCCAAACCAGTTGGTCTAAGGCACTAGGTGATGAAGCACCCTCGCTAAATATTTTTCTATTTTTGCAGCCTTAAGTAATCACAAAAACCAGTGTTCATTTTTTTTCTTTTCTTTATTCACCCTTTTTTTTTTATTTTCATTGTACTAAGGACTTTAGACAAGAGCATTTCAAGGTCTCCTCTACTATTCCAAGTTTCAAGGTGCATGATTGTGCAAATTGTAGGGTATACATTTTCAGAATCTAGACTTAAGCTAGGAACTATTTTTCAAACTTATACTCTAATGAGAACATCAATACTCTTCTCTTGTTTCGACTTAGCCCAAGAAGTGAACCCAAAATTTGCCTATTTCTAAATAAACTACAAAAACATATACTTTCTACCGTTAAACTTTAAGAAAGGTTATTTTTAGGGTTTTTAATTTACTAAGTCTAAGATCTAGTTGTTCCTAACCAGTTGACCTATTTGTCAAACTCTAGTCAATTAGCCAAAATTGAATACATTAATTTTTATAATTTTTGAAATTTTTTAAATTTTTATGGGTTTTCAAATAAGTATGCAAATGCAAAAATGTACAAATGAATGCGAAGGAAGAAGACGTACCGAGCATACCCCCAAACTTGAACTTGACAGTGTCCTCACTGTCATGCTAAACAAAAAGGGTCAAAATGCCGATACTCTCCTGTTTATTTATTTACAATTTTTTTATATTTTTAATGTTTTGAAATTTTTTTTATTTTTTAGAGAAAAAGAAAACAAAAATATATACAAAAAGACCCTCCCCCAAACTTCAATTAAACTATGTTAGACAATACTGCCCAACTTTGCATAGGCCAAAAGTCAACACCAACCATTTGAAAAATTTATCAGTAAAGAATATTGATTGGTGAAAAAATAAGTTGTGGTGGTTCGCAAAGAATTGGGGAAGATAGAAGTAATGGAATGGGAGGTGTGGAGGTGAATATACAGGTGATGGTGATGCATCGATACGAGAATGTAAGTGATCAGCAATCAGTGGAGTGTTGGCATTCTCGTACCGTATTAAAAGAAATGGGGGTATTTCAACTTCTAAGGGAGGAGGTTGACTCACCACAATACCCCCAAGATGTTCCCGTGTGTCCTCTATTGACATGGCATCATCCATCAAATGTGTATGATATTTACTTAGGAGGGAACTGATCTCCTCGATGTCCGCCATAGTCCAACTGAAAACTTGCCGCCTATCTTGTAAGACTTTTAAAATAGCGTTCTCTTGCTCGAAGGCTAGAGAGGCTGATATGATAATGGGAAAAGTCTCATTCTCACCTATATAAGCATATCTACGGTGAGACGGCAAGGGCATGAGTTCGAATTTCTGAGGCGAAAGAACCATTGCGGAATCTACCTCGAACTCAAAGGACTTTAACACAGGTTCGAAATCATTGCAAACAACCGATTCGGATGGTTCTACTGACTCATCCAAAAACTCAAACGACTCATATTCGGGCTGTGAGTCGTCGTCATCCGAAAAAGTGAAACATTGATAATCAGCATCGGTTGTGTCAACAGTAGTAGGCTCAAGGAGGGACGCACTAGTGGCGTCAAAACTGTTTTCATCAAATAGAAATCCTTCAAGCTCGCAGTCCTCCTGCGTGATTTCGTGAATAGAGCAAACTTCTCGTGTACTAGTTTTAGGCACGGGGGGCAGACTTCCCATCTTGTAAATATTGAACTCACTAGACCTCTTTCCGAAGGATAGAGTCATGGAGCCATTGCGACAATTTATTATGGCATTGGAAGTGGCCAAAAATGGTCGACCAAGAATCACCGGAATTTGGTTTCTTGGGTTAACAACAGGTTGTGTATCCATAACGATAAAGTCAACGGGGAATATGAATTCCCCTACTTTGATTAACACATCCTCTAGTTGACCCCTTGGATAGGTGATTGATCGATCAGCCATTTGGAGAGTGCAACGAGTGGGTTTCAACTCTCCAACCCCTAATTGTTCGTACACGGAGTAAGGAATCAGGTTAACACTAGACCCAAGATCTAAAAGTGCTCGACTAATTTGCTTATCCCCAATTGTGATGGAAATCGTAGGACAGCCGGGGTCCTTTCGTTTTTGGGGTAAGGTTTGATGGTGGTTAATAGCATTGCTCACTGCACTAGCCACTAGCACTTTCTTGGGTACTTGAGATGCCTTTCTCTTTGAAGTGCATAAGCCCTTTAAGATTTTCGCGTATGAAGGGACTTGTTGGATAGCATCCAAGAGAGGTATATTTATGCTAACCTGCTTAAAGATCTCCACAATCTTCTCCACTTGTGCATTTGGTTTATTAGGACTCAACCTATTTGGAAATGGTGCATTTTGAAAATTTGTTGAGTCACAAGTCTGTGGAGTAGAATGTGGTATAGGAACGGATCCCAGTGTGGATGTGTTCGTGTTGTTAGAAATGGGTCCGTTCGAGTCAGAAGAAGTAGAGCCGTGTGAAGGGTGGAGAATAGGCTCTAAAGAAAAAGGTGAAGAAGGAAGTGAAGAAAATGAAGAAGGGGAAGAAGAACCACCGGCGGGGATGTCATCACTAGTTTCCACATTATTTTGCAACTCTCTTCTGGATCTCAACGTGGTCACCGCATTCACATTGTGATTGTTATATGCGTTTAGTGTGTGACCGGGATTGGGCAATGGTTGAGATGGAAGCTTTCCTTTTTCTCTCTCGCTCAACGCAGCAGTTAATTGTGCAATTTGTGCCTCGATAGATTTGATACTTTGATCGTGTGAGGCATTGTTATTCATTAAAGATTGAACATAACTTTCAAATCTTGCTGCGGAATCTGTAGTTTGCTTGAGAAATGCTTCAAGACTTTTCTCGAGCGAGCTAACCTTATCATCATTAGGTTGAACCAAATTGTTCGTTTGATTTGCATAAGGTTGTTGTTGGAAAAGTTGCTGATTTTGAGTTTGTAAGGGTGCTTGTTGTTGTTGTGGAGGAGCTCTTTGAAAATTGTTATTCCCTTGGACTTGTTGATTTTGATTCCAAGCGAAATTTGGGTGACTCCTCCACCCCTGATTGTATGTCGAAGAGTAAGGATCGTTTCTTTGTCTTTGCTGGAATGCAGCATTGACTTGATCCTGCCCTTGAATGGGTGCATTATAAGGGCACTCTTCGGTGAGATGTGATGGATTAGAACAACAAGCACAAACAGTTCGTGTGGGTAGAGTAGGGGCAGGAGAAGTCGATGAGATTTTGGTCTCAATCGCTTCTAGCTTTTTCATAAGTGAGGCCATCTCGGCCTTCATAGCAATCGACATATCTATTTGATGTATGCCTGCCCTAGATTGACCAACTGAAGAAGATGATGTGGTCTTGGTACTCTCCCATTGAATTGTTTGCTCACTTAGGTCCTCAAGAAACTGCCAAGCTTCGTCGCTAGACTTAGAGAGAAAATGACCTTGACATATTGTTTCTAGCAACTGCTTCGTTGCTGCGTTCAATCCCTCGTATAATGTTTGGCAAAGTTGCCACTTTTCTATCCCATGATGAGGGCATTGAACAAGTAGGTCTTTAAATCTCTCGAAACACTTCCAGAATGGTTCGGACGGAAGCTGTGAAAATTGTATGATTTCGTTTCGGATTCTAGCAGTTTTGTGGTGAGGATAGAACTTTTTCAGAAAAGCTCTCACAAACTCGTCCCAATTTCTAATGGAGTGTGATGCGGTGCTGTATAGCCACTTCTCGGCTAGGTCACATAAGGTAAAAGGAATGACCCTTAGCCTTATTGCGTCATCACTTAATTGGGTTGTCTTCATCATGCCGCAAACGTTTTGGAATTTATTAATAAAAATATATGCATCTTCGGATTCCAAACCATGAAACTTAGGCAGCATATTGATGAAATGTGGTTTTATCTCAAAGTTGTCCCCATTAACCGGTGGGAGGGAAAGACAAGTGGGAAGGGCGGTGCGGACGGGGTAGAAAAGATCCTGGAGCGCGACTCGTGCGGGCGCTTCGACAGGCGGGAGATTCGGGTTATTCGCACCTAACGGAGGCGGAATCATTCCCGTCGGCAAGGTATAGTTGGGGTCGTGTCCCGACATACCTTCGAAAGAAGAATTTGAAGATGGAGGTAAGGAGAAGGAAGGAACGTCGACGAAGGGTTCGTCGAAGGGTTCGTTGGTCGGTACCAACGAAACACGGACTAATCGGGCGTTAGTATCCCTAGTCCAAGATGACATACACTAAAGGGTAGTGCAGTCAGAAAACAGAATGTGAGGGTAAGAAAACGACTTTGAGAAGAAGTGGTGTAAGTGAGTGCAAAGATTCTTTAGCGGCAAGTTGCAAGTTTTGAAAAGATTCTCCTTTTTTTTTTTTTTTATTAAGTGAGCTTTTTGCAAAAAGATTTTGAAAAGAGACTAGTGACACAACTGCAATTAACCACACATGCACAATCAGGCCTAAGTCTAGGGTTGCCTAGGTCAGCTAGACAGCTCCTAACTGTTCCAAAGGGCTAGATATAGAACCTCAAACCGCCTCTTCACGGACAAGTACGGCCAGGTAAGTGGGAAGGAACCACCACTACAGTGGGCCTAATTAAAAACCACTAGCCTAGTCACCGCAATGTCGGTTAGGATAAACGGCCGATGCCTATACTAGTCCTCTGTCCTATTGAGCTCGACGTCCTTAGGGCTGAGTCTAATATTTTTTAGATTAAAAGTGGTCAATGCAGATGCTTTAAGTGATTTCTGGGGTCCTGGGAAGGGTAATGAAATCCCCACCCAATCTGAATTGGTCAATAGCCCCTTAAAGTCAGATTAAAGTATGCAAAGCAGTAAATCACTTGCAATCAATTTGCTTTTAAGCGCGGCGCAAAGAATCCTGCAGAAAATCAATTATTGGAAGGGGGAAGAAGATTTTTAGCGCGAAGAATCCTGCAGAAGATTTGACAGAGATTTATGGAGATTTGAAGAGGGGAAGAATAAGGAAACAAACAGTGCAAAAATTTCGCAGAGAAGGATCCAGAGGGCCGCGGAAGCGCCGCGCGAGGTGGGGTTATGCGGCGGAAGAGCGGCGGGTTGGAGGCTTCAGATCTCTGGATTTCTTCAGCTGCTCCGTACTTCCAATCTCCTCCTGTTCTGATGTACTGTTCTCTGTTTCCCCTCCTGTGTTGTTTCAGATCCGTCAAACCTGCAAAGATTCACAAAGAGTACCCTTCAAACAATAAAAGATGATATTTTTTTTTTTTTTTTATATTTTTGATTTTTCAGATTTTTATAAAATTTTTTTTTTATATCAACCCGAAAATTCACAAAAAAGAAAGATTACGCCGTCCCCGGCAACGGCGCCATTTGATTATGTCAAAAATTTGAGTTTACCGCAATCAGAAACGGCGTCGCTTCGCAGCTAGCCGGTGAGTACGGGTCGATCCACAGAGACGGGTAAATTTCTTTAAAGTGTTTTAACGAGTTGATTCTTTTTGTAGTTTTGGTAGGTTTATAAAAATCTAAAGACTGGATCTAATTAATTTAATTAAGAATCTTGCTAGGGTTAGGATTAGGGGAAGTTTTGGAAATTAAAGATTTTTCCTCACCGCTTTCAATACCTTCCTTTTTTAGATCTCTTAGATGTTAAGTTAATTATCAATAAAGTGGATACAAATCTTTTGGGAAGATATTTCTTCCTCTAGATTTGTACCCTACCTTTATTGATAATTATCCTAACCCTCACGGAAAACGCGCGGAACCGGCCCTTTATACTACGGTTCATCGTTACCTCGAAAGGTAGGATGCCGCAGGGAGCGGTTGTGCTCGTATGCGTGAAGTTCTTATTCATTAGGTGAAGGTGGTATTGAAAGGGGCGAGAGATTTCATCTCTCAACCCTTTCCCTAAGGCTAACCCTAACAAGCGAGGAGACTACTCGCTCATTAGGGGATGAGAAGACATTAAATTAAAAGAGATAAAAATACTTACTAGTTGACGGCTCCCTTCAAACAAGAAGAACAGATCTGAATTTTGCTCTCAGAAAATCTGAATTTTATTGATTGAAAAGAGGCATACAATTTTTAGATCTAAGATTACAATTTATAGGAAAATAGAAACCTAGGGTTACAGACTCTCGCACACGTGAATTTACAGATTTGCCTACTTAAAATCACAACACTCACAACAGCGCACCGTCACAGAAAAACTGCGCCGACACGTGTTCTTGATGGCCGCGGAAGCGCGGCTCCAGGTAGGGTTTGGCCGCTCTTCCGCGGCCAATTTAGGGGGTTGGGCCATGAGACTTTTGGGCTTCTTTCTCTGCTTCTTGGGCTCTGTCTTTTTATTACTGTTTATATATGTAATTTTCCATTTGGGCTTCTAGGTTAGTTCCAGATTTCCAGTGAACAATTCGCAATGGATTTTTAACCGTTCGCTTTGAGTCGATGTCTTGAATCTTGCTTTGTGAACTGATCTTTATGTAGGCTTGATCAAGATTCTCTGTTTGTTGGTTAAAGTCCACTTTTGCATTATCTTTTCATCGTTTTCACTGTTTCCTGTCCAAGAACCTGTAACCTGTAACATGTAGCAGACATGCGTCAAAAGCACCTGTTTTTATTGTAAAATGCATAAGAATGGGGAATATAAAATACAATATTATGGTGTGAACATCCATCTTCTCTTTCAGTGGAGATTCTCCTCCCTCTCCGAACTTTGGCTTCCGAAGCTGGTTGGCCTTAGGCCCGCTCGACTCTTGCTTATTTCCGTTAGCCGAGACATTGAAAGATTCAGTATCGTCGGAATTTCTGCCTTTGCGAATTTCGTCCTTTCGGTTTCTCCAGGACCTATTGTTATTTTGGGAGTCAGAGGAGGACTCCTGCGTTGAGCGCTCCAGCATCTGAACTTTCCTGGTAAGCTCTTGGAATGTTTTGAGACCCGCGGTGCATAAAAACGAGGCCATCCAATTGTTGAGATTTCCGACGAGGAGACTGACAGATTGGTCCTGCTCTATCAGCGGTTCGCATTTGACGGAGAGATTGCGCCATCGGGTTATAAAATCCGTGCTGCTTTCGTTGTTCTTGGGCTTGGTCCTTACGAGCTCGGCAATGGTGATCTTATCGCTGATGCTCATGAACCTTTGTCGAAACAAAGATTCCATTTGGACGAAAGTAGTAACGGAGCCATCCGGTATGCTCGCGTACCAGTCGAAAGCAACATCGGTCAAGCTATTTACGAACTGGCGGAGGAGAAGCGCATCATTACCCCCAGTATTCCCGCATGAGACTTTAATGTGGGCGATGTGCTGATTCGCATTTCCCGTCCCATCGAATCTTCCGAATTTAGGGATGACATAGCCGCTAGGAAATTCTACCAGATCATACTGAGCAGGATATGGTCTCCCACTACTGCTGATATCTTTTTACGCTTCGGCTTTGGCTACCAATGTTTTGACTTTGTTGGCAACCAAATCCATGATTTGATCTTGAGTTAGCGGGCTACTGTCATCGGTAGCCAAGATATCTCCCATGATAGGATGCGACTGATTTTCATGCGGTTCGCCCACTTTTGGATTTGAGGGAATAGGCGTCGGCTGCTTTGGGGTACCATTTCCCGGCTCACGAGCAGAGCCCTGCGCTTGATTGGGCGGCTGAGAAGCAAGTTGGGCTGTGAGCTGTAAGACGACGTTTGTCAAGTCATTAATTTTTGAGTGAAGCTTAGCCATCTCCTTGTCTTTGTTTCTGAGCTGCTTTCGGAGCTCTTGGAGAAGTTGCTGCTTTGCGTTTTTGGGACGGAAGATTGGCTCATCTTCGCTTTCCGAGCCCAACTCCTCATGAACTAAGAGCTCTCTCTGCTTATCAGCCTCATTGGGATGGTCTTCATTACCTTCCAGAGGAGGCTGGCCTTGGAATGTGGCTGCCATATTCACGCCAGATTGGATTTGGGATGTGGTGGCCCCATCCTTGCTCTTGTTGCGAGTGCCCAACATGTAGACAGTGTGGATAACACATTCAGCCCTCCCCTCATCTTTGGCGGGGTAACCCTGTTCCTCGAACCTCATGAGGTTCAGCCTAGCAGGAGCCCTAGCCCTTTTGTTGGCTCTGTATCTGAGCCTTTCTGCCTTAGCTTCTCAATTTTAAGAGCTTGGCGGGCATCTGTTTCCTAGGAAGCCACCGCGAGTCGATTAGCGGGGAGCTTAAAGAAGACACCCGATCGAGCAGTTGTCAAGAGCACCGCCGGAGCTTGCTCGAGATGCCTTGTTACTTTGCCGGTGTTGATAGCCTTGTCCCCAGTTGGGGCCAAGGAAAGTCGTTCAAACACCGACTTGTGTTTGAGTTGGGGCATCTTCGAGACCACCACATTTGGCCTCTTGCCTTTCGAGACCGACTTGTCTGTCACTGGGCCTTGAGGTGCAGGGATGGCATTAGCCGAGACAAACAGGATAGAGCCGAATGGAAGCGGTGGCTCTTCCCATTGTCGCCCGAGACTGGCCGGAAGGACCGTCCTGTCGTCCATCTTCATCGTGTAGAAGATGGGAGCTGAGTTCATCTTCGGAAACATTGTTGAAAGGTGATTGCTTGAAAATCCTGTATGAAAGAGCATTATTTTAGTATAAATATAGATATGTAGATTGATTGAGTTCGCATGAACGTTTAACCCGAAATATGGGAGGAGAGATTGGTCCCACCGGGCGTGCCAGACTCTGTACGGTGTTTTTCGTCACCCCATTGAGATAGGAATATGCGTGCGCTTGTCAGGCGCATTACAGATTCCGCCTGCTTAGGGTAGGCCGGGGTTTAATGATTGTGGGGATCCGATTCTCCGGCAGCCGCGGACTATGCTGCCGTTAATTATCTCTCGCCTTTGGAGCGAGGGAACCTCCGATTGACGGGTTAAACCGGTCATGCAAACTCAATGTGCAGTGTTGTGTTTTGAAGGGGTTTTGGATATATCGGGGGCCCGCAGAGTTTTTATGGGGGTCCCGCTACCCGGGTAGCGAGCTGGGGGTCAAGAGGCTAGCAGCCCCCTTGCGGGGTACGGGGCATCGCCCTGTTAGAAATTTTTTTCTAACAGGGACAGTGTCGTGGAATATGTGTGTGTGTACATATGTATACATATGTATATATATATATGTATATACATAAAAAATGGAGGAAAACGCATCCAAAGGATGCATGGGGTCAGTGCCAGCGCTTTGAGCGCAAGAGTGCTAGCGCACCACGTGGGCGCTCGGGCGCTAGCACTTTGGGTGCTAGCGCTCTGAGCGCAAGAGCGCTGGCTCACTGAGCGCTAGCGCGCCTCGTGTCGGCACGTAGGCGCTCGGGCGCTAGCGCACTGAGCGCTAGCGCGCCACGTGTCAATATGTGGGCGCTCGGGCGCTAGCGCTCTGAGCACAAGAACGCTAGCGCACTGAGCACTAGCACGCCACGTGTCAGCACGTGGGCGCTCGAGCACTTCTCTTTGGGCGCTAGCGCTCTGAGCGCAAGAGCGCTAGCGCGCCACGTGTCAACACGTGGGCGCTCGAGCGCTAGCGCTTTGGGCGCTAGCGCTCCGAGCGCTAGCGCTCCGAGCGCAAGCACGCTAGCGCTCCGAGCGCAAGCACGCTAGCGCTATGAGCGCTAGCGCGCCACGTGTCAGCACGTGGGCGCTCGGGCACTAGAGCACTAGCGCTTTGAGCGCTAGCGCACCACGTGTCAGCACGTGGGCGCTCGAGCAGCAAAAGGGACTTGGTCCCTACAATGGGAGTTGTACTCCCAGAAAGGAGCACTTATTATTCTGTATATATATATATGAGGAGTTAAACACCTAAGATGTTTTGAAGCTGATGAAGGGCTTCTCCCCTTGAGCCCTAGTTCTTCCCCAAAGTGGGGTTTCTGGAGATGGGTCTCCTTCTTCTTCCTTTGTTGGCCGGATCTTGAAGATTAAGAGATGTGAGATCTAAAAATCTCTTCTTTTTGAGATCTGATGGTAGATCCAAGTTCCCCTTTTTGGGTTTTATGGTGAAAAACTATTTAGTTTTGAGAAAAGAAGAGTAAAACTCGTGATTTAATTCAAAAGAAAGAAGAAGGTTTGGAACCTTCAGAAAGGGGAAAGAGGCACAAACCCTAGGTTTTTGAGAGAATGAAAAGTTGTATTTCTTTATTCATCATCATGTAACCTTTTATAGGCTTACATATTTACATATAGCCCCTTGGGCTTTAACAAAATGGTATTTTGCCCATCCCATGGCTCATGTGCCATTTCCTTTTGCACATAAGCCATGGGCTTACAAAAATTTGGTTTTATGCCTATTTTGTTTACATTCATGCATAAAAAATTACATAAAAATTATTTATTACATGACTTTTTATTTTGGCATGGCGGAAGGCCGGACGCTTCATGTTCGGGCTCGACCTGGGCATTGGCCCACTTGCTTGGGCTTGGGCCCACCTAGCTTGCGGTTGACCTTGACTTTGACTTGGTCAACTGGGGTGCAAATTTTGACTTCAACACAGTGTCCGTTAGGACAATGGGGTTGGTACTCATACAATATTCTGTTTACTTGTGACTTCTCCAGTTCTGGACAAGTATTTCGTTGAAATGCAAAGTCCAGATATTGAGAAGTTATAGGTATAAGAATAAAGTAGAGAACCATTTGTTGGAAGTATCAGGATTCTTTGATGAAGTCGAAGATGTTGATACTTGTGTTTGGTATTCCGCTGATAGTAATAGTTTTGAGAACTTGCTTCTCTTTCGGGTTACTCATATATGGATGCACTCCTAGATGAGTAATGCTGATTGTCCTCTTTCCATTTGGTTGATATGCACTGGAGAGTGCTGCATGAATTTGAATCTGGTTCTGATTAAATTAGTGTTTTTGTTTCTGTATAATATATATATATAGAATCAATTTATATCTTGACGATGTTAAGGTATAGGGAGTTGTCCAGCTGATGCTTAAAACCAGAATCCGGATAAACTCAAGACATGTTTCAGTAATGGCTGTTTATTGGTTATCCCGGGCTTTGACGAGGGTTAACTTTCTACCATCAGGAAGATCAATATTTATATTTTTCTTGACTCGCCACAGTTTTAATAAAATGGATATTTTCAAAAAACATATGTGGGAGTATGGTAGAACTGGAAGTGATTCCAGAACCACAAACGATCTCTGAAGATTTAATAGAACCTAAGGATTCAATTAGTTTTGACATTCCATTAGCCACTCCGCAGTTTTTGGTGGGTAACCTCAGGCACCCGAGAGGTACTTCGGTCTTCTCAGTGACGGTGACAGGGAGGTTCTTGTTTACCCAGACTTGCCATTGCTTCTATTCTAGACTATAAGACCTGGCAGGAGGATGAGTATAGCGTCGTTCTAAACTAGCTTTAGAAGTCCACGTGTATATGACTCTGCCAGAGGGTTGCTGTCACGTCCCAAAGTACGGAACATGACCGGCACTTAAACTACGGACGTCTCGAGGCGTACGTAATCTAAGTAAGCCGAAAACCCAGAAAACCAAACCAAGAAAAGTAGTAGAGTGAAGGAAAACCAATTTAAATCAAGTAGTTTTAATAGCATAAGCCGAATTATGCGTTTAAAAAAACATCAAATATTTCCTGAAAATTTCGGCAGAGTCTCCTTTGTAAATACCGGCCCCCAAACGGGATACAACATGAATAGTATACGAAATCAAAAAAAGGGCATCCCCAAGCGGGAGCTAGCTCTTCGTCAATCGACGGTCACAACCCCACAAGCAATATAATATACAACGCCAACGGCGAGGATTAAAATTCAAAGGAAACTCAAAACCACAAGAAAACCACAGAAATAGAACGCGCGACTCTAAGGTCGAAGGAATAATATCACTGGTCTCTATCTCAAAATAATAACATGTTTGGTTGATGGAACTTCTAGATACAACAGAATAATGATATACAAGATATATAATGGGGGTACGATACAAGTAAACCCACCTACTAGCAAATCACCGGAAGGAAACTATGCCCGCAAAGCCGTAAAGAAACCTGTATGGCAAACCTGCAAGAAACTGGGGCACAACGGGGGTGAGTTGCCAACTCGTGAATAGAAAAACATCTACGGAAAGAAATCGTATAAATAACGCAACCTGGGTCAATGATCATAATATAACCTCAAATATATGTAAAACATGCAGCCTATAACAATGGCTAGGGTAATATCTAACCGAGTGTGATCTCATGTGCCCGTGTCAGTGCCTCAGGTAGCAATATATCATATGGATGATGTATGAATGCATGAAACAGAATGCATGTACTGAATAAAACTGGTTTCATAAATCAGTGGGATTTCTGTATTTTAAAAGAAATGAGGTACCATATATGAAATCAGCATAAAACAGTGCCCAGCATCGATACAAAACAAGTGTTCAAATACCTCGATATCTCTGTGTCACAATCTATGTATCTCAAGTCTCAATCTCAATGTCTCAAGCACAATATCTAGGGCGCCGTCAGTCTAGACCGGCCCCTACCATCCATCTCAAGACCACGACGGTATCCTCCGGATATCCGACACGTCGGGTAATATCACCGGTAGGTAGTGCTCCCCTGCCAGGCTCACATCGTCATCATCACGCGCTTCTTGCCCCGGAGTACCTTACCGGGTCCACCATGTACCCGAAACGGTTCATCCGTCTCCTCGAATCGGGTCTCGAAATCCATACTGCACTTTTTATTTTAAAAGAGAGAAAAGGTTTATTTATGTTTTTGCGGTTTTCTTCCAAATCCAGAAAATCTCATGGAAATCCGAATCCGAAACCTCAATAACACGTAAAATAGTGAATATATGCATGAGAATCCATGAATGCGGCATAACAATGAATAACATTATGCATGAAGTAGCAGGTAATAACTACAATGTCTAAACTATTAGTTAACATGCTATGTCAAGCAATAATATTTTCTAAGGTGTACGTGACATGGCAATTACCGATGAAGATGTGTGAGAGCCGGCAAGTAAGTGTACGTGGCACATACGCATCATCGGTAATGGTGCTGGTGTCCTAACAGCATGATATCAATAATGGAGTATGAAACATAATATAAGCATGCGATGCGAAGCGAACTACAATAAGGAGCGGGAGCTGAATACTAGACGCAACTATAACTAATCTGCATTAATCTAATATAAGTCCTGCAAATAGTTCCTTTTGAAATAACACGAATCATGGGGTTTTGAAAATAGGGGCCACGGTGTTTTTATGAAAAGATACGTCTTTTGAAATATCCGTAGGATCCCTTGGGCTCTCTTTTAAAATACCCACGATTCGTTAGTTTTGAAATAGGTAAGAATCGAATCTAATCTAACTACTAAACTAAACTAAAGGCTAAGCTAACAAGCTGGACTACAGGTAAGGAAACCGCCTATCATCTGAGTGGATACATATAGATACCTGTATATGTATAGACGGTGATCCCGCCTCAATAATATCATATCCATAACCAGACATCCCAAGTCAAGAGTGCGGATCAATCATCAAAATATAGCTCGTACATAAATCCGTCGTACGGCATCCCCAAATCTGGGTACGGGTCAATATCACATTCATCATACTATTCACCTGGTATCCTCTTTATCAAATATCATGATCGGGGTACTGATTTACGTCTAGTACAATACTGATACCGCCTAAGTATGCATGGACGTGTGTGAAACACTACGTCAAGGACCCGCTACAACGTCATGTCGTATCTCAAATACGAATCCTGCCATACCACCGAAGTCACAATCTCAATACAAATCTCATCGACTCATCTCAAACCTAAGCCTTAAATTCGTATGTGAACCCATAGTCCCATACCCATGTGAACACATAACTATATATCCCGTATAAGCATAAATGAAAGAAGAAAGTATGCAAGTATGGGTTGGTGTATGCATGCGTAGTGCGACCACTACTCTAGGGTTTCGGGACACTAAATCATCCAAGAAAACCAAATATCCATATTATCATCAATATACTGAAACAATATATAAACAATATATATATGTATGTATACGTATTCGTATACATCACCACGAACTGCGGGGGAGCTATACGCCATCCACCCGACTTCTCCCCGTAGATATAAATCTACTCACCTGGTCCTCGCTTGCCGGTGCCGATGCCGCCACGCGCTTGCTTGTCGTCTCGAAGTCCACATGGGGTACCTACATATCATAACGCACCGTATCGCATTAAAATCCGACTCATGACCAAAACGACGCACGAATCCCACATAGGTCAAAACCTATGGTTGCTTCACAAATCGACCCAAAAACCCTCGATGTCGGCGTACAAACACCAAACCATCGAGAAAGCTCCCAACACACTCATTTGTACAATTAAAAGCACTAATTATAATATAAAATAGCTTAAAATTCACAAAAACCCCAATTTTACTTAAAAGGTCATTTTTCCGAAAATCTAGCAAGCTCAAATCACCGTTTTTGTACAAAACTCGATGTATAGACGAATCTAGAGGCCACAATATTCACTAAATATCTTAAATAAGTCAAAAAAAATGATTCCCATAATTTAATCTCATTAAATTCCATAAACCCCAAAAACCTAGTTTACAAATTATCCAATTTTAACAATTTTCAAGCAAAAATTCTCGATTTAAGAATTAAGCTTAGATTTGCATAACCTAAGGTATTAAACCACTCATTATAATGTTAATAATGCTATGAAACCATAATTATATTTTTAAACCAAATTATTAGACTAATTATAAAAACCTAGTTAGCAATTAGCAAAGTTATCACAATTTTAAATTAACAAATTAGCAAATAGCAACTAACTTAGATTTTGCATACAACTACATATTAATCTCCTCATTACAACCATAAACAAATGATAAAAACCTCACTTGATCACAAACCCTAATCATTAATTCAAAACCCTTCTTTTGAATTTTAATTCAAGCACCTAGAACTAATTAAAAAAAAACTAATTAAGCTAACATGAAACAATTAGCACAATTTAAGAAAAGGTTAGAATTATACCTCATGATCAAGAGATCAAATATGAAAATCAAGCCTCTAAAATGCCAACTTGCTCCTTAGATCCATGCAAGAATAGCAAATGAAAAATGGGTAGGAGTTGGATTTTGATTTTGCTTTGATTTTTGTGTGTTTTTCTTGGATTTTTGAGTGAGGTGTTTTGCATGAAAAATGAAGAATTTTGAGAGAGGAGGGGGCTGCTGTTCTGCAGGCTCAGCAGCAAGAGGAGAAGAGGGAAAATGTGAGTCTGGGGGGAATTCTAAGTCAAAGAAATCATGCCTCACATATTGCACCCATACTTGTTTCTTTATTAGTTTCTTTTCTTTCTTTTCTTCTTTTTTTTTTCCTTCAAGTTTATGAGGAAAGAAATGAGGACATGGGTAATTGGACAGCAAGTGGTTTGGCCACTTGAGGAAATATGTGAAATGAGTGGGTATGTGAACACAAAAAAAAAAGATAAACACCATACCTCAATTTCTAATTTATTTATTTTCGTAATTTAAGCCTTTTTCTATCATATTTTCTAAAACCGTTTTGACAATTTCATTTCATTTCAAAAGCCACATGTTTAAAATTTGTTTAATGTCTTATGATGCACAAAATTTGTTTCAACTCATTCCAGTTTGTAATTTTCCCTAATTAAATGTATTAGTGACGGCTTAAAATAATATTAAAATAATTTTTTTTTCAGAAAATTTGAAATTTCGCCAGTGGCTCAATAAACACCAAATACTAGCAATTACATTGCTAGAATATGTATATTTAATTTTTATAATAAGATATTTTTATTTTGACTTTTTACGGAAAACCTCCTAATTTTACCGATTTCCCGAAATTTCACCGAAACGATTATTAAAACGCTACAATCTTCCCCCCTTAAAGAAATTCGGTCCCCGAATTTAAATTAAAAATCCTCCCAAATACTAAAACATCTAAGCTAAATCATCAAGTCGTCGGGGTTCCGAAATCAGAAATACATAAAACAAATCGTAGCGCAGCGCATGCGCATGAAAAATGAGCATATAACTCAAAATCAAAACTCCGTCAAGCATCCCGCAATCATCGGAGTCATGGTGAAGACACAATGTCTAAATCCAAAATGAAAATCAATATGATATACATCATTAAAACATCTGGAAGCAATGAATGCCAAATCTTCTTCAAAACGCTGTGCGATGCTCCCAGCACTGCACAGTGGCGGGCGTCTATTGTAAGAAAATAACTACATATATATATATATCCTTTGTTTAATATGCACGTCCCGCCGTTTGAAAGCAATTTCAGAAGGGTTTCCTTTATAAAATGTTTCCTGTCATCTCGGTCACGTAGGTAAATACTGAGACTATAGAACTTCTTTGGAAATCCCTTCGATAATTATCAATGCATACAAAAATATACTCAGGTACTGTCCTATGACTAGTCCTGCTAAGTACTAAACCAAATAGCAAACATCATAAAATATACTGCTCGAACAAAAATCAGTCCCAAATATATATATGAATTCCATGTGCTTCTGGTGCGCACGGAAATCGAAATCCGTGAATGTGCCATACATATGCACAGAAACAACATCTAAGTGCATCGGGTGTGCACGAAACATCTGTCAAGGGCAACAGGTGTGCCTGACAGCAAAACAGGTGCATCTGACATGCATGAAGAATCTCGATTTAGTGCATCTGGTGTGCACCAAAATCGCATCTCAAGACATGCGCTCAACATGCGTGAAAACCCAAAACCAGGGGCATCCATCATGCACGAAATCATGAAATCCAATATCAAGCGCCGAACATGCGCAAAATCAAATCAGGTGCACAAGGTGCACAAAACAAATATCGAGTATCACAATTGAAATCGAAGTCCAGTGCATCTAAGTGCACCAAAGGCGTATCACTGCACTCCAAGCATATATAAACTATACAGAGTGCAGGAACCAAATCGTGTGCGTGCATACGCACAAAATCAACTCAAATGTCTAAAACCGTAAAATCACAACCACGTGAAACCAAAGCACGAAAACGATATCAAGTGCAACACTGTGCAAAGATCGTAAATCCTCAATCATCAAAATCAAATCTTGCGAATAAATCACCCAAAACCATCGAAATCAATAATGGCGGAATAGTACCGCTCAAGTGCATCCTCTAAGAATCTCGGGCCAACTATCGCGGTCACTAGAGGGACGTCTCGTCGATGATCATGAACTCTGGCCTGCTAGTGTACGTAACAATGACCACTCCTGGGTCGAGGTCTTCACTGTGAATTACCAATCTCTCGGTCCATCGGCTTATCGGCCCTGTCAGGTGTGCAAACGGGGATGATCCCGTTCTGGCACTTCTCTGGACATCTTTCGGTCAATCATCGCGACCACTCGTAAGACAGCATATCACTGGCGTCGGCCTCTAGCTCTCTGAATGTACGTGACCCATCTGATCCTGGGTGCAAGTATCATTGCAGCAGAGTCCTGGAAGGAATCCTGCTCACGGTCTCTTCCATGTCTCGTCTCTGCCAACTGTTCGGAAGTCATTGTCCTTTCCTATATCTGCATCTTGCTCTGGAACGGCTGCACACCCATCGCGACTCCTTCTGGAAGGTATATCCAGTACTCTGCCACGGCATGCACATTGCATCTCTGATGTCGGCGGAGGGAAACGTCATCATATCCAGATCTTGTATGATCCTCTTACTCCATTTTCTCTAATGTTGACTGCTTCGGACTCGTCTCATCGTGGCTGCATGGACTGAGCTCCAACGGCTATCCTCGTATCGGGAGTCTCCCAAGAAATGCATCTCACCACCTAACATCCGAATTAAGTCGAACCATCCAATCGATTGTCAAAACCTCATAATCCCCCAAGGGCTCAACATCTTGGGCACAGTTTAATAGTATCGAGTACATACCACAGCATCGGTGGTCCAGCCGTAGAAGGGTAAACCCAACCCTCACTAATGGCGCCGCAGAACTGCCGCAAACCCTAAGGTTCAAAGGCTTTCATACGGTCATTAAGTCGAGTTAGGGTTTCATTCTTCTAGAGGGACCATAGAATTGCCTGCATGTCTTTCCAAATACTTTAAACTTGGAATAGTAGGTTGCTGACATTCGATCGTCTCTGTCGACTCCCAACGTCTCCGCGTGAAGTCGTCTCTAGCTGGAATCAATCTATCTGATGACCTCGCATCGGGGTAGTGAACGAACCACCTGTCCTAGTCATTCATCATCGGGTGACTAGCGACCTTCTATCATCTCTTAGTACAACTCGTACTGTAATAGCTCCAACATCTGGGGCGATATCTCGTCGTTCGCAGCAATAACTAGCTCACTCGTCTGCACGCTGAACAGTGCCTCAAACATCATGAATAAGCAATACACCAACGGTCATCAAAATCTGGTTGGCCTCTATCATTGGCTCGATCCTCTGGTACTGATCGGCACGTCCGAGAAATCTCGTACAGCGATCTATCCAAACGCTCGTGGCGTGAAAACACAACAAAAAGACACATCTCTGCAATCGTGTGTCCCCGGAATTACGCCCTGGTCTGTCCTCGTTCGTAACGAGCCCGTGCTGACCGCAACTCTAGCCGTAGCTCTCCCTGCCCGTAATCGTGGCAGCAAAACCATAACTGGTACCGATGAGGCTAGATCAGGAATGAATATAATACTGAACAAAGAAATGTACATCCTAAGGCTTCTTAAGTGGAGTGGCGTATCGTAAGTATGCCGCGGAACATACCCACGGTACGTCACTCTACTTTAGTCACCTATTCCATCAACCAAGGGTCATCCTACGCTCCGAAGGTAAAACCTAATGCTCTGATACCAACTTTGTCACGTCCCGAAGTACGAAACATGACCGTCACTTAAACTACGGACGTCTCGAGGCGTACGTAATCTAAGTAAGCCGAAAACCCAGAAAAACCAAACCAAGAAAAGTAGTAGAGTGAAGGAAAACCAATTTAAATCAAGAAGTTTTAATAGCAAAATCTGAATTATGCGTTTAAAAAAAACATCAAATATTTCCTGAAAATTTCGGCAGAGTCTCCTTTGTAAATACCGGCCCCTAAACGGGATACAACATGAATAGTATACGAAATCAAAAAAAGGGCATCCCCAAGAGGGAGCTAGATCTTCGTCAATCGACGGTCACAACCCCACAAGCAATATAATATACAACGCCAACGGCGAGGATTAAAATTCAAAGGAAACTCAAAACCACAAGAAAACCACAGAAATAGAACGCGCGACTCTAAGGTCGAAGGAATAACATCACTGGTCTCTATCTCAAAATAATTACATGTTTGGTTGATGGAACTTCTAGATACAACAGAATAATGATATACAAGATATATAATGGGGGTACGATACAAGTAAACCTACCTACTAGCAAATCACCCGAAGAAAACTATGCCCGTAAAGCCGTAAAGAAACCTGTATAGCAAACCTGCATGAAACTGGGGCACAACGGGGGTGAGTTGCCAACTCGTGAATAGAAAAACATCTACGGAAAGAAATCGCATAAATAACGCAACCTGGGTCAATGATCATAGTATAACCTCAAATATATGTAAAACATGCAGCCTATAACAATGGCTAGGGTAATATCTAACCGAGTGTGATCTCATGTGCCCGTGTTAGTGCCTCAGGTAGCAATATATCATATGGATGATGTATGAATGCATGAAACAGAATGCATGTACTGAATAAAACTGGTTTCATAAATCAGTGAGATTTCTGTATTTTAAAAGAAATGAGGTACCATATATGAAATCAGCATAAAACAGTGCCCAGCATCGACACAAAACAAGTGTTCAAATACCTCGATATCTCTGTGTCACAATCTATGTACCTCAAGTCTCAATCTCAATGTCTCAATCACAATATCTAGGGCGCCGTCAGTCCAGACCGGCCCCTACCATCCATCTCAAGACCACGACGGTATCCTCCGGATATCCGATGCGTCGGGTAATATCACCGGTAGGTAGTGCTCCCCTGCCAGGCTCACATCGTCATCATCACGCGCTTCTTGCCCCGGGGTACCTTACCGGGTCCACCATGTACCCGAAACGGTTCATCCGTCTCCTCGAATCGGGTCTCAAAATCCATCAGCAAACTCATGGTGGACGACTCATACGTCATGGGAAAACCGCACTTTTTATTTTAAAAGAGAGAAAAGGTTTATTTATGTTTTTGCGGTTTTCCTCCAAATCCAGAAAATCTCATGGAAATCCGAATCCGAAACCTCAATAACACGTAAAATAGTGAATATATGCATGAGAATCCATGAATGCGGCATAACAATGAATAACAGTAAGCATGAAGTAGCAGGTAATAACTACAATGTCTAAACTATTAGTTAACATGCTATGTCAAGCAATAATATTTTCTAAGGTGTACGTGACATGGCAATTACCGATGAAGATGTGTGTGAGCCGGCAAGTAAGTGTACGTGGCACATACGCATCATCGGTAATGGTGCTGGTGTCCTAACAGCATGATATAAATAATGGAGTATGAAACATAATATAAGCATGCAATGCGAAGCGAACCACAATAAGGAGCGGGAGCTGAATACTAGACGCAACTATAACTAATCTGCATTAATCTAATATAAGTCCTGCAAATGGTGCCTTTCGAAATAACACGAATCATGGGGTTTTGAAAATAGGGGCCACGGTGTTTTTATGAAAAGATACGTCTTTTGAAATATCCGTAGGATCCCTTGGGCTGTCTTTTAAAATACCCACGATTCGTTTGTTTTGAAATAGGTAAGAATCGAATCTAATCTAACAAGTAAACTAAACTAAGGGCTAAGCTAACAAGCTGGACTACAGGTAAGGAAACCGCCTATCATCTGAGTCGATACATATACATACATGTATATGTATAGTCGGTGATCCCGCCTCAATAATATCATATCCATAACCAGACATCCCAAGTCAAGAGTGCGGATCAATCATCAAAATATAGCTCGTACGTAAATCCGTCGTACGGCATCCCCAAATCTGGGTACGGGTCAATATCACATTCATCATACTATTCACCTGGTATCCTCTTTATCAAATATCATGATCGGGGTACTGATCTACGTCTAGTATAATACTGATACCGCCTAAGTATGTATGGATGTGTGTGAAACACTACGTCAAGGACCCGCTACAACGTCATGTCGTATCTCAAATATGAATCCTGCCATACCACCGAAGTCACAACCTCAATACAAATCTCATCGACTCATCTCAAACCTAAGCCTCAAATTCGTATGTGAACCCATAGTCCCATACCCATGTGAACACATAACTATATATCCCGTATAAGCATAAATGAAAGAAGAAAGTATGCAAGTATGGGTTGGTGTGTGCTTGCGTAGTGCGACCACTACTCTAGGGTTTCGGGACACTAAATCATCCAAGAACACCAAATATCCATATTATCATCAATATACTGAAACAATATATAAACAATATATATATGTGTGTATACGTATTCGTATACATCACCACGAACTGCGGGGGTGCTATACGCCATCCACCCGACTTCTCCCCGTAGATATAAATCTACTCACCTGGTCCTCGCTTGCCGGTGCCGATACCACCACGCGCTTGCTTGTCGTCTCGAAGTGCACATGGGATACCTACATATCATAACGCACCGTATCGCATTAAAATCTGACTCATGACCAAAACGACGCACGAATCCCACATAGGTCAAAACCTATGGTTGCTTCACAAATCGACCCAAAAACTCTCGATGTCGGCGTACAAACGCCAAACCATCGAGAAAGCTCCCAACACACTCATTTGTACAATTAAAAGCACTAATTATAATATAAAATAGCTTAAAATTCACAAAAACCCCAATTTTACTTAAAAGGTCATTTTTCCAAAAATCTAGCAAGCTCAAATCACCGTTTTTGTACAAAACTCGATATATAGACGAATCTAGAGGCCACAATATTCACTAAATATCTTAAATAAGTCAAAAAAAATGATTCCCATAATTTAATCTCATTAAATTCCATAAACCCCAAAAACCTAGTTTACAAATTATCCAATTTTAACAATTTTCAAGCAAAAATTCTCGATTTAAGAATTAAGCTTAGATTTGCATAACCTAAGGTATTAAACCACTCATTATAATGTTAATAATGCTATGAAACCATAATTAGATTTTTAAACCTAATTATTAGACTAATTATAAAAACCTAGTTAGCAATTAGCAAAGTTATCACAATTTTAAATTAACAAATTAGCAAATAGCAACTAACTTAGATTTTGCATACAACTACATGTTAATCTCCTCATTACAACCATAAACAAATGATAAAAACCTCACTTGATCACAAACCCTAATCATTAATTCAAAACCCTTCTCTTGAATTTTAATTCAAGCACCTAGAACTAATTAAAAAAAACTAATTAAGCTAACATGAAACAATTAGCACAATTTAAGAAAAGGTTAGAATTATACCTCATGATCAAGAGATCAAATATGAAAATCAAGCCTCTAAAATGCCAACTTGCTCCCTAGATCCATGCAAGAATAGCAAATGAAAAATGGGTAGGAGTTGGATTTTGATTTTGCTTTGATTTTTGTGTGTTTTTCTTGGATTTTTGAGTGAGGTGTTCTGCATGAAAAATGAAGAATTTTGAGAGAGGAGGGGGCTTCTGTTCTGCAGGCTCAGCAGTAAGAGGAGAAGAGGGAAAATGTGAGTGTGGGGGGAATTCTAAGTCAAAGAAATCATGCCTCACATATTGCACCCATACTTGTTTCTTTATTAGTTTCTTTTCTTTCTTTTCTTCTTTTTTTTTCCATCAAGTTTGTAAGGAAAGAAATGAGGACATGGGTAATTGGACAGCAAGTGGTTCGGCCACTTGAGGAAATATGTGAAATGAGTGGGTATGTGAACACAAAAAAAAAAGATAAACACCATACCTCAATTTCTAATTTATTTATTTTCGTAATTTAAGCCTTTTTCTATCATATTTTCTAAAACCATTTTGACAATTTCATTTCATTTCAAAAGCCACATGTTTAAAATTTGTTTAATGTCTTATGATGCACAAAATTTGTTTCAACTCATTCCAGTTTGTAATTTTCCCTAATTAAATGTATTAGTGACGGCTTAAAATAATATTAAAATAAAATTTTTTTCAGAAAATTTGAAATTTCACCAGTGGCTCAATAAACACCAAATACTAGCAATTACATTGCTAGAATATGTATATTTAATTTTTATAATAAGATATTTGTATTTTGACTTTTTACGGAAAACCTCCTGATTTTACCGATTTCCCGAAATTTCACCGAAACGATTTTCAAAACGCTACAGTTGCTGTAGTCAGGGGAGCAGTGGAAGCATAGAAGGCAAGTAGCTTATGTTTATTTATAGACTAAAGTAGGTATAGCGGAAATAGATCATCTATTTTTGATGTGACAGTCATAGGTTTTGACTTCATCAGAATAGGAGATGTATCTGGTAAGAAGGTAGTAGAGAGTGATGTCCAGGTATTGGGATGACATGCACTTGATAGAAAGGGATATTCCTATACTACGATCGGTTATACTTTGGTTGTCACACAGTTGTTTCTCCACATAGGATATAGAAATAATATCAAGTTTCCTGGTTACTAGATCTATGTTTTTAGATCTAGATTTGGGAAGTATCCCAATTTGGGTACTTTGACATTATTCTAAAGATATTTTAGAACGGACGACTCCTGGCATGGTGGTGAACCTGCAGGTGATGGGGTCAACCTCTCTAAAGGTGTCTTACAGACTAAAGGGGAGAGGGATCTACATGATTAACATATCATTTACTTAGGCAATTGAGTTAATCATGAAATGTCAAGTACCACACCAGATATTACTTTTGCACTAGATGCAATATGCAAATATATTAATCCAATCCTGGAGAAACATTGGGAAGCAGTTATTAAACATAAGTGAATGTTCTTGGGAAATGATTACGGCAGCCTCCTTCGGGAGACGGTTATCATTTCAGGCTTCCAAGATGACCTGGATGACAGAGTGACTGATAGAGTTATAGTTTTTCGCTCTTTTGAGGGACAGTATGTTGGACAGGTGGTCCAAGCGGATATTGAGGAAAGGCAAGGCATAGGATACTGATTAAATTCAGTGGACGATACAGTCTAAATAGTTTGCTGGATTTGGAGTTCAATTGTGAACTGGGTCCCATCAGATATCCAGACAAATTTTAAGGGAAGTATTGCTCATTTCGGGAGATAGTTTTCTCCGCGAAGTTGAGATTAAGAGAGATACAGAAAGAAACATTGGAGCGGATCCACTCACTAAGGCTATTTCTCGAACGCAATCATTTTCGCAAACAGGCTTTGCGAAACTGATTAGCAGAGAAGTTGGGTGTTCGGTATCACACGGGCTGTGAGTATGCGACTGTTCATACCATAATATTGCATTATTATATTCCCCATTCTTATGCATTTTATGAATAAACAGGTGCTTTTGACGCATGTCTGCTACATAGTACAGGTTACAGGTTCTTAGAGCAAAAACAGTGAAAAAGATAAAAGACAATGCAAAAGTGAGACTACGACCAATAAATAGAAGGATCTTGATCAAGCCTACACAAAGATCAGTTCACAAAGAACAAGGCAACACAAGGTCCAAGATTTCGAGGCAACACAAGGTCCAAGGTTTCGAAGCAACGGTAAAAGTCCACTGCAATTGTTCACTGGGAGATCTGGAAGAAAGCTAGAAGCAAATTTGAGAAAAGTACTAAAGAAACAGGAAGTACAAAAAGCCCAGAGACAGCCTAGAAAAGTGCAAATTTCAAGACCAATATTGTGCCGCGGAACCGCGTCCAAACCCTGGCTGCGGCCACGGTTCCGCGGCCGTCTAGAGCACGTAGGGAATAAAAATTTTACCAAAATTTAGAGGCGGCGCTGACTAGTCTTCCTAGGGGTATTTTTGTAAAAGCACACACGCGGCAATTGTAAACCTAGGGTTTTCTATGTCCTATAAATAGAGACCCAATTCCTTGTATTAGTTCATGCCTTCCTTCATTAATAAAATTCAGATTTCTTTGGAGAGCATCAATTTGTAAGTTCTTAATTTATTTTTCTGCCCTAGGTAATTTCTATTCTTGCCCTAGTTTAGATTTAATTCCTTGCCTTAAGTTAAATTTATTATCTGCCCTAGTTAGATCTTTAATTCCTTGCCCTAGATAAATGTTCTTCAATTCCATAATGAGTGAGTAGTCTCCTCGCATGTTAGGGTATGTTTTGGGGACGGTTTGAGAGATGAAGATCTCCGATGAAAGTTTTAGAATCACAATCAAGTGTGTTGAATTCTGGCGTGACACTTTTTGAGATTGAAACGTTCAATCAGACCTTCGATGAAAGTTTCGAAGATATTTTCGCCGACGAACCCGCATTCTTAAACGATACGGATTTTGTGATTAATCAACCTCCACTCGAAGAAGTAGAACCCCTAAATTTCTTTTTCCCCTCCGCCATTCTCCTCCACCGAGACCGTCTACCGTTTTTATCTCCACACGGTCTCGTGTGCTTCTTATTTCTTTTCTTTCCACTCCATTCTTTCACCAACCCAACCATTATCACGATAGAATTTTTGAATGGTTGGTGCTAACTTTTGGTCTACGTAAGGCCTTGTATAGTTTGATTTTTCTCCTCCCTAACTCTGAACTTTAACGATGTTTTACTTAAGCTTGGGGGGAACCTTGTTGTATATATATTCTGTTTTTCTTTTAATAATAATAAAAAAAATTATAAATAAATAAATAGGGGAGTGCCGACATTTTGACCCTCTTGGTGTGGCATGACAGTGAGGACACTGTCAAGTTTAAGTTTGGGGGTGTTCTCGGTAAGCCATCTGCCTTCGCATTCATATGTACATTTTTGCATTTTGCATTAACTATTTTAAAACCCATAAAAAATTGAAAATTTTAAAAATTATAAAAAATTAATGTATTCAATTTTGGCCGTAGTTGACTTAAGTTTGACAAATAGGTTAACTGGCTAGGAGCAACTAGATCTTAGACTTAGTAAATTAAAAACCCTAAAAATAACCTTCCTTAAAGTTTAACGGTAGAAAGTATATGTCTTTATAGTTTATTTAGAAATAGGCAAATTTTGAGTTCATTTCTTGGGCTAAGTCAAAACAAAGGAAAAGTTTTGATATTTTTATTAGAGTATAAGTTTGAAAAATAGTTCCTAGCTTAAGTCTAAATTCTGAAAATGTATACCCTACAAATTGCACAAACACGCACCTTGAAACCTGGAATAGTAGAGGAGACCTTGAAATGCTCTTGTCTAAAGTCCTTAGTACGAAAAAAATAGAATAAAAAATACAAGTGTGAATAAACAAAAAAATGAACGCTGGTTTTTGTAATTACTTAAGTCTGCAAAAATAGAAAAATATTTAGCGAGGGTGCTTCATCACCTAGTGCCTTAGACCAACTGGTTTGGGAGTCACTGCTAAAGCCTTAGGTGTTACAAGACTAGAAATTACGCTTTAAAGTGCAAACGCATTTTGTAATCGGTCGTTGGTACCTCAAGAAGTATTAACAATCGCATGAAGGACGTGTAAGCAAAATTCATTTAAAAATTCACCAATTAAGAAGTGCTTTGGACAACGGACAAGAGTATGATTGCTTGATTTGAATTTCCAAGTGTAGGGGTGACTTATTCACACACGTAGGGGTATGTGATTGGGGTTTAGATAAGAGATAGGAATGAAGAATAGGACTTGTATCTTTAATAGAGATGATAAAAATTCCTAAGTTGAGATAGAACCCTAGAAGGAAAACTTAAAAGATGCCGAAAGCTAAGTAGGTCTGCAGAACATATATAATCTTAAGTTAAATGATAAGGGAGCGTGAAGAATACGGGTGGATAATTTACGAGTCGAAGATAATAGAATTCCTTATTAGAAAACCTAATTAGAGAATTAAAGTCAATGGGCCGAATTGATAGGATTTTGTGGGTAGTATCCGCTGAAAACCCTCAGGAGACAACACTCCTCCTACTAGGGACACCTAGAGGTTTAACGGCTTGTTGCACGAGCTCAGTGCAATCGCGATTCCTTGCGAAAGTGAGGTTAGGTTTTTGTCAAGAATAAAACTAGATTTGTTCGAGGACGAGCAAAAGATAAGTTTGGGGGTATTTGTTCATACCATAATATTGCAATATAATATTCCCCATTCTTATGTATTTTACGAATAAGCAGGTGCTTTTGACCCATGTCTGCTACATAGTACAGGTTATAGGTTCTTGGAGCAAAAACAGTGAAAAAGATAAAAGACAATGCAAAAGTGAGACTACGACCAACAAATAGAAGGATCTTGATCAAGCCTACACAAAGATCAGTTCACAAAGAATAAGGCAACGCAAGGTCCAAGATTTCGAAGCAACGGTAAAAGTCCCCTGCAATTATTCACTGGGAGATCTGGAAGAAACCTAGAAGCAAATTTGAGAAAAGTACTGAAGAAACAGGAAGTACAAAAAGCCCAGAGCTAGCCCAGAAAAGTGCATATTTCAAAACCAATATTGGGCCGCGGAACCGCGGCCAAACCCTGGCTGCGGCCGCGGTTCCGCGGCCGTCTAGAGCACGGAGGGAATAAAAATTTTACCAAAATTCAGACGCAGCGTTGACTAGTCTTCCTAAGGGTATTTTTGTAAAAGCACACATGCGGCAATTGTAAACCTAGGGTTTTCTATGTCCTATAAATACAGACCCAATTCCTTGTATTAGTTCTTGCCTCCCTTCATTAATAAAATTCAGATTTCTTTGGAGAGCATCAATTTGTAGGTTCTTAATTTATTTTTCTGCCTAGGTAATTTCTATTCTTGCCCTACTATAGATTTAATTCCTTGCCTTAGGTTAAATTTATTATCTGCCCTAGTTAGATCTTTAATTCCTTGCCCTAGATAAATGTTCTTCAATTTCCTAATGATTGAGTAGTCTCCACGCTTGTTAGGGTTAGTTTTTGGGATGGTTTGAGAGATGAAGATCTCTCACCCCTTTCTTGCCTATCACCCGTAATTAATAGGACTCCATGCATACATGCACATACCGCTCCTTACGGCACCCTGTCCCATGAGCTAGCGGTGATACCGTAGTATAAAGGCCCGGTTGTGCGTGTTTTCCATGGAGGTTAGGGTAAGGATTGATAAAGGAAGGACAAGAAGCTAGAGGAAGAAACATCTTCCCAAATGGTTATAATCCCCTCTATTAATAATTACCATAACTCCTAACAGATCTTAATATGTGTATAGAAAGCGGTGAGATTTATTGACTTTCCAAACTTAACCTAAACCTAACCCTAGAAAGATTTAAATCTAGATTAATTTAGTTTTTAGATTCAATCAATCCGTTCACACCATTCGGAATTAACTCATAAGAGCTATTAGGAAATTCACAACACCCTGTGGACCGACCCATACTCACCGGATAGCTACCAAGCGATGCCATTCTTCATTTCGGTTACTAAATATTTTTGAGATAAATTAGCAACATAGCAATAATTGGCCTTAAGTGTAAGTGGTAGATTGTTGGCTATAGTGCCCTCAATGCAATTATCATAGTCACGGACTTGTGATTATGATGATTGAGGCAGGACCTATACCGATAAAACAGTCTTACTTAAGATGATAGTATGCTATCTGGTTTATCTTTATCATCATGTACGTGTTGATAGAGCCTATAGGATTCTTGCTTGACTGCCAGCATTATGATGGCGATCATATATGTGGGAGCTGAGGCCTATAAGCACATCCTTAAATGTCCCTAGTCGTAGGAGTATCGAGACCGAGAATCGATACTCCAGTGTAGACTAGTGTATACTGATCGAGACCCCGACGAGGGACGGTGGCCAGGTCTCACAAGCCATTGGTGTTAGTTTGTTCACCTAATATAGTATACAGGTGCTCATTGGGTTATAAGTACACTGGACGGACTCGCCGGGAAACCGCTAGTTGGTATTATACTTATTGTCAGATAGCAGTTCCCTGGTGACATAAGTACAGGTTAGTCTGTCGACCCAAGATCGTTATTTGTCTCATGTGAGTTCCTATTGTGCTTTGATTACTACCCTACCATGGCTTAAAGGAGTCGTGCAAACAGGTTTTAGTTGGGTACAGTCCCGAGCCACATGGAGGCAGTGATCGGATCGTCGGGGATTCATCTCTCCCGGTATTAGGGGTTGATGTCGCGTTGTGTACAGATGGCCATCACCATAAATCCGTGGCCACGGTGGACAAGAATTATCGATCCAGGATCGATGGTCTTAAGTGGTGTTGGGGTTTCATACCGACACTAAATGTCGCGTTGTTAGGGGTCTGAATTTTTCCACCCCCTTAGACTCAATATGCGATACTCTTAGACGAACAGACCGGACTGTACAGATATTGTCACTGTCAGGCTCAGTAGTGGTTCTGCATGAGTTTGCTCGTCGGCCTCCCTTTCGCTCAATACCTGGGTAGCCGTTACGTACAGCTAGTGCCGCTGACGTGCTTGTGGTTAAACCCACTGCCAGCGTATTGACGAGTCTTTAGAGTCCCATACAGAGGGTTTCCCTGGTTCTGGAGAAATGATGTTGTAGCCGTATTGGATACGTGCACGGTTCCGATCGATTAGTGTACTTTGTACCAGAACATTCGATCGGACAATTGATAGTACTAGCCGACTCGGACTTGAGCCGGATTATTAAATCTGGTATTAATTTAATAATTTACGTATATGTATTTCGATACGTATATTCTAGTATTATATTCTATGTGTTATTCTATCTCATTATGTATTCGTATTTCGGTACGAATGCAGATATATTTACAGTAGAATGCAATCCGTATTTTTTACCGGATAACATTCTAGAAGGTGCTACCTCATTTCTTGATTTGACCATTTTATTAAAATGGTAAATGAGGTGGAAATTGCATGAGGAGGTATGGTGACAACCATGCTTGCAATAGTGCACATAAATGAATTCTTAATTCATTTGTGTTCACTATTCAAGCATGAGAGGAATTTAAAATTGGAAAAAGGCTTTTAACAAAACCATGGGTGCTAATTTCTTTTTCAAGTAAGAGTTCATTTTTGAAGCATGAAGGTTTTGTTCATTGTTTTTTCCTTCTTGAGCTCCTCATTCACCATGAGCTTCACCTTCCTCTAGCTTTCTTTCTTTTACTTCCAGCTTCAAGTTTTTGAGATAGCTAACACTAAGAAACATTCACACTACATCCTAGGCTCTCTATGGTAGCATCCTAGAGACCCTAGTTGCTCCATAAGCATCATATCGTGGAGCTAGAGCAAGAGTTGCATCCCTCAGGTGGATCATCGGAGATGAAGGAAGACCGGCGACCAAACCACATCAAGGAACCGCTAGGAGCTTGGAATGAAGTCCGAAGGACACGGATCAACTCGGTATAATGATTCAAACTCTTAGTTTAGCTTGCTAGTTCAGGGTTTAAGGTCGATCCGGGATTCGGGTAATTGTAGCGCCAGTTTAGAAATTTTTGTTCCGCATTTTGGCCGCGTTTTGATGGCCGGGGCGCTGCCGCTACCCTACATTTTCAATTACAAACACACCTAAAGCCGAAGCCACAACTTGCCTCTGGTCCTGGTTCTTGGCAATCCAAGCTTTGCAATCTTTCTTCCAATAGCTTTTCCTACGACAGTGGAAGCACTCGTCCTTTGCCACTATCGGCACCGCAACCTTTTCCTTTCCCTTGGCTTCCACCTTACCAACACCACCTTTCGGTTTGGTAGCGGCCTTCTTCTTCCTTCCTTTGGCCCTTGCGTTAGACCAGGAAAAGGAAGCATTATGAACAAACATAGTGGGTGTTTCCCTTGCCTTCTGCAAGGTGCCCTCTGCACTCCTCAACATGTTAAGGAGTTCTGGAAGTTCAACTTCTTTATCTTGAATGTTGAAATTCAAGATAAACTGGGCGTAGGTGGAAGGAAGGGACTGAAGAACCAAGTCTGTGTACAGCACGTTCTCTAATGTTGTCCCGAGGTCTGCGAGCTCTTCAATATAGCCAATTATCTTAAGGACATATTCCCCTATTGATGATCTGACGGCCATCCTCGACTGAAACAAGTTCTTCGAGGTCTCGTATCTAGATATACGAGATTGCTCTCCATACAGTTCCTTGGTGTGGAGAAATATGGATTCTAGATCCATATTCTCGTGCCTTCTCTGATGTTCATTATTCATAGAGGCAAGCACGATGCACTTGGCCTTCGCGCAGTCTAACTTCCAGGCCTTGCGGATTTCCTTATCCGCGACACTGGATTCAGGACATGGGACGGCAGGGGCCTTAGTAGTAAGGACATACCCCAATTTGTCATAGGTAATAGCCATCTTGACATTCCGGAACCAATCTTTATAGTTCGACCCTGTCAAAATATTTTTATCTAATAATAACTTAAGGCCTGTCATGTTCTGGGTCGCTGCAATTAGGAGAGAGAGAGGAAACACTTTAGCATGATGCTCTTGCAAGTTTAGAGTGGTTTTTAGTTTATCTAAACAGGATGGCTCCCACTGTTTCTTGAATCCCTCCTCAAACCAAAAATGAAGAACTAGTCAGGACTATTCTTATTGTACAATACTTGCTTAACCGTTCAGCCAGGCAAGTGTCAGTACTTTGAGGGAGGTTTTACGACGCTTTCGCGAAGTTCCTTAATTAAATAACCTCTTTTCCCCTGACACCTTTCTCGATACCTACTTGGTTTATAGCATTGCTCGTTAAGTGAATGAATCTCCCGATGAATAGCATATACTCACAGTAGGATCGGGATCCAAATATCATCGTGTGATAAAGCTGAAGGAATCCTACCAAAATTATCACACTCCAAATGGTATGCAACTCTAGCAAATTTCAGTTTCTTTAGAAATTCCCGATGTGGATTTTTCCCCCATGCTCTTATGACCTTGGCGTTGGTCAAAATGTCATAAGTCACTTGTCAAGTTCTACCCATCATTATCTTGTTATTTTGAACCCATCCGTACATACCCCTGATGTTAGCCAAATGGTAGTATGACTGTCCCAAACCAACTCATCTATCTATACAACAGATGAATACACAGCAGCTACCAAGCACTATACGTTGGCGTTGGTCAAAATACATAGCTTGAATACTATTGAATATCCAAATGAAATGACGGAGGGCTAAGAATGGTTTTGTCGAAACCGTGAACGTAGTGAACTTGATATGATCGAAGGAACCTGATAGCTTTTAAAAGGAGTGGTTTAAGCTCCGCAATTAAAAAATCTGCTGTTTTAAAATTAACCGAGTGATTTCTTTTAAACTGTTCCAACGATTCAACTTTGGTTTATTTTCCTTGCATTAATATAATGCGTCCCATCATTTAACCTATCATTGCAGAAAACAACAAAAATACAACGTCCTCTTATGCTATCCGCATTCGCCACTGGGCCCCGTCATTCACCCATTAGGTTACTTAACTAACGACAGAGCGGGGGCTGGGCTAGCGCGGGTGCAAAACATAAGTAACACCTAATAGATATCATATATAGATATTGTACATTCGTCAGACGCAATAATAGGCATTCCAGATCACAGATGAATATTTTGGATTTTCTAGGAATCCGCGTTTCCTTTCACCCTGCAAAGAAAGACGGATTACACAGTTGCGATGAATAGCCAAACACTCACCCTAGACCCCTATAGGTACGGAAAACTACCCGCCTAGTACCCGAAGTGAAGCGGTCACCCTCAACGACGTGAGTAGGCCACTAAACACTTCAAAGTACCCGGTAGTTTGAGCTCCCTACCTTGGGTCTATCGTAGGAGTAGAAAACAGTAAATGAAATAATACAACGGTGGCTAAAACCACAACCCGGATGTGCCCCGCAAAAGAATATTACAACAAATTACAATTTACATTTGAATGAAAGAAACACTCGTCTCACATCCCTGACTATTCATTCACGACAATCCAACAAGTTCATATTCACAAACCAGTAAAAACCATTACAGAAATGTGCAACCCCCTGCTAACCGACATACTAGCACTTAGGGGAGGTTTATGAACACATTAATCACAACACAGATATAATCCAGTTAGCCAAAGTACTTAGAATATCGATCAAGTAACACATATGAATCTACTCCAAACAATTCTCTGTGCACTTAAAACCTGAGCAGAAACAAAACATCCCAGAAAATACACCTGTTGGCTATAGTGCCCTCAAGGCAATTATCATAGTCGTACGTATGTGATCATGATGATTGAGCGAGGACCTATACCGATAAAACGGTCTTACTCGAGATGATAGTATGCTATTTAGTTTGTTTTTATCATCATATGTTGATAAAGCCCATAGGATTCTTGCTTGACTGCCAGCATTGTGATGGCGATCACATACGTGGGAGCTGGGGTCTATAAGCACATCCTTAAATGTCCCTAGTCGTGGGAGTATCGAGACTGGGCATCGACACTCCAGTGTAGACTGATGTATACTTATCTAGACCCTGACGAGGGGCGGTGGCCGGTCTCACAAGCCATTGGTGTTAGTTGTTCACATAAGATAGTATACAGGTGCTCATTGGGTTATGAGTACACTGGACGGACTCGCCGGGAACATGCTAGTTGGTATTATACCTATAGTCAGATAGCAGTTCCCTGGTGACATGTGTACAGGTTAGTCTGTCGCCCTGAGATCATCATTTGTCTCGTGTGAGTTCCCACTGTGCTTTGATTACTACCCTACCACGGTTCAAAGGAGTCGAGCAAACAGGTTTTAGTAGTGTATAGTCTCGAGCCACATGGAGGCAGTGAGCGGGTCGTCGGGGATTCGTCTCTCCCGGTATTGGGGGTTGATGTCATGCATTGCACAGGTGGCCATCACTAGGAATCCTCGGCCGGGGTATGTGAGAATTACCAATCCAGGATCGATAGCTTCTCAGGTAGTGATGTAAGTCGATGTGCAACACCCCACGGCTTGAGGGGAGGCGGAAATATGAAAAACGATCTTGTTCTTTGCTTAAACATCGACTAACCGCAAGAATCGAAGCTAAACTATAACTAACAAGAAACCATAGAAGAGTTAACTACTATGATAAGTGATTATACCTAAAGATCCGAGTCTTTTGACTTGTCGTTCTCCACGTCCTCTCCGGCCTTCTCTATGTAGTAGAAGATCCACCCGAGAGCTTTACTACAAGCTTCACCTCTAACTTGAGGTAACTAGGTTTCTTAAATCGCTAATCTAAGCAACCTAGGTGATAAAGAGAATGGTTAAGGATTAAGTAGTCCAATCCAATCCTTGTACTCAACACATGAGAGGGGAGGATTAGGGTTTGAAGAGAGAGAGCTTGAGGAGAGAGAAAGTGAGCAAGAGAATGAGATGAGATAATGATCTATCATAATATATATCAAGCATTATCATTTATCCAATAAAAGAAAATAAATGATTTACAACCATGCTTGATAAATATCAATGGGCGATTCAACTCCATGAGTCATTAAGCATTTATGATGCATTGATGACATGGATGAATCACTCATATGACTCACTAATTTCATTTACTGCATATGCCACCTTAACCCCCAAGTCATCATCTTCCAGAAGCTTCTCGCGTAATTACGAGAACGCCCCTTCTATCCGTGAAAACATGGAAAAACTTTAGACTGTATAAATCCAATAACCGGATACTAGAAACTGGCTTAAACCAAAGCCGACTAGTAAAAACTGTCCGAAAGTCGTACGTGCGTAAACGCACGTATGCGTCCGAACCCTTGTCGTAAAACCATACGACCTCTATATCGTTTCGCCTGGAATAGGGAAACTCTTTGTGTGGGACTCTAGAGACTTGACTACTACGCTGGCAGTCGGTTTAACCACAGACCGCAAGCGGCACTAGCTGTAAGTAACGGTCCCCAGGTAGATGTCGATAAGAAGGCCGATGAGGAAACCCATCCGAACTCCTACTGAGTCTGATGTGACAATCTCCGTACAGTCCGGTCTGTTCGTCTAAGACTATCGCATATCGGGCCTAGGGGGCAGCAAGCGTCGGTCCCCTAATAGCGGTATAAGTCATGTCGGAGCGAAGCCCATTACACCCTGAGAAACTACTGGAACCTACCAGTAAATCTCGCTTGCCCTAGCCAGGGACTTAGCGTAATGGCTCTCTGACACAGCGCGATATCAACTCCCAATACCGGGAGAGACGAATCTTGTCTAACCCCCACTGCCTCCAAGTGCTCGGGACTGCACCCAACTGCTACATGTTTGCACGACTCCTTTAAGCCGTGGTAGGGTAGCAATCTAAGAACAGTGGGACACACTCGAGGCGAAGTAGCAGTGTCATGTCTGTGGACTATGTTGTACTCATGTCACATGGGAACTGTTAACTGACGACTGGTATAAAACCCAACCAACAGTTCCCTGCGAGTCCTGTCCGGTGTACCCGTAACCCAACGAGCACCTGTATACTATCTCCAGTACGACGTACTGACGGCTGTGGGACAGACCATCTCCCCAACTGGGATGAGAAGCGTACACACTAGTCTACTCCAGAGTATCGATGCCCTGTCTCGATAATCCAACGACTAGGGACCAGAATAAGGATGTGCTTGTAGACTACCCAGCCCCCACTAGTGTGACTGCCATCACAACGCTGGTAGTCAAGCAAGATCCTAAGAGCTCTATCAATACGTATACTCACATATTAAGATAGAAAAACCAAGTAGCATACTACCATGTTTAGCAAGACTGTTATATACATGTGAATATCCCAAGCTTCCATTAAGTAATATACAAACTAGTATGATACAATAATGGCCCCTAGGGCATATACACTGACAAGTGATGGGTTTCATATCAACACGAATTATCACGTTATTAGGGGTCTAACTTTATCCACCACCCTAGACTCGATATGCGATACTCTTAGACGAACAGACCGGACTGTATGGATATTGTCACTGACAGGCTCAGTAGGGGTTTGGATGAGTTTGCTCGTCGGCCTTCCTTTCGCTCAATACCTGGGTAGCCGTTACGTACAGCTAGTGCCGCTGACGTGCTTGTGGTTAAACCCACTGCCAGCATATTGACGATTCTTTAGAGTCCCACACAGAGGGTTTTCATGGTTTAGGCAATATGGTGTAGGTGACTTATGTTGATACATACAGGTGTCCGATTGAATATGTGCACAGGCTGCACAGACTTTAATCGGACGGTTGATAATACTAGCGGCTTAAGATTAAGCAAGATTGTTAAATCAAGTTTTGATTTAATAATTTACATATGTATTTATATATATGTATTCTAGTATTATTGCTCACTATTTATTTTCTCTCTTTGGCTATTCGTATTTTTGTACGAATACGTGTATATGTATTTCGATACATGTACCGGGAAGCATTCCGTATTTATACGGAATGGCTTCTAGAAGATGCCACCTCATTATAGATTTTCTTTTGGAAAATCATTTTTTTTATAATGAGGTGGAAAAGGTGACATGGCATGGCATGGTCATTTGGGTCAAAGCATGGCTTTTTCTCTTATAGAGATTGGTATGGGTTGTATTTGTTTAATGGAAATGAGAATGACTTTTTTGAGTGGGCATGAGAGAAGGGGCCGGCCACTTTTTGCGTAGGATTTGCTCATTTGGTGATTTTAGAGATGGTGCTCTCTCACTCTCATGCTCACATAAAATACTTAGCCATTTTCATGTCTTGCAATCATCACCTCTTCTTCATTTTCACTTGTTGCTCACTTGAGCTTATGGATGAGAGAAAAAGTTTTAGTGACACTATCCCACACTCCCCACTCTCTACTACTAGCTATTTTGGATGGTCGGTTGGTCCGCTTGGCGAACCTGGAGCTTGTGTCGTGTCCCTCGGGTGGATCATTGGAGATGAAGGAAGACCGGCGACCAAAGTCGATCCGCATCACTAGGAGCTTGGAAATGGTTGAAGACCCGAAGGACTTGGTTCATTAGGTATAACCATTCTATCTCCTTGTGATTGGTTTGCTAGTTTTAGGGTTAATGGTTTCGATCTTGCAAATTGGGTAATGGTAGCGCCGGCTTTTAGAAAATTTTTGTTCCGTATTTGGCCATGGTTCGATGGCCGGGGCGCTCCCATAACTCTTCAAAATCAATTTTCCAATTTGCCTATTTTTCTGTCCATTTCTGAAAGTGCGCCAAAAATCTTTCTGTATAGCGTAAAAATCCGTGCAGGCAAAACTAAAGCTACAGAAAAATTTTGGTGACCTAACTCAAAAATGCCACCGCGGAACCGCCGCGAAATGTCACATTTGGCGGCGCTTCCGGGGCCTTTTTTGGGCTACAGTGACCAAAATTTTTTCTGGACCTCTAGTTGGTGGAAAAATGATTTTTGTGATATATAGTTTTGGCCCAGATTCATTTGAGTATTGGTTTAGCACATGGGGCCATTTTAGGAAAGTTTAGTCGATCGAAATTTTAATTGTGTGTTTTCAGTACATTACATTTCTATCTGTGACCATGAATGTCATTTGATCGGTAAATCTTATCTAATCGCTATAGTCCTTTTAGACGGGTTTGCGAACGTAATATTCACGTTGATGTTCTGTGTTGTGCTGTGATGTTGCGGATTGTCGTGGTGGATAGCCTGGGTGCAGTGGTCGTACAGTTTTGTTGTATTTGTACATTTGATATTGTGGGGAGAGCGTCCGACATGTGGACTGCCGTCACTTCCTGTTTGTATATTATTCTTTTGGAGCACGACCGGGTTGAGGTCAATGTACCCGTTGTATATATTTTCTTTTCTGTACTAGGATTACCCCGCGGTGGGGTGCATGGATAGCCGGATTCTAGAGGGCAACGGGACCGCATCTCATGGAGTTGAGACAGAGGGGGCTTCACTCTAGAATTGGCGGGCTATTCACCGCACTCGTAGGGGGTATAGGTTGACTCAAGGAGGGGTGCTCAAGTTACCGGATTCCGTAAATGCTGGGTGGTCCATTCACTTTGTTGAAGGGGCTGCCTCGCTTCAGGTTTTGGCGGGTAACTTGTCGCGCTCGTAGGGGTCTAGGATTTCATTGCACAGCTATCCACATGACCAGGGGAACGCCGGGTTTTCAGTTGTGGCTCAAAGGAAACCCGGGGCTCCCAGATCATCTATATTGTTCTATGATGCTTATTACTTTTCTGTGATGTTGCATTTATCATGCTTGGGACGATTGTTATATATATTTATATATACTTGTAGATGTTGTATATGTTTTGCACCCGTGCTAGCCCAGTCCCCGCTCTGTCGTTAGTTAAGTAACCTAACGGGTGATGACGGGACCCAGTGGCGAATGCGAGTGGCATATACGTACATTTTATTTTCGTTCTTTTCTGGTGTGATTAATTGATGGGACTGTGTTGATTCTTATCAATGCAAGAAAAAGAAACCTATATATATGATGTTGTTGGAACCAAGATTTTTAAAAAAAATGACATTACAGACGTACGCTTTTGCTTTGCACAGTGGTATTCGGTTATGAATATCCAGCACCTCATTCGACGAGGCAAGGGCCGAGATCCCTTCATCGGGAGTGACCCCTTGAGTAAAAGTTTGCGTCAACGTAATAACTTTACTATAGTCGATTACTTTTTGCTTTGCATCGTGGTATTCAGTTTGGAATATCCTGCTCCTCATTCGACGAGGAAAGAGCCGAGATCCCTTCACCGGGAGTGACATCTTTAGGAAAAGTTTTCACCACTATATATTTATAAAAACCACTTGGATTCCTTCAATGATATCAAATTCATTACGTTAAACGTTTTTCTCCAAAAATCAGCCGTAGCCTTCCGTCGTTTCAGACGAGTATTGCTTAGTATTCGTGCTGCGTATGTTGACCAAGTCAAGGCGTAGTGTTCGGTAGCTCTGTAGTACTTTTCTGCTGCAAGGATAGGCGATTGGTTAGGGCAGTCGTACTGTCATGTTGACCTAGTCAAGGGCTCGTACGGGTGGGTCTAATTAATCTAGGATAATGACGGGTTGAACTTGACTTGCGACTTATGATATGTTGACCTAGTCAAGGTCATAAGCCGCTTGGGGTAAAAACACATATCGGGAGTTTCAAACATACAGGAAACTTGCCAGGCTTGCGCATACCTTCTGGAGTGTGATGACGTGAGTGGCTTCCATCATGTTATCATGCGATGATAGTTGGATCCCGATTCCCACTGATGAGTTGGTTTACTCCTCGGGTGATCCCGACTAATTCTTCTTTCACGTTTGGAGGAGAATTTGAGAATACAGTGGGAGGTTTCCAGATTAGATAAAGTGATTATCCATTCTGATCTAGGTTAGAGTGCACGCTGAGTGTTTCTTCTCTCTATCTCTTTGACTGCGACCATGACAAGACCCTAGACTATAACTCAGTGACCAAATTAACCGAACCTTCTTAAAACACTGGCTTTTGGATTGTCCAAGTTGCATACATCATTGCCACTCCTTCATTTACCCTTTGCTTTACTCCAAGAACACCCCGTATCACTACGTGTATCCACTTCCATTGGATAAAACCATCGTACGGTTATACACGAACTCGAAGAAACTTTTTCGAGGATGGTGTCCGGTTCTGGAGAAAATGAATAGGATTATTCAGTTGTCTTTTCTTTTTACCTTCTCTCAGGTTGTGAGGGCTCCTAGGATTAGGAGACGGTACACCTATTACGCTTATTGGATAGTCTTCTTCCAAACCATAGGCAGATGCCGAACTGTAGGGAATGAAGAAAACCAATTGGCCTAAGTGTGGTGTACAGAAGGTAATGAGTAAAGACAAATAAAGGGATTAGAAAGAAGGCAAAGTAAAATGCGACTGCTATTCACGACCAAACCAAGTCTTTCAACGCCACTCCTACTTCACATTTTTATTTCTCCAGAACACACCATATCACTACGAACTTCCAATCCTATTGGATAAATCCATCGTATGGTTATATACGAACTCGGAGGAACTTTTTCAATGATGGATTCTGGTTCAGAAGAAATAGAATAAGGATTATTCAATTGTCTTTTATCATCACCTTCTCTCTGGTTGTGAGTCCTCCTAGGATTAGGAGAGTACACCTATTACACTTATTGGATAGTCTTCTTCCAAACCATAGGCTGGTGCCGAACGGTAGGGAAGGAAGAAAACCATTTAAGCCTAACAATGGTGTACAGAAGGTAACGACTAAAGACAAATAAAGGGATTTGGAGAGATGGCAAGGAAATATATGGTTTCAGTCATGAATCTGGATAATTGAAGAGGCATTACTAAGAATACGAGGATACCCCTACAAAACATTTTTAAATGTTTTAGTTTCACCATGCGTTGTTAATTGAAAATTGATTTCCTAATTAGGTCCTTACTCCAAGGTATGTATTTACCAGGTTTGATTCTCACATCTGTATGGTTTTACAGATGATGAGTGGGAGTAAGTTATTGGGAATTGGGTGATCATCCTCATTATATCGAAATTCGTTGTAATTAATGATATTTGAGGAAATCACCTGGGTACAGTTTTCAACCTACGACGCACAGGATTTGAGTTGTTCAACTCATCGGACTTATACAAAGTATTGTATGATGTCCAGTGTCCATTAGGACAAAGGGGTTTTGGTCCTCGTACAATATTCTGTTTACTTGTGACTTCTCAAGTTTAGGACAAGTGTTTCGTATAAAAAAAAGGTCCAAGTTTGAGAAGTTATAGGTACAAGAATAATGTAGAGAACCACGTGTCCCAAGTATCGGGGTTCTTCAAGGTGATCGAAGATGTAGATACTTGTATGAGGTATTCAGTTGATAGTAATGGTTTTGAGAAACTTGTTTCTCTTTCAGGTTACTCATAATTGGATGCACTCCTAAGTTGAGTAATGCTGATCGGCCTCTCCCGATTTAGTTGACATGCACTGGAGACAGCTGCATGATTTGAATCTGGTTCCAATTAAATTAGTGCCTTTGTTTCTATATTAGATATATATAGAATCAATTTATATCTTAACGATGTTAAGGTATAGGGAGTCGTCCGGCCGATGCTTAAAACCAGAATCCGGATAAACTCAAGGCACAGTAATGGCTGTTTGTAGGTTATCCCGGGCTTTGACGAGGGTTAACTTTCTACCATCAGGAAGATCAATAGTGATATTGTTCTTGACTCGCCACAGTTTTAATAAAATGGATTTTTTTTTCAGAAAACAATAGTGGGAGTATGGTAGAACTGGAAGTGATTCCAGAACCACAAACGATTACGGAAAATTTAATAGGACCTAAAGATTCAATCAGGATTGACATTCGATTAGCCACTCCGCAGATATGGAGGGTTACATCAGGCACCCGAGAGGTACTTCGGTAGCCTCAAGGACGGTGACAGGGAAGTCCTTGTTTACCAAGACTTGACATTACTGTTGTTCCAGACTGTGAGACCCGGCAAGAGGATGAGTACAGCGTCATTCTAAACTAGCTTTAGAAGTGCACGTGTATATGACTCTGCCAGAGGGTTATCGTAATCAGTGGGAGCAGCAGAAGCATGGTGGACAAGTAGCTTGTGTCTATTTATAGACTAAAGCGGATATAGAGGAGATAGATCATCTAATTTTTTATATGACAGTCATAAGTTCTTCGACTTTATCAGAATAGGGGATGGATCTGTTAAGAAGGTAGTAGGGTGTGATGTCCTAGTATTTGGATGACATACACAGAGTAAGAAGTGAAATTCCTATACTACGATCGGTTATACTTTTGTTGTCACACAGTAGTTTCTCCATATAAGTTATGGATATTATATCAGGTATTCTGGTTACTAGATCTATGGTTTTAGATCTAGATTTGGGTAGTGTCCCAATCTGGGTACTTAGACAGTATTCTAAAAGTTTTTTAGAATGGACGGCTCCTGGCATGGTGGTGAACCTGCAGGTGATGGAGTCACCCTCTCTAAAGGTGTCTTACAGACTAAAGGGGAGAGGGATGTGCATGATTGGCATATCACTTGTTTAGGCAATTGAGTCAATCATGACATGTCAAGTACCACACCAGATGTTTTTTTTGCACTAAATGTAAAAAGTTGAGATATTAATCCAATCCTAGAGAAACGTTGGGAAGCAATTTTTTGGAACATAAGTGGATGTTCTAGGGATTCGATAACGGCAGCCTCCTACTGGAGACGGTTATCAATTCAGGCTTCAAAGGTGACCTGGATGACAGAGTGACTGTCAGAGTTATAGTTTTCCATCTGAAGAGGGACAGTATGTTGGACAGGTGGTCCAAGAGGATACTGAGGAAGGCATGGTGCAGTATTCTAATTAAGTTCAGTAGACGATACGGTCTAAGAAATTTGCTGCATTTGGAGTTCATTTGTGAACTGGGTCCCAACAGATATCCAGAAATATTCAAAGATGGGTATTTCTCATTTCGGGAGATAGTTTTCTCCGTGAAGTTGAGATAAAGAGAGACATAGAAAGAAACACTGGAGCGAATCCACTCACTGAGGCTATTTCTCGAACGCAATAGTTTTACAAACTAGGTTTGTGAAACTGATTAGTAGAGGAGTTGGGTGTTCGGTATCACACGGGCTATGAGTATACGACATCGCAAAAAATTAGCCTTAAGTGCAAGTGGGAGATTGTTGGCTATAGTGCCCTCAAAGCAATTATCAAAGTCGCAGGTATGTGATCATGATGATTGAGTGAGGACCTATACCGATAAAACATTCTTACTCGAGATGATAGTATCTATCTGGTTTGTCTTTATCATCATATGTTGATAAAGCCCATAGGATTCTTGCTTGACTGCCGGCATTGTGATGGCGATCACATACGTAGGAGCTGGGGTCTATAAGCACATCCTTAAATGTCCCTAGTCGAGGGAGTATCGAGACTGGGCATCGATACTCCAGTGTAGACTGATGTATACTTATCTGGACCCTGACGAGGGGCGGTGGCCAGTCTCACAAGCCATTGGTGTCAGTTGTTCACCTAAGATAGTATACAGGTGCTCATTGGGTTATCTGTACACTGGACGGACTCACCGGGAACATGCTAGTTGGTATTATATCTATAGTCAGATAGCAGTTCCCTGGTGACATGTGTACAGGTTAGTCTGTCGACCTGAGATCATCATTTGTCTCGTGTGAGTTCCCACTGTGCTTTGATTACTATCCTGCCATGGCTCAAAGGAGTCGTGCAAATAGGTTTTAGTTGGGTACAGTCCCGAGCCACATGGAGGCAGTGAGCGAATCGTAGGGGATTCGTCTCTCCCGGTATTGGGGGTTGATGTCGCGCGGTGCACGGGTGGCCATCACTAGAAATCCTCGGCCGGGGTATGTGAGAATTACCGATCCAGGATCGATAGCTTCTCAGGTAGTGGTGGGTTTCATACCGACACGAATTATCGCGTTATTAGGGGTCTGACTTTATCCACCCCCTAGACTCGATATACGATACTCTTAGACGAATAGTTTGGACTGTACGGATATTATCACTGACAGGCTCAGCAAGGGTTTGGATGAGTTTGCTCGTCGGCCTTCCTTTCGCTCAATACCTGGGTAGTTGTTACGTACAACTAGTGCCGCTGACGTGCTTGTGGTTAAACCCACTGCCAGCGTATTGATGAGTCTTTAGAGTCCCACACAGAGGGTTTTCACGGTTCAGGCAATATGGTGTAGGTGACGTATGTTGATACATACAGGTATCCGATTGAATATGTGCACAGGCTGCACAGACTTTAACTGACGGTTGATAATACTAGTGGCTTAGGATTAAGCCAGATAGTTAAATCAAGTTTTGATTTAATAATTTACATATGTATTTATATATATGTATTCTAGTATTATTGCTCACTATTTATTTTCTCTCTTTGGCTATTCGTATTTTCGTACGAATACGCGTATGTGTATTTCGATACATGTACCGGGAAGCATTCCGTATTTATACGGAATGGCTTCTAGAAGATGCCACCTCATTATTGATTTTCTTTTGGAAAATCATTTTGTTTATAATGAGGTGGAAAAGGTGACATGGCATGGCATGGTCATTTGGGTCAAAGCATGGCTTTTTCTCATGTAGAGATTGGTAGGGGTTGTATTTGTCTAATGGAAATGAGAATGACTTTTTTGAATGGGCATGAGAGAAGGGGCCGACCACTTTTTGGGTGGGATTTGCTCATTTGGTGATTTTGGAGATGGTGCTCTCTCACTCTCATGCTCACACAAAATTCTTAGCCATTTTCATGCCTTGCAATCATCACCTCTTCTTCATCTTCACTTGTTGCTCACTTGAGCTTATGGATGAGAGAAAAAGTTTTAATGACACTTTCCAACACTCCGCTGTTAGTGTATATGCCTTAGGGGCCATTATTGTATCATACTAGTTTGTATATTACTTAATGGAAGCTTGGGATATTCACATGTATATAACAGTCTTGCTAAACATGGCAGTATGCTACTTGGTTTTTCTATCTTAATATGTGAGTATACGTGTTGATAGAGCTCTTAGGATCTTGCTTGACTACCAGCGTTGTGATGGCAGTCACACTAGTGGGGGCTGGGTAGTCTACAATCACATCCTTATTCAGGTCCCTAATCGTTGGATTATCGAGACAGGGCATCGATACTCCGGAGTAGACTAGTATGTACGCTTCTCATCCAAGTTGGGGATATGGTCTGTCCCACAGCCGTCAGTACGTCGTACTGGAGATAGTATGCAGGTGCTCGTTAGGTTACGGGTACACCGGACAGGACTCACAAGGAACTGTTGGTTGGTTTTATACCAGTCGTCAGTGAACAGTTCCCAGGTGACATGAGTACAGCATAGTCCGCAGACTTGACACTGCTACTTCGCCTCGAGTGTGTCCCACTGTTCTTAGATTGCTACCCTGCCACGGCTCAAAAGAGTCGTGCAAACAGGTAGCAGTTGGGTGCAGTCCCGAGCACTTGGAGGCAGTGGCGGTTAGACAGGATTCGTCTCTCCCGGTATTGGGGGTTGATATCGCGCTGTGTCAGAGAGCCATTACGCAAAGTCCCTGGCCAGGGCAAGCGAGATTTGCTGGTAGGTTCCAGTAGTTTCTCAGGGTGTAATAGGCTTCGCTCCGACACGACTTATACAGCTATTAGGGGACTGACGCTTGCCGCCCCCTAGGCCCGATATGCGATAGTCTTAGACGAACGGACCGGACTGAATGGAGATTGTCACATCAGACTCAGTAGGAGTTCGGATGGGTTTCCTCATCGGCCTTCTTATCGACATCTACCTAGGGACCGTTCCGTACAGCTAGTGCCGCTTGCGGTCTGTGGTTAAACCCACTGCCAGCGTAGTAGTCGAGTCTCTAGAGTCCCACGCAAAGAGTTTCCCTACTCCAGGCGAAACGATATAGAGGTCGTATGGTTTTACGACAAGAGTTCGGACGCATACGTGTGTTTTTGCACGTACGACTTTCGGACAGTTTTTACTAGTCGGTTTGGTTTAATCCAGTTACTAGTATCCGGTTATTGGATTTATACAGTCTAAAGTTTTTCCGTGTTTTCACGGATAGGAGGGGCGTTCTCGTAATTGCACGAGAAGCTTCTAGAAGATGGTGACTAAGGAGGTTTAGGTGGCATATACATTGAATGAGATTAGTGAGTCATATGGATGATTCATCCATGTCATTAATGCTTCATAATTGCTTAATGACTCATGGAGATGAATCACCACAAGATATTTATCAAGCATGGTTGTAAATCATTTTCTTTTCTTTTCTTGATAAAATAAAATGCTTGATATATATTATGATAACTCATTTTCTCTTCTCATTATTATGTTCATCTTCTCTCTCATCAAGCTCTCTCTCTTCAAACCCTAATCCTCCCCTCTCATGTGTTGAGTACAAGAATTAGTTAGACGACTTAATTCATAAGCATACTCTGTTTCATCTAGGTACTTTGATTAGCACTTAAAGATACCTAGTTGCCTCAAGTTTAGAGGCAAAGCTTGGAGTTTAGCTCTCGTGGTGGATCGTCTACTACTTGGAGAAGGCCGAGGAGGAGGTGGAGTTCATAAAGACGAAGGACACGGTTCTTTAGGTATAATCCCTTTACATAGTAGTTGTTAACAACTATGTTTGATGTTAGTTATCGTTTAGCTTCGATTCATGCGGTTAGTTGATGTTTAAGCAAAGAACAGGATCGTTTTTCATATTTCCGCCTCCCCGCAAGTCGTGGGGTGTTGTATATCGACTTACAGAGGTATCAGAGCCTGGCTAAACAATAAATAACTCACTTGCAAAATTGTATGAATTTCGAACGGAAAAAACCAAAACCGGAAAACCCCGATATCTTGGTTTCTGTCGATTTTTAAATGAAGTCCAAAAATTTTTCAGGCAGGTTCAGAAAGCCCAAAATGATAGTATTAGAACACCCAAGAAAACTGGGCTCACGAATCGACTAAACCGCCGTGGAACCGCGGCGAATCCCCCCGATCCGCCGCGATTCCGCCGCCGAGTTGCCGATTCACAAGCCCAATTTTCCTGTGCTGGTTCTCTGCGATATTTGGTATTTTCTGGAATTTTTAATTTTTGCTCAGGTTTCAGATTTACAGAGAAGTATTGGAGAAAAACTAAATGTGTTTAATCGATCGAAATTATATGGTATTTGCTTGTTGGATTATATCTGTGTTTGTATAATGTGTTCGTAAACCTCCCCTAACTGCTAGTATGTCGGTTGGCAGGGGGTTGCACATTTCAGTAATGGATTTTACTGTTTGTGGATATGAACTATGTTGGACTGTTGTGATGTATAGCCGGGGTTATGTGATGGGTTATTATTCAATTCATTTGATGTAAATGTAATTTGTTGTAATATTATTTTGCGGGGCACATCCAGGTTGCGGTTGTAGCCACCGTTGTATTATTTCATTTTACTGTTTTTGCTCCTAGGACAGACCCAAGGTGGGGTGCACAAACTGCCGGGCGGGTAGTTTGCCATACCCGTTGGGGTCTTGGGTGGGGTAATGGCTATTCATCACAACTGTGTAATCCGTCTTTTGTTGCAGGCTCAAAACAAACACGGATTACTTGCAAATCCAATAAAGTTCATCTGTGATCTGGAATGCCTATTATTGCGTCTGACGAATGTACAATATCTATATATGATAGCTATTTAGACGTCACTTATGTTTTACACCCGCGCTAGCCCAGCCCCCGCTCTGTCGTTAGTTAAGTAACCTAACGGGTGATGACGGGACCCCGTGGCGAATGCGGATGGCATAAGAGGACGTTGTATTTTCGTTGTTTTCTGCAATGATAGGTTAATGATGGGACGCATTATTTATAATGCAAAGAAAATAAACCAAAAGGTTTAATCGTTGGAACAATTTAAAAGAAACCACTCGGTTAATTTTAAAAACAGATATTTTTAAATGCGGAGCTTTAACCACTCCTTTTAAAAGCTATCAGGTTCCTTCGGTTATATCAAGTTCACTACGTTCACGGTTTCGCCAAAACCATTCGTAGCCCTCCGTCATTTCATCTGGGTATTCAGTAGTATTCAAGCTATGTATTTTGACCTAACGCCAAGGCATAGTGTTTGGTAGCTACTGGGTATTCATTTGTTGCATAGATATATGAGTTAGTTTGGGACAGTCGTATTATCATTTTGGCCGAACGTCAAGGATATATACGGATGGGTTCAAATTGACAAGATAATGATGGGTAGGACTTGACATGTGACTTATGACATTTTGACCTAACGCCAAGGTCATAAGAGCATGGGGCAACATTATATATCGGGAATTTCTAAAGAAACTGAAATTTGCAAAGAGTTGCATACCATTTGGAGTTTGATGAATGTTGGTAGGATTCCTTCAACATTATCATACAATGATATTTGGATCCCGATCCTACTGTGAGTATATGCTACTTATCAGGATATTCGTCACTTAACGATCAACGCTATAAACCAAGTAGGTGTCAAGAAAGGTGTCAGCAGGGTTACGCCCCCAGAGAAAAGAGGTTATTTAATTAAGGAACTTCGCGAAAGCATTGGAAAACCTCCCTCGAAGTATCGACACTAGCCTGGCTGAACGGTTAAGCAAGTATTGTACGGTGAAAATAGTCCTGGCTAATTCTTCTTTTATGGTTTAAGGAAGGATTCGAGAAATAGTGGGAGCCATCCAGTTTAGATAAACAAAAAACCACTCTAAACTTGCAAGAGCATCATGCTAAAGAGTTTTCTTCTCTCTCCTATTTGCAGCGACCCTGAAAATGACTGGACTTAAGTTACTTTTAGAGAAAAATATACTGACAGGGCCAAACTATAAAGATTGGCTGCGGAATGTCAAAATGGCTTTGACCTATGACAAATTGGGGTACGTCCTCACCGCTACGGCACCTGCTGTCCCTGGTCCCAAATCCAGTAATGCGGATAAGGAAATCCGCAAAACCTGGGATTTCGATTGCGCGAAAGCCAAGTGCATCGTGCTTGCCTCGATGAACAATGAACATCAGAGGAGGCACGAGGATATGGAACTAGATGGCATATTTCTCCATACAAAGGAACTTTATGGAGAGCAATCTCGTATAGCAAGATACGAGACCTCTAAGAACTTGTTTCGAGCGAGGTTGGCTGTCGGGTCATCGGTAGGAGAACATGTCCTAAAGATGATCGGCTATATAGAAGAGCTCGCAGATCTTGGGACGACTTTGGATAATGAGCTTTATACAGACCTTATTCTCCAGTCCCTTCCTCACACCTACGCCCAGTTTATCCTGAACTTCAACATTCAAAGAAAAGAAGTTGAACTTCCGGAACTCCTGAACATGTTAAGGAGTGCAGAGGGCACCTTACAGAAGACAAGGGAAACAACCGCTATGTTTGTTGGCGGTGCATCTTCTTCCGGGTCCAAGGCTAAGGCCAAAGGAAGGAAGAAGAAGGCCGCCACCAAACCTAGAGGAGGTGTTAGTAAGGTGGGAGGGAAGGGAAAGAAAAAGTTTGCAGTACCGGTAGTGGGCCAGGATGAGTGCTTCCATTGTCACAGGAAAGGGCACTGGAAGAAAGATTGCAAGGCGTGGAACGCCAAGAACATGGAACCGAAGCAAGCTGTGGCTTCGACTTCAGGTGTGTTTGTAATTGAGAATTGTCTGTCAATTAATTCTACTTCCTGGGTATTGGATACCGGATCAGGATCTCATATTTGCAATTCATTGCAGGCACTGAGAAACCGTAGAGTGCTGAAGGAAGGTGATATGACCCTAAAGGTTGCTAACGGAGCTAGCGTGGGAGCTGCGTCCGTCGGGGATTATCACCTAGGATTGACGAGTGGACACATTTTGGTTTTACATAACTGTTTTTTTTGTACCAAGCTTAACGTGTAATATCATATCAGTTTCCTTGTTATCAAATAAAGGTTATGATTTCACGTTTGTAAGAGATGTTGTTAACATCCACCTTAATCATGGTTTGATTGGGTCCGGTACACTAAATAACGGTATATATGTTTTAAACCACTCCAAATTTTCAATGTCCAGAACACACTAAAAAGAAAGTCTCCAGATTTAAATAAAGCTTTCTTATGGCATTGTAGACTGGGTCACATCAATGAGAGAAGGTTGACTAAGTTGCATAAAGAAGGATATTTGGACTCGTTTGAATATCAAACTTATGACACTTGTCAATCTTGTCTCAAAGGAAAGATGACAAAGACTCCATTTACTGGACATGGAGTAAGAGCGAGCGAGCTCTTAGGACTCATACACAACGATGTATGTGGTCCAATGTCTACGCATGCAAGAGGTGGTTTTCCCTATTTCATTACTTTCACGGATGATTCTCAAGATACGGATTCATTTATCTGATGAAACATAAATCCGAGGCTTTTGAGAAATTCCAAGAGTACAAGAATGAAGTAGAAAACCAAACCGGCAAAAGTATCAAGACACTTAGATCTGATCGAGGTGGTGAATACTTGAGTGCCGAGTTCCTAGGTTACCTAAAAGAGAAAGGAATTCTCTCTCAGCTTACTCCTCCATACACTCCACAGCATAATGGTGTATCGGAGAGACGGAATCGAACCCTATTGGATATGGTACGATCCATGATGAGTAATGCTGAGTTACCGCGATCTTTCTGGGGTTATGCGCTAGAATCAGCGGCATATCTTTTGAACATGGTTCCTACCAAGACTGTGCCTACCACTCCATATCAGATGTGGAGCGGGAAGAAACCCCATCTACAATATATAAAGATTTGGGGATGTCCAGCTTTTGTTAAAAAGCAGCATGTGGACAAGCTCGAGGCACGATCAGTAAAGTGTAAGTTTGTGGGATATCCAAAGAACTCCAGGGGATATCTATTCTATTACGCAGAGGAACAAAAGGTATTTGTTTCTCGTAATGCCCATTTTCTAGAACATCAGTTTTTAGAAAAGGAATCAAGTGGGAGCGAAATAGAACTGGAAGAAATTCCAGAACCACAAACTAATACTGAAAGTTTGGTAGAACCAGTAGTTCAAGAAGAACAGGACATTCCCGTACCCCTCCGCAGGAGTAGCAGGCCGTCTCATCCGTCTGAGAGATACTACGGTTTTCTCATAGATGGGGATAGAGAGGATTGCATCATAGATGATGATGAACCTACTGACTTTCAGCAGGCCATCCAGAGCGGTGACTCGGTACGATGGCTAGATGCAATGCGGACCGAAATGGAGTCCATGTACACCAACAAAGTATGGACTTTGGACTTTGCTCCAGATGGGGTAAAACCCATAGGATGCAAATGGATCTTCAAGAAAAAGATTGGTGTAGATGGACTTGTAGAAACCTATAAGGCTAGACTTGTTGCAAAGGGTTTTCGTCAAAGACCTGGTTTGGACTATGACGAAACGTTTTCTCCAGTGGCTATGCTCAAATCCATTCGGGTCCTTCTTGCTATTGCTGCCTTCCATGATTATGAAATCTGGCAGATGGACGTAAAGACGGCTTTTCTGAATGGAAATTTAGAAGAGTGCGTCTATATGGATCAGTCATAGGGTTTCAATCAGAGTGGGAGCAGCGGGAAAGTATGCAAGCTGCTTAAGTCCATTTATGGACTAAAGCAGGCATCGCGGAGTTGGAACATCTGTTTTGATGAGATAGTCAAAGAATATGACTTTATCAAAAATCCAGATGAACCGTGCATATATAGTAAAGTTGTAGCCAGAAGTGTCGTATTCCTCGTCTTGTACGTAGATGACATTCTATTGATAGGAAATGACATTCCTATGCTACAATCTGTCAAAGGATTCTTGTCACACAGGTTCTCCATGAAAGACCTGGGTGATGCCTCTTATATTCTGGGGATCCGGATCTATCGTGATAGATCCAAGAGGATGTTGGGACTTTCGCAGTCCAGGTATATCGACACTGTACTGAAAAGATTCAGTATGGAAGATTCTAAGCGCGGTAATCTACCGGCTTGTCACGGAATCACCCTCTCCAAAGAGATGTCTCCCAAGACTGATTTGGAAAGGGAACGCATGTCTATTATACCCTACGCTTCTGCGGTAGGCTCTATAATGTATGCGATGTTGTGCACCAGACCAGATGTAGCTTACGCACTGAGTGTGGTAAGCCGGTATCAGTCAGACCCAGGGAAGAAGCACTGGATAGCAGTAAAGAACATTCTCAAGTACCTAAAAAGGACTAAGGAGATGTTCTTGGTTTACGGCGCAAAAGACCTCAGGTTGGAGGCCTTTGCTGATTCCGGCTTCCAGAGTGATAAGGACGATTCCAAGTCCATGTTGGGTTATGTCTTTACCCTCAATGGAGGGGCGGTGTGCTGGAAGAGCTCCAAGAAGGACACCGTTGCTGACTCGACGATGGAAGCGGAGTATATAGCTGCTTGCGATGCCGCAAAAGAGGCAGTCTGGATGAAGAAGTTCCTAACAGAACTTCAGGTGGTTCCTACCATAGTTGATCCAATACCTCTGTATTGCGACAACAACGGAGCTATAGCTTTAGCGAAGGAACCAAGGTCCCATCAGAAGTCCAGACACATCTTAAGGCGGTATCACCTGATCAGGGAGATCATTGATCGTCGGGAGAACGAGGTTCGGAGAGATGCTTCTGAAGAGAACATTGCTGATCCATTCACGAAGGCCCTACCTCAGATTCAGTTCGAGAGGCTACTCGAGATCATCGGTCTTCGATATGCCAGTACATGGCCCTAGTGCAAGTGGGAGATTGTTAGTGTATATGCCCTAGGGGCCATTATTGTATCATACTAGTTTGTATATTACTTAATGGAAGCTTGGGATATTCACATGTATATGCTACTTGGTTTTTCTATCTTAATATGTGAGTATACATATTGATAGAGCTCTTAGGATCTTGCTTAACTACCAGCGTTGTGATGGCAGTCACACTAGTGTGGGCTGGGTAGTCTACAAGCACATCCTTATTCAGGTCCCTAGTCGTTGGATTATCGAGACAGGGCATCGATACTCCGGAGTAGACTAGTGTGTACGCTTCTCATCCCAGTTGGGGAGATGGTCTGTCCCACAGCCGTCAGTACGTCGTACTGGAGATAGTATGCAGGTGCTCGTTAGGTTACGGGTACACCGGACAGGACTCACAGGGAACTGTTGGTTGGTTTTATACCAGTCGTCAGTGAACAGTTACCAGGTGACATGAGTACAGCATAGTCTGCAGACATGACACTGCTACTTCGCCTCGAGTGTGTCCCACTGTTCTTAGATTGCTACCCTACCACGGCTCAAAGGAGTCATGCAAACAGGTAGCAGTTGGGTGCATTCCCGAGCACTTGGAGGCAGTGGCGGTTAGACAGGATTCGTCTCTCCCGGTATTGGGGGTTGATATCGCGCTGTGTCAGAGAGCCATTACGCAAAGTCCCTGGCCAGGGCAAGCGAGATTTGCTGTTAGGTTCCAGTAGTTTCTCAGGGTGTAATAGGCTTCGCTCCGACACGACTTATACAGCTATTAGGGGACTGACGCTTGCCGCCCCCCTAGGCCCGATATGCGATAGTCTTAGACGAACGGACCGGACTGAACGGAGATTGTCACATCAGACTCAGTAGGAGTTCGGATGGGTTTTCTCATCGTCCTTCTTATCGACATCTACCTGGGGACCGTTACGTACAGCTAGTGCCGCTTGCGGTCTGTGGTTAAACCCACTGCCAGCGTAGTAGTCGAGTCTCTAGAGTCCCACGCAGAGAGTTTCCCTACTCCAGGCGAAACGATATAGAGGTCGTATGGTTTTACGACAAGGGTTCGGACGCATACGTATGTTTTCGCACGTACGACTTTCGGATAGTTTTTACTAGTCGGCTTTAGTTTAAGCCAGTTACTAGTATCCGGTTATTGGATTTATACAGTCTAAAGTTTTTCCTTGTTTTCATAGATAGGAGGGGCGTTCTCGTAATTGCGCGAGAAGCTTCTAGAAGATGGTGACTAAGGAGGTTTAGGTGGCATATACATTGAATGAGATTAGTGAGTCATATGGATGATTCATCCATGTCATTAATGCTTCATAATTGCTTAATGACTCATGGAGATGAATCACCACAAGATATTTATCAAGAATGGTTGTAAATCATTTTCTTTTCTTTTCTTGATAAAATAAAATGCTTGATATATATTCTGATAACTCATTTTCTCTTCTCATTATTATGTTCATCTTCTCTCTCATCAAGCTCTCTCTCTTCAAACCCTAATCCTCCCCTCTCATGTGTTGAGTACAAGGATTAGTTAGACTACTTAATCCATAACCATACTCTATTTCATCTAGGCACTTAAAGATACCTAGTTGCCTCAAGTTTAGAGGCAAAGCTTGGAGTTTAGCTCTCGTGGTGGATCGTCTACTACTTGGAGAAGGCCGAGGAGGAGGTGGAGTTCATAAAGACGAAGGACACTGTTCTTTAGGTATAATCCCTTTACATAGTAGTTGTTAACAACTATGTTTGATGTTAGTTATCGTTTAGCTTCGATTCATGCGGTTAGTCGATGTTTAAGCAAAGAACAGGATCGTTTTTCATATTTCCGCCTCCCCGCAAGTCGTGGGGTGTTGTACATCGACTTATATCCGCACTCTCCACTACTAGCGATTTTGGATGGTCGGTTTGTCCGCTTGGCGAACCTGGAGCTTGTGCCGTTTCCTTTGTTAGTTATATGTATGCCCTAGAGGCCATTACTATACATAGGATGTATATTGTAGTGGATGCTTGGACATATATAGGGAGGACTTTCTTGCTCGACATGATAGTATGCTATCTGGTTGCTCTTTACCTTAACGTGTATACTGATTGTCTCTCTGTTACATGTTGGTAAAGCCCTTAGGATGTGTACTTGACTACCTAGACTATGATGCGGATCATACTAGTGGGGACATGGTAGTCCATAAGTACATCCTTCAAAGTCCCTAGTCGTGGGTGTATTGAGACGGAGCATCGATATACCAGTGTAGACTAGCGTATACCTTCTCGACCCATACAGATGGGCGATGGATGATCCCATATCCATTGGTGTTTGACATCAGAGATGATATACGGGTGCTCAGTGGAGACTGGGTACACCGGACGGACTCGCCGAGAACTCCCAGATGGTATTATACCTTACGTCAGATGGCAGTTCTCTGGTGACACTGGTACAGAGTAGTCTGTTGACCCGAGATCGTCATAGAGTCTTGTGTGGTTCCCACTGTGCTTTGATTTCCTTCTTACCACGTCTAAGAGGGCGTGCAAAACGGTGGTTTTTGGGTACAGTCCCGAATTACATGGAGGCAATGAGCGATAGGAGGGGATTCGTCTCTCCCGGTATAGGGAGTTGATGTTGCGCTGTGTTCGATTGGCTATAACCGGAAATCCCTGGCCAGGGTTGCTGAGATTTACTGGTAAGTGTTACCAGTAGTTTCTCGAACTGTTATAGACCTCATATCGACACGACTTATCGAGCTATTGGGGTCTGACGTTTACCACCCTAGGCGAGATATGCGACATATCAGACGATCAGACCGGACTGTACGGTAGTGTTACTGGTTGGATTCACTGGAGTGTGAGCGGGCTTGCTCGTCGATCTTCTGATCGTTGAATACCCGGGTGGCCGTTACGTTTAGCAGACCGCTTGCGGCTTGTGGGTGCTTGATATGATCATCATCTGCTGCCGGCGTATTGACGAGTCTTTAGAGTCCTACACAGAGGTTTCCTGGCTCAAGCGAAACGAGATAGGAGCGCATATGAGATATGTGCGGGACCGAGAATAATGCGTGTATGTGATACCGTATTCCATTCTCGCGAAGAATGTATCGAATGGTTGTATGCGATATAACCTAGTTATCGAATCAAGGATTGATTCGATAAATCGATACATTGTATACTAGTCGGTTGTGTGCGACATGACCGGATCATTGTATCAAGTGTTGATTTAATGATTTAATGCATAATTATATATTTGATATATTACTTTGCATTAACTAGTGTTGGTTCACTTTAAATGGATATTCTCACTCGGATGTGCACATTGTATATGTGATATACTTTTGTGCACTTGATTGTATCATGTTTGATGATACATGTTTGCTAGGGTTTTTGTGTAAAGATCAAACCATGGTTACATGATAATGGTTAGGGTTTTGTTTTATTCACTTATCTATTTATTTACTTGTTTATTCATTTTGGAAATGATAAGAAAAGAATGGTGGCTTTATTTGTAGTTTAGTTGAAGCTTCATGAAACTTTGACCTAGTCCACCATTCTTATCTCTTGCTTAACCCTAACCATCATATCTAACCATGGTCTATTCTCTACACTAAACTAGGGTTAGTATTATGATAAGTATTGATTTTCCTTGTAATTTTAATAACTTATCATAATATTATCTTCTTCTTCTTCATCTTCTTCTTGAAGAAAAAGCTTGCCTCATCAATGGAAACTTGATGAAAAGAGTGAGAAATCCAATTCTAAAGTGAACCCACTTCCTATTTCTTCATCCTCTACCTCTTGCCAAGTAGTATAGGGTGTTTCCTTCACAAGTTTTCATGGCTTGGTGAAGGTGGAGCTTGATCTAGTGATGCCTCGACGTAGATCATCTTCGGTATCGTCGTCGATGACCTAGCCCGCTTTTTCTCCGTTGAAGCCGATGCAAGAGTCATGGTTCGATTTGGACAGCGGAGAGGACTTCATCATGGAGCTATGGAGGTGGAGAACCGGATCTACAAAGGTTGTATTTCCGTTCTCTTAGTAAAGTAGTTTACTAGTTGCATCTTTCGCCTAGATATCTAGTTAACGATCCGTATTAGGGTTTCTCGGCATCCGTAAAATTTGAAATTGGCATGGTTGATGTCTTGTGAGACCTCTTGGGAGTTCCTAAGAACCCTACAGTGGTATCAGAGCCTAGCTAGAGCCTTAGGCGAAGTCTAGACGATATTTGAAACCCGATCGAACCCGAAACCCTAAGTTTTACATGCTCTCTGGACTTTTTCTAAAAACTGGGATTTTTCCACATTAAAAATGCTTAAAAAATTCAGCAGGGAATTATAAGAATTACGGTGCAAAATTTAATTTATGAACAGTGCAAACGGCGGCGGAACCGCGGCAGAAGCCTGCATTCTGCGGCGGTTCCGCGGCAAGATGATGACGTCATACTCCCCTTTTTGCACAGTAATTCCTATTTAATTATGCTGAGTTTTCTGGGAATTTTTAATTTGACTCAAGAGTTGAGTATTCTGGGGTTGCTTTGGGAATCGATGATTCGATCGGATTATCAAATTTTTTCTATGTGGCTTTCCGGAAAAATTTTAGAATATGTTAAAAAGTTCGACCGGATATAAATACCCAATTTTTCCCCTGTCGGGAAATTTCCAAGTGTTGGATTTTTCCGTAGTTTAACGACGTTCTAAGTAGTGCAAGTAACGCGATGGTCCCTCTAGAAGACAACAAACCATAACTCGATTATGTGACCGTCTTGAACTGCCCTTTGAACCTTCGGGTTTAGGGCAGTACGGCGTGCCACATGTGAGGCGTTGGCTTGACCCTTCTACGGCTGGACCGTTGGTACTGAGGCACGAACTGAATGTTTTTAGACTTATTTCATGTGATGAGCTGTTTCGGGAAAACTTTGGTGTTCGCTTGTTCGATCGGAAAGTTTAACATTTTCTATTTATCCGGAATGTGATACAATAATTGGAATTCACAAAAAGTTATGAGATAACTGAATGAATGTTATAAACATAGCACTTTAGTCTCACTTGATCGGTTGCCACGGAATTTTGATGTGATCAAAAGTCCGTCGCAATCACGTAGCGTACGCGGATACTCGCCGGGTAAACTTAATAGACAGCCTCACTCCATAGCCCCGACCAAGTGACTGTAGAAGAACCCCGTCGCCGAAAGCATCCGTTCGGGTGCTCGCGGTATCGGTGTTCCGCCTTGGTGCACTTCGTTGACGGTATCAGGGGTGCAGCCGTCTACTAAAGTTTGCGACGAGCATTCGATCAGGATGTCGGGAATCTTGTTGAATTGCCCGACTTGATATTGAAAAGTGTTTTCGATTTTGAGACTAAAATGTGGGGTTTATAATTGTTAGGCATGCGATGTCTAAGGTAATCATTTGATTAGGCATGCGATGTCTATGCAGATTGCGGATTCCAACTGTTGTAGTTTTACACTTTCTTTTCTGTGACCGTAAGTGTAATATGTGATATCGCCGGTTTCGTTGCTATATGTCAACGACAATTGGGATGGGCATATTTACTTACGTTGATGACATGTGATGTTATGTGTTGCTGGATATGTTATATTGGATCGTCGTGTTTGAATAGCCGGGGTTTTTTATGTGAGATGAGTGCTTTTCATTTTCATTCATGTAAAAACTTGTATGTAATATTCTTTTATTGGGGCACTTCCAGGTTGCGGAAGTTGTCACCTTTTGTATATTATTTACTTTTCCGCACTAGGATAGACCCAAGGAAGGGAGCACAAGTAACCGGGTTCTGGAGTCCAGTGGGAGACCAACTCGAGGAGTCGAGTCCGGGTCTCCTAACTCTAGAATTGGCAGGGTTGCTTGCCGCTCTCGTAGGGGTCTAGGGGTGTGGGTTTGGCTATTCATCACGATCGTGGAATCCGTGTTTTATACTCGCTCGTATTGAAAACACGGACGTCCTATTATATCCAATATTTCATATGTTTCTTCTGCTGCGATATCTGTGATGTGATCATGTGATGTTCTGTGATAGATAATGTATATAGTATATATGATATATTATATAGACGTTACTTATGTTTTACACCCGCGCTAGCCCTGCCCCGCTCTGCCGTTAGTTACCTAACCTAACGGTGCACGAGGGGACATCGAGGCGAATGCGGATGGCATAAGTGTACGTCGTATTTATCTGTGATGTTCAGGTACTTAAATGATGGGACTTCATTAATGTGATTAATGAAAGAAAAGAAACCTAAGATGTTGTAGAATCGAATTTCAAAATAAAACAGGTAGCTACAGTTCTTGCTTTGCATAGCGGTATATGTGATATATCCTGCACCTTATTCGATGAGGAAAGGACCGAGATCCCTTCACCGGGAGTGACTCCTTTAGCAATAACTGGCAGATGCTACACACTCGGTTTGTCTTTTGATTGCTTTTAAGAGTTTTTGCTTTGCACAGTGATATATATGATATATCCCGCACCTCATTCGACGAGGAAAGGACCGACGATCCCTTCACCAGGAGTGACTCCTTTAGCAAAACTAGAAAAGCCTTAAAACACTCCATTTCAAAATTCATTCGATCCTACAACGATATCAAGTTCATTACGAAATAGGTTTTCAGAAAAACCTGTCGTAGCCCTTCGTCATTTCAGATAAATCCTGTTTAGTATTCGTGCTGCGTTTGTTGACCTTGTCAAGGCGCAGTGTGCGGTAGCTAACCAGTATTTATCTTCTTATGCATATGATGCAGATTGGGTTAGGGTAGTCGTGCGGCCTTGTTGACCTTGTCAAGGGTCGTGCGAGTTGGTTTGATTCAATGAAGAAATGACGGGTTGAACTTGACTTGCGGTCTATGTTTTGTTGACCTTGTCAAGTTCATAGATCGTTCGGGGCAAAATATTATCGGGAATTTCAAGTGTTGAAATTTGCAATGAGATTGCATACCTTCTATGAGATAGTTGGATCCCGATACCCGCTGGGAGTAATTGTTACTCCTGGGAGAGTTTTATACATTACAATTAGCCGATCAAGTAGGTGTCTAGAAAGGTGTCAACGGGGTTACGCCTCTGGGAAAACGAGGTTTACATTAATTAGGTTCGTGCGAAAGCACGGGGGACCTCCCTCAACGTACCGACACTGGCCTGGCTGAAAGATTGGCGAACTTGTAGTGTGTAATTAATCCCGGCTAGACTTTCCTTTTAGGGTTTGAAGGAAGATTTGATAAAAAGCAGTGGGAGCCATCCTGATTAGATAAAATAATAACCAATCTATTCTTGCAAGAGCGCACGCTGAGTGTTTTCTTCTCTCTCTCTCCAGGTAGCGACCATATCACGCCTTAATCAAGATAATAATACGGATTATTGACCTAACCCGCTTGTTATACTGAGCTGGGGAACGTTGGTCCCGCTCCAACTTATAATTGTTATAAGACAGAGCAGGAAATTGGGGATTACCAGAATTCCCGTGCCGCCCAAATGAAGAGAGTGCATGATGATGCATCATCTTCGGGTGTGTTCATTACAAAGAACCGTTTCTCTGTATCCTCTACGTCCTGGGTATGTGATACCAGATCAGGATCCCAGATATGTAATCTGTTACATAGGTCTATAGAAAGGTAGAGAACTGAGGACGGGTGATAAGTTTCATGAGGTAGAAAACGGGGCAAGTATTGCAGCCAAGTCTGTTGGTCACTGTCACCCTGTATTACCAATACATTGATTCTGAACAAATGTTATTAGATACCGAACCTGATATACAAAATCATATCAGTCTCTTTATCAGTAAAGAAATGATAAAATTTTTTATTATTGGATAATGTTTTGAACATTTCCTATATCAAAAGTTGATCGGTTCAGGCACGTTATCTAAAAGCATTAATGTTCTAAATCAAACTACAGTTCTTTAGTATACGGAACACACACAAGAGGAAGAGTTCAGAAATGAACGAATTTTTCTTGAGGTATTGTAGACTAGGTCATATCAATGCGACCTGACTAGCTGAAGTTACATTTAGATGCATATTTAAATCTGTTTGAATTTACATCTTGTGAAACTTGCCAGTCAAGTCACAAAGATATAATGACACCAGCTCTGTTTATTGGAAACAGAGAAAGAGTTAGTAAACTCTTGGGATGATACATGTTGATGTATGTAAGGTCCCCTGTCTACATATGCCAGGACTGGTTCTTTATACTTCATTACATTCTCTGATGATCTTTCGAGATTCAGACCTATGTTCCTGTTGAAACACAAGTCTGAACCTTTTGAGATATTCACAGAATATAAGTTAGAAGTAGAGAACCAATACGGGTATAAGTATTATGTCCTTTGATGAGATCAAGGAGGAGAATACTTGAGCACGGAAATCCTGGACTATTCTAAAGGAGAATGAGATTCTCTCTCAGCATTACTCCTCCGAATACACCAAAGCACGATGGTATATCGGGGTGGAGCAATCACACCCTATTTGATATGGTGTGCTCTATGATGAGTACTACTGAGTTACCTATTTCCTTTTGGGAGTTATGCACTTGAGAAGCTGCATACCTATTGAATAGGGTTCGAATCAAATCAGTTGCCTACCACTTCATATGTGATATGGAAAGGGAAGAGCCCATATCTTAAGTTGGTTAAGATTTGGGGTTGTCCGGACTATGTCTGAAAAGCAAAATCCGGACAAGCTCGAGGAAAGGTCTGTTATATAGAACTGGAAAGGTTCCAGCTATACAAAACTGCAGCTGATGATTTGACAGAACCAAAGGATTCAATAGATACCAACGAACCTCAGCCTCTCCGCCGATCTAGTAGGGTTCCTCACCCACCTGAGAGCTACTTCGGTTTCTCTATGACAGTGGGAGCGAGGATTGCATCATGAGATGATGACCCAACTAGTTTCGAGCTGGCCATCAGGAGTGGGACTCTGTATGAATGGCTGGATGCTTAGTGATCTGAGATGGAATCCTTATACACCAACAAAGTATGGACTTTGGTTGCTATATCTGAAGGGTTAAATCCCCATTAGGAGCAAGTATATCTTGAGAAGATTACTTGGTGTAGATGGAAAAGTTGAGACTTTCAAAGCTTGACTTGTTAAAGGTTTTCGTCATCGACCAGACGTGGATTATGATGAAACCTTTTCTAAGGATCTATGCTTAAGTCCATCCAGATCCTACTTACCACGGCTACATACCATGACTACGATATCTGGTGGTTGGGTGTCATTACAGCTTTTCTAAATGATGCTTTAGAAGAGGGAGTCTATAAGTACACAGCCAGAGGGCCTCGTAGACAGTGGGAGCAGCGGAAACGTGTGCAAGATGCTTTATAGGATAAAGCAGACATCGCGGAGTTGGAACATCTGTTTTGATGTGTTAGTCAAACAGTTTGACATCATCAAAATGGTAGATGAACCTTGTATATACAAAAAGGTAGTAGGGAGTATGGTGATGATCCTCGTAGAGTACGTGGATGACATACTCTTGATAGGGAAGGAGTTTCCTATGCTACGCTCGATCAATCTCCGCTTATCAGACTGATTCTCCACATAAGATCAAAGTGATACCTACTAAATCCTGGAATTTGGATCTATGAGATAGATCTAGTTGGATATTAGGACACTCACTAGTTGTAGTGAGATGGTATCAGTTGATCCTAGGGAGAATCACTGGAAGTGTTCCAGAGTGATAAAGACGACTGAATGTCAGTCACAGGCATTGTCTTTACCCTCAGTAAAGGGACGGTATGTTGGAAGAGTTCCAAGCTAGATACCGTGACATACTAGACGACAAAGGCTGGATACATCGCTACTTAACATGCTACCAAAGAGGCTGTTTGGGTGTATATTGGTTCATGAGAAGAACTACGTTCCTACCATTGTGAGATAATGGAGTTGTGGCTTATGCCAAGGAACGCCGGTCCCATCAGTGATCCAGACATATTCTAAGGCAGTGTCACCTGATCATGGAGATGCTTGATCTCCAAGGGATCGAGGTTAGGAGAGTAGACTCAGAGGACAACACAGCGGATCCACTCACAAAGGCCTGTTCCCAGAGAGAGATTTTTATGGGATGGTTGAGTACGAGATACTACAACCACTGCTATCAGATGGCCCTAGTGCAAGTGGGAGATTGTTAGTTATATGTATGCCCTAGAGGCCATTACTATACATAGGATGTATATTGTAGTGGATGCTTGGACATATATAGGGAGGACTTTCTTGCTCGACATGATAGTATGCTATCTGGTTGCTCTTTACCTTAACGTGTATACTGATTGTCTCTCTGTTACATGTTGGTAAAGCCCTTAGGATGTGTACTTGACTACCTGGACTATGATGCGGATCATACTAGTGGGGACATGGTAGTCCATAAGTACATCCTTCAAAATCCCTAGTCGTGGGTGTATTGAGACGGGGCATCGATATACCAGTGTAGACTAGCATATACCTTCTCGACCCATACAGATGGGCGATGGATGATCCCATATCCATTGGTGTTTGACAACAGAGATGATATACGGGTGCTCAGTGGAGACTGGGTACACCGGACGGACTCGCCGAGAACTCCCAGATGGTATTATACCTTACGTCAGATGGCAGTTCTCTGGTGACACTGGTACAGAGTAGTCTGTTGACCCGAGATCGTCATAGAGTCTTGTGTGGTTCCCACTGTGCTTTGATTTCCATCTTACCACGTCCAAGAGGGCGTGCAAAACGGTGGTTTTTGGGTACAGTCCCGAATCACATGGAGGCAATGAGCGATAGGAGGTGATTCGTCTCTCCCGGTATTGGGAGTTGATGTTGTGCTGTGTTCGATTGGCTATAACCGGAAATCCTTGGCCAGGGTTGCTGAGATTTACTGGTAAGTGTTACCAGTAGTTTCTCGAACTGTTATAGACCTCATATCGACACGACTTATCGAGCTATTGGGGTCTGACGTTTACCACCCCTAGGCGAGATATGCGACATATCAGACGATCAGACCGGACTGTACGGTAGTGTTACTGGTTAGATTCACTGGAGTGTGAGCGGGCTTGCTCGTCGATCTTCTGATCGCTGAATACCCGGGTGGCCGTTACGTTTAGCAGACCGCTTGCGGCTTGTGGGTGCTTGATATGATCATCATCTGCGGCCGGCGTATTGACGAGTCTTTAGAGTCCTACACAGAGGTTTCCTGGCTCAAGCGAAACGAGATAGGAGCGCATATGAGATATGTGCGGGACCGAGAATAATGCGTGTATGTGATACCATATTCCATTCTCGTGAAGAATGTATCGAATGGTTGTATGCGATATAACCTAGTTATCGAATCAAGGATTGATTCGATAAATCGATACATTGTATACTAGTCAGTTGTGTGCGACATGACCGGATCATTGTATCAAGTGTTGATTTAATGATTTAATGCATAATTATATATTTGATATATTACTTTGCATTAACTAGTGTTGGTTCACTTTAAATGGATATTCTCACTCGGATGTGCACATTGTATATGTGATATACTTTTGTGCACTTGATTGTATTATGTTTGATGATACATGTTTGCTAGGGTTTTTGTGTAAAGATCAAACCATGGTTACATGATAATGGTTAGGGTTTTGTTTTATTCACTTATCTATTTATTTACTTGTTTATTCATTTTGGAAATGATAAGAAAAGAATGGTGGCTTTATTTGTAGTTTAGTTGAAGCTTCATGAAACTTTGACCTAGTCCACCATTCTTGTCTCTTGCTTAACCCTAACCATCATATCTAACCATGGTCTATTCTCTACACTAAACTAGGTTTAGTATTATGATAAGTATTGATTTTCCTTTTCATTTTAATAACTTATCATAATATTATCTTCTTCTTCTTCATCTTTTTCTTGAAGAAAAAGCTTGCCTCATCAATGGCAACTTGATGAAAAGAGTGAGAAATCCAATTCTAAAGTGAACCCACTTCCTATTTCTTCATCCTCTACCTCTTGCCAAGTAGTATAGGGTGTTTCCTTCACAAGTTTTCATGGCTTGGTGAAGGTGGAGCTTGATCTAGTGATGCCTCGACGTAGATCATCTTCGGCATCGTCGTCGATGACCTAGCCCGCTTTTTCTCCGTTGAAGCCGATGCAAGAGTCATGGTTCGATTTGGACAGCGGAGAGGACTTCATCATGGAGCTATGGAGGTGGAGAACCGGATCTACAAAGGTTGTATTTCCGTTCTCTTAGTAAAGTAGTTTACTAGTTGCATCTTTCGCCTAGATATCTAGTTAACGATCCGTATTAGGGTTTCTCGGCATCCGTAAAATTTGAAATTGGCATGGTTGATGCCTTGTGAGACCTCTTGGGAGTGCCTAGGAACCCTACATCCTTCGGGTAGATCATCGGAGATGAAGGAAGACTGGCGACCCATGTCGATCCGCATCACTAGGAGCTTGGAAATAGTTGAAGACCCGAAGGACTTGGTTCATTAGGTATAACCATTCTATCTCTTTGTGATTGGTTTGCTAGTTTTAGGGTTAATGGTTACGATCTTGCAAATCGGGTAATGGTAGCGGCGGGTTTTAGAAAATTTTTGTTCCGCATTTGGTCACTGTTCGATGGCCGGGGCGCTCCCATAACCTTTCAACAACATCAACACAGAAGAATAACTGAGCAAATTTGGGTTGACTCGGTGTCAACTCGGCCGCGGATCGCTTGGATCGGCCGCGGTTCCGCGGTAGTTTGGACGAGTCACTATCCCAAATTTCTTCACAATTCCTTGTATTTTTAAGGTTCCCTGAAAAAAAATTTGACCCCAATTTAAAAACGGCAGAACCTTGGTGAAAACGTCGATTTTTCAGGATTATTTTGCGATCGAATTTCTAAAGACATTGCTAACATATTAGTTATGGTTTAGCTAGGCTCTGATACCACTGTAAGTCGATGTAACACACCCCACAAGTTGCGGGAAGGCGGAATAGGTAAAACAATCATTTTGTTTAAGATAACATCGACTAACTTACGGATCTTTGCTAAACCCTAACTAACAAACAATCTAGAAGTGCTAAACTACTATGATAGATGATTATACCTCAAGATACTAGTCCTTCTTATTCTTGTTGGTCACTTCCTCGTTGGCCTCCTCGATGTGATAGAAGATCCACCCGAGAGTTTCTTCTCCAAGCTTTAACCTCTAATTTGAGATAACTAAATGGCTAGGATTTCTAATCCAAGTGACCTAGAGGATATAGAGATGGATTAAGGATTGATTAGACTTTCTAACCCTTGGGATCTCAACACATGAGAGGATTAGGGTTAGAGTGAAGAAGAGAGAGAGCTTGAGGAGAGAGAATGTGTTTGTTGTTATGCCATGAAATATAACTCATTTGTGTATATATTATGAAGCATAAAATATCTTGGACAAATATCTTGCACAAATATCTTCATGCTTCATTTAATGCAAATGAATGAATCATCTAATGAGTCATGGTTTCATTTAATTCAAATTACACATCATCTCCTCCACCTCATTAAGCTTAATCCATAAATGAATTAAAACATAATGAGTCACCTTTCTTCTAAAAGTTTCTCGAGTAATTAGGAGAATGCCCCTCCTATCCGAAAAACACGGATATACTGAGACTGTATAAATCCAATAATCCAATACTAGAATCTGGCTTAAACCAATGCCCGTTAGTATAAACTGTCCGAACATCATACGTGCACAATTACACGTATATGTCTGAACCCTGTCGTAAAACCATACGACCTCTATATCGTTTCGCCTGAAGCTGGGAAACTCTCTGTGTGGGACTCTAAAGACTCGACACTACGCTGGCAGTGGGTTTAACCACAGGCCACATGCGGTACTAGCTGTACGTAATGGTCCCCAGGTAGATGTCGATAAGAAGGCCGATGAGGAAACCTATCTGAACTCCTACTGAGTCTGATGTGACAATCTCTGTACAGTCCGGTCTGTTCGTCTAAGACAATCGCATATCGGGCCTAGGGGGCGGCAAGCGCCAGTCCCCTAAAAGTGGTATAAGTCGTGTTGGAGTGAAGCCCATTACACCTTGAGAAGCTATTGGAAATCCTACCAGTAAATCTCATTTACCTGGCCAGGGACTTTGCGTAATGGCTCTTCAAACACAGTGCGATATCAATTCCCAATACCGCGAGAGACGAATCCTTTCTAACTGCCACTTCCTGCATGTGCTTCGGGACTGCACCCAACTGCTACCTATTTGCACGACTCCTTTGAGCAGTGGTAGGGTAGCAATCTAAGAACAGTAGGAACACACTCGAGACCAAGCAGCAGTGTCAAGTCTACGGACTTTGCTGTACTCATGTCACCTGGGAACTGTTAACTAACGATGGGTATAATACCAACCAACAGTTCCCTGCGAGTCCTGTCCAGTGTACCCGTAACCCAACGAGCACCTGTATACTATCTCCAGTACAACGTACTAATGGCTGTGGGACAGACCATTTCCCCTACTGGGATGAGAAGCGTACACACCAGTCTACTCTGGAGTATCGATGCCCTGTCTCGATAATCCTACGACTAAGGACCTGAAAAAGGATGTGCTTGTAGACTACCCATCCCCTACTAGTGTGACTGCCATCACAACGTTAGTAGTTAAGCAAGATCCTAAGGACTCTATCAATATGTATTCGCGATATGCTAAAAGAAACATATACACATATTAAGATAGATATAAACCAAGTAGCATACTACTATGTTGAGCAAGACTTTCAATACAACTGTGAATATCCCAAGCTTCCATTTAGTAATATACAAACTAGTAAGATACAATAATGGCCCCTAAGGCATATACACTAACAGATTGCAGCATGGAAGATGATGACCCAACTAGTTTCGAGCAGGCCATCAGAAGTGGAGACTCTGTGAAATGGATGGATGCTATGCGATCTGAGATGGAATCCATGTACACCAACAAAGTATGGACTTTGGAAGTTGCTCCTGAAGGGGTTAAACCTATCGGGAGCAAATGGATCTTTAAGAAGAAAATTGTTGTAGATGGAAAAGTTGAGACTTTCAAAGCTAGACTTGTAGCAAAAGGTTTTCTTCATCGACCTAGTGTCGATTATGATGAGACCTTTTCTCCTGTTGCCATGCTTAATTCCATCAGAATCCTACTTGCCATTGTTGCATACCATGAGTACGAAATCTGGCAGATGGACGTCAAGACCGCTTTTCTAAAAGGTGATTTAGAAGAGAGCGTGTCCATGACACAGCCAGAGGGCTTCGTAGACAATGGGAGCAACGGAAGCGTGTGCAAGCTGCCTAAATCAATCTACGGATTAAAGTAGGCATCGTGGAGCTGGAACATCTGTTTTGATGAAGCTATCAAAGAGTTTGACTTCATCAAAAATGTAGATGAACCATGTATATACAAGAAGGTTGTAGAGAGTAAGGTTGTCTTCTTCGTATTGCACATGGATGACATACACTTGATAGGAAATGATGTTCCTATTCTATACTCGGTCAAGCTCTTCTTATCACAAAAGTTCTCCATGAAAGATCCTCCTACATCCTAAGGATAAAGATCTATAGAGATAGATCTAAACGGATGTTGGGATTGTCCCAATCCAGGTACATTGACACCATACTAAAGACCTTTAGTATGGAAGATTCTAAGCGTGGTAATTTACCCGCTTGTTTAGGAATCACTCTCTCCAAAGAGATGTCTCCCAAGACTGATTTAGAGAAGGCTCGCATGCAAGGGATACCCAATGCTTCGGCAGTCGGGTCTATCATGTATGCGATATTATGTACCAGACCAGATGTAGCTTACTCGCTAGGTGTAGTGAGTATGCAGGGTTCCCTAGGGCGGCCGCTGGGTTTCGGGAGGCATCCACCATGCCGTTTTCAAAAAATTGGCGCGCTAAAGAACCCTAACGCTAGAATCTAAACTAGAGAATTAGACGAACAAGCATGTAAACATCGTTACATCTAACTGAACAAGGAATACAACCTTTGTAGACCGGTCCTTCACTTCAATAGCTCCGTGTAGTAGTCCCTTCGCTCCAAGTAGTGATCTCCCGGACTCTAGTGAGGCTCCACAAGGTTAAATGAACAAGCTTGCTTGAAGTCTTCTAAGCCGAAGATGATCTACGTCGAGGAGACACTAACTCAAGCTACCTCTTCACTAAGTGATGAACTAGTGAGAAACAACCCAATCTAAATGGCTAGTAGAGAAGAGGTTGATGAAGTAGGAATTTTGCTCACTTTAGAAGTAATTTTCTCACTACTTTTCTTCACCTCCCAAAAAGCTAGAGAGCTCTTGGAGATGAGGAAGAAGATGAAGTGTGAATGGAATAATAAGTGAGAATGGCAACCATGGGTGAGTTAGTCTCATATACTAACTCATGTAGAGACTAAACAATGGCTAACAATAATGGTTATGTTAATAAATATTTAGAGTGAGACAAAATTAGTGGACTAAGTCAATGGGTTCTACAAGCTTCCACTAAGCATCAACTATGTGACAAATTTCCAACTAATTTTGATTTACTTTAAATAAGTAAAACCCTTCATTATTATTTGTATGGTGTGAGTCTCATACAACCATGTCACATGTGGCATCAAGCATGACACAAAATATGTACATTAATATATATCACATATATACTAAGTGTACACTAGTTAGAAAAAGAAATCTTAAGTGAGCTAATATTAGTTAATGTAAGATAATATATCAAATATATAATTATACATTAAATTATTAAATAAACACTTAATTTAATAATCCGGCTATATAACATACAATCGACTAATATCAAATGTATCAACTTGTTGAATCAACACTTGAATCGACAACCCGGTTATATCACATTTAACCGACCGATATCACATATCACGAGAATAGAATATGGAATCACATACGCGTATTAATATCGGTCCTGCACATATCACATATGTGCTCCTATTTCGTTTCGCTTGAGCCAGGAAACCTCTGTGTAGGACTCTAAAGACTCGTCAATATGCCGGCAGTAGATGGTGATCATATCAGTCACCTACAAGCCACAAGCGGTCTGCTAAATGTAACGGCCACTCGGGTATTGAGCAATCAGAAGATCAACAAACAAGCCTGCTCATACTTCTGCGAATCCATCAAGTAACACTACCGTACAGTCCGGTCTCTTCGTCAGATATGTCGCATATCACAGCCTGGGGGTGGTATAACGTCAGACCCCAATAGCCTGATAAGTCATGCCGATGCAAGGTCCATAACGGTTCGAGAAACTACTGATAAAACTTACCAGTAAATCTCAACAACCCTGGCCAGGGATTTCCTGTTATGGCCAATCGAGCATAGCGCAACATCAACCCCCAATACCGGGAGAGACGAATCCCCTCCTATCGCTCATTGCCTCCATGTGACTCGGGACTCTACCTAAAAGCCACCGTTTTTCATGATCTCTTGAACGTGGTAAGGTGGAAATTAAAGCACAGTAGGAATCACACAAGATTCTATGAAGATCTCGGGTCGACGGACTAACCTGTACCAGTGTCACCAGAGAACTGCTTTCTGACAATAGGTATAATACCATTTAGGAGTTCTTGTAAGTTGACGTTAGACACCCCACTGTTGGATATAGTGCCCTCAGAGTCAATTATTGGATCACAGGCACGTGATTGCAATGAATGAAGGAGGACCTATGCCGGTAGGACAGTCTTACTCAAAATGATAGTATGCTATCTGGTTTATCTTTATCATCGTATACTGTTTTAGGTGACATTACTGATCACTATTGCACATTGATAGAGCCCCTAGGATTCTTTCTTGACTGCCAGCAGTATGATGGCGATCATATACGTGGGAGCTGGGGTCTATAAGCACATCCTTAAATGGTCCCTAGTCGTGGCTGTTTCGAGGCAGGGCATAGATACTCTAGAGTAGACTAGTGTATACAATCGAGATCCCAACGAGGGGAAGTGGCCGGTCTCACAAGCTACTGGTGTCAGATAGTTCACCTAAAATGTATACAGGTGCTCATTGGGTTATGAGTACACCGGACAGGACTCGCCGGGAACATGCTAGTTGGTCTTATACCTGACGTCAGATAGCAGTTCCCTGGTGACATGTGTACAGGTTAGTTCATCGACTTGGGATCGTCATTTGTCTCATGTGAGTTCCCACTGTACTTTGATTAATACCCTACCATGGCTCAAAGGAGTCGTGCAAACAGGTTTTAGTTGGGTACAGTCCCGAGCCACATGGAGGCAGTGAGCGGATCTACAGGGGTTCGTCTCTCCCGGTATTGGGGGCGAGGTCGCGCTGTGTCCAGGAGAGCCATTACACAAAGACCTCGGCCAAGGCAGGAGATTTACCGGTAGGTATTCCAGTAGTATCTCAGGGTGTTCTGGGCTACACTCCGACACGACTTGTACCGCTTTTGGGGGTCTGACTTTTACCAACCCCCTAGGCCCGCCATGCGATACTCATAGACGAACGGACCGGACTGTACGGATATTGTCACTGACGGGCTCAGTAGGGTGTCAGGATGAGTTCGCTCATCGACGTCCCTTTTGGTCCATAGCTGGTAGCCCGTCACGTATGGCAAATACCTTTGACGTGCTAGTGGTTAAATCCACAGCCAAAATATTGACGAGTCTTTAAAGTCCCCCACAGACAGTTTCTCATGTTTCGGGTGAAGCGCTGTAGAGGCCATATGGAGATATGGCAGGGTTCGATCATATACGTGCGGTATTGCACTGATTATGATCGGACGGATAATACTAGCGGGCTTTGGTTTAAGCCAGATCCTAGTATTGTACAGTGTAGATTTTGTCTCATTGCATTTGTATTCAGTGGGAATACAAATGCGGGTATGTATATACAGTCGCGGGGTTTTCCTGTAATTTATTACGGGATCAGTTTTTTGAAGTTTCCAGTTTGCATTCCGTTTCGGCCAGTTTTCCTTTGTTCCTTCACGGCCGGATTTTTGTGATGGAGGGGGTTATTTGCAAGTGTGAAAATTAGTATTGTGGAGGGGGTTTCTTGTATATGGATGATTATGATGGTTTAAGCATCTTTTCTTTTTCTAGTGATCATTTCTTTAGCATTAATGAGATCGAAATATGATGGGATTTGATTTGGCTTTGGTGTGATTCTTTTTCCTCATTATCATTCCATTTTCTCTACTTGCTTGATGCTTGTATTTTTTCCCTTCACCATTTAGAGAGGGGCCGGCCACATTTGAGGGAGGAGAGGAGAGGGTTCATTTGATAAGGAAAAATTATTCATCTCTCATTTCTCTTGCCATACATATTCTAGCTCACTCAAAAGTTCATTCTCTCTTCCATTTAAAATGGAAACTTCAATCACCCTATAGAGGCAAACCATTCTACACTATTCTGCAGCAATTCTTGGACACGTCGGCTCGCCAACTTCGTGTCCGAGTTGCCTCGGTCCAGAGGTAAGAGCCCGTAAAAGAACCTGGCGATGTAGTGCCCTTTCCGACGAGGAGGTGAAGACCGGAGATTCCGCGAGGAGATCGGGACGGAGGCCGAAGACCGAAGGACATGGATCGCTCGGTATAGCACTCTCTACCCTTTCTCTAGTTAGCTAGTAGTAGGTTAATGATTCGATCCGGGGTTTTAGGATGCGGAAATGCCGGTTTTGAAGTCAAGGAAATTTTTCGTTTCCACATTTTGGCTGAGGATAGACGGCCGGGGCGCTACCGTAGTCCTACATGGTATCAGAGACGGGCCATTAACCTAGTCTAGCTTGCTTTAACGTATTTACAAGTTCGATCGAACGGATTTTCAAAAAATCGCGTTTTCATGCCACAGTTTCTGTCGAATTTTTGCAGTGGTCAAAAAATTATTTGGTACATTGTAAAAATACGTGCAGGGTTTTATAAGAATTCTGTGAAAATTTGGTGCCCTAACATTACTGTTCCGCCGTGGAACCGCCGCCAAACCCATGCTTTGGCCGCGGTTCCGCCGCACTTTTGACTCTTCTCTGCACCAAATTTCTACAGTGTCTCTATGACATGGAAATACGGTTTTTGGTATATTTCTTTTGGGCGTAGATTTATTTTGAGTGCTACAGTTGTGCTTGGGGCCAACTTCGAGAAATTCAGTCGATCGAAAATTTTTAAACATGTTAGTTCACAGTATTTACATTATATCTGCGACCGTGAATGTCATTTGATCGGTAAATCCTGTCTAACTGCTATAGCCCTTTTAGACGGATTTGCGAACGTGACATTCACATTGATGTTCTGTGTTGTGCTGTGATGTTGCGGATTTGTCATGGTGGATAGCCTGGATGCAATGTTAGTACAGTTTAGTTGTATATGTACATTTGTTATTGCGGGGCGAGTGTCCGACTTGTGGACTGCCGTTACTGCCTGTTTGTAAATTATTCTTTTGGGGCACGACCGGGCCGAGGTCGATGTACCCGTTGTATGTATACATTACTTTCTGTACTAGGATTACCCCGCGGAGGGATGCACAGATAGCCGGGTTCTAGAGGGCAACGGGCTCGCATCTCATGGCTTTGAGACGGAGGGGGCTTCACTCTAGAATTGGCGGGCTATTCACCGCACTCGTAGGGGGTACAGGTTGACCCACAGAGGGGTGCCCAAGTTACCGGATTCCATGAAGTGCTGGGTGGTCCATTCACGTTGCTGAAGGGGGCTGCCTCGCTTCAGGTTTTGGCGGGTAACTTGCCGCGCCCGTAGGGGTCTAGGATTTCATTGCACAGGCTATCCACATGACCAGGAGAACGTCGGGTTTCAGTAGCGGCTCTGTGAAACCCTGGGATCCCAGATATCTGTATTGTTCAGTGATGCTTATTACATTTCTGTGATGTTGCATTTTATCACACCTTGAGCGAATATTATATATTGATATATATACTAGTAGATGTTGTATATGTTTTGCATTCGCGCTAGTCCAGTCCCCGCTCTGTCGTTAGTTAAGTAACCAAACGGGTGATGATGGGACCCAGTGGCGAATGCGGATGGCATATACGTACATAATTATTTTCGTTCTTTTGTGGTGTGATCAATTGATGGGACTGCGTTGATTCGGATCAATTCAATTTAAACAAACCTAATCTGATGTTGTTGGAACATTTTTCAAAAAAAAAGGGCTGTTATTGCAAGGACGTTCTCTTTTGTTTTGCACAGTGGTATTCGGTTATGAATATCCAGTACCTCAGTCGACGAAGCAAGGGACGAGATCCCTTCGCCGGGAGTGACCCTTTGGACAAAAGTTTGCGTCAGGGTAATAACTTCACTATAGCCGATTGCCTTTTTGCTTTGCATCGTGGTATTCAATTAGAATATCCTGCACCTCATTCTACGGGGAAAGAGCCGAGATCCCTTCACCGGGAGTGACCTCTTTAGCAAAAGGTTTTCGTCACTATATTTTTATAAAAAGCTATGCAGTTCCTTCAACGATATCAAGTTCATTACGTTAAAAGTTTTTCGCCAAAAACTAGACGTAGCCCTCCGTCATTTCGTAAAAATATTACTTAGTATTCGTACTGTTTTTGTTGACTGTGTCAAGGCGTAGTGTACGGTAGCTAAGTAGTGTTCGTTTGTGGCATATTAATGGGATTGGTTAGGACAGTTGTGCGGCCTTGTTGACTGTGTCAAAGGCTCGTACGGGTGGGTTTAATGCAATCCAGGATAATAACGGGTTGAACTTGACTAGGACTCTTTGATTTGTTGACCGTGTAAAGGTCACTTGGGTCCTAGGGGTAAAAAATCACATCGGGAGTTTCTAAAGAAACTGAAACTTGCCAGATACGCGCATACTTTCTGGAGTGTAATAACGTGAGTGGGTTCCGTCACGTTATCATGCGATGATAGTTAGATCCCGATTCCCACTGATGAGTTGGTTTACTCCTCGGGTGATCCCGACTAATTCTTCTTTCAGGTTTGGAGGAGAATTTGACGATACAGTGGGAGGTTTCCTGATTAGATAAAGTGATAACCATTCTGATCTAGGTTAGAGTGCACGCTGAGTGTTTATTTTCTCTCTCTCTCTTTGGCAGGGACCATGACCCAACCCTTGACTATGACTCAATGACCAAGATTAACCGAACCTTCTTATAACACTGGCTTTTAGATTGTGAGAGTTGCATACCTCATTGCCACTCCTACTTTTACCCTTTTCTCCAGAACACCCCGTATTACTATGAACATCCACTTCCATTAGATAAAACCATCGTATGGTTATATACGAACTCGAAGGAACTTGTTCCAGATTCGAGGATGGTTTCCGGTTCTGGAGAAAACGAATAGGACTATTCAGTTGTCTTTTCCTTTTACATTCTCTCAGGTTGCGAGTGTTCCTTGGATTAGGACGGTACACCTATTACGCTAATTGGATAGTCTTCTTCCAAACCATAGGCTGGTGCCGAACGGTAGGGAATGAAGAAAACCATTTAGCCTAAACGGTGTACAGAAGGTAATAAGTCAAGACAAATAAAGGGATTAGTAAGAGGGCAAAATAAACTGCGACTGCTATTCACGACCGAACCAAGTATTTCATTACCACTCCGACTTCACCTTTGTATTTCTCCAGAACACTCCGTATCACTACGAAGATCTACAATTATTTGTATATTCCATCGTATGGTTATATACGAACTCGAAAGCAACTTGTTCCAGTTCGGGGATGGATTCTGGTTCAGGAGAAATAGGAATAGGGATTATTCAGGTGTCTTTTATCTTTACCTTCTCTCGTGTTGCGAGTGCTCCTAGGATTAGGACAGTACACACATTATGCTTATTAGACAGTCTTCTTCCAAACCATAGGCTGGTGCCTAACGGTAGGGAAGGAAGAAAACCATTTGGCCTAAAGGGGTATGCAGAAGATAACGACTAAAGACATATAAAGGGATTTGGAGGGGTGGCAAAGAAATATATGGTTACAGTTGCGAATCTGGATAATGGAAGAGGCATTACTAGGAATACCCGGATACCCCTTCGAAACATTTACATGTTTCAGTTTCACTGTGTACTGTTAATAGAGAATTGATTTCCCAATTAGACACTTGCTCCAGGGTATGTATTTACCAGGTATGATTCTCACATCTGTATGGTTTTACAGATGATGAGTGGGAGTAAGTCATTGGGAATTAGGTGATCATCCTCATTGTATCGGAATTCGTTGTAATTGGTGATATTTGAGGAAATCGCCTGGGTTGTTTGCCGGGCGGCAAATATTTGGTTTCGAATATCCGTTGTTATGCACCAATTTCAAATTGATATATCTGTACGTCTATTTTTATAGAGTGCGATATACCTTCTTGAAATTATGTCCGTGACATTTACCTATATCAGTGGATGGTTAGGTAAGTAACATTAAACAGCGGTGTAATTATTCTTAACCATAAGTACAGTTTTCAACCTACGACACACAGCGATTGAGTTATTGGACTCAGGGGACTTATACAGAGTATTGTATATTGTCCAGTGTCCATTAGGACAGAGGGGTTGGTCCTCGTACTATGTTCTGTTTACTTGTGACTTCTCTAGTTCTTAGACATGTGTTTCGTAGAAATGCAACGTCTAAGTTTTTGAGAAGTTATAGGTATAAGGATAAAGTAGAGAACCAGGTGTTGCAAGTATCAGGATTCTTCAAGGTGATCAAAGATGTAGATACTTGTGTATGGTATTCAGTTGATAGTAATGGTTTTAAGAGAACTTGCTTCTTTTTCAGTTTACTCATAATTGGAAGCATTCCTAAGTTGAGTAACGCTGATTGGCCTCCTTCCATTTAGTTGACATGCACTGGAGACAGCTGCATGATTTGAATCTGGTTCCAATTAAATCAGTACCTCTGTTTCTATATTGGATAAAGAACGGTTCATATCTTAACATTGTTAAGGTACGAGGAGTTGTCCGGCTTATTCTTAAAACCAGACTCTGGATAACTCAAGGCACGTTTCTGTAATGGCAGTTTGTGGGTTGACCCGGGCTATGACGAGGGTTGACTTTCTACCATCTGGAAGATCAATAGTGATATTGTTCTTGACTCGCCACAGTTTTAATAAAAATGGATTTTTTCAGAAAACGGTAGTGGGAGTATGGTAGAACTGGAAGTGATTCCAGAACCGCAAACGATTACTGAAAATTTAATAGGGCCTAAAGATTCAATCTGACTTGACATTCCATTGGCCACTCTGCAGATAAGGTGGGTAACCTTAGGCACTCGAGAGGTACTTCGGTATGCTCAAAGACGGTGACAGGGAGGTTCTTGTTTACCCAGACTTGATACTACTGTTGTACCAAACTATGAGACCCGGCAGGAGGATGAGTATAGAGTCGTTCTAAACTAGCTTTAGAAGTGTACGTGTATATTATTCTGCCAGAGGGTTGTCGTAGTCAGTAGGAGCAGCGGAAGTATAGTGGACAAGTGGTTTATGTCTATTTATAGACTAAAGCAGATATAGCGGAGATAGATCATCTATTTCTGATGTGACAGTCATAGGTTTGACTTCATCAGAATAGGGGATGGATCTGGTAAGAAGGTAGTAGGGTGTGATGTCCTGGTATTTGGATGACATACACAGAGTAGGAAGTGAAACTCCTATACTACGGTCGGTCATACTTTGGTTGTCACACAGTAGTTTCTCCACATAAGAATTGGATATTATATCAGACATTCTGGTTACTGGATCTATGGCTTTAGATCTAGATTTGGGTAGTTTCCCAAGTAAGGTACTTAGACAGCATTCTAAAGGTATTTATAATGGACGACTCATGGCACGGTAGCATACCTGCAGGTAATAGAGTCACCCTCTCTAAAGGTGTCTTACAGACTAAAGAGGTGAGGGATGTGCATGATTGGCAGATCACATGCTTAGGCAATTGAGTCAATCATGAGATGTCAAGTACCACACCAGATGTTTTTGCACTACATGCAATAAGTTGATACTAATCAAATCCTGGAGAAAGGATCGGAAGCAGTTTTAGAACATAAGTGGATGTTCTAGGGATATGATAACGACAGCCTCTTTAAGGAGACAGTTATCATTCCTGGCTTCCAAGGTGACCTGGATGACAGTGTGACTGTCAGAGTTATAGTTTTCACTCTGGCGAGGGGGGGTATTTTGGACAGATGGTCCAAGAGGATACTGAGGGAGGTGTGGCGCTGGCATACTGATTGTTTTCAGTTGACAATACATTCTAAGAAGTTTGGATTTGGAGTTCATTTATGAGCTAGGTCCTATCAGATATCAAGACATATTCTAAGACAGGTATTGCTCATTTCGGAAGATGGCTTTCTCCGCGAACTTGAGATAAAGAGAGACTTAGAAAGGAACATCAGGGCGGATCCACTCACTGAGGCTATTCCTCGAACGCAATAGTTTCGCCAACGGGCTTTGTAAGACTGATTAGTAGAGGAGTTGGGTGTTCGGTATCACATGGGCTGTGAGTATGCGACATCGCAATAATTAGCCTTGAGTGCAAGTGGGAGATTGTTGGATATAGTACCCTCTGAGTCAATTATTGGATCACAGGAACGTGATTGCAATGATTGAGGGAGGACCTATGCCGGTAGGACAGTCTTACTCAAGATGATAGTATGCTATCTGGTTTATCTTTATCATCGTATACTGTTTTAGGTAACATTACTGATCACTATTGCACATTGATAGAGCCCCTAGGATTCTTGCTTGACTGCCAGCAGTATGATGGCGATCATATACATGGGAGCTGGGGTCTATAAGCACATCCTTAAATGGTCCCTAGTCGTGGGAGTTTCGAGACAGGGCATCGATACTCCAGAGTAGACTAGTGTATACAATCGAGAGCCCGACGCGGGGCGGTGGACGGTCTCACAAGCCATTGGTGTCAGATGGTTCACCTAAGATGTATACAGGTGCTCTTTAGGTTATGAGTACACCGGACAGGACTCGCCGGGAACATGCTAGTTGGTCTTATACCTGACGTCAAATAGCAGTTCCCTGGTGACATGTGTACAGGTTAGTTCATCGACCTGGGATCGTCATTTGTCTCGTGTGAGTTCCCACTGTACTTTGATTACTACCCTACCATGGCTCAAAAGAGTCGTGCAAACAGGTTTTAGTTGGGTACAGTCCCGAGCCACATGGAGGCAGTGAGCGGATCTGCAGGGGTTCGTCTCTCCTGGTATTAGGGGTGAGGTCGCGCTGTGTCCAGGAGAGACATTACACAAAGCCCTCGGCCGAGGCAGGAGATTTACTGGTAGGTATTCCAGTAGTATCTCAGGGTGTTCTGGGCTACACTCCGACACGACTTGTACCGCTTTTGGGGGTCGGACTTTTACCAACCCCCTAGGCCCGCCATGCGATACTCACAAACGAACGGACCGGACTGTACGGATATTGTCACTGACAGGCTCAGTAGGGCGTCAGGATGAGTTCGCTCATCGATGTCGCTTTTGGTCAATAGCTGGTAGCTCGTCACGTATGGCTAATACCTCTGACGTGCTAGTGGTTAAATCCACAGCCAAAGTATTGGCGAGTCTTTAGAGACCCCACAGACAGTTTCTCAAGTTTCGGGCGAAACGCTGTAGAGACTGTATGGAGATATGGCAGGGTTCGATCATATACGTGCGGTATTGCACGGATCATGATCGGACGGATAATACTAGTGTGCTTTGGTTTAAGCCAGATTCTAGTATTGTACAGTGTAGATTTTGTCTCATTGCATTTGTATTCAGTGGGAATACAAATGCGGGTATGTATATACAGTCACGGGGTTTTCCTGTAATTTATTACGGGATCAGTTTTTTGAAGTTGCCAGTTTGCATTCCTTTTCGGCCGGTTTTCCTTTGTTCCTTCATGGCCGGATTTTTGTGATGGAGGGGGTTATTTGCAAGTGTGCAAATTAGTATTGTGGAGGGGGTTTCTTGTATATGGATGATTATGTTGGTTTAAGCATCTTTGCTTTTTCTAGTGATCATTTCTTGAGCATTAATGAGATGGAAATATGATGGGATTTGATTTGGCTTTGGTGTGATTCTTTTTCCTCATTATCATTCCATTTTCTCTACTTGCTTGATGCTTGTATTTTTTCCCTTCATCATTTAGAGAGGGGCCGGCCACATTTGAGGGAGGAGAGGAGAGGGTTCATTTGATAAGGAAAAATTAATCATCTCTCATTTTTCTTGCTACACATATTCTAGCTCACTCAAAAGTTCATTCTCTCCTCCATCTAAAATGGCAACTTCAATCACCTTATAGAGGCAATCCATTCTACACTATTCTGCAGTAATTCTTGGACACGTCGGCTCGCCAACTTCGTGTCCGAGTTGCCTCGGTCCAGAGGTGGGAGCCCGTAAAAGAACCCAGCGATGTGGTGCCCTTTCCGACGAGGAGGTGAAGACCGTAGATTCAGCGAGGAGATCGGGACGGAGGCCGAAGACCGAAGGATACGGATCTCTCGGTATAGCACTCTCTACCCTTTCTCTAGTTAGCTAGTAGTAGGTTAATGGTTCGATCCAGGGCTTTAGGATGCAGTAGTGCCGGTTTTCAAGTCAAGAAAATTTTTCGTTTCCGTATTTTGGTCGAGGATAAACGGTCGGGGCGCTACCGTAGTCCTACACCCACATGATGCGGGGAGGCAGAATAGGTAAAACAATTATTTTGTTTAAACTAACATCGACTAACTTTACGGATTTTTGCTAAACCCTAACTAACAACAATATAGAAGTGATAAGCTACTATGAAAGTAGATTATACCTAATGAATCAAGTCCTTCTTGTTCTCTTTGTTCACCTCATCGACGGCCTCCTCGTTGTGATAGAAGATCTACCCGAGAGCTACTTCTCCAATCTTAAACCTCTCACTTAAGGTAACTTGGTGACTATGAGTGCTAATCAAAGCAACCTAGAGGATATAGAAGAGGATTAGGGATCTATTAGTCTTGCTAACCCTTTGATCTCAACACATGAGAGGTTAGGGTTAGGGTTGAAGAGAGAGAGAGAGAGAGCTTGAGGAGAGAGAATGTGAAAGTGAGAATGAAATGAAAATTAACTCATTTGTGTATATAACATGAATCATAAAATATCTTGCACAAAATATCTTTGCACAAATATCTTCATGCTTCATTTAATACAAATGAATCATCTAATGAGTCATTAAAACCATTAATGCTTCATTAACTCATTTGATGAATCATCTCCATGAGTCACAAATCCATTTATTTCAAATAACACCTAAGCTCTCCACCTCGTCAAACTTCTAGAAGCTTCTCGAGTAATTATAAGAATGCCCCTCCTATCCGTGAAAACACGGAAATACTGAGACTGTATAAATCCAATAATCCAATACTAGAATCTGGCTTAAACCAAAGCCTGCTAGTATAAACTGTCCGAGCATCGTACGTGCATAAAGGGTTCCTTCGCTAAAGCTATTGCTCCGTTGTTGTCACAATACAGCGGTATTGGATCAGCAATGGTAGGAACCACCTGAAGTTCTGTTAGGAACTTCTTTATCCAGACTGCTTCTTTTCCGGCATCGCAAGCAGCGATATACTCCGCTTCCATCGTCGAGTCAGCAACGGTATCCTGCTTGGAACTCCTCCAGCACACCGCCCCTCCATTGAGGGTAAAGACATAACCTGACATGGAGTTGGAGTCATCCTTGTCACTCTGGAAGCTGGAGTTGGCAAAAGCCTCGATCTGGAGGTCTTTTCCGCCGTAAACTAAGAACATATCCTTAGTCCTTCTCAGGTACACGATAATGTTCTTTACTGCTATCCAGTGCTTCTCCCCTGGGTCTGACTGATACCTGCTTACCACGCTCAGTGCGTAAGCTACATCTGGTCTGGTGCACAACATCGCATACATTATCGAGCCTACCGCAGAAGCGTACAGTATAACTGACATGCGATCCCTTTCTAAATCAGTCTTGGGAGACATCTCTTTGGATAGGGTGATTCCATGACAAGCCGGTAAATTACCGTGCTTAGAATCTTCCATACTGAATCTTTTCAGTACAGTGTTGATATACCAGGACTGCGAAAGTCCCAATATCCTCTTAGATCTATCACGATAGATCTGGATCCCCAGAATGTAAGAGGCATCACCTAGGTCTTTCATGGAGAACCTGTGCGACAAGAATCCTTTGACAGATTGTAGCATAGGAATGTCATTTCCTATCAATAGAATGCCATCCAGGTACAAGACGAGGAATACGACAGTTCGTGCTACAATTTTACTATATATACATGGTTCATCTGGATTTTTGATAAAGTCATATTCTTTGACCGTTTCATCAAAACAAATGTTCAAACTCCGCGATGCCTGCTTTAGTCCATAAATGGACTTAAGCAACTTGCACACTTTCCTGCTGCTCCCACTCTGATTGAATCCTTCTGGCTGATCCATATAGACACACTCTTCTAAACTACCATTTAGAAATGCCGTCTTTACGTCCATCTGCCAGATCTCATAATCATGGAAGGCGGCAATGGCAAGAAGGATCCAAATGGATTTGAGCATACCCACTGGAGAAAAAGTTTCGTCATAGTCCAAACCAGGTCTTTGACGAAAACCCTTTGCAGCAAGTTTAGCCTTATAGGTTTCCACATGTCCATCTACACAAATCTTTTTCTTAAAGATCCATTTGCATCCTATGGGTTTTACCCCATCTAGAGCAAAGTCCAAAGTCCATACTTTGTTGGTGTACATGGACTCCATCTCGGTCCGCATTGCATCCAGCCATCTTACCGAGTCACTGCTCTGGATGGCCTGCTGGAAGCTAGTAGGTTCATCATTATCAATGACGCAATCCTCTTTATCACCATCTATGAGAAAACCGTAGTATCTCTCTGGCGGATGAGACGGCCTATTACTCCCGTGGGGGGGGGGTGCGGGAATGTCCTGTTCTTCTTGAACTTCTAGTTCTACCAAACTTTCAGTAGTAGTTTGTGGTTCTAGAATTTCTTCCGGTTCTATTGCGCTCCTACTTGTTTCCTTTTCTAAAAACTAATGTTCTAGAAAATGGGCATTACGAGAAACAAAAACCTTTTGTTCCTCTGCGTAATAGAAGAAATACCCCTTGGAGTTCTTTGGATATCCCACAAACTTACACTGTACTGATCGGCCTCGAGTTTGTCTGCATGCTGCTTTTTAACAAAAGCTAGACATCTCCATATCTTCAAATACTGAAGATAGGGTTTCTTCCCACTCCACATCTGATATGGCGTGGTAGGCATAGTCTTGGTAGGAGCCCTATTCAAAAGATATGCTGTTGATTCTAGCGCATAACCCAAGAAAGATCGCGGTAACTCAGCATTACTCATCATGGAACGTACCATATCTAATAGAGTTCGGTACCGTCTCTCCGATACACCGTTATGTTGTGCAGTGTATAGAGGAGTAAGCTGAGAGAGAATTCCTTTCTCTTTTAGGTAACCTAGGAACTCGGCACGTAAGTATTCACCACCTCGATCAGATCTCAGTGTTTTGATACTTTTTCCGGTTTGGTTTTCAACTTCATTCTTATATTCTTGGAATTTCTCAAAGGCCTCGGATTTATGTTTCATTAAGAAAATGAAACCATACCTAGAGTAATTGTCCGTAAAAGTAATGAAATATGAAAAACCACCTCTTGCATCTGTAGACATTGGACCACATACATAGCTGTGTATGAGTCCTAAGAGCTCGCTCGCTCTTACTCCATGTCCAGTGAATGGAGTCTTTGTCATCTTTCCTTTGAGACATGATTGACAAGTTGCATAAGATTGATATTCGAACGGATCCAAATATCCTTCTCTATGTAACTTAGTTAACCTGGTCTCATTGATGTGACCCAGTCTACAATGCCATAAGAAAGCCTGATTTATATCTGGAGACTTTCTTTTTAGTGTGTTCTGGACATTGAAAATCTGTAATTGGTTTAGCACGTATATACCGTTATCTAGTGTACCGGACCCAATCAAACCATGATTAAGGTGGATGTTAACAACATCGCTTACAAACGTGAAATCATAACCTTCTTTTGATAACAACGATACTGATATGATATTACACGTTAAACTAGGTACACAAAAATAATTGCGCAAAACCAAAATATGTCCACTCGTCAATCCTAGGCGATAATCCCCTACAGACACAGCACCCACGCTAGCTCCGTTAGCAACCTGGAGGGTCATATCACCAACCTTCAGCACTCTACGGTCTCTCAGTGCCTGCAATGAATTGCATATATGAGATCCTGATCCGCTATCCAATACCCAAGAAGTAGAGTTGATTGACAGACAATTTTCCATTACAAACACACCTGAAGTCGAAGCCACAGCTTGCTTCGGGTCCTGGTTCTTGGCAATCCAAGCTTTGCAATCTTTCTTCCAATGGCCTTTCGTACGACAGTGGAAGCACTCGTCCTTTACCACTACTGGCACCGCAACCTTTGTCTTTCCCTTAACTCCCACCCAACCAACAACACCTATCGGTTTGGTAGCGGCCTTCTTCTTCCTTTCTTTGGCCCTTGCCTTAGACCCGGAAGAGAAAGCACCGCGAACAAACATAGTGGGTGTTTCCCTTCCTTTCTGCAAGGTGCCCTCTGCACTCCCCAACATGTTAAGGAGTTCTGGAAGTTCAACTTCTTTTCCTTGAATGTTGAAATTCAGAATAAACCGGGCGTAGGTGGAAGGAAAGGACTGAAGAACCAAGTCTGTATAGAGCTCGTTCTCTAAAGTCGTCCCGAGGTCCGCGAGCTCTTCTATATAGCCAATCATCTTTACGACATGTTCTCCTACAGATGATCCGACAGCCAACCTCGACTGAAACAAGTTCTTTGAGGTCTCGTATCTTGCTATACGAGATTGCTCTCCATACAGATCTTTTGTGTGGAGAAATATGGATTCAAAATCCATATCCTCGTACCTCCTCTGATGTTCATTATTCATAGAGGCAAGCACGATGCATTTGGCCTTCACGCAATCTAACTCGCAGGTCTTGTGGATTTCCTTATCTGCAATAGTGGAATCTGGACCAGGGACAGCAGGTGCCTTAGCAGTAAGGACATACCCCAATTTGTCATAAGTCAAAGCCATCTTAACATTCTGGAACCAATCCTTATAGTTTGGCCCTGTCAATATATTTTTTTCTAATAGTAACTTAAGGCCTGTCATGTTCTGGGACGCTGCAATGAGAGAGAGAGGGAACACTTTAGCATGATGCTCTTGCAAGTTTAGAGTGGTTTTTAGTTTATCTAAACTGGATGGCTCTCACTGTTTTTCGAATCCGTCCTCAAACCAAAAAAGAAGAACTAGTCAGGACTATTCTCACCGTACAATACTTGCTTAACCGTTCAGCCAGGCCAGTGTCGGTACTTCGAGGGAGGTTTTACGACGCTTTCGCGAAGTTCCTTAATTAAATAATCTCTTTTCTCTGGGGGCGTAACCCCGCAGACACTTTTCTCGACACCTACTTGGTTTATAGCATTGATCGTTAAGTGACGAATCTCCTGATGAGTAGCGGATACTCACAGTAGAATCGGGATCCAAATATCATCGTGTGTTAAAGCTGAAGGAATCCTACCAAAATTATCACATTCCAAATGGTATGCAACACTTTGCAAATTTCAGTTTCTTTAGAAATTCCCGATATAAATTTCTGCCCTATGCTCTTATGACCTTGGCATTGGTCAAAATGTTATAAGTCACATGTCAAGTTCTACCCATCATTATCTTGTTAATTTGAACCCATCTGTACATACCCCTGACGTTGGCCAAATGATAATACGACTGTCCCAAACTAACTCATCTATCTATGCAACAAATGAATACCCGGCAGCTACCAAACACTATGCCTTGGCGTTGGTCTACATAGCTTGATACTACTGAATTCCTAAATGAAATGACAGAGGGCTACGAATGGTTTTGGCGAAACCGTGAACGTAGTGAACTTGATATGGTCGAAGGAACCTGATAGCTTTTAAAAGGAGTGGCTTAAGCTCCGCAATTTAAAATATCTTCTATTTTAAAATAACCGAGTGGTTTCTTTTAAACTATTCCAACGATTCAACTTTGGTTTATTTTCTTTGCATTAATATAATGTGTCCCATTAATTAACCTATCATTGCAGAAAACAACGAAAATACAACGTCCTCTTATGCCATCCGCATTCGCCAGTGGGTCCCATCATTCACCCGTTAGGTTACTTAACTAACGACAGAACGGGGGCTGGGCTAGCGTGAGTGTAAAACATAAGTGACGCCTAATAGCTATCATATATAGATATTGTACATTCGTCAGACACAATAATAGGCATTCCAGATCACAGATGAACATATTGGATTTTCTACGAATCTGCATTCCTTTTGAGCCTACAAAGAAAGACGGATTACACAGTCGCGATGAATAGCCAAATCCCAACCCTAGACCCCTACGGGTACGGCAAACTACCCACCAAGTACCCGAAGTGAAGCGGTCTCCCTCAACAACGTGAGTAGGCCACTAAATACTTCAAAGTACCCGGTAGTTTGTGCACCCCATCTTGGGTCTATCCTAGGAGCAGAAAACAGTAAATGAAATAATACAACGGTGGCTATAACCTCAGCCCGGATGTGCCCCGCAAAAGAATATTACAATAATTTACAAATTACATTTGAATGAAAGAAACACTCGTCTCACATCCCCGGCTATCCATTCACGACAATCCAACAAGTCCACAAACACAAACCAGTAAAAATCATTACAGAAATGTGCAACCCCCTGCTAACCGACATACTAGCAGTTAGGGAAGGTTTACGAACACATTAAACACATCATAGATATAATCAAATTAGCCAAACATCTTAGAATTTCGATCAAGCAAACAAAAATGATTCTACTCCAAATAATTCTCTGGGCACCTGAAACCTGAGCAGAAACAAAACATCCCAGAAAATACAAAATTAACACAGAAGAGTTACTGGGCAAATTTGGGCTAACTCGGCTTCAACACGGTCGCGGATCCGCGGTGGATCGCATTGAATCGGCCGCGGTTCCGCGGCGGTATGGCCGAGTTAGGATCCCAAATTTCTCCAGTAATCTTATAATTCCCTGCTTGTATTTTTAAGGGTCTCTGAAAAAATTTTAGACCCCGTTTTAAAAACGGCAGAAACTTGGTGAAAAAGATGTTTTTTCGGGTTCGTTTTGCGATCGAATCTCTAACGACTTTGCTAACAAGTTAGTTATGGTTTAGAGAGGCTCTAATACAACTGTAAGTCGATGTTAGACACCCCACATGATGCGGGGAGGCGGAATAGGTAAAACAATCATTTTGTTTAAACTAACATCGACTAACTTTACGGATCTTTGCTAAACCCTAACTAACAACAACATAGAAGTGATTAGCTACTATGAAAGAAGATTATACCTAATGAATCAAGTCCTTCTTTTTCTCTTTGTTCACCTCCTCGACGGCCTCCTCGTTGTGATAGAAGATCCACCCGAGAGCTACTTCTCCAAGCTTAAACCTCTTACTTGAAGTAACTAGGTGACTATGAGTGCTAATCAAAGCAACCTAGAGGATATAGAAGAGGATTATAGATCTATTAGTCTTTCTAATCCATGGATCTCAACACATGAGAGGTTAGGGTTAGGGTTGAAGAGAGAGAGCTTGAGGAGAGAGAATGTGAAAGTGAGAATGAAATGAAAATTAACTCGTTTGTGTATATATCATGAAGCATAAAATATCTTGCACAAAATATCTTTGCACAAATATCTTCATGCTTCATTTAATACAAATGAATCATCTAATGAGTCATTAAAACCTTTAATGCTTCATTAACTCATTTGATGAATCATCTCCATGAGTCACAAATCCATTTAATGCAAATAACACCTAAGATCTCCACCTCATCAAACTTCTAGAAGCTTCTCGAGTAATTACGAGAATGCCCATCCTATCCGTGAAAACACGGAAATACTGAGACTGTATAAATCCAATAATCCAATACTAGAATTTGGCTTAAACCAAAGCCTGCTAGTATAAACTGTCCGAACATCGTACGTGCATAAATGCACGTACGTGTCCGAACCCTGTCGTAAAACCATACGACCTCTATATCGTTTCGCCCGAAATAGGGAAACTCTCTGTGTGGGACTCTAAAGACTCGACACTACGCTTGCAGTGGGTTTAACCACAGACCGCAAACGGCACTAGCTGTATGTAACGGTCCCCAGGTAGATGTCGATAAGAAGGCCGATGAGGAAACCCATCCGAACTCCTACTGAGCCTGATATGACAATCTCCATACAGTCCGGTCTGTTCGTCTAAGACTATCGCATATCAGGCCTATGGGGGCAGCAAGCGTCAGTCCCCTATAAGCGGTATAAGTCGTATCGGAGTGAAGCCTATTACACCTTGAGAAGCTACTGGAAATCTAACCAGTAAATCTCGCTTGCCCAGGTCAGGGACTTTGCGTAATGGCTTTCCAAACACAGCGCGATATCAACTTCCAATACCGGGAGAGACGAATCCTATCTAACCGCCACTGCCTCCAAGTGCTTCAGGACTGCACCCAACTGCTACCTGTTGGCACGACTTCTTTGAGCCATGGTAGGGTAGCAATCTAAGAACAGTGGGAACACACTCGAGACGAAGCAGCGGTGTCAAGTCTGCGGACTAAGCTGTACTTATGTCACCTAGGAACAGATAACTGACGACGGGTATAATACCAACCAACAGTTCCCTGCGAGTCCTGTCCGGTGTACCCGTAACCCAACGAGCACAAGTATACTATCTCCAGTACAACGTACTGATGGCTGTGGGACAGACCATCTCCCCAACTAGGATGAGAAGCATACACACTAGTCTACTCCGAAGTATCGATGCCCTGTCTCGATAATCCTACGACTAAGGACCTGAAAAAGGATGTGCTTGTAGACTACCCAGCCCTCACTAGTGTGATTGCCATCACAACGCTTGTAGTCAAGCAAGATCCTAAGGGCTCTCTGTCAATATGTTTTCTCGATATGGTAACATATACACATATTAAGATAGAAATAAACCAAGTAGCATACTACCATGTTTAGCAAGACTGTTAATATAACTGTGAATATCCCAAGCTTACATTAAGTAATATACAAGCTAGTATGATACAATAATGGCCCATAGGGCATATACACTAACAGTTCTCAGCGAGTCCGTCCAGTGTACCCAGTCTCCACTGAGCACTCGTATACCTTCTCTGATGTCAAACACCAATAGATGTGGGATCATCCATCGCCCATCATATAGGTCAAGAAGCGCATACGCTAGTCTACTCTGGAGTATCGATGCCCTGTCTCGATACTCCCACGACTAGGAACAATTAAAGGATGTACTTACCGACTATCTCTGCCCCACTAGAATGATCTGCATCATAATCCTGGTAGTCAAGTACTCATCCTAAGGGCTTTATCAACATGTAATAGAGAGACAGTCAGTGTACATGTTAAGATAAAGAGCAACCAGATAGCATATTATCATGTCGAGCAAGAAAGTCCTCCCTATATATGTCCAAGCATCCACTATAATATACATCACATGTATAATAATGGCCTCTAGAGCATACATATAACTAACAGAGTAGGTATCAATCAGATCACGGGGAGAAACACTGGACAGATGTGAAGAACATTCTTAAGTACTTGAGAAGGACTAAAGAAATGTTCTTGGTGTATGGTAATGGAGAACTCCAGGTGGAGTCCTTTACTAATTCGAGATTCCAGAGTGATAAGGACGACAGTAAGTCAGTCTCGGGTTTTGTCTTCATGCTCAATGGAGGAGCGGTATGTTAGAAGAGTTCCAAGAAAGATACCGTAGCAGACTCGACGATGGAGGTTGAATACATCGCTGCCAACGATGCTGCTAAAGTGGCTGTCTGGATGAAGAATTTCATTATTGAACTTGGTGTGGTTCCATCCATTGAGCATCTAATACCTGTGTATTGTGATAACAATAGAGCAGTGGCTTTGGCCATGGAACCCCAGTCCCATCAGAGATCCATACATATTCTTAGGCGGTATCACCTGATCCGGGAGATAGTAGATCGACGGGAGATCGAGGTCAGGTGAGTTGACACGAAGGACAACGTAGCTGATCCACTCATGAAGGCCCACCCCTTGATGCAGTTTGAGAGACTTTTTGGGTATGAGATACTACAACACATGGCCTTAGTGCAAGTAGGAGATTTTAAGGAATATGTATGCCCTAGAGGCCATTATTGTATGATATAGTAGATGCTTGGACATATATATAGAGGACTTTCTTGCTCGATATGATAGTATGCTATTTGGTTGCTCTTTATCTTAACATGTACACTTATATTATTATACTGTCTCTCTGCTACATGTTGATAAAGCCCTTAGGATGTTTGCTTGACTACCAGGACTATGATGCGGATCATACTACTGGGACTTGTGTAGTCCATAAGCACATCCTTTAATTGTTCTTAGTCGAGGGAGTATCGAGACAGGGCATCGATATTCCATAGTGGACTAATGTGTACATTTCTTGACCTTGTATGGGGCGATGGTTGATCCCATAACCATTGGTATTTGACATCAAAGATTGTACATAGGTGCTCATTAGAGAATGGGTACACCGAACAGGATTCGCCGAGAACTCCTAGTTGGTACTATACCTATCGTCAGATAGCAGTTCTCTGGTGACACTGGTACAGGTTAATCTGTAGACCCGAGATCGTCATATTGTCTTGTGTGGTTCCCACTGTACTTTGATTTGCTCCCTACCACGGATCAAAGGAGTCGTGCAAGCAGGTGGATTTTGGATACAGTCCCGAGTCACATGGAGGCAATGAGCGATAGGAGGGGTTTCGTCTCTCTCGGTATATGGAGTTGATGTTGCACTATGCTCGATTGGCTATAACACTAAGTCCCTATCCAGGGCTGATCCGATTTACGGGTAATTGTTATTAGTAGTTTAACCGTTATGAGCCATACATCGGCATGACTTATCAAGTTACCGGGGTCTGACGATTCCACTCTTAGACTCGATATGCGACATATCGGACGAAGAGACCGGACTGTACGGTAAGTGTTACTTATAGGCTTCATGGGAGTTTGGAAAAGCTTGCTTGTTGATCTTCTATTCGTTCAATACCTGCGTAGCCGTTACGTCCAGCTAGTACCACTGACGGCTTGTGGTAACTGATGTGATCATTACCACCTGCTGACGTATTGACGAGTCTTTAGAGTCCCACACAGAAGTTTTCTAGTTCAAGTGAAACGAAGTGGGGCATATATGTTGATATGTGGGGGGGGGGCTGATTAAATATGAGTATGTGATACCGTATTCTAATCTGGCGGTTATTTGATATCAGTTAGGTTATATGTGATATAACCGGATTATTGAATCATGTGTTGATTTGATAATGTAATATACAGATAAATGATATTAGTCGGTTATATTTGATATAGCCGGATTATTGAATCAAGTGTTGATTTAATAATATGATATATATTTATATTTGATATAATTATATATTAACTAATATTAAGCTCACTTATTATTTACTTATCTTAATATATATATATATATATATATATTAATATATATATGATATGTGTGTGTGTGTATTATTTAAGAAACATGGCATGGATTTTCTATTTTATGAAAATAGAAAAGATGTGGAAAATAATGAAATATTTTGGGTTTGCGGAATTGGGTGAAGCATGGCTTTTTATTATTGTTTATTACATTTGACTTAGTCTTGAAGCATAGTTACAATTTTTAATTGATGAAAATTGTAAGCTTCAATAAGTGAGGAGCTTGAGAAGCCATTTTTTGCTTGCATTCTACACTTGTGATTTTTCCGCACTTGAGCTATTTTTCTCTCTAGCTCTCTTCATCTTCCTCCTCACCTCCTCCAAGCTCAATTCCTCACATGAGTTGTGAAACCTTGAGCTTGTAAGAACCCTAGTGAGTTTAGAACCCTTATTTCACCATCCTACACTTGATTAGCAGCTAGGTGTAGTGTGTTTACTTCACTAAAGAGTTTAGTGAAGAGGTAGCTTGAATTAGAGGAGCTTCGGGTGGATCATCTTCGGCATGAAGATCACAAAGGAAGCTCGATCCAACATCAAGTGGAGCCTAGTGGAGTTGTGTGGACTACTACCCGGAGCATTTGAAGTGAAGGACTTGATCTACAAAGGTTGTTGATTCTTTCCTTAGCTTAGTATTTATTGATATCATCATAATAACCCTAATTATCTAGTTAGATTCTAGGTTAGTCTAGCTTAGCACCAAGAAAATTTTAAAATTGCATGCTTGATGCCGTTTTAAACCTCATGGTGGTGCTAGGGTAGACTTTCAATTCTCCTAATGGGAAATGACGTACTACAATCAGTCAAACTTTTTCTGTCACAAAAATTCTCAATGAAAAACCTGGGTGATGCTTTCTAAACGACTTTTGGTATTGTCCCAATCAAGGTACATTGACACCATACTAAAAAGGTTTAGTATGGAAGATTCCAAGCGTGGAAATGTGCCCGCTTGTCATGGAATCACCCTCTCCAAAGAGATGTCCCCTATGACTGATGAAGAGAGAGATCTGCAGTCGGATCTATAATGTATGCGATGTTATGTACCAGACCAGATGTAGCTTATGCACTTAGTGTAGTAAACCGGTATCAATCTAACCCAGGGGAGAAGCATTAGACAGCTGTGAAAAACATACTTAGGTACTTGAGAAGAACTAAAGATATGTTCTTGATGTATGGTAACGATGACCTCCAAATGGAGGCATTTAACGACTCCAGCTTCCAAAGTGGCAAAGATGACAGTAAATCCAACTCTGGTTATGTATTTACCCTCAACGGAGGGGCGGTATGTTGGAAGAGTTCCAAACAGGATACCGTTGCTGACTCAACAATGGAGGCTGAGTACATTGCTGCCAATGATGCTGCCAAAGAAGAAGTCTAGATGCGTAAGTTCATTACGGAGCTTGAGGTGGCTCTAACCATTGCTAATCCAATACCTTTGTATTGTGATAACAATGGAGTAGTAGCACTAGTAAAGGAACCGCGGTCCCATCAGAAGTCCAGACACATCTTAAGACGGTATCATCTAATCAGGGAGATCGTTGATCGCAAAGAGATCGAAATACGGAGGGTAGATACAAAAGAGAACCCAGCGGATCCATTCACGAAGGCCATTCCCCAAGTACAGTTTGAGCGACTTTTGGGGTTCTTAAGTATTAGATATGCAAATAATCCTAGAACAGGTAGGAGATTGTTGGATATGTATGCCCTAGATGCCATTATTGTACATTATATTAGACATCAGGGACATATGTATGCATAGAATAATCTTGCTCAAAATGATAGTGTACTATATGGTTTTGACTTTATCTTAACGTGTATACATTTATATCTTGCTCTTAGTTATACATGTTGATAGAGCCCTTAGGATCATTGCTTAACTTCCAGGACTATGATGTCGATCATACTAGTGGGCCATGGGTAGTCGATAAGCACATCCTTAAAAGTTCCTTGTCGTAGGGGTATCGAGACAGGGCAACGATATTTTAGAGTAGACTAGTGTATACGTTTCTCGACCCAGTATAGGGCAATGGTTGATCCCACAACCATTGGTGTTTGACACCAAAGATTGTATGCAGGTTCTCATTACAGATTGAGTACACTGAATGGACTCGCCGAGAACTCCTAGATGGTACTATACATATCGTCAGATAACAGTTCTTAGGTGAGACATGCACAGTTTAGTCTGTAGACCTGAGATCATCATAGTGTCTCATATGGTCCCCACTTTACTTAGATTATTACCCCACCATAGCCTTAAAGGGCTGTGCAAACAGGTAGTGGTTGGGTACAGTCCCGGATCATATGGAGGCAATGAGCGATTGGAAGGGATTCGTCTCTCCCGGTATGGGGAGTTGATGCTGTGTTGTGTAAGACTAGCTATAACCATAAATCCCTTGCCACGGCAAGCGAGCTTTACTGATAAGCGTTATCAGTAGTTTCTCATATGGTTATGAGCTTTATGCTTTCATGATTCATCGGGTTTGTAGGAGTCTGACGGATACCACCTCCTAGACCGGATTGTTAGTTATATATGCCCTAGAGGCCATTATTGTATAGTACTAGTTTGTATATTACTGTCACGACCCGCAGGGTACGGAACATGACCGGAACTTAAGTTACGAAACGTCTCAAGGCGTCCGTAAAATAAGTAAGCCGAAGCCCAGAAATCAAAACCTGATTTAGAAATAGTGTGAAGGAAGAACCAATTTATTTAAAGCAGTTTGTTCCATTAAATCACATCAAGTCTTTTTAAAAGAGACATCCCTTTTGCCAAAAATTCCGGCAGGGTCTCCTTTGTAAAACAAGCCCCCAACGGGTACAAAACAGGAATATAAATGAATAACATGAATATGGCATCCCCAAGCAGGAGCTAGCTCTTCGCCTCAAGGCGGTCACAAATTCCACGCAATGTAAAATAACAATGTGCATAAATAAGCATGGAAAGCACAACTATAATAACATGTCGACTCAAGTGAGCTCGACCTAAAATAACATAAAATCCACAAGTCTCACAGCCTCGTCTCTAGGTCAATATACAATAATCCAAGTAACTAGTACAGCTGAAATAGTAGATGGAGTACTCTAGATACAATAAATATATAAGGTGGTACAAAAATATAACATAACCCACCTATGAGCAAAAGGGTCCAAGCAAAAAGGGCAAAAGAAGCTAATGTGTCCGCCGCTACAGTACTGACTGAGCGGACCTGCAGAAAAGCTGTGGCACAACGGGGGTGAGTTGCCAGCTCGTGAGTAATAAATAACATCTACAAAGGCTATCGCATGCATGCACACAAGTATCCTAGCATCTCTAAAACAGGTATGGCTGGATGTACTAGCAGGTGTGTATGCAACATCAGTGTACTAGCAGGTATGTATGCCACATGAATGTACTAACATGTATGTATGCCATATGAATCAACTCAAGATCTCAACATGTAAGTATAAGAACTATTCATTCTTTTGTTTTTGAAACTCTTTTTAAATATCAGCATAAGATCCATAGACTCAACAAAATCCGTGTCCAGCAACGACACCTCAAAATTGTCTCAATCTCATATATCCATGTCACAGTATCTCCGGCCTCAGCCGTCCGGCTGACCCATCTCAAATATCAATATCTCATCATCTCGCGGCCACGGTCGGTATCCTCTGGATATCCGCCATGCCAAATGAAGTCACCGGTAGGTAATCCATCCCCTGCCAGGTTCAACGCCATCTCCTGCGATCTTCTTGCCCCAGGGTACCTTACCGGGCCCACCATGTACCCGAGACGGTTCATCCACCTCCTCGAAACGGGTCTCGAAAACCACATCAAACTCATGGTGGACGACACTTTACATCGCTAGAAAACCGTTACTTTTCATATTTTAAAAGATAATAAATTTGTAAATCTTGCGGCTTTCCCCCGAAATCCAGAAATATCATAAAATCTCAAGAAACCATCATGGGTGCATATGTAAATGATATTGAATGCATATGGTATCAATGTTCAAGTTGCAATGTATGATTAATAACTAGGCATGAACCATGATATAATGATGTATATGCACCTGAATAGCAATTCTACAATTTTATTTTAAAGATTTATTGCAATCGCACAGGTCTAAGCACCAATTATTAACATGTTTCAGATTATAAGTTATCTAGTGTCGTGACATGGCAATTACCAGGGCGTGTGTGTGCACATGAATAGTGCTCGTGCAGCATATCAAAACCCTGGTAATGGTGCATGTGTCCGACAGAACGATTTCGCACATGTAGGTACAGCATATAGATCCCGATTGTAGCAAATATCATTCAAGTCTTATGATTTCTAATGTCACAAGCAATTTTTAAGTTTACTAAATCTATCGGGCGACTTGCGCCATCCAAACGATCGTCCCCCGTGGATGTTACATCTACTCACCTGTGATCCCACGCTAGGTGTGTCCGACCACCTGCTTCCCCTTCTCCGCAGCGCTCGAAGTCTCCGCCGGCGAACCTAGAATTTACAAAAGTCACACACATGAGGCAAATCCCGCAAAAACGCGATATATCGATAAAAAGGATACACGTGCGTGAAACTAAACGCGCGTGCACACGATGCGTCGCGACGTGCGTAAACTCACAAGACTCACTCCGACACGCTGTGTCGCGCAGCGCGCTACAGAACCATGCGGATCACGCGCGTGTCGCACAAGTTTTAAAACGTCGATAACAGGTTTTAGGCTCTAGATTTTGACTCTGGCCCCAATACAAAAGGTTGCAGATACCAAAAACCCTAGCTACCCAACACTCTCCTACAGGCAAAACCCCAGCACCTCAGCCCTACTCTGGCCGCAATTTGCGGCCAGAAGGAATAAATCGGCGACCAGGGATGGGAGGAGGGTCCCCGTGTTTTGTGTGTGTGTGTCTGACATGGTCACTGTGCTACGGTCTGTTGGCGATAGTGCCCTCAGAGTCAATTATTGGATCACAGGCACGTGATTGCAATGATTGAGGGAGGACCTATCCCGGTAGGACAGTCTTACTCGAAATAATAGTATGCTATCTGGTTTACCTTTATCATCGTGTACTGTTTTAGGTGACCTTACAGGTCGCTATTACACGTTGATAGAGCCCCTAGGATTCTTGCTTGACGACCAGCAGTATGATGGCGATCATATACGTGGGAGCTGGGGTCTATAAGCACATCCTTAAATGGTCCCTAGTCGTGGGAGTTTCGAGACTGGGCATCGATACTCCATTAGTAGACTAGTGTATACAGTCGAGACCCCGACGAGGGGCGGTGGCCGGTCTCACAAGCCACTGGTGTCAGTTGGTTCATCTAAGATGTATACAGGTGCTCATTGGGTTATGAGTACACCGGACAGGACTCGCCGGGAACCTGCTAGTTGGGATTATACCAGACGTCAGATAGCAGTTCCCAGGTGACATGTGTACAGGTTAGTTCATCGACCTGAGATCGTCATTTGTCTCGTGTGAGTTCCCACTGTGCTTTGATTACTACCCTACCACGGCTCAAAGGAGTCGTGCAAACAGGTTTTAGTTGGGTACAGTCCCGAGTCACATGGAGGCAGTGAGCGGATCTGCAGGGGTTCGTCTCTCCCGGTATTGGGGGTGAGGTCGCGCTGTGTCTAGGAGAGCCATTACGCAAAGCCCTCGGCCGAGGCAGGAGATTTACTAGTAGGTATTCCAGTAGTATCTCAGGGCGTTCTGGGCTACACTCCGACACGACTTGTACCGCCTTTGGGGGTCTGACTTTTACCAACCCCCTAGGCCCGACATGCGATCCTCATAGACGAACGGACCGGACTGTACGGATATTGTCACTGACAGGCTCAGTAGGGTGTCAGGATGAGTTCGCTCATCGACGTCCCTTTTGGTCAATAGCTGGTGGCCCGTCACGTATTGGCTAATACCTCTGACGTGCTAGTGGTTAAATCCACAGCCATTGTATTGACGAGTCTTTAGAGTCCACCACATTTTTAGTTACTCAGCTTTCGGGCGAAACGCTGTAGAGGCCGTATGGAGATATGGCAGGGTCCGATCAGATACGTGCGGTATTGCACGGATCAGGATCGGACGGTTTGTACTAGTAGCCGTATGGATATAAGGCAGGGTTCGATCAGATACGTGCGGTATTGCACGGATCAGGATCGAACAGATATAACTAGCCGGCTTTGGTTTAAGCCGGATCCTAGTTTAGTACAGTGTAGATTTTGTCTCTTTGCATTTGTATCCGGGCGGAATACAGATGCGGGTGTGCATGCACAGTATCGGGGTTTTTTTCCTGTAATTTATTACGGGACCAGTTTTCTGGAGTTGCCAGTTTGCATTCCGTTCCGGCCGGTTTTCCTTTGTTCTTTCCCGGCCGGACTTTTCCGATGGAGGGGGTTATTTGCAATTGTGCAAATAACATTTGTGGAGGGGGTTTTCTTGCTAATGTATTCATTATGATAGGATTAGAATCTTTCATCCATGATGGTGCATTTAATGAGATTAGAAAGGGTATGGGTTTGATATAAGTTATAAGCATGGTTGATATTTGTTTGTGGTCACCTCTTGATTTCTCCTACCCTCACCTCCCTTCATGATTTATTCTTTCCCTCCACCATTTCCTAAAGAGGATGGCCGGCCACTTTGTTTTGAGGATGAGAGAAATTTCCATTCTTTGGTAGCACACATTTCATCATCTCATTCATCTAGTTTTGGAAAAATGAAAGCACCATTTTTCCATAACCTTATTCCTCCATCAAGGCAACTACAAATCCCAAATGAGACAAGCATCATCTACACTACATTCTACAGCAAATCTTGGGCACGTCGACTAGCCAGCTTCGTGCCCGAGTTGCCTCGGTATTGAGGTGGGAGCCCGTAAAAGATACAGACGATGTGGTGCCCTTCCGGCAAGGAGGCGATGACCGGAGTTTCCGCGGGAGATCGGGACGATGACGAGAAGACCGGAGGACTCGGATCACTCGGTATATCTCTCACCCTTTCTCTTGTTAGCTAGTATCGGTTAATGGTTACGATCCGGGTATATTGTCCGCGGTAGCGCCAGTTTAAAAGTTAAGAAAATTTTGATTCCGCATTTTGGCCTCGGATAGACGGCCGGGGCGCTGCCGTGGCGCAACATGGTATCAGAGCCACGCCATTTACCTTGTCTAGCTTGTTCTAATGCGTTTTACTTATCCGATCGACCAAAATTCCAAAAACCGCATTTATGTGTACATCAGTTTTCTGTTGTTTTTTTTCTTGCTCGAAAAATTTTTCAGGTTGTAGAAAATTGATGTACTAGAAGTTCTAAGAGATCTGGGAAAATTCGAGACATTGATCTCTCAGGAATAGCGCGGATCCGCCGCAAAATCCCCCTTGTTGCCGCTGATCCGCCGCAGGTTTAAGGGATCAATGGGTCGAAATTTTTCAGTGGGCTTGTGGACTATTTTTGGGGGTTTTGGAATATTAAAATTGGGCCCAGAATTTCTGTGAGTGCTACAGTATTGCTTGGGGGCCCACTTGTTAATTTTTGATTGATCGGATATTTTAAACACATTATTTCACAGTATTTACATTATATCTGCGACCGTGAATATCACTTGATCGGTAAATCCTGTCTAACTGCTATAGCCCGGTTAGACGGATTTGCGAACGTGATTTTCACGTTGATGTTTTGTGTTTATGCTGTGTTGTTGCGGATCGGTCGTGGGGGATAGCCTGGATGCAATGTTAGTACAGTTTTGTTTTATATGTACATTTGATATTGCGGGGCGAGCGTCCGACATGTAGACTGCCGTCACTGCCTGTTTGTATTATTCTTTTGGGGCACGACCTGGTTGCGGTCGATGTACCCGGTGTATGTATATTTTACTTTCTGTACTAGGGTTACCCCGCGGAGGGGTGCACGGATAGCCGGGTTCTAGAGGGCAACGGGCCCGCATCTCAGGGCATTGAGACGGAGGGGGCTTCAGTCTGGAATTGGCGGCCTATTCGCCGCACTCATAGGGGGTACAGGTTGACCCAGGAGGGGTGCCCGAGTTACCGGATTCCGTGAAGTGCTGGGTGGTCCATTCACGTTGCTGAAGGGGGCTGCCTCGCTTCAGGTTTTGGCGGGTGACTTGCCGCGCCCGTAGGGGTCTAGGATTTCATTGCACAGGCTATCCACACGACCAGGGGAACGTCGGGTTTCAACAGCGGCTCTATGAAACCCGGGGCTTCCAGATATCTGTATTGTTCTGTGATGCTGTACATTTCTGTGATGTTGCATTTTATCACGCCTTGAGCGAAATAATATATATTGGTATATATATTAGTAGATGTTATATATTTTTTTCATCCGCGCTAGTCCAGTCCCCGCTCTGCCGTTAGTTAGCTAACCTAACGGGTGATGACGGGACCCAGTGGCGAATGCGGATGGTATATACGTACGTCAGTATATTTTCGTTCTTTGTGGTGTGATCAATTGATGGGACTGTGTTGATTCGGATCAATGCAAGATAAACAAACCTATTCTGATGTTGTTGGAACACTTTTCAAAAAGCTGTTATTGCAAAGACGTTCACTTTTGTTTTGCATCGTGGTATTCATTTGAAATATCCTGCTCCTCAGTCGACGAGGCAAGGGCCGAGATCCCTTCACCGGTAGTGACCCCTTGGACAGAAGTTTGCGTCAGGGCATTAACTTCACTATAGCCGATTACTTTTGCTTTGCATCGTGGTATTCAGCTGGAATATCCTGCACCTCATTCTACGGGGAAAGAGCCGAGATCCCTTCACCGGGAGTGGCCTCTTTAGTAAAGGTTTTCGTCACTATATTTTCTAAAAAGGTTATCCAGTTCCTTCAACGATATCAAGTTCATTACGTTAAAGGTTTTTCGCCAAAAACCAGCCGTAGCCCTCCGTCATTTCAGATTAGTATTACTTAGTATTCGTGCTGCGTTTGTCGTGCATTGCCGTGGCGTAGTGTTCGGTAGCTATGTAATGCTTTTCTGTCACATGGATAAGTGGATTGGTTAGTACAGTCGTACGGTCTTGTTGGCATTGTCAAGGACTCGTACGGGTGGGTTTAACGCAATCAAGATAATGACGGGTAGAACTTGACTAGGACTCTTTGATTTGTTGGCATTGTCAAGGTCACTTGGGTCCTAGGGGTAAAAACCCACATCGGGAGTTTCAAAAGAACTGAAACTTGCCAGATATGCGCATACCTTCTGGAGTGTGGTGACTTGAGTGGATTCCGTCAAGTTATCATGCGATGATAGTTGGATCCCGATTCTGACTGATGAGTTAGTTTACTCCTCGGGTGACCCCGACTAATTCTTCTTTTAGGTTTGGAGGAGAATTTGAGGTACAGTGGGAGGTTTCCAGATTAGATAAAGTGATAACCATTCTGATCTAGGTTAGAGTGCACGCTGCGTGTTTCTTTTCTCTCTCTCTTTGGCAGCGACCTTTGACCCGACCCTGGACTATGACTCAGTGACCAAGTTGACCGAACCTTCTTAACACTGGCTTTTGGATTGTCAGAGTTGCAAACCTCATTGCCACTCCTACTTTTACCCTTTTCTCCAGGACACCCCGTATTACTACGAACGTCCACTTCCATTGGACAAAACCATCGTATGGTTATATACGAACTCGAATGACTTCGAGGATGGTTTCTGGTTCTGGAGGAAACGAATAGGATTATTCAGTTGTCTTTTCTTTTCACCTTCTCTCATTGCGAGTACTCCTTGGTTTAGGAGAAAGTACACCTATTACGCAAATTGGATAGTCTTCTTCCAAACCTTAGGCTGGTGCCGAACGGTGGGGAATGAAGAAAACCAATTAGCATAACGATGGTGTGCAGAAGGTATTAAGATTAAGACAAAGTAAGGGATTAGTAAGAGGGCAAAGTAAATTGCGACTGATATTCACGACCAAACCGAGTATATCTTCGCCAAACCTAAATCACCTTTGTATTTCTCCAGGACACTCCGTATCACTGCGAAGATCCACAGTTTATTTGGATACTCCATCGTATGGTTATATACGAACTCGAAAGGAACTTGTTCCAGTTCGGGGATGGATTCTGGTCCAGGAGAAATAGGAATAAGGTTTATTCGGTTGTCTTTTATCTTCACCTTCTCTCGCATTTCGAGTGCTCCTAGGATTAGGACAGTACACCCATTATGCTTATTGGATAGTCTTCTTCCAAACCATAGGCTGGTGCCGAACGGTAGGGAAGGAAGAAAACCATTTGGCCTAACGGGGTGTGCAGACGGTAATGACTAAAGACATATAAAGGGATTTGGACAGATGGCAAAGAGATATATGGTTACAGTTGTGAATCTGGATAATGGTAGAGGCATTACTAGGAATACCAGGATACCTTATCGAAACATTTTAATGTTTCAGTTTCAACTGTGTACTGTTAAAAGAAAACTGATTTCCCGATTAGACACTTGCTCCAGGGTATGTATTTACCAGGTTTGATTCTCACATCTGTATGGTTTTACAGATGATGAGTGGGAGTAAGTTATTGGGAATTGGGTGATCATCCTCATTATATCGGGATTCGTTGTAATCGGTGATATTTGAGGAAGATCATCTGGGCTGTTTGCCGGTCGGCAAATATTTGGTTTTGAATATCCGCTGTTGTGTACCAATTTCAAATTGATATATCTGTAAGTCTATTTTCATAGAGTGAGATATACCTTTTGATATTATGTCGTTGACATTTACCTATATCAGTGGATGGTTAGGTAAGGAGCATTAAACAGCGGTGTAATTCTTCTTAACCATAAGTACAGTTTTCAACCTACGACGCACAGTGAAAGAGTTGTCAGACTCAGTGGACTTATACAGAGTATTGTATGTTGTCCAGTGTCCATTAGGACAGAGGGGTTGGTCCTCATACTATATTCTGTTTACTTTTAACTTCTCTAGTTCTTAGACATGTGTTTCGTAGAAACACAGGGTCTAAGTTTTGAGGAGTTATAGGTATTTGAATAGAGTAGAGAACCAAGTATTGCAAGTATCGGGATTCTTCAAAGTGATCGAAGATGTAGATACTTGTGTATGGTATTCAGTTGATAGTAATGATAAAGAGAAATTGCTTCTCTTTCAGGTTACTCATAATTGGAAGCATTCCTAAGTTGAGTAACGCTGATCGGCCTCCTTCCATTTAGTTGACATGCACTCGAGATAGCTGCATAATTTGAATCTGGTTCATTTAAATCAGTGCCTCTGGTTCTATATTGGATATAGAACAGTTCATATCTTAACGATGTTAAGGTACGGGGAGTTGTCCGGCTTATGATTAAAACCAGACACTGGACAACTCAAGGCACGTTTCTGTAATGGCTGTTTGTGGGTTGACCCAGGCTATGACGAGGGTTGATTTTCTACCATCTGGAAGATCAATAGTGATATTGTTCTTAACTCGCCACATTTTAAAAGGAAATGGTTATTTTTCAGAAAACAGGAGTGGGAGTATGGTAGAACTGGAAGCGATTCCAGAACCGCAAACGATTACTGAAGATTTGATAAGGAACCTAAAGATTCAATCTGGTTTGACATTCCATTGGCCACTCCGCAGATACGGTGGGTAACTTCAGGCACCCGAGAGGTACTCCGGTAGCCTCAAGGACGGTGACAGGAAAGTTCTTGTTTACCCACACTTGCCATTGCTGTTGTTCCTGGCTGCGAGACCCGGCAGGAGGATGAGTATAGCGTCGTTCTAAACTAGCTTTAGAAGTGCGCGTCTATATGACTCTGCCAGAGGGTTGTCGTAGTCAGTGGGAGCAGCGGAAGCATTGGTGGACATCAGGCTTATGTCTATTTATAGACTAAAGCAGATATAGCGGAGATAGATCATCTATTTCTGATGTGACGGTCATAGCTTTGACGTCATCAAAATAGGGGATGGATCTGTTAAGAAGGTAGTAGGGTGTGATGTCCTGGTATTTGGATGACATACACAGAGTAGGAAGTGATATTCCTATACTACGATCGGTTATTCTTTGGTCGTCACACAGTAGTTTCTCCACATGGGACTTGGACATTATATCAGACATACTGGTAACTAGATCTATGGTTTTAGATCTAGATTTGGGTGGTTTCCCAATCAGGGTACTTTGACAGCATTCTAAGAGTATTTAGAATGGACGACTCCTGGCATGGTAGTGTACCTGCAGGTAATGGAGTCGCCCTCTCTAAAGGTGTCTTACAGACTTAAAGGAGAGGATGTGCATGATTGGCAGATCACTTGCTTAGGCAATTGAGTCAATCATGAGATGTCAAGTACCACACCAGATGTTGTTCTTGCAGTAGATGCAATAAGTTGATATTAATCCAATCCTGGAGAAACAGTCGGAAGCAGTTTTAGAACATAAGTGAATGTTCTAGGGATATGATAACGGCTGCCTCCTTTAGGAGACGGTTATCACTCCAGGCTTCCAAGGTGACATGGACGACAAGGTGGTTGTCAGAGTTATAGTTCTCCCTCTGACGAGGGACAGTATTCTGGACAGGTGATCCAGGCAGATACTGAGGGAGGCATGGCGCAGGATACTGATTAAGTTCAGTTGATGATACAGTCTAAGAAGTTTGGATTTGGAGTTCATTTATGAACTAGGTTCCATCAGACATCCAGACATTCCAAGACAGGTATTGCTCATTTCAGGAGATGGTTTTCTCCGCGAACTTGAGATATAGAGAGACATAGAAAGAAACTTCACAGCGGATCCACTCACTGAGGCTTTTCCTCGACCGCAATAGTTTCGCAAACAGGCTTTGTGAGACTGACTAGTAGAGGAGTTGGGTGTTCGGTATCACACGGGCTGTGAGTATGCGACATCGCAATAATTAGCCTTGAGTGCAAGTGGGAGATTGTTGGAGATAGTGCCCTCAGAGTCAATTATTGGATCACAGGCACGTGATTGCAATGATTGAGGGAGGACCTATCCCGGTAGGACAGTCTTACTCGAAATAATAGTATGCTATCTGGTTTACCTTTATCATCGTGTACTGTTTTAGGTGACCTTACAGGTCGCTATTACACGTTGATAGAGCCCCTAGGATTCTTGCTTGACGACCAGCAGTATGATGTCGATCATATACGTGGGAGCTGGGGTCTATAAGCACATCCTTAAATGGTCCCTAGTCGTGGGAGTTTCGAGACTGGGCATCGATACTCCATTAGTAGACTAGTGTATACAGTCGAGACCCCGACGAGGGGCGGTGGCCGGTCTCACAAGCCACTGGTGTCAGTTGGTTCACCTAAGATGTATACAGGTGCTCATTGGGTTATGAGTACACCGGACAGGACTCGCCGGGAACCTGCTAGTTGGGATTATACCAGACGTCAGATAGCAGTTCCCAGGTGACATGTGTACAGGTTAGTTCATCGACCTGAGATCGTCATTTGTCTCGTGTGAGTTCCTACTGTGCTTTGATTACTACCCTACCACGGCTCAAAGGAGTCGTGCAAACAGGTTTTAGTTGGGTACAGTCCCGAGCCACATGGAGGCAGTGAGCGGATCTGCAGGGGTTCGTCTCTCCCGGTATTGGGGGTGAGGTCGCGCTGTGTCTAGGAGAGCCATTACGCAAAGCCCTCGGCTGAGGCAGGAGATTTACTGGTAGGTATTCCAGTAGTATCTCAGGGCGTTCTGGGCTACACTCCGACACGACTTGTACCGCCTTTGGGGGTCTGACTTTTACCAACCCCCTAGGCCCGACATGCGATCCTCATAGACGAACGGACCGGACTGTACGGATATTGTCACTGACAGGCTCAGTAGGGTGTCAGGATGAGTTCGCTCATCGACGTCCCTTTTGGTTAATAGCTGGTGGCCCGTCACGTATTGGCTAATACCTCTGACGTGCTAGTGGTTAAATCCACAGCCATTGTATTGACGAGTCTTTAGAGTCCACCACATTTTCAGTTACTCAGCTTTCGGGCGAAACGCTGTAGAGGCCGTATGGAGATATGGCAGGGTCCGATCAGATACGTGCGGTATTGCACGGATCAGGATCGGACGGTTTGTACTAGTAGCCGTATGGATATATGGCAGGGTTCGATCAGATACGTGCGGTATTGCACGGATCAGGATCGAACAGATATAACTAGCCGGCTTTGGTTTAAGCCGGATCCTAGTTTAGTACAGTGTAGATTTTGTCTCTTTGCATTTGTATCCGGACGGAATACAGATGCGGGTGTGCATGCATAGTATCGGGGTTTTTTTCCTGTAATTTATTACGGGACCAGTTTTCTGGAGTTGCCAGTTTGCATTCCGTTCCGGCCGGTTTTCCTTTGTTTTTTCCCGGCCGGACTTTTCCGATGGAGGGGGTTATTTGCAATTGTGCAAATAACATTTGTGGAGGGGGTTTTCTTGCTAATGTATTCATTATGATAGGATTAGAATCTTTCATCCATGATGGTGCATTTAATGAGATTAGAAAGGGTATGGGTTTGATATAAGTTATAAGCATGGTTGATGTTTGTTTGTGGTCACCTCTTGATTTCTCCTACCCTCACCTCCCTTCATGATTTATTCTTTCCCTCCACCATTTCCTAAAGAGGATGGCCGGCCACTTTGTTTTGAGGATGAGAGAAATTTCCATTCTTTGGTAGCACACATTTCATCATCTCATTCATCTAGTTTTGGAAAAATGAAAGCACCATTTTTCCATAACCTTATTCCTCCATCAAGGCAACTACAAATCCCAAATGAGACAAGCATCATCTACACTACATTCTACAGCAAATCTTGGGTACGTCGACTAGCCAGCTTCGTGCCCGAGTTGCCTCGGTATTGAGGTGGGAGCCCGTAAAAGATACAGACGATGTGGTGCCCTTCCGGCAAGGAGGCGATGACCGGAGTTTTCGCGGGAGATCGGGACGATGACGAGAAGACCGGAGGACTCGGATCACCCGGTATATCTCTCACCCTTTCTCTTGTTAGCTAGTATCGGTTAATGGTTACGATCCGGGTATATTGTCCGCGGTAGTGCCAGTTTAAAAGTTAAGAAAATTTTGATTCCGCATTTTGGCCTCGGATAGACGGCCGGGGCGCTGCCGTGGCGCAACACGGTCTTCTCAATTTTTACCTGAGAGGCTCGGGTCAAAAGCAGATTCCAGAAAGGCTAAAAGGTCGATAAAATCGCTAAATTACGCCAACTCGAACAAATCTGGTATTTTTATGGAATCTGGGGAAAATCTTGGTTTCACTAGTCTTAACAGCAATTACTAAGGTTATACTAACCATCCCAACCATCACTTTTGCCAAAACTCACCTAAATTACCCAAAACTAGCACTAAATCGTATAATAACCACTAACTAAACTAGGCTTAAGCTTAAACTAGCTTAACTTGGCAAGAAGGAAGTCAAGTTAAGAGGTTATACCTCAAGAGAATCCTAGGACAGGAGAAGAGAAGAAGAAGAAGAAGATGACGTTGCTGCTACTGCTGAGTTGCTGATGCTGCTGCCACTGCTGATGTTGCTGATGCTGTTGCTGGTGTTGCTGATGCTGTTGCTGGTGTTGCTTCAGCTGCTGATGCTGATGCTTGCTGGTGCTGTTGGAGTGGTGTTGTTGGTATTGTTTCAGTTGCAGCTGCTGCTGTTTCTATTGTAGTTGTTGCTGTTGTTTGTGATGTTGTTGTTGCTGCAGCTACTGTTGTTTATCAGGTTGCTACAGTTGTGGCTGTTGCTTATGAGGTTGGTGCTGCTGTTGTTCATGATGATGGGCTGTTGTTGTGGCTGATGTGTGTGTGTGAGAGAGGGAAAGATGAGAGTGAAATGGGAGTGTGAAAGATGTGTAAAAGTTTTGAAAAGAAATGGAGGGTGACATAACCATAGCCACCTCTCTCTCTCTCTCATTAAATGCTTGCATGCACCTCCATCATAACCTCCCTCTCTCACCACAAGTCAACCCTAATCACCCTTAAACAAAACCAAAACCCCTAATTAAAACTAATTAGCTTAGCAAAAGGGGTTAGACCACCATGGTTGCCTAAACATGGTTAACCCACACGCACATCTAACATGGCAACCCTAGACTTAACCCTAGTTAACATGCACAAGTGTGTGCGGTCGAGATAAAATTCTAATAAAATATCCATAAAACCAGATAAATTATTAGAAACCCGTTTTGGTAAAATTTTTACCAAAAACCCCACATTAACACACAATTACCACTAAACACAAACTCAGGTGTTACAGTCTTCCCCCTTTAAGAAAATTCGTCCCCAAATTTTAAAATATATAACTACGCGTACCTTCAAAAAGATGAGGGAATTTCTTCCGCATCTCTCCCTCGGCCTCCCAAGTGATCTCCTCACCATTCGGGCTGCGCCAAAGATCCTTCACAAATGGCAGGACCTTCAATCGAAGTTTCTTCACCTGCCAATCCAATATCTCTACTGGCTGCACGGTGAACGAAAGGTCGGGCTCAAGCTGAACAGTCTGATGCTGAATCGTGTGGGAAGGGTCATGAAGATATCTGCGTAGCATCAACACGTGGAAGACGGGGTGAACATCTGAAAAGTTGGGTGGAAGAGCCAAACGATATGCAACTGTGCCGACAGGCTCAAGGATCTCGAAGGGACCCACGAATCTGGGGCTAAGCTTCCCCTTTCGCCCAAATCGCATCACGCCCTTCATCGGAGAAACCCTCAGAAAAACATGATCGCCAACTGCGAACTCTAATCTGGGACGGCGCCTGTCTGCATACGATTTCTGCCTGCTCTGAGCCGCTCTCATCCGATCTCGAATCAACTGTAATTTCTCGGTCGTCTCCTGCACGATCTGCGGCCCTAAAATACTGCTCTCGCTAAGCTCCTTTCAACAGACGGGCGATCTACATCTCCTCCTATACAAAGCCTCGAAGGGTGCCATCTGAATAGTACCCTGGAAGCTGTTGTTGTAGGAGAACTCCACTAACGGTAAATGACGATCCTAGCTACAACCAAAGTCCAAAACGCACGCTCTGAGCATGTCCTCGAGAGTCTGAATAGTCCACTCTGACTGGCCGTCGGTCTGCAGATGAAATGCAGTGCTGAAACTCAAACGGGTGCCCAATGCCTCCTAAAGTCTCTGCCGTAGTCGGCTGGTAAACTGGGTGCCTCGATCTGACACGATACTCGTCGATGTAAATCTGGGCATACTGAGCAAAACTGAAAGTGGTCTTCACTGGCAGGAAGTGAGCCGGTTTCGTCAATCGATTCACAATCACCCAAATGGAGTCGTACCCTCGACTTGTCCTGGGTAGACCCACCATGAATTCCATCGAAATTTTTGTAAGTGCACGGCGGCGCCCCGGCCGTCAATCCGACGCCGGAATGCGGAAACGGTGATAAACTTTAATTTTTGCGGACTTTGCAAACCGGCACCACCGCGCACTAAACTCCGGATCGTAACCATTAACAAGTCTAAGCTAACTAGAATACGGGTTAGAGATATACCGACTGATCCGAGTCCTCCGGTCTTCATCTCCACTCCGATCTCCTCGCGGGATCTCCGTCCGTCTCCTCCTCGTCGGAAAGGGCACCACATCGCCTTCGTCTTTTACGGGCTCCCGCCTCAATACCGAGGCAACTCGAGCATGAAGCCGGCAACTCGACATGCTCAAGATGTGCTGTAGGAAGTGTAGGATCTATGTTTCATTGGGGTTTTGGTTGCCTTTTGAAGATGGAGGAATGAAGGTATGAAAAATGGTGCTTTCATTTTTCTTGGCATGAAAAAGATCAAGAATGAAAAAAAACCCTCTCTAGGATGAAGCTCTCTCCTTCTCTTTTCTTCTTCTCACTCAACCATGGAAAGACTTATCAACTTAGAAAATGGAGGAGGAAAGAATATGAAGCAATAAGGGAGGTGAGTGTAGGAGATGAGAAGAGGTGACCACATCAAGGGACAAGAAAACATCAACCATGCTTGCACTTTTGTTCAAACCATACCCTTTCCCATCACAAGTAAATGCAAGTCATGGTGCAAAGAAATGAAAGCTATCATAATCAATCATTATGCAATAAAACCCTCCACAAAGTGTTATTTGCACAATTGCAAATAACCCCCTCCATCGGAAAAGTCCGGCCGGGAAAGAACAAAGGAAAACCGGCCAGAACGGAATGCAAACTGGCAACTCCAGAAAACTGGTCCCGTAATAAATTACAGGAAAACCCCGATACTGTGCATACACACCCGCATCTGTATTCCGTCCGGATACAAATGCAATGAGACAAAATCTACACTGTACTAAACTAGGACCGGCTTAAACCAAAGCCGGCTAGTATTATCCGTTCGATCCTGATCCGTGCAATACCGCACGTATCTGATCGAACCCTGCCATATATCCATATGGCTATTAGTACAAAACTGTCCGATCCTGATCCGTGCAATACCGCACGTATCTGATCGGACCCTGCCATATCTCCATACGGCCTCTACAGCGTTTCGCCCGAAACTTGAGTAACTGTAAGTGTGGTGGACTCTAAAGACTCGTCAATACTATGGCTGTGGATTTAACCACTAGCACGTCAGAGGTATAAGCCAATACGTGACGGGCCAGCAGCTATTGACTAAAAGGGACGTCGATGAGCGAACTCATCCTGACACCCTACTGAGCCTGTCAGTGACAATATCCGTGCAGTCCGGTCCGTTCGTCTATGAGCATCGCATGGCGGGCCTAGGGGGTTGGTAAAAGTCAGACCCCCAAAAGCGGTACAAGTCGTGTCGGAGTGTAGCCCAGAACACCCTGAGATACTACTGGAATACCTACCAGTAAATCTCCTTGCCTTGGCCAAGGACTTTGTGTAATGGCTCTCCTAGACACAGCACGACCTCACCCCCAATACCGGGAGAGACGAACCCCTGAAGATACGCTCACTGCCTCCATGTGGCTCGGGACTGTACCCAACTAAAACCTGTTTGCACGACTCCTTTGAGCCGTGGTAGGGTAGTAATCAAAGTACAGTGGGAACTCACACGAGACAAATGACGATCCCCAGGTCGATGAACTAACCTGCACACATGTCACCAGGGAACTGCCATCTGACGTCTGGTATATGACCAACTAGCATGTTCCCGGCGAGTCCTGTCCGGTGTACTCATAACCCAATGAGCACCTGTATACATCTTAGGTGATCCAACTGACACCAGTGGCTTGTGAGACCGGCCACCGCCCCTCGTCGGGGTCTCGACTGTATACACTAGTCTACTAATGGAGTATCGATGCCCGGTCTCGAAACTCCCACGACTAGGGACCTTTTAAGGATATGCTTGTAGACCCCCAGCTCCCACTTATATGATCGCCCTCATACTGCTGGTGGTCAAGCAAGAATCCTAGGGGCTCTATCAACGTGTAATAGCGACGTGTCAGGTCACCTAAAACAGTACACGATGATAAAGGTAAACCAGATAGCATACTATCATCTCGAGTAAGACTGTCCTACCGGGATAGGTCCTCCCTCAATCATTACAATCACGTACCTGTGACCTAATAATTGACTCTGAGGGCACTATCTCCAACAATCTCCCACTTGCACTCAAGGCTAATTATTGCGATGTCGCATACTCACAGCCCGTGTGATACTGAACATCCAACTCCTCTACTAGTCAGTCTCACAAAGCTCGTTTGCGGAACTATTGCGTTCGAGGAATAGCCTCAGTGAGTGGATCCGCTTAGTTGTCTCTTTCTTTATCTCTCTATATCTCAAGTTCGCGGAGAAAGCCATCTCCCGAAAAGAGTAATACCTGTCTCAGAATATGTCTGGATGTCTGATGGGACCTAGCTCATAAATGAACTCCAAATCCAAACTTCTTAGACTGTATCGTCAACTGAACTTAATCAGTATCCTGCGCGCCATGCCTCCCTCAGTATTGCCTTGGATCACCTGTCCAAAATACTGCCCCTCGTTAGAGGGAAAACTATAACTCTGACAACCTCCTTGTCGTCCATGTCACCTTGGAAGCCTGGAATGATAACCGTCTCCTGAATGAGGCTGTCGTTATCATATCCCTAGAACATCTACTTATGTTCTAAAACTGCTTCCGACTGTTTCTCCAGGATTGGATTAATGTCAACTTATTGCATCTAGTGCAAGAACAACATCTGGTGTGGTACTTGACATCTCATGATTGACTCAATTGCCTAAGAAAGTGATCTGCCAATCATGCACGTCCCTCTCCCCTTTAGTCTGTAAGACACCTTTGGAGAGGGTGACTCCATTACCTGCAGGTACACTACCGTGCCAGGAGTCGTCCATCCTAAATACTCTTAGAATGCTGTCAAGTACCCTGATTGGGAAACCACCCAAATCTAGATCTAAAACCATAGATCTAGTAACCAGTATGTCTGATATAAAATCCATGTCCTTTGTGGAGAAACCACTGTGTGACGACCAAAGTATAACCGATCGTAGTGTAGGAGTTTCTTTTCCTACTCTGTGTATATCATCCAAATACCAGGATATCACACCCTACTACCTTCTCAACAGATCCATCCCCTATTCTGATGAAGTCAAACCCATGACTGTCACGTCAGAAATAGATGATCTATCTCCGCTACATCTGCTTTAGTCTATAAATAGACATAAACAACCTGTCCACCAATGCTTCCGCTGCTCCCACTGACTACGACAACCCTCTGGCAGAGTCATATATACGTACACTTCTAAAACTGGTTTAGAACGACGCTATACTCATCCTCCCGCCGGGTCTCATAACCTGGAACAACAGCAATGGTAATTGTGGGTAAACAAGAACTTCCCTGTCACCGTCCTTGAGGCTACCGTAGTGCCTCTCGGGTGCCTGAAGTTACCCACCTTATCTGCGGAGTGGCCAATGGAATGTCAATCCAGATTGAATCTTTAGGTTCCTTATCAAATCTTCAGTAATCGTTTGTGGTTCTGGAATCACTTCCAGTTCTACCATACTCCCACTACTGTTTTCTGAAAAAGTCCATTTTTAATAAAACTGTGGCGAGTCTAGAACAATATCGCTATTGTTCATCCAGATGGTAGAAAATCAACCCTCGTCATAGCCTGGGTCAACCCACAAACAGCCATTACAGAAACGTGCCTTGAGTTGTCCAGTGTCTGGTTTTAATCATAAACCGGACAACTCCCCGTACCTTAACATCGTTAAGATATGAACTGTTCTATATCCAATATAGAAACAGAGGCACTGATTTAATTGAACCAGATTCAAATCATGCAGCTGTCCCCAGCGCATGTCAACTAAATGGAAGGAGGCCGATCAGCGTTACTCAACTTAGGAATACTTCCAATTATGAGTAACCTGAAAGAGAAGCAAGATCTCTTAATCATTACTATCAACTGAATACCATATACAAGTACCTACATCTTCGATCTCTTTGAAGAATCCCGATACTTGCTATACCTGGTTCTCTACTCTATTCAAATACCTATAACTTCTCAAAATTCGGACCCTGTGTTTCCACGAAACACTTGTCTAAAAACTAGAGAAGTCATAAGTAAACCGAATATAGTACGAGGACCAACCCCTTTGTCCTGATGGACCCTGGACAACATACAATACTCTGTATAAGTCCCTTGAGTCTGAAAACTCATTCACTGTGTGTCGTAGGTTGAAAACTGTACTTATGGTTAAGAAGAATTACACCGCTGTTTAATGCTCCTTACCTAACCATCCACTGATATAGGTAAATGTCGTAGACATAATTTCAGAAAGGTATATCTCACTCTATGAAAATAGACGTACAGATATATCAATTTGAAATTGGTGCATAACAGCGGATATTCAAAACCAGATATTTGCCGACCGGCAAACAGCCCAGGTGATTTCCTCAAATATCACCGATTACAACGAATCCTGATATAATGAGGATAATCACCCAATTCCCAATAACTTACTCCCACTCATCATCTGTAAAACCATACAGATGTGAGAATCGTACCTGGTAAATACATACCCTGGAGTAAGTATCTAATCGGGAAATCAGTTTTCCTTTAACATTACACAGTGAAACTGAAACATTGAAATGTTCCGATGGGGTATCCTGGTATTCCTAGTAATGCCTCTTCCAGATTCACGACTGTAACCGTATAATTCTTTGCCACCTCTCAAAATCCCTTCATATGTCTTTAGTCTTTACCTTCTGCACACCCTTTTAGGCCAAATGGTTTTCTTCCTTCCCTACCGTTCGGCACCAGCCTATGGTTTGGAAGAAGACTATCCAATAAGCATAATGGGTGTACTGTCCCAATCCTAGGAACACTCGCAATGAGAGAGGGTGAAGATAAAAGACACCTGAATGTACTTTATTCCTATTTCTCCTGAACCAGGATCCATCCCCGAACTGGAACAAGTTCCTTTCGAGTTCGTATATAACCATACGATGGATTATCCAATAAAATGGGATCTTCGTAGTGATACGGAGTGTCCTGGAGAAATACAAAGGTGATTTAGGATTGGCGAAGAAATACTTGGTTCGGTCGTGAATAGCAGTCGCAATTTACTTTGCCCTCTTACTAATCCCTTGTTTTGTCTGAACTTAATACCTTCTGTATACCGTTTAGGCTAACTGGTTTTCTTCATTCCCTACCGGTCGGCACCAGCCTATGGTTTGGAAGAAGACTATCCAATTTGCGTAATAGGTGTACTACTCCTAAACCAAGGAGTACTCGCAACCTGAGAGAAGGTGAAAAGAAAAGACAACTGAATAATCCTATTCGTTTTCTCCAGAACCGGAAACCATCCTCGAATTCCTTCGAGTTCGTATCTAACCATACGATGGTTTTGTCCAATGGAAGTGGACGTTCGTAGTAATACGGGGTGTCCTGGAGAAAAGGGTAAAAGTAGGAGTGGCAATGAGGTCTGCAACTCTGACAATCCAAAAGCCAGTGTTTAAGAAGGTTCGGTCAACTTGGTCACTGAGTCATAGTCTTAGGGTCGGGTCAATGGTCGCTGCCAAAGAGAGAGAGAAAAGAAACACTCAGCGTGCACTCTAACCTAGATCAGAATGGTTACCAATTTATCTAATCTGGAAACCTCCCACTGTACCTCAAATTCTCCTCCAAACCTGAAAGAAGAATTAGTCGGGGTCACCCGAGGAGTAAACCAACTCATCAGTGGGAATCGGGATCCAACTCTCATCACATGATAACGTGACGGAATCCGCTCACGGTATCACACTCCAGAAGGTATGCGCATATCTGGCAAGTTTCAGTTCTTTTGAAACTCCCGATGTAATTTCTGCCCCATGCTCTTATGACCTTGACTTTGGCCAACATATCATAAGTCACATGTCAAGTTCTACCCGTCATTCTCCAGGTTAATTTGAATCCACCCGTACATACCCTTGACTTTGGCCAAAATGGCAGCACGACTGTCCCAAACCAACGCATCTATCTATGCTGCATATGAATACCCCAATAGCTACCAATCACTGTGCCTTGACTTTGGCCAACATACACAGCTTGAATACTATTGACCACCCATATGAAACGACGGAGGGCTACGAATGGTTTCTGGCGAAAACCTTTAACGTAAAGAACTTGATATCGTTGAAGGAACGGATAGCTTTTTAAGAAATATAGTGACGACAACTTCCGCTAAAGAGGTCACTCCCGGTGAAGGGATCTCGGCTCTTTCCCCGTAGAATGGGGTGCAGGATATTCCAAATGAATACCACGGTGCAAAGCAAAAGTAATCGGCTATAGTGAAGTTAATGCCCTGACGCAAACTTTTTGTCCAAGGGGTCACTCCCGGTGAAGGGATCTCGGCCCTTGCCTCGTCGACTGAGGAGCAGGATATTCTAAATGAATACCGCGATGCAAAACAAAAGTGAACGTCCTTGCAATAACAGCTTTTTGAAAAGTGTTCCAACAACATCAGATTAGGTTTGTTTAACTTGCATTGATCCGAATCAACGCAGTCCCATCAATTGATCACACCACAAAGAACGAAAATATACTGACGTACGTATATGCCATCCGCATTCGCCACTGGGTCCCGTCATCACCCGTTAGGTTAGCTAACTAACGGCAGAGCGGGGACTGGACTAGCGCGGATGAAAAGCATATACAACATCTACTAATATATATACCAATATATAGTATTTCGCTCAAGGCGTGAATGAAATGCAACATCACAGAGAATGAACAGTATCACAGAAACAATACAGATATCTGGGATCCCCGGGTTTCACAGAGCCGCTGAAACCCGACGTTCCCCTGGTCGTGTGGATAGCCTGTGCAATGAAATCCTAGACCCCTACGGGCGCGGCAAGTCACCCGCCAAAACCTGAAGCGAGGCAGCCCCCTTCAGAGCCGTGAATGGACCACCCAGCACTTCACGGAATCCGGCAACTTGGGCACCCCTCCTGGGTCAACCTGTACCCCCTACGAGTGCGGCTAATAGCCCGCCAATTCTAGAGTGAAGCCCCCTCCGTCTCAATGCCATGAGATGCGGGCTTGTTGCCCTCCAGAACCCGGCTATCCGTGCACCCCTCCGCGGGGCAATCCTAGTACAGAAAGTAAAATATACATACACCGGGTACATCGACCGCAACCAGGTCGTGCCCCAAAATAATAATACAGTCAGGCAGTGACGGCAGTCCACATGTCGGACGCTCGCCCCGCAATATCAAATGTACATAATACAACAGCACAGTACTAGCATTGCATCCAGGCTATCCCCACGACCGATCCGCAACATCACAGCATAAACATAGAACATCAACGTGAAAGTCACGTTCGCAAATCCGTCTAACCGGGCTATAGCAGTTAGACCGGATTTACCGATCGAGTGACATTCACGGTCGCAGATATAATGTAAATACTGTGAAAAATGTGTTTAAAAAAATTTCCGATTGATCAAACAATTAACAAGTGGGCCCAAAAGAAAACTGTAGCACTCACAGAAACAATTAGCCCAACTTTAATATTCCAAAGCCCATATTTTAAGCCCAGAAGGCCTCTGTAAAAAAATGGTGAAGTGATGTGAATAGTGAGCGGCGGAAGGGCCGCACAAATGGGGTTTTCGCGGCGGTTCCGCGCTCCAACTGTGGAGTTACTTCGTCAAATTTTTACAGAACTCTTAGATTTTCCAGTACATCAATATTTTATAACCTGAAAAAATTTTCGAGACCAAAAATTTTCAACAGAAACTGATGCGAACTAAAATGCAGTTTTGGAACTTTTGATCGATCGGAAATGCAAACACATTACACAAAGCTAGACTAAGTTAATGGCGCGGCTCTGATACCACTGTAAGTGCACGGCGGCGCCCCGGCCGTCAATCCGACGCCGGAATGCGGAAACGGTGATAAACTTTAATTTTTGCGGACTTTGCAAACCGGCACCACCGCGCACTAAACTCCGGATCGTAACCATTAACAAGTCTAAGCTAACTAGAATACGGGTTAGAGATATACCGACTGATCCGAGTCCTCCGGTCTTCATCTCCACTCCGATCTCCTCGCGGGATCTCCGTCCGTCTCCTCCTCGTCGGAAAGGGCACCACATCGCCTTCGTCTTTTACGGGCTCCCGCCTCAATACCGAGGCAACTCGAGCATGAAGCCGGCAACTCGACATGCTCAAGATGTGCTGTAGGAAGTGTAGGATCTATGTTTCATTGGGGTTTTGGTTGCCTTTTGAAGATGGAGGAATGAAGGTATGAAAAATGGTGCTTTCATTTTTCTTGGCATGAAAAAGATCAAGAATGAAAAAAAACCCTCTCTAGGATGAAGCTCTCTCCTTCTCTTTTCTTCTTCTCACTCAACCATGGAAAGACTTATCAACTTAGAAAATGGAGGAGGAAAGAATATGAAGCAATAAGGGAGGTGAGTGTAGGAGATGAGAAGAGGTGACCACATCAAGGGACAAGAAAACATCAACCATGCTTGCACTTTTGTTCAAACCATACCCTTTCCCATCACAAGTAAATGCAAGTCATGGTGCAAAGAAATGAAAGCTATCATAATCAATCATTATGCAATAAAACCCTCCACAAAGTGTTATTTGCACAATTGCAAATAACCCCCTCCATCGGAAAAGTCCGGCCGGGAAAGAACAAAGGAAAACCGGCCAGAACGGAATGCAAACTGGCAACTCCAGAAAACTGGTCCCGTAATAAATTACAGGAAAACCCCGATACTGTGCATACACACCCGCATCTGTATTCCGTCCGGATACAAATGCAATGAGACAAAATCTACACTGTACTAAACTAGGACCGGCTTAAACCAAAGCCGGCTAGTATTATCCGTTCGATCCTGATCCGTACAATACCGCACGTATCTGATCGAACCCTGCCATATATCCATATGGCTATTAGTACAAAACTGTCCGATCCTGATCCGTGCAATACCGCACGTATCTGATCGGACCCTGCCATATCTCCATACGGCCTCTACAGCGTTTCGCCCGAAACTTGAGTAACTGTAAGTGTGGTGGACTCTAAAGACTCGTCAATACTATGGCTGTGGATTTAACCACTAGCACGTCAGAGGTATAAGCCAATACGTGACGGGCCACCAGCTATTGACTAAAAGGGACGTCGATGAGCGAACTCATCCTGACACCCTACTGAGCCTGTCAGTGACAATATCCGTGCAGTCCGGTCCGTTCGTCTATGAGCATCGCATGGCGGGCCTAGGGGGTTGGTAAAAGTCAGACCCCCAAAAGCGGTACAAGTCGTGTCGGAGTGTAGCCCAGAACACCCTGAGATACTACTGGAATACCTACCAGTAAATCTCCTTGCCTTGGCCAAGGACTTTGTGTAATGGCTCTCCTAGACACAGCACGACCTCACCCCCAATACCGGGAGAGACGAACCCCTGAAGATACGCTCACTGCCTCCATGTGGCTCGGGACTGTACCCAACTAAAACCTGTTTGCACGACTCCTTTGAGCCGTGGTAGGGTAGTAATCAAAGTACAGTGGGAACTCACACGAGACAAATGACGATCCCCAGGTCGATGAACTAACCTGCACACATGTCACCAGGGAACTGCCATCTGACGTCTGGTATATGACCAACTAGCATGTTCCCGGCGAGTCCTGTCCGGTGTACTCATAACCCAATGAGCACCTGTATACATCTTAGGTGATCCAACTGACACCAGTGGCTTGTGAGACCGGCCACCGCCCCTCGTCGGGGTCTCGACTGTATACACTAGTCTACTAATGGAGTATCGATGCCCGGTCTCGAAACTCCCACGACTAGGGACCTTTTAAGGATATGCTTGTAGACCCCCAGCTCCCACTTATATGATCGCCCTCATACTGCTGGTGGTCAAGCAAGAATCCTAGGGGCTCTATCAACGTGTAATAGCGACGTGTCAGGTCACCTAAAACAGTACACGATGATAAAGGTAAACCAGATAGCATACTATCATCTCGAGTAAGACTGTCCTACCGGGATAGGTCCTCCCTCAATCATTACAATCACGTACCTGTGACCTAATAATTGACTCTGAGGGCACTATCTCCAACAATTTTTTCCCATTTCCATTCCGGAATGGGCAAAGGCTGCAACTTTCCTTCTGGCCTCTGGTACTCGGCCTTGACTTGCTGACAAGTCAGGCATCTCGATACAAAGTCTATGATGTCCCTCTTCATCCCGTCCCACCAATACATATCTCTCAAATCGCGGTACATCTTGGTGGAACCCTGATGAACGCTGTAAGTAGATCTATGCGCCTCCTCAAGACTCTCACGTCGCAATCCCTCGGAATCTTGTATGCACAGTCGAGTCCCAAATCGCAGTACTCCCTGATCATCGATCACGAACTCGGAATCTCTGCCCTGCCTAATCTGCTCCATGATCTCTGAAAGATGGTCATCACTGGGCTGTGCCTCTCGAATACGGTCAAGTAACTACGGACGTGCACGAACATGCGCAAGCTTTCCCCCAGTCGGAGTGAACTCGACTCGGCTGTCGCATAAAATCTTCCAATCTGCTGATGACTGCCTCTGCACTGCGCACAAACAAGATAGACTACCCCCGGGCCTCCTGCTCAAGGCATCCGCCACTACATTGGCCTTGCCCGGGTGATACAAGATCTCACAGTCATAGTCTTTCACCAGCTCCATCCAACGACGTTGTCTCAGATTCAGTTCTCGCTGCTGAAATATATACTTTAAGCTCTTGTGGTCAGTGAATATCTGGCACGACTCGTCGTATAGGTAATGTCGCCAGATCTTAAGTGCAAAGACCACTGCAGCCATCTCCAAATCGTGAGTGGGGTAGTTCTTTTTATGTTTCTTCAATTGTCGCGAAGCATACGCGATCACCCTGTCATGTTGCATCAATACGCATCCTAGCCCCACCCGTGAAGCGTCACAATAGACCATAAATCCGCCTGATCCTGAAGGCAAAGATAATACCGGCGCCATAGTCAAACAAGTCCGTAGCTACTGAAAACTGTGCTCGCACTCCTCCGTCCAAACGAAAGGAACTCCCTTCCTGGTCAAACCGGTCAAAGGTGCAGCAATACGGGAGAAATCCTGTACAAATCGCATGTAGTAGCCAGCCAGGCCTAAGAAACTACGGATCTCCGTAACCGATGTCGGTCTGGGCCACTGCTGAACGGCCTCGATCTTCTTCTGGTCCACACATATGCCATCTCTCGTAATCACGTTACTCAAGAATCCAATGCTGTCCAACCAGAATGCACACTTGGAAAATTTTGCGAAAAGCTGATGCTCCCTCAAAGTCTGCAACGTAATCCGCAAGTGCTGCTCGTGCTCCTCTCGGCTCCGGGAATACACCAAAATATCATCAATGAACACTATGATGAACAAGTCGAGATACGGCCTGAATGTGCGGTTCATCAAATCCATGAATGCTGCTGGGGCGTTGGTGAGTCCGAACGACATCACCAAAAACTCATAGTGGCCATAGCGTGTGCGGAAAGCTGTCTTCGGTACATCTTCCTGTCGAACTCGGAGCTGATGGTATCCTGATCGCAAGTCGATCCTCGAAAAATATCCTGCCCCCTGAAGCTGATCGAACAAATCATCAATGCGTGGCAACGGATATCTGTTTCGCACGGTAATCTTGTTCAGCTGGCGGTAGTCGATACATAAATGCAAACTGCCGTCCTTCTTCTTGACAAACAGGACCGGAGCACCCCATGGGGAAACACTGTGTCGAATAAGTCCCTTATCTAACAAATCTTGCAGCTGAACCTTCAACTCTCTATGCTCCGTCGGGGCCATCCGATAGGGCGGTATAGAAATAGGCCCCGAGTCGGGAATCAATTCAATACAGAACTCAACGTCGTGCTCAGGCGGTAGTCCAGGCAGCTCATCAGGGAAAACATCGAGGAACTCGCATTCAATTGGAACCCGGTCCAATGGAACATCTGTAGCTCTAGTATCGCAAACATAGGCTAGAAATCCCCGACATCCCTTCCTCAACAGCTGACCAGCGCGAAGAGACGAAATCAACATGTGAGGGGCGGCACCACGGTCCCCCTGCACAACAAAAGTCGGCTCGCCGGGAAGACTAAATCTAATCGTCTTCTCAGGGCAGCCCACAGACGCATAGCACGTGGCTAACCAATCCATGCCCAAAAGAATGTCTGTAAGTGCACGGCGGCGCCCCGTCCGTCGATCCGACGGCCAATAGCGGAAGCGGTGATAAACTTAAATTTTGCGGACTTAGCAAACCGGCACCACCGCGCACTAAACACCCGGATCGTAACCATTAACAAGTCTAAGCTAACTAGAAGATGGGTTAGAGATATACCTACGATCCAAGTCCTCCGGTCTTCTCGTCATGGTCCCGATCTCCTGCGGAAAAGTCCCGTCTCCTCCTCGTCGCCGGAAGTGCACCACATCGCCTTCTTCGTTTACGGGCTCCCACCTCAATGCCGAGGCAACTCGGGCACGAAGCCGGCTACTCGACGTGCCCAAGGTTCGTTGTAGAATATGTAGTAGAACTTGTGTCTCCTTATGGGGTAGTGGAGATGCCATTTGGTGGAGGGGTGAAAAACCAGAACAATGTGGAGGAGCTAGTGGGTATTTTGGAGCATGATGTGAACCAAAAATACACCCACACAATATTGGACAGCCCCCATCCTAAGTGGCCGGCCAAAGAGGTGAGGAGAAGAGCATGGAGTGAGGGAGTGATATGATAAAAACCAAAAGATCAAAAACCACAACCATAATCAAAAAGAGAAAGAAAGGAATGGTTATGATATCAAGCAATGATCACAAGCAAAACCAACACTCATCCAACCATCATCACCAAACTCATCATCAACAACCATGATGATCACTAAAAGTCAAGCAATCATGAAGCTAGAAGTCAAGGTCAATGAGAGGCTATCATGATAAAACAAAGATGCAAAGACCCCCTCCACAAATGCCTATTTGCAACAATGCAAATAAGCCCTCCTCCACCAATCTTCGGCCAATGAACGGAACAATGGAAATTGGCCGAAACGGAAAGCAAACTGGCAACTCCAGAAAACTGGTCCCGTAATAAATTACAGGAAAACCCCGATACTGTGCATACACACCCGCATTTGTATTCCGACCGAAATACAAATGCAATGAGACAAAATCTCCACTGTACTATACTAGGATCCGGCTTATACCAAAACCGGCTAGTAATATCTGTTCGATCCTGATCCGTGCAATACCGCACGTATCTGATCGAACCCTGCCATATAACCATACGGCCTATAGTACAAACTGTCCGATCCTGATCCGTGCAATACCGCACGTATCTGATCGGACCTTGCCATATCTCCATACGGCCTCTACAACCTTTCGCCCGAAAGCTGAGTAACTGAATGTGGGGGACTCTAAAGACTCGTCAACACCTTGGTTGTGGATTTAACCACTAGCACGTCAGAGGTATAAGCCAATACGTGACGGGCTACCAGGTACTGACCAAATGGGACGTCGATGAGGAAGCTCACCCCGACACCCAACTGAGCCTGTCAGTGACAATATCCGTGCAGTCCGGTCCGTTCGTCTATGAGCATCGCATGGCGGGCCTAGGGGGTTGGTAAAAGTCAGACCCCCAAAAGCGGTACAAGTCGTGTCGGAGTGTAGCCCAGAACACCCTGAGATACTACTGGAATACCTACCAGTAAATCTCCTTGCCTTGGCCAAGGACTTTGTGTAATGGCTCTCCTAGACACAGCACGACCTCACCCCCAATACCGGGAGAGACGAACCCCTGAAGATACGCTCACTGCCTCCATGTGGCTCGGGACTGTACCCAACTAAAACCTGTTTGCACGACTCCTTTGAGCCGTGGTAGGGTAGTAATCAAAGTACAGTGGGAACTCACACGAGACAAATGACGATCCCCAGATCGATGAACTAACCTGCACACATGTCACCAGGGAACTGCCATCTGACGTCTGGTATATGACCAACTAGCATGTTCCCGGCGAGTCCTGTCCGGTGTACTCATAACCCAATGAGCACCTGTATACATCTTAGGTGATCCAACTGACACCAGTGGCTTGTGAGACCGGCCACCGCCCCTCGTCGGGGTCTCGACTGTATACACTAGTCTACTAATGGAGTATCGATGCCCAGTCTCGAAACTCCCACGACTAGGGACCTTTTAAGGATAAGCTTATAGACCCCCAGCTCCCACTTATATGATCGCCCTCATACTGCTGGTGGTCAAGCAAGAATCCTAGGGGCTCTATCAACGTGTAATAGCGACGTGTCATGTCACCTAAAGCAGTACACGATGATAAAGGTAAACCAGATAGCATACTATCATCTCGAGTAAGACTGTCCTACCGGGATAGGTCCTCCCTCAATCATTACAATCACGTACCTGTGACCTAATAATTGACTCTGAGGGCACTATCCCCAACAATCTCCCACTTGCACTCAAGGCTAATTATTGCGATGTCGCATACTCACAGCCCGTGTGATACCGAACATCCAACTCCTCTACTAGTCAGTCTCACAAAGCTCGTTTGCGGAACTATTGCGTTCGAGGAATAGCCTCAGTGAGTGGATCCGCTTGGATGTTTCTTTCTATGTCTCTCTATGTCTCAAGTTCGCGGAGAAGCCCATCTCCCGAAAAGAGCAATACCTGTCTTAGAATGTGTCTAGATGTCTGATGGGACATAGCTCATAAATGAACTCCAAATCCAAACTTCTTAGACTGTATCGACAACTGAACTTAATCAGTATCCTGCGCGCCATGCTTCCCTCAGTATTGCCTTGGACCACCTGTCCAAAATACTGCCCCTCATCAGAAGGAAAAACTATAACTCTGACAACCTTCTTGTCGTCCATGTCACCTTGGAAGCCTGGAATGATAACTGTCTCCTGAATGAGGCTGTCGTTATCATCTCCCTAGAACATCCACTTATGTTCTAAAACTGCTTCCGACTGTTTCTCCAGGATTGGATTAATGTCAACTTATTGCATCTAGTGCAAGAACAACATCTGGTGTGGTACTTGACATCTCACGATTGACTCAATTGCCTGAGCAAGTGATCTGCCAATCATGCCCGTCCCTCTCCCCTTTAGTCTGTAAGACACCTTTGGAGAGGGTGACTCCATTACCTGCAGGTACACTACCGTGCCAGGAGTCGTCCATCCTAAATACTCTTAGAATGCTGTCAAGTACCCTGATTGGGAAACCACCCAAATCTAGATCTAAGACCATAGATCTAGTAACCAGTATGTCTGATATAAAATCCATTTCCTTTGTGGAGAAACAACTGTGTGACGACCAAACTATAACCGATCGTAGTGTAGGAGTTTCCTTTCCTACTCTGTGTATATCATCCAAATACCAGGATATCACACCCTACTACCTTCTCAACAGATCCATCCCCTATTCTGATGAAGTCAAACCTATGACTGTCACGTCAGAAATAGATGATCTATCTCCGCTACATCTGCTTTAGTCTATAAATAGACATAAGCTACCTGTCCACCAATGCTTCCGCTGCTCCCACTGACTACGACAACCCTCTGGAAGAGTCATATACACGTACACTTCTAAAACTAGTTTAGAACGACTCTATACTCATCCTCCCGCCGGGTCTCGCACCCTGGAACAACAGCAATGGTAATTGTGGGTAAACAAGAACTTCCCTGTCACCGTCCCTGAGGCTACCGTAGTACCTCTCGGGTGCCTGAAGTTACCCACCTTATCTGCGGAGTGGCCAATGGAATGTCAATCCAGATTGAATCTTTAGGTTCCTTATCAAATCTTCAGTAATCGTTTGTGGTTCTGGAATCACTTCCAGTTCTACCATACTCCCACTACTGTTTTCCTGAAAAAATCCATTTTTATTAAAACTGTGGCGAGTCTAGAACAATATTGCTATTGTTCATCCAGATGGTAGAAAATCAACCCGCGTCATAGCCTGGGTCAACCCACAAACAGCCATTACAGAAACGTGCCTTGAGTTGTCCAGTGTCTGGTTTTAAGCATAAACCGGACAACTCCCCGTACCTTAACATCGTTAAGATATGAACTGTTCTATATCCAATATAGAAACAGAGGCACTGATTTAATTGAACCAGATTCAAATCATGCAGCTGTCTCCAGTGCATGTCAACTAAATGGAAGGAGGCCGATCAGCGTTACTCAACTTAGGAATGCTTCCAATTATGAGTAACCTGAAAAAGAAGCAAGATCTCTTTATCATCACTATCAACTGAATACCATACACAAGTATCTACATCTTCGATCTCTTTGAAGAATCCCGATACTTGCTACACCTGGTTCTCTACTCTATTCAAATACCTATAACTCCTCAAAACTTAGACCCTGTGTTTCAACGAAACACATGTCTAAGAACTAGAGAAGTTAAAAGTAAACAGAATATAGTATGAGGACCAACCCCTCTGTCCTGATGGACCCTGGACAACATACAATACTCTGTACAAGTCCCTTGAGTCTGATAACTCATTCACTGTGTGTCGTAGGTTGAAAACTGTACTTATGGTTAAGAAGAATTACACCGCTGTTTAATGCTCCTTACCTAACCATCCACTGATATAGGTAGATGTCACAGACATAATTTCAAAAAGGTATATCTCACTCTATGAAGATAGACGTACAGATATATTAATTTGAAATTGGTGCATAACTGCGGATATTCAAAACCAAATATTTGCCGACTGGCAAACAGCCCAGGCGATTTCCTCAAATATCACCGATTACAACGAATCCCGATATAATGAGGATAATCACCCAATTCCCAATAACTTACTCCCCCTCATCATCTGTAAAACCATACAGATGTGAGAATCGTACCTGGTAAATACATACCCTGGAGTAAGTATCTAATCGGGAAATCAGTCTTCCTTTAACATTACACAGTGAAACTGAAACATTGAAATGTTCCGATGGGGTATTCTGGTATTCCTAGTAATGCCTCTTCCAGATTCACGACTGTAACCGTATAGTTCTCTGCCACCTCTCCAAATCCCTTCATATGTCTTTAGTCTTTACCTTCTGCACACCCTTTTAGGCCAAATGGTTTTCTTCCTTCCCTACCGTTCGGCACCAGCCTATGGTTTGGAAGAAGACTATCCAATAAGCATAATGGGTGTACTGTCCCAATCCTAGGAACACTCGCAACACGAGAGAAGGTGAAGATAAAAGACACCTGAATGTACTTTATTCCTATTTCTCCTGAACCAGGATCCATCCCCGAACTGGAACAAGTTCCTTTCGAGTTCGTATATAACCATACGATGGAGTATCCAAATAAACTGTGGATCTTCGTAGTGATACGGAGTGTCCTGGAGAAATACAAAGGTGATGTGGGAGTGGTAACGAAATATTTGGTTTGGTCATGAATATCTGTTGCAATTTACTTTGCCCTCTTACTAATCCCTTGCTTTGTCTGAACTTAATACCTTCTGTACACCATCGTTAGGCTAATTGGTTTTCTTCATTCCCTACCGGTCGGCACCAGCCTAAGGTTTGGAAGAAGACTATCCAATTTGCGTAATAGGTGTACTATCTCCTAAACCAAGGAGTACTCGCAACCTGAGAGAAGGTAAAAGGAGAAGACAACTGAATAATCCTATCCGTTTTCTCCAGAACCAGAAACCATCCTCGAATTCCTTCGAGTTCGTATATAACCATACGATGGTTTTGTCCAATGGAAGTGGACGTTCGTAGTAAAACGGGGTGTCCTGGAGAAAAGGGTAAAAGTAGGAGTGGCAATGAGGTTTGCAACTTTGACAATTCAAAAGCCGGTGTTTAAGAAGGTTCGGTCAACTTGGTCACTGAGTCAAAGTCTTAGGGTCGGGTCAATGGTCGCTGCCAAAGAGAGAGAGAAAAGAAACACTCAGCGTGCACTCTAACCTAGATCAGAATGGTTACCAATTTATCTAATCTGGAAACCTCCCACTGTACCTCAAATTTTCCTCCAAACCTTAAAGAAAAATTAGTCGGGGTTACCCGAGGAGTAAACTAACTCATCAGTGGGAATCGGGATCCAACTATCATCGCATGATAACGTGACGGAATCCGCTCACGTCATCACACTCCAGAAGGTATGCGCATATCTGGCAAGTTTCAGTTCTTTTGAAACTCCCGATGTGATTTCTGCCCCATGCTCTTATGACCTTGGCGAAGGTCAACAAATCATAAGTCACATGTCAAGTTCTACCCATCATTATCCAGGGTTAATCTGAATCCACCCGTACAAGCCCTTGACGAAGGTCAACAAGGCTATACGACTGTCCCAAACCAACGCATCTATCTATGCAGCAGAAAGGTAACAAGCAGCTACCATACACTATGCCTTGACGAAGGTCAACAAACATAGCATGAATACTACGTGCTACCCGTCTGAAACGACGGAGGGCTACGAATGGTTTCTGGCGAAAACCTTTAACGTAATGAACTTGATATCGTTGAAGGAACGGATAGCTTTTTTGAAAATATAGTGACGAAAACCGTTGCTAAAGAGGTCACTCCCGGTGAAGGGATCTCGGCTCTTTCCCCGTAGAATGGGGTGCAGGATATTCCAACTGAATACCACGGTGCAAAGCAAAAGTAATCGGCTATAGTGAAGTTAATGCCCTGACGCAAACTTCTGTCCAAGGGGTCACTCCCGGTGAAGGGATCTCGGCCCTTGCCTCGTCGACTGAGGAGCAGGATATTCCAACTGAATACCACGATGCAAAACAAAAGTGAACGTCCTTGCAATAACAGCTTTTTGAAAAGTGTTCCAACAACATCAGATTAGGTTTGTTTTAACTTGCACTGATCCGAATCAATGCAGTCCCATCAATTGATCACACCAAAAAGAACGAAAATATACTGATGTACGTATATGCCATCCGCATTCGCCACTGGGTCCCGTCATTACCCGTTAGGTTAGCTAACTAACGACAGAGCGGGGACTGGACTAGCGCGGATGCAAAACATATACAACATCTACTAATATATATACCAATATATTATATTCGCTCAAGGCGTGAATAAAATGCAACATCACAGAAATGTACAGCATCACAGAAACAATACAGATATCTGGGATCCCCGGGTTTCACAGAGCCGCTGAAACCCGACGTTCCCCTGGTCGTGTGGATAGCCTGTGCAATGAAATCCTAGACCCCTACGGGCGCGGCAAGTCACCCGCCAAAACCTGAAGCGAGGCAGCCCCCTTCAGCGCCGTGAATGGACCACCCAGCACTTCACGGAATCCGGTAACTTGGGCACCCCTCCTGGGTCAACCTGTACCCCCTACGAGTGCGGCGAATAGCCCCCCAATCCTAGAGTGAAGCCCCCTCCGTCCCAATGCCATGAGATGCGGGCTTGTTGCCTTCTAGAACCCGGCTATCCGTGCACCCCTCCGCGGGGCAATCCTAGTACAGAAAGTAAAATATACATACACCGGGTACATCGACCGCAACCAGGCCGTGCCCCAAAATAATAATACAAACAGGCAGTGACGGCAGTCCACATGTCGGACGCTCGCCCCGCAATATCAAATGTACATAATACAACCACAACTGTACTAGCATTGCATCCAGGCTATCCCCCACGACTGATCCGCAACAACACAGCAAATACATAGAACATCAACGTGAAAGTCACGTTCGCAAATCCGTCTAACCGGGCTATAGCAGTTAGACAGGATTTACCGATCGAGTGACATTCACGGTCGCAGATATAATGTAAATACTGTGAAAAATGTGTTTAAAATATCCGACCGATCAAATTATAACAAGTGGGCCCCAAAACAATACTGTAGCAGTTACAGAAAATATGGGCCCAATTTCAATATTCCAAAAACCCAATTTTAACCCCAGAGGCCCACTGGAAAATTTCCACACACTGATAAATTAATACGGCGGCGGAAGCCCGGCAATAAGTGGGTATTTGCCGCGCTTCCGCGCTCCAATGGGAGAATCAGTGTCCCGAATTTTTCCACTAGTCTTAGATCATCGAGCACAGTACTTTTATGCAACCTGAAAAATTTTTGGAGACTGAAAAATTTCAACAGAAACTGTCGTGGGTGTATTTGGGTTTTCGGACATTTCGATCGATCGGAACAGAAAAACACATTACATAAAGCTAGACTAAGTTAATGGGGAGGCTCTGATACCACTGTAAGTGCACGGCGGCGCCCCGGCCGTCGATCCGACGGCCAATAGCGGAAGCGGTGATAAACTTAAATTTTGCGGACTTAGCAAACCGGCACCACCGCGCACTAAACACCCGGATCGTAACCATTAACAAGTCTAAGCTAACTAGAAGATGGGTTAGAGATATACCGACGATCCAAGTCCTCCGGTCTTCTCGTCATGGTCCCGATCTCCTGCGGAAAAGTCCCGTCTCCTCCTCGTCGCCGGAAGTGCACCACATCGCCTTCTTCGTTTACGGGCTCCCACCTCAATGCCGAGGCAACTCGGGCACGAAGCCGGCTACTCGACGTGCCCAAGGTTCGTTGTAGAATATGTAGTAGAACTTGTGTCTCCTTATGGGGTAGTGGAGATGCCATTTGGTGGAGGGGTGAAAAACCAGAACAGTGTGGAGGAGCTAGTGGGTATTTTGGAGCATGATGTGAACCAAAAATACACCCACACAATATTGGACAGCACCCATCCTTAGTGGCCGGCCAAAGAGGTGAGGAGAAGAGCATGGAGTGAGGGAGTGATATGATAAAAACCAAAAGATCAAAAACCACAACCATAATCAAAAAGAGAAAGAAAGGAATGGTTATGATATCAAGCAATGATCACAAGCAAAACCAACACTCATCCAACCATCATCACTAAACTCATCATCAACAACCATGATGATCACTAAAAGTCAAGCAATCATGAAGCTAGAAGTCAAGGTCAATGAGAGGCTATCATGATAAAACAAAGATGCAAAGACCCCCTCCACAAATGCCTATTTGCAACAATGCAAATAAGCCCTCCTCCACCAATCTTCGGCCAATGAACGGAACAATGGAAATTGGCCGAAACGGAAAGCAAACTGGCAACTCCAGAAAACTGGTCCCGTAATAAATTACAGGAAAACCCCGATACTGTGCATACACACCCGCATTTGTATTCCGACCGAAATACAAATGCAATGAGACAAAATCTCCACTGTACTATACTAGGATCCGGCTTATACCAAAACCGGCTAGTAATATCTGTTCGATCCTGATCCGTGCAATACCGCACGTATCTGATCGAACCCTGCCATATAACCATACGGCCTATAGTACAAACTGTCCGATCCTGATCCGTGCAATACCGCACGTATCTGATCGGACCTTGCCATATCTCCATACGGCCTCTACAACCTTTCGCCCGAAAGCTGAGTAACTGAATGTGGGGGACTCTAAAGACTCGTCAACACCTTGGTTGTGGATTTAACCACTAGCACGTCAGAGGTATAAGCCAATACGTGACGGGCTACCAGGTACTGACCAAATGGGACGTCGATGAGGAAGCTCACCCCGACACCCAACTGAGCCTGTCAGTGACAATATCCGTGCAGTCCGGTCCGTTCGTCTATGAGCATCGCATGGCGGGCCTAGGGGGTTGGTAAAAGTCAGACCCCCAAAAGCGGTACAAGTCGTGTCGGAGTGTAGCCCAGAACACCCTGAGATACTACTGGAATACCTACCAGTAAATCTCCTTGCCTTGGCCAAGGACTTTGTGTAATGGCTCTCCTAGACACAGCACGACCTCACCCCCAATACCGGGAGAGACGAACCCCTGAAGATACGCTCACTGCCTCCATGTGGCTCGAGACTGTACCCAACTAAAACCTGTTTGCACGAATCCTTTGAGCCGTGGTAGGGTAGTAATCAAAGTACAGTGGGAACTCACACGAGACAAATGACGATCCCCAGGTCGATGAACTAACCTGCACACATGTCACCAGGGAACTGCCATCTGACGTCTGGTATATGACCAACTAGCATGTTCCCGGCGAGTCCTGTCCGGTGTACTCATAACCCAATGAGCACCTGTATACATCTTAGGTGATCCAACTGACACCAGTGGCTTGTGAGACCGGCCACCGCCCCTCGTCGGGGTCTCGACTGTATACACTAGTCTACTAATGGAGTATCGATGCCCAGTCTCGAAACTCCCACGACTAGGGACCTTTTAAGGATAAGCTTATAGACCCCCAGCTCCCACTTATATGATCGCCCTCATACTGCTGGTGGTCAAGCAAGAATCCTAGGGGCTCTATCAACGTGTAATAGCGACGTGTCATGTCACCTAAAGCAGTACACGATGATAAAGGTAAACCAGATAGCATACTATCATCTCGAGTAAGACTGTCCTACCGGGATAGGTCGTCCCTCAATCATTACAATCACGTACCTGTGTCCTAATAATTGACTCTGAGGGCACTATCCCCAACAATGTCGAAGTCCAACATCTCAAGAAGGATCAGGTCGACAGGCAGCTCTCTCTCGCCAATATGGACAATACAGGATCGGAACATGTGCCTGGCAACAATTGACTCTCCCACAGGAGTGGTCACAACAAGCGGCTAATCAAGAAAACAGAACTCTCTACCCAAACTCGGCACGAAGTGTGTGGAAACGTATGAGTGCGTGGATCCGGGATCAAACAACATGTGTGCATCAACAGAACATACTGATAGGGTACCTGTCACGACGGCATTGGATGACTGCGCATCCGGCGGCGTCAACGCAAATACTCGGGCCTAACCTCCATCAATAGCGGGATGACCTCGGCCTCGGCCTCTGCCTCCTCGTCCTCTCTGGATAGGTCCGCCGCGTCCACGGCCTTTAGGTGCACCTAACTGGTATGGAGTATCGCCGGTGGCAGGAAGTAGAGCTCTCTGAGGAGGGGGTGGTGATGATGGTAGGGTCACATGCGGAACAGTCGCCGCTCCCTGTCGTCTCGCTGGACAGTCTCTGACACGATGGTGCAGGCTCCCGCACCCGTAACATCCTGGCGACGGCTGTTGTCCCTGTGGATACGAACCATACAGCTGACCTCGTCCAAACCCTTTTCCGGCCCTATCTCTCGGAAAGAACCTGGCATGCTGCCTCTGATCTGGCATACAGGTACGAATCCTCTTCAGCCCGGAAACGGTCGAAGTCGCTGAAATACGTGCCTCCATCCGTAATGCCGTATCCATAGCAGCTGAATAAGTGTCAAAGTGCTATGTGCCGATGGCAAGAAATAGATGGGCATCAAGTCCCTGTACGAACCACTTCACCCTCTTCTCTTCTGTTAGTTATATGTATGCCGTAGAGGCCATTCCTATATATAGGATGTATATTGTAGTGGATGCTTGGACATATATAGGGAGGACTTTCTTGCTCGACATGATAGTATGCTATCTGGTTGCTCTTTACCTTAACGTGTACACTGATTGTCTCTCTGCTACATGTTGGTAAAGCCCTTAGGATGTGTACTTGACTACCTGGACTATGATGCGGATCATACTAATGGGGACATGGTAGTCTATAAGTACATCCTTCAAGGTCCCTAGTCGTGGGTATATCGAGACGGGGCATCGATATACCAGAGTAGACTAGCGTATACCTTCTCGACCCATACAAATGGGCGATGGATGATCCTATATCCATTGGTGTTTGACATCAGAGATCATATACGGGTGCTCAGTGGAGACTGGGTACACTGGACGGACTCGCCGAGAACTCCCAGATGGTATTATACCTTACGTCAGATGGCAGTTCTCTAGTGACACTGGTACAGGTTAGTCTGTAGACCCGAGATCGTCATAGAGTCTTGTGTAATTCCCACTGTGCTTTGATTTCCACATTACCACGTCCAAGAGGGCGTGCAAAACGGTGGTTTTTGTAAGTCCATGCTACCTCTCCCGGTACTTACGGGCTTGCGGAATTTGATGAAAAACAATTTTCTAGAGGCGGTAACATGGACTCAAAACGGATCTTTGTTAAACTATCTACCTAACAACCTAACTAGGAGTTGTTAACTACTCGGTTAGGGGGTTATACCTTTCTTTTCTTAAACTCCTTCGTCTTCAAGCTTCGATGGTGTACGGATCGGCTTCACCCCGTCATCTCCTTGCGCCGAAGATCGATCCACCCGAAAGCTTCTACCTTTGGCTTCTTCTTCGAACTTTGAAGAAACTAGTTCATTCGGTTTGCTAAACCATATGAACTAGAGTGAGTAGAGTAGAGTGTGTTGGGATTTTTCTCTATGGTTCTTGCTTCTCAACACATGAGACAAGTGAACCATAGACTAGAGAGAGGGAGAGCAAGAGGAAGAGGATGAGAGCTCAAGAACAAGAGAGAGAAAGGAAATGAGAGAATGAGCAAGACTTTTTTCTCTTGGCTCTCATAATCCAAAGCCATCATAACAAATCATAGCAATCAAGTATTATGTGATGGTTTAAGCTACAATAGCCATATCATTTCATGCACTCATTTTGCACAAGAGAAACAAGCAAGCAAAAGTCTTTGCCATGAAATGATAGCCATTGTCATCATGATGGTCAACTAGTCCAACCTAGTCAACCGGTCAACAAAGTCAACAAGTCAACAAAGTCAACCCCTCAACAACCATGTCACCATAATACTTAATTAATATTATTGTTAATCATATATCATATTCTCATTAGGGTTTAGCAAAAAGTCAATGGTCAACAGTCAACAGTCAACAACCCTAATGAGAATCCTCTGCCTCTGTCTCTCCGTCAACTGTGCATACAAACCCGCGTCCGCGTTCCGAGGAACACGAATACAAACGAGATAAAATCAATCCCAAAACGTACACTAGGATCTGGCTTAAACCAAAGCCTGCTAGTGTTAACTGTCCGGACACTAAACGTGCACGAGTGCACGGATTTGACCGAACCCTGTCGCAAAACCATGCGACCTGTCGCAAAATCATGCGACCTCTACTCTTTTGCCTAAAAGCGAATAGCTTTTTGTGTGGGACTCTAAAGACTCGACACTACGTTAGCAGTGGGTTTAACCACAGACCGCAAGCGGCACTAGCTGTGCGTAACGGTCCCCAGGTAGATGCCGACAAGAAAACTGACGAGGTGAAACCCATCTGAACTCCTACTGAGCCTGAATGTGACAGTCTCCGTACAGTCCGGTCTGTTCGTCTCATACATCGCATGGCGGGCCTAGGGGGCGGTAAACGTCAGTCCCCTAATAGCGGTACAAGTCGTGTCGGAGTGAAGCCCAAAACACCCTGAGATAACACTGGAAGCCTACCAGTATATCTCGCTTGCCCTGGCCAGGGACTACTCGTGTAATGGCTCTCCTAGACACAGCGCAATGTCAACCCCCAATACCGGGAGAGATGAATCCTGTCTAACCGTCACTGCCTCCAAGTGCTTCGGGACTGCACCCAACTACTACCTGTTTGCACGACTCCTTTGAGCGTGGTAGGGTAGTAATCAAAGTACAGTGGGAACACACTCGAGGCAAAGTGACTGTGTCAAGTCAGCGGACTAAGCTGTACTCATGTCACCTGGGAACTGATAACTGACGATAGGTATAATACCAACCAATCAGTTCCCGACGAGTCCTGTCCAGTGTACTCGTAACCTAACGACCACCCGCATACTATCTCACGTACGACGTACTGACGGCTGTGGTACAGACCGTCTCCCCTGCTGGGATGAGAAGCGCATACGCTAGTCTATTCCGGAGTATCGATGCCCTGTCTCGATAGTCCTGTGACTAGGGACCTGTATAAGGATGTGCTTATGGATTACCCAGCCCCCACGAGTGTGACTGCCATCACAACGCTGGTAATCAAGAAAAGATCCTAAGGGCTCCACTAATGCGTATAGGTGATATACTAAAATAAACACATGTACACATTGAAGTAGAAACAAACCAAGTAGCATACTACCATTTTGAGCAAGATCGTCAATACAATGTGAATATCCCAAGCTTCCATTAAGTAATATACATACTAGTATGATACAGTAATGGCCTCTAGGGCATATACACTAACAATCTCCCACTTGCACTAAGGCCATGTACTGGCGTATCGAAGACCTATCATCTCGATCAGCCGCTCGAACTGAGTCTGGGGCAAGGCCATGGTGAATGGATCTGCAGTGTTATCTTCTGAAGCAACCCTCCGAACCTCGATCTCCTGGCGATCCACGATCTCCCTGATCAGGTGATACCGCCTCAAGATGTGTCTGGATTTCTGATGGGACCTGGGTTCCTTCGCTAAAGCTATAGCCCCGTTGTTGTCGTAATACAGAGGTATTGGATCAACAATGGACAGAACCACCTGAAGTTCTTTCAAGAACTTCCTCATCCAGATGGCTTCTTTTGCGGCATCAGATGCAGCGATGTATTCCGCTTCCATAGTCGAGTCAGCAACGGTTTCCTGTTTGGAACTCTTCCAACACACCACCTCTCCATAGAGGGTAAAGACAAAACCCGACATGGACTTGGAATCATCCTTATCACTCTGGAAGCTGGAGTCAGCAAAGGCCTCGATCTGGAGGTCTTTTCTGCCATACACCAAGAACATCTCCTTAGTCCTTCTCAGGTACTTGAGAATGTTCTTTACCGCTATCCAGTGCTTCTCCCTAGGGTTTGACTGATACCAGCTTACCACACTCAGTGCATAAGCTACATCCGGTCTGGTACACAACATCGCATACATTATAGAGCCTACCGCAGAAGCGTAGGGTATAATAGACATGTGATCCCTCTCCAAATCAGTCTTGGGAGGCATCTCTTTAAAGAGGGTGATCCCGTGACAAGAAGGTAGGTTACCACGCTTGGAATCTTCCATACTGAATCTTTTCAGTATGGTGTCGATATACTTGGACTGCGAAAGTCCTAATATCCTCTTGGATCTATCACGATGGATCCGGATCCCCAGGATGTATGAGGCATCACCCAGGTCTTTCATGGAGAACCTGTGTGATAAGAACCCATTGATAGATTGTAGCATAGGAATGTCATTTCCTATCAAAAGAATGTCATCCACGTATAAAACGAGGAATACGACAGTTCTTGCTACAAATCTACTATAGATGCATGGTTCATCTGGATTTTTGATAAAGCCGAATTCTTTGACTGTCTCATCAAAACAGATGTTCCAACTCCGCGATGCCTTCTTTAGTCCATAGATGGACTTGAGCAACTTGCACACCTTTCTGCTGCTCCCACTCTGAATGAAACCCTCTGGCTGGTCCATATAGACACACTCCTCTAAATTTCCATTTAGAAAAACGGTCTTTACGTCCATCTGCCAAATCTCATAATCGTGGAAGGCAGCAATGGCAAGAAGGATCCGAATGGATTTTAGCATAGCCACTGGAGAAAAGGTTTCGTCATAGTTCAAACCAGGTCTTTGACGAAAACCCTTTGCAACAAGTCTAGCTTTATAGGTCTCAACCTGTCCATCTACACCAATCTTCCTTTTGAAGATCCACTTGCATCCTACGGGTTTTACCCTGTCTGGAGCAATGTCCAACGTCCATACTTTGTTTGTGTACATGGACTCCATTTCAGTCCGCATTGCATCCAGCCATTTTACCGAGTCAACGCTCTGAACGGCCTGCTGGAAGCTAGTAGGCTTATCATAATCTATGATGCAATCCTCTCTATCCCCGTCTATGAGAAAACCATAGTATCTCTCGGGCGGATGAGACTGCTTACTACTCCTGCGGAGTGGCGTAGGAATGTCCTGTTCTTTTGAACCCTCTGGTCCCACTAAGCTTTTAGTAATAGTCTGTGGTTCTGGTATTTCTTCCAGTTCTACTGCGCTCCCACTAATTTCCTTTTCCAAGAACTGGTGTTCTAGAAAGTGGGCATTACGAGAAACAAAGACCTTTTGTTCCTATGCGTGGTAGAAAAGATACCCCCTGGTGTTCTTTGGGTATTCCACAAACTTACACAGTACTGAGCGTGCCTCGAGTTTGTCCGCATGCTGCTTTTTAACAAAAGCTGGACATCCCCAGATCTTCAGATATTGAAGATAGGGTTTCTTCCCACTTCATAACTCATATGGTGTGGTAGGCACAGTCTTAGTGGGAACTCGGTTCAAAAGGTATGCGGCTGATTCTAGCGCATATCCCCAGAATGATCGCGGTAACTCAGCGTTACTCATCATGGACCGTACCATATCCAATAGGGTGCGGTTCCGTTTCTCCGATACACCGTTATGTTGTGGAGTGTATGGAGGAGTAAGCTGAGAGAGAATTCCATTCTCTTTTAAGTAATCCAGGAACTCGGCACTCAAGTATTCACCACCTCGATCCGATCTTAGAATCTTGATACTTTTGCCGGTTTGTTTTTCTACCTCATTCTTATATTCCTCGAATTTTCCAAATGCTTCGGACTTATGTTTCATTAAGAAGACATGTCCGAATCTTGAAAAATCATCCGTAAAAGTAATGAAGTAAGAAAAACCACTTCGCGCATGTGTAGACATTGGACCGCACACGTCGCTGTGTACGAGTCCCAAGAGCTCGCTCGCTCTTACTCCGTGTCCAGTGAACAGAGTCTTTGCCATCTTTCCTTTGAGACAGGATTGACAAGTGGCATACGATTGATATTCGAACGGATTCAAATATCCTTCTGTATGTAACTTCGTCAACCTTCTCTCATTGATGTGACCCAGTCTACAATGCCATAAGAAAGTCTGATTGATTTCTGGAGACTTTCTTTTGTGTGTATTCTGGACATTGAAAATCTGTGGTTTGTTTAATACGTATATACCATTGCTCAATGTACCTGACCCAATTAGAACTTGATTAAGGTGAATGTTTACAACATTGCATACAAACGCAAATTCATAACCTTCTTTAGAAACCAAAGATACAGAAATGATATTACAAGTTGCGTTGGGTACAAAATAGCAATTACGCAAAACCAAAACATGTCCATCTGACATTCCCAGGTGATAGTCCCCCACGGCCTTAGCATCCATGCTAGCTTCGTTTGCAACTTTGAGGGTCATGTCACCTGCCTTCAAAACCCTACGGTTTCTCAACGCCTGCAAAGAATTACAGATATGAGATCCTGATCCGGTATCTATTACCCAGGAAGTAGAGCTTATTGATAGACAGTTTTCAATAACATACACACCTGAAGCTGAAGCCGCAACTTGCTTTAGTTCCTGTGTTCTGGCTTTCCAAGCCCTGCAATCATTCTTCCAGTGTCCACTCTTATGACAATAGAAGCATTCTTCTTTATCCACAAGCTTCCCCAGTTTCTTTGTTGCTTTTGCCTTTCCCTTCGTATCCACTTTACTAACACCGCCCCTTGGTTTGGCCGGGGCTTTCTTCTTCTTTCCCTTGGCTTTCGCTTTGGACCTAGAAGAAGAAGATCCTCCTACAAACAAAGTGGATATTTCCCTACCTTTCTGTAGGGTGCCCTCTGCGCTCCTCAGCATGTTGAGGAGTTCTGAAAGTTCAACTTCCTTTTCTTGTAAGTTTAAGTTCAGTATAAACTGGGCATAAGTGGAAGGAAGGGACTGGAGAATCAAGTCCGTATAGAGCTCATTCTCCAACGTGGTCCCAAGGTCCACGAGCTCCTCAATGTAGCCAATCATCTTAAGCACGTGTTCCGCTACCGATGATCCGACGGCCAATCTTGCCGAAAATAACTTTTTCGACACTTCGTATCTTGCGATACGAGATTGCACTCCATACAGTTCTTTTGTATGGAGAAATATGGATTCGAGGTCCATATTCTCGTGCTTCCTCTGATGTTCATTGTCCATAGAGGCAAGCACGAGGCACTTGGCCTTCGCGCAGTCTAGTTCCCAGGTCTTACGGATTTCCTTATCAACGACGCTGGTTTTGGGACCTGGGATAGGGGGAGCTTTGGTGGTAAGAAGATACCCCAGCTTGTCGTAAGTGATTGCCATCTTGACATTCCTGAGCCAATCTTTGTAGTTTGGCCCTGTCAGTATGTTTTTATCTAGAAGTAACTTAAGTCCAGTCATGTCGATTGGTCGCTGCAATTAGGAGAGAGAGAAGAAACACTCAGCATGATGCTCTTGCAAGTTTAGAGTGGTTTTTAGTTTTTCTAAACAGGATGGCTCCCACTGTCTCTCGAATCCCTCCTCAAACCAAAAAGGAAGAATTAGTCAGGATCAATCTCACCGTACAATTCTTGCTTAACCGTTCTGCCAGGCTAGTGTCGGTACTTCGAGGGAGGTTTTCCAACGCTTTCGCGAAGTTCCTTAATTAAATAACCACTTTTTCATGTGGGCGTAGCCCCGCTAACACCTTTCTTGACACCTACTTAGTTTATAGCACTGATCGTTAAGTGAGAAATTTCCCGAGGAGTAGCATATACTCACAGTAGGATCGGGACCCAAATATCATCGCGTGACAAAACTGAAGGAATCCTACCAGAATCATCACACTCCAAATGGTATGCAGCTCTAGCAAGTTTCAGTACTTATGAAACTCCCGATGTGGATTTTTGCCCCATGCTCTTATGACCTTGGCGTGAGGTCAAAATGTCATAAGTCACATGTCAAGTTCTTCCCATCATTATCCAGGTTAATTTGAACCCACCCGTACCTACCCTTGACGTAGGCCAAAATGGAAGTACGACTGTCTCAAACCAACGCATTCTATCTATGCAACAGATAAATATCCGGCAGCTACCAATCACTATGCCTTGGTGTGAGGTCAAAAATACATAGCTTGAATACTACCGAATATTTAACTGAAATGATGGAGGGCTACGGATGGTTTTGGCTAAACCGTAAGCGTAGTGAACTTGAAATAATCGATGGAACGAGATAGCTTTTAAAAGGAGTGGCTCAAGCTCCGCATTTAAAAGTTGGTTTTGAAAAGAACCGAGTGGTTTTTCGAAAGTGTTCCAGCGACTTTTACTTGGTTTATTTTCTTGCATTAGTTCTTTTAATGCATATTTTTCTTGCATTAGTTCTTTTAATGCGTCCCATCATTTAATCCTACCATTGCAGAAAACAACCCAAATATGACGTACGCTTATGCCATTCGCATTCGCCACGGGGCCCCGTCATTACCCGTTAGGTTACTTAACTAACGACAGAGCGGGGGCTGGGCTAGCGAGGCTGTAAAACATAAGCAACGCCTAAATAATATCGTATATATATATATTCCAATGATAGCCATTTCAGATCACAGATGAATACATTGGATATACTAGGAATCCGCAATTCGTACGAGCCTGTAACGAAAAGCAGATTACACGGTCGCGGTGAATAGCCAATACCCCACCCAAGACCCCTACGGGTGCGGCAAACTAACCGCCAAGTACCCGAAGCAGAGCAACCTCCCTCAACACCGTGAGTGGGCCACTCGGCACTTCGAGATACCCGGTAGTTTGTGCACCCCTTCCATGGGTCTATCCTAGGAGCAAAAACAGTAAAAAGAAATTATAAAATAACGGCTACAACCCCGACCCGATTGTGCGGCCATACAAATAATTATTACATCAATTTACAAATTTACATGAATTGAAAGAAAAGAAAACTCTCGTCTCACAACCCCCGGCTATTCACCCGCGACAATCCAATGAATTCATATACACATTCCAGCAACATTACAGATCACAGATTTGTATAACCCCCACTAATCGACATATAGCGATTAGCAGACGTTCAATACAAATATCACAACACAGATAAGTACCCGTCAGCTTAAGTCTTTAGAAACTCGATCAAAATACGGTTTTTAAAGCCCCAATAACAAATTTTTCTTTCTGGAAAATCTAGGCTGAAAAAACATATACCAAAATTCCCAAAATAACCCACTGAGTATACTGTAGTAAAGAAAATCCAGAGAAGAGCTAAGTTGGCCGCGGAACCGCGGCAATAGCGAGCTATTGCCGCGTTTCCGCGGCGGTTTGATGGGTTCTCTGCACCGTTTTTCTACAGTATCTTTAAAAAACCCTGAGTCGATTTTTAAAGCATGATTTATTATTTTTACAGAACTTAAAAAATCGACAGCAAGTTTGATTTCCGGGTTTATTTCGGGACTTTTTCTCCGATCGAATTTCTAGTTACTATGCTAACATGTTAGGTAGTGTTTAACTAAGCTCTAATACCACTGTAAGTTCATGCTACCTCTCCCGGTACTTACGGGCTTGCGGAATTTGATGAAAAACAATTTTCTAGAGGCGGTAACATGGACTCAAAACGGATCTTTGTTAAACTATGTACCTAACAACCTAACTAGGAGTTGTTAACTACTCGGTTAGAGGGTTATACCTTTCTTTTCTTAAACTCCTTCGTCTTCAAGCTTCGATGGTGTACGGATCGGCTTCACCCCGTCGTCTCCTTGCGCCGAAGATCGATCCACCCGAAAGCTTCTACCTTTGGCTTTTTCTTCGAACTTTGAAGAAACTAGTTCACTCGGTTTGCTAAACCTTGTGAACTAGAGTGAGTAGAGGAGAGTGTGTTGGGATTTTTCTCTATGGTTCTTGCTTCTCAACACATGAGACAAGTGAACCATAGACTAGAGAGAGGGAGAGCAAGAGGAAGAGGATGAGAGCTCAAGAACAAGAGAGAGAAAGGAAATGAGAGAATGAGCAAGGCTTTTTTCTCTTGTCTCTCATAATCCAAAGCCATCATAAAAAATCATAGCAATCAAGTATTATGTGATGGTTTAAGCTACAATAGCCATATCATTTCATGCACTCATTTTGCACAAGAGAAACAAGCAAGCAAAAGTCTTTGCCATGAAATGATAGCCATTGTCATCATGATGGTCAACTAGTCCAACCTAGTCAACCGGTCAACAAAGTCAACAAAGTCAACCCCTCAACAACCATGTCACCATAATACTTAATTAATATTATTGTTAATCATATATCATATTCTCATTAGGGTTTAGCAAAAAGTCAATGGTCAACAGTCAACAGTCAACAACCCTAATGAGAATCTTCTTCGTCTGTCTCTCCGTCAACAGTGCATACACACCCGCATCCGCGTTCCGAGGAACACGGATACATACGCGATAAAATCAATCCCAAAACGTACACTAGGATCTGGCTTAAACCAAAGCCTGCTAGTGTTAACTGTCTGGACACTAAACGTGCACGAGTGCACGGATGTGACCGAACCCTGTCGCAAAACAATGCGACCTGTCGCAAAACCATGCGACCTCTACTCTTTTGCCTAAAGGCGAATAGCTTTCTATGTGGGACTCTAAAGACTCGACACTACGCTGGCAGTGGGTTTAACCACAGACCGCAAGCGGCACTAGCTGTGCGTAACGATCCCCAGGTAGATGCCGATAAGAAGACTGACGAGGTGAAACCCATCTGAACTCCTACTGAGCCTGAATGTGACAGTCTCCGTACAGTCCGGTCTGTTCGTCTGATACATCGCATGGCGGGCCTAGGGGGCGGTAAACGTCAATGCCCTAATAGCGGTAGAAGTCGTGTCGGAGTGAAGCCCAAAACACCCTGAGATAACACTGGAAGCCTACCAGTATATCTCGCTTGCCCTGGCCAGGGACTACTCGTGTAATTGCTCTCCTAGACACAGCGCGAAGTCAACCCCCAATACCGGGAGAGACGAATCCTGTCTAACGTTCACTGCCTCCAAGTGCTTCGGGACTGCACCCAACTACTACCTGTTTGCACGACTCCTTTGAGCCGTGGTAGGGTAGTAATCAAAGTACAGTGGGAACACACTCGAGGCGAAGTGACAGTATCAAGTCAGCGGACTAAGCTGTACTCATGTCACCTAGGAACTGATAACTGATAATAGGTATAATACCAACCAATCAGTTCCCGACGAGTCCTGTCCAGTGTACTCGTAACCTAACGAGCACCGGCATACTATCTCAAGTTTGACGTACTGACGGCTGTGGGGCAGACCGTCTCCCCTGCTGGGATGAGAAGCGCATACACTAGTCTACTCCGGAGTATCGATGCCCTGTCTTGATAGTCCTGCGACTAGGGACCTGTATAAGGATGTGCTTATGGACTACCCAGTTCCCACGAGTGTGACTGCCATCACAACGCTGGTAATCAAGCAAAGATCCTAAGGGCTCCACTAATGCGTATAGGTGATATACTAAAATAAATACATGTACACATTGAAGTAGAAACAAACTAAGTAGCATACTACCATTTTGAGCAAGATCGTCAATACAAGGTGAATATCCCATGCTTTCATTAAGTAATATACATACTAGTATGATACAGTAATGGCGTCTAGGGCATATACACTAACAGTTTTTGGGCACAGTCCCGAATCACATGGAGGCAATGAGCGATAGGAGGGGATTCGTCTCTCCCGGTATAAGGAGTTGATGTTGCGCTGTGTTCGATTGGCTATAACCGGAAATCCCTGGCTAGGGTTGCTGAGATTTTCTGGTAAGTGTTACCAGTAGTTTCTTGAACTGTTATAGACCTCATATCGACACGACTTATCGAGCTACTGGGGTCTGACGTTTACCACCCCTAGGCGAGATATGAGACATATCAGAAGAACAGACCGGACTGTACGGTAAGTGTTACTGGTTGGATTCACAGGAGTATGAGCGGGCTTGCTCGTTGATATTTTGATCGCACAATACCCGGGTGGCCGTTACGTTTAGCAGACCGCTTGCGGCTTGTGGGTGTTTGATATGATCATCGCATGCTGCCGGCATATTGACGAGTCCTACACAGAGGTTTTCTGGCTCAAGCGAAACGAAATAGGAGCGCATATGAGATATGTGCGGGACCGAGAATAATGCGTGTATGTGATACCGTATTCTATTCTCGCGATGAATGTATCGATTGGTTGTATGCGATATAACCTAGTTATCGAATCGAGAATTGATTCGATAAGTCGATACATTGGATATTAGTCGGTCATATGCGATATGACCGGATCGTTAAATCAAGTGTTGATTCAATGATTTAATGTATAATTATATATTTGATATATTACTTTACATTAACAAGTATTAGTTCACTTAAGATTGATTATCTCACTTGAATGTGCACATTGTATATATGATATATGTTTGTGCACTAGTTCGTATCATGTTTGATGATACATGCAAACTTGGGTGTTTGTTTACTTTAAACTATGATTAGGTTAATGGTTAGGGTTTGATTTATTTATTTATTTACTTTATTCATTTTGGCAAAGAATAAAATGGAGGCATGCTTTGTTTTATCCATGAAGCTTCATGAAGCTTTGAAAGTCTTTGCCATTTTGTCTTTTGCCTTAACCTAACCATTAAACCTAAACCCTAGTTTATTCTCTACACAAGTTAACTCACCGATGGTTTCTAAATGATAAGATTCACTTGAATTATTTTAATTCATATCTCTTTTTCTTTCTTCTTCTTCATCTTCTTCAAGAGGTGAAGAAAGCTTACTTGAAAATTACAAGTGATGAATCCAAGTAAGAAATCCAAATCCAAAGTGAACCCACTTCCTATTTCTTCATCCTCTACCACTTGCCATGTTGTATAGGGTGTTTTCTTCACAAGTTTCATGAGCTAGTGAAGATGGAGCTTGAGTTAGGATTGCCTCGACGTAGATCAATTTCGGCATCGAAGTCAACGACCTAGCCCGCTCATTTCCCCGACGAAACCATCCCTAGAGTCCGGGATCCCGGTGACCGCAGCGAAGGGACGTCATCATGTAGCTAAAGAAGTGGTGGACCGGATCTATAAAGGTTGTATTTCCATTCACTTAGTAGTTAAGTTGTTAACTAGTTGTTGTTTCGCCTTTACCTCTAGTTATCGATCTAGCATTAGGGTTTCTCGGCACAAGAAAAATTTGATTATGGCATGGTTGATGCCTTGTGGAACATCTTGAGTGTGCTTAGTAACCCTACAGTGGTATCTGAGCCTAACTGGATCTTTAGGCGATGTGTTAACGAAATTAAAACTCCGAACGAACCCGATACGTCCAAGTTTACCCCCTCTCTGTACAATTTTTCAAAACTGTGTATTTTCTGAATTAAAAATACCTGAAAAATTAAGCAGGGAAATATAAGAATTGTGGTGGAAAATGAGCACCTAACACTTCCAAACTGCCGCGGAACCGCGGCTATACCATGCTTGTGCCGCGGATCCGCGGCCGTACAGAGGGATTGGGTTATTTTGTTTGCACAGTAATTCTTATATCTGATATTGCTATTTTATGGGTATTTTTAAACTGACTAAAGTGTTGAGTTTTCTGGGGGTTTATTTTGTAATCGTCGATTCGATCGGAGAATTTAATTTTGTTATATTTTTCCGGATAATTTTTGAATATGTTAAAAAGTTCGACCAGATATAAATACCCAATTTTTCCCCTGCCGGGAAATTTCCACTTATTGGATTTTTCCGTAGTTTAATGACGTTCTAAGTAGTGCAAGTAACGTGATGGTCCCTTTAGAAGACAACAAACCTTAACTCGATTATATGACCGTCTTGAACTGCCCTTTGAACCTTAGGGTTTGGGGCAGTACGGCGTGCCACATGTGAGGCGTTAGCTTGATCCTTCTACGGTTGGACCGTTGGTACTGAGGCATGAAGTGAATGTTTTTAAAATTATTTCATGTGTTGAGCTGTTTCGGGAAAACTTGGGTATTTGATTGTTCGATCGGAAAGTTTAACATTTTCTATTTATCTGGAATGTGATACAATATTTGGAATCCACAAGTAGTTATGAGATAACTAATATGAATGTTATAAACATAGCACTTTAGTCTCAGTTGATCGGTTGCTACGGAATTTTGATGTGATCAAAAGTCCGTCGCAATCACGTAGCGTACGTGGTTACTCGCCGGGTAAACTTAATAGACAACCACACCCCATAGCCCCGACAAAGTGACTGTAGGAGAACCCGGTCGCCGAAAGCATCCGTTCGGGTGCTCGCGGCAGCGGTGTTTCACCTTGGTGCACTTCATCGACGGCATCGGGATGTGGCCGCCTACTAAAGTTTGCGACGAGCATTCGATCAAAATGCCGGGAATCTTGCTGAATTGCCCGACTTGATATTGAAAAGTGTTTTCGATAATGAGACTAAAATGCGGGGTTTACAATTGTTTGGCATGCGATGTCTAAGGCATTCATTTGGTTAGGCATGCGATGTCTAAAGAGTTTGCGGATTCCAACTGTTGTAGCTTTACACTTTCTTTTCTGCGACCGTTAGTGTAATATGTGATATCGCCGGTTTCGTTGCTATATGTCAACGACAATTGGGATGGGCATATTTACTTTCGTTGATGACATGTGATGTTATGTGTTACTGGATATGTTATATTGGATCGTCGTGTTTGAATAGCCGGGGGCTTTTATGTGAGATGAGTGTTTTTCATTTTCATTCATGTAAAAACTTGTATGTAATACTACTTTATTGGGGCACTTCCAGGTTGCGGAAGATGTCAGCTTTTGTATATTATTTACTTTTCCGCACTAGGATAGAACCAAGGAGGAGGGCACAAGTAACCGGGTTCTGGAGTCCAGTGGGAGACCAACTCGAGGAGTCGAGTCCGGGTCTCCTAACTCTAGAATTGGTAGGGTTGCTTGCCGCTCTCGTAGGGGTCTAGGGGTGTGGGTTTGGCTATTCATCGCGACCGTGAAATCCGTGTTTTATACTGGCTCGTATTGAAAACACGGACGTCCTAGTATATCCAATATTTCATATGATATTTTCTGCTGTGTTATCTGTGATGTGATCATGTGATTTGTTCAGATAGATATTGTATATAGTATATATGATATATTATATAGACGTTGCTTATGTTTTACACCCGCGCTGGCCCTGCCTCGCTCTGGCGTTAGTTACCTAACCTAACGGTGCAGACAGGACATCGAGGCGAATGCGAATGGCATAAGCATACGTTATATTTATCTGTGATGTTTAGGTGGACTTAAATGATGGGACTTCATTAATGTGATTAATGAAAGAAAAGAAACCTACGATGTTGTGGAATCGAATTTTCAAAAAAAATAGGTAGCTACAGTTTTTGCTTTGCATCGAGGTGTTCCTTGCAGAACATCCTGCACCTTATTCGATGAGGAAAGGGCCGAGATCCCTTCACCAGGAGTGACCCCTTTAGCAATAACTGGCAGATGCTACACACTCGGTTTGTCTTTTGATTGCTTCTATAGTTTCTTCTTTGCACAGTGATATATATGATATATCCCGCACCTCATTCGACGAGGAAAGGGCCGACGATCCCTTCACCGGGAGTGACCCCTTTAGCAAAACTAGAAAAGCCTAAAAAACACTCTATTTCAAAATTCATTTGATTCTACAACGATATCAAGTTCATTACGCAATAGGTTTTTAGAAAAACCTGTCGTAGCCCTCCGTCATTTCAGATAAGTACTATTTAGTATTCGTGCTGCGGTAGTTTGGCATGCGTCAAGGCATAGTGTACGGTAGCTAACTAGTGCTTATCTGCTAGCATTCGATGCGATTGGATTAGGGTATTCGCACGGCGTTGTTTGGCATGCGTCAACGGTCGTGCGGGTGGGTTTAATTCAATCAAGAAATGTACGGGTTGAACTTGACTAGCGGACTATGGGTTGTTCGGCATGCGTCAAGGTCATAGCACGCTAGGGGCAAAATATTATCGGGAATTTCAAGTGTTGAAATTTGCAATGAAATTGCATACCTTATATGAGATAGTTGGATCCCGATACCCGCTGCGAGTAAGAGTTACTCCTGGGAGAGTTTTACACATTACAATTAGCCGATCAAGTAGATGTCTAGAAAGGTGTCAACGGGGTTACGCCTCTGGGAAAATGAGATTTACATTAATTAGGTTCGTGCGAAAGCATGGGGGACCTCCCTCAAAGTACCGACACTGACCTGGCTGAAAGATTGGCGAACTTATAGCGTGTAATTAATCCCGGCTAGTCTTTCTATTTAGGGTTTGAAGGAAGATTTGATAAAAACAGTGGGAGCCATCTTGATTAGATAAAATATATAACCAATCTAATCTTGCAAGAGCATACGCTGAGTATTTTCTTCTCTCTCTCTCCAGGAAGAGACCATATCACGCCTTAATCAAGATAATAATACGGATGTATTGACCGAACCCGTTTGTTATACTGAGCTGGGGAACGTTGGTCCCGCTCCAACTTATAATTGTTATAAGACAGAGCAGGAAATTGGGGAATACCAGATTTCCCGTGCCGCCAAAATGAAGAAAGTGCATGCTGATGCATCTTCTTCGGGTATGTTCATTACAGAGAACTGTTTCTCAGTATCCTTTACGTCCTGGGTATGAGATACCGGATCAGGATCCCGCATATTTAATCTGTTACATGGGCTACAGATAGGTAGAGAACTGAGGACGGGTGATAAGTTTCATGAGACAGAAAACGGTGCAAGTGTTGCAGCCAAGTCTGTTGGTCACTGTCACTCTGTATTACCAAAATACATTGATTCTGAGCAAATGTTATTAGATACTGGACCTAATATACAAAATCATATCAGTCTCTTTATTATTAAAGAAATGATAAAATTTTGTATTGTTGGATAATGTTTTGAACATTTCCTATATCAAAAGTTGATTGATTCAGGCACGTTATCTAAAAGCATTGACGTTCTAAATCAAACTACAGTTCTTAGTATACAGAACACACACAAGAGGAAGAGTTCAGAAATGAACGGATCCTTCTTGAGGTATTGTAGACTAGGTCATATCAATGCGACCCGAATAGCTGAAGTTACATTTAGATCCATATTTAAATCAGTTTGAATTTACATCTTATGAAACTTTCCAGTCATGTCACAAAGATTAGATGACCATAGCTCTGTTTATTGGAAACAGAGAAAGAGTTATTGAACTCTTGGGATTGATATATACTGATGTATGAAGGTCCCCTGTCTATACATACCAAGACCGGTTCTTTGTACTTCATTACATTCTTTGATGATCTCTCAAGATTCAGTCATATGATCCTGTTGAAACATAAGTCCGAACCTTTTGAGATATTCACAGAATATAAGTTAGAAGTAGAGAACCAATACGGGTATAACTATTATGTCCTTTGATGAGATCAAGGAGGAGAATACTTGAGCACGGAATTCCTGGACTATTCTAAAGGAGAATGAGATTCTCTCTCAGCATTACTCCTCCGTATACACCATAGCACGATGGTATATCGGGGCGGAGCAATAGCACCCTATTTGATTAGGTGTGCTCTATGATGAGTACTTCTGAGTTACCTATTTCCTTCTGGGAGTTATGCACTTATGAAGTTGCATACCTATTGAATAGGGTTCAAATCAAATCAGTTGCCTACCACTTCATATGTGATATGGAAAGGGAAGAGCCCATCTCTTAAGTCAGATAAGATTTGGGGTTGTCCGGCCTATGTCTAAAAGCAAAATCCGGACAAGATCGAGGCAAGGTCAGTTCTGTACAGCTGGAAAGGTTCCAGCTATACAAACTACAGCTAATGATTTGGTAAAACCAAAGGATTCAACAGTTACCAATGAACCTCAGCCTCTCCGCCGATCTAGTAGGGTTCCTCACCCACCTGAGAGATACTTCGGTTTCTCTATGACAGTGGGAGCGAGGATTGCATCATGAGATGATGACCCAACTAGTTTCGAGCTGGCCATCAGAAGTAAGACTCTATAAGAATGGCCGGATGCTTAGTGATCTGAGATGGAATCCTTATACACCAACAAAGTATGGACTTTTGTTGCTTTATCTGAAGGGTTAAATCTCCATTAGGAGCAAGTATATCTTGAGAAGATTACTTGGTGTAGATGGAAAAGTTGAGACTTTAAAAACTAGACATGTTAAAAGTTTTCATCATCGACCACACGTGGATAATGATGAAACCTTTTTCTGTGCCTATGCTTAAGTCCATCCAGATCCTACTTGCTATGGTTACATACCATGATTACGATATCTGGCGGTTGGGTGTCATGACTGCTTTTCTAAAATGATGTTTTAGAAGAGAGCGTCTGTAAGTATACAGCCAAAGGGCTTCGTAGACAGTGGGAGCAGCGGAAACGTGTACAAGATGCTTTATAAGATTAAAGCAGGCATCGCGGAGTTGGAACATCTGTTTTGATGAGATAGTCAAATAGTTTGACATCATCAAAATGGTAGATGAACCTTGTATATACAAAAAGGTAGTAGGGAGTATGGTGGTGATCCTCGTAGAGTACATGGATGACATACTCTTGATGGGGAAGGAGTTTCCTATGCTACGTTCGGTCAATCTCCGCTTATCACAATGATTCTCCATATAGGATCAAAGTGATACCTCCTAAATCCTGGGTCTTGGATCTATAAGATAGATCTAATTGGATGTTAGGATACTCACTAGTTGTAGTGAGATGGTATCAGTTGATCCTGGGGAGAATCACTGGAAAGGTTCCAGAGTGATAAGAACGACTGAAAGTCAGTCACAGGCATTGTCTTTACCCTCAGTAAAGGGACGGTATGTTGGAAGAGTTCCAAGCTAGATACCGTGGCAAACTAGACGATAAAGGCTGGATACATCGCTACTTAAGATGCTACCAAAGAGGCAGTCTGGATGTATACTTGTTCATGAGATGAACTTAGTTCCTCCCATTGTGTGACAATGGAGTTGTGGCTTATGCCAAGGAACGTCTGTCCATTGGTGATCCAGACATATTCTAAGGCAGTATCACCTGATCATGGAGATGGTTGATCTCCAAGGAGATCGAGATTAGGAGAGTAGACTCATAGGACAACACGGCGGATCCACTCACAAAGGCCTTTTCCCAGAGAGAGGCTATTATGGGATGGTTGAGTATGAGATACTACAACCACTGCTATCAGATGGCCCTAGTGCAAGAGGGAGATTGTTAGTTATATGTATGCCCTAGAGGCCATTACTATACATAGGATGTATATTGTAGTGGATGCTTGGACACATATAGGGAGGACTTTCTTGCTCGACATGATAGTATGCTATCTGGTTGCTCTTTACCTTAACGTGTACACTGATTGTCTCTCTGTTACATGTTGGTAAAGCCCTTAGGATGTGTACTTAACTACCTGGACTATGATGCGGATCATACTAGTGGGGACATGGTAGTCCATAAGTACATCCTTCAAGGTCCCTAGTCGTGGGTGTATCGAGACGGGGCATCGATATACCAGAGTAGACTAGCGTATACCTTCTCGACCCATACAGATGGGCGATGGATGATCCCATATCCATTGGTGATTGACATCAGAGATCATATACGGGTGCTCAGTGGAGACTGGGTACACTGGACGGACTCGCCGAGAACTCCCTGATGGTATTATACCTTACGTCAGATGGCAGTTCTCTGGTGACACCGGTACAGGTTAGTCTGTAGACCCGAGATCGTCATAGAGTCTTGTGTGATTCCCACTGTGCTTTGATTTCCACATTACCACGTCCAAGAGGGCGTGCAAAACGGTGGTTTTTAGGCACAGTCCCGAATCACATGGAGGCAATGAGCGATCGGAGGGGATTCGTCTCTCCCGGTATAGGGAGTTAATGTTGCGCTGTGTTCGATTGGCTATAACCGGAAATCCCTGGCCAGGGTTGCTGAGATTTACTGGTAAGTGTTACCAGTAGTTTCTCGAACTGTTATAGACCTATATCGACACGACTTATCGAGCTACTCGGGTCTGACGTTTACCACCCCCACGCGAGATATGCGACATATCAGACGAACAGACCGGACTGTACGGTAAGTGTTACTGGTTGGATTAACAGGTGTGTGAGCGGGCTTGCTCGTTGATCTTCTGATCGCTCAATACCCAGGTGGCCGTTACGTTTAGCAGACCGCTTGCGGCTTGTGGGTGTTTGATATGATCATCACCTGCTGTCGGCGTATTGACGAGTCTTTAGAGTCCTACACAGAGGTTTCCTGGCTCAAGCGAAACGAAATAGGAGCGCATATAAGATATGTGCGGGACCGAGAATAATGCGTATATGTGATACCGTATTCTATTCTGGCGATGAATGTATCGATTGGTTGTATGCGATATAACCTAGTTATCGAATCGAGGATTGATTCGATAAGTCGATACATTGGATATTAGTCGGTCAGATGCGATATGACCGGATCGTTAAATCAAGTGTTGATTTAATGATTTAATGTATAATTATATATTTGATATATTACTTTACATTAACTAGTATTGGTTCACTGAAGATTGATTATCTCACTTGAATGTGCAAATTGTATATATGATATATGTTTGTGCACTAGTTTGTATCATGTTTGATGATACATGCAAGCTTGGGTGTGTGTTTACTTTAAACTATGATTAGGTTAATGGTTAGGGTTTGATTTATTTATTTATTTACTTTATTCATTTTGGCAAAGAATAAAATGGAGGCATGCTTTGTTTTATTCATGAAGCTTCATGAAGCTTTGAAAGTCTTTGCCATTTTGTCTTTTGCCTTAACCTAACCATTAAACCTAAACCCTAGTTTATTCTCTACACAAGTTAACTCACCGATGGTTTCTAAACGATAAGATTCACTTGAATTATTTTAATTCATAATTCTTTTTCTTTCTTCTTCTTCATCTTTTTCAAGAGGTGAAGAAAGCTTACATGAAAATTACAAGTGATGAATCCAAGTGAGAAATCCAAATCCAAAGCGAACCCACTTCCTATTTCTTCATCCTCTACAACTTGCCATGTTGTATAGGGTGTTTTCTTCACAAGTTTCATGAGCTAGTGAAGACGGAGCTTGAGTTAGAGTTGCCTCGACGTAGATCATCTTCGACATCGAAGTCAACGACCTAACCCGCTCATTTCCGCGACGAAACCATCGCTAGAGTCCGGGATCCCGGTGATCGCAGTGAAGGGACATCATCACGGAGCTAAAGAAGTGGTGGACCGGATCTACAAAGGTTGTATTTCCATTCACTTAGTAGTTAAGTTGTTAATTAGTTGTTGTTTCGCCTTTACCTCTAGTTATCGATCTAGAATTAGGGTTTCTCGGCATAAGAAAAATTTGATTTTGGCATGGTTGATGCCTTGTGGAACCTCTTGAGTGTGCCTAGTAACCCTACATTCGGTATCCACCAAATATGGAGCATATCTGGATAACTGCGTGAACTGGACGTCATACTCAGACACCGGCATCCCTGGGGTCTTGATCAAGGTCTCAAAACTACGAGCTTTGGCATCACGAACACTCTTCGGAAGAAAACGGGCTAAAAATACCGCTGTGAACTCTGTACAAATCATAAGCGGTGGGCCTGCAGCTCGACCTCTCAAGACTGACTCCCACGATGTCTGCGCGATGCCCTCTACGCGGAAAATCGCAAGCTCCACCCATCGATCGTCAGAACATCTAAGCGAACGACAAATCCTGGCTAAACTGTCATGGAACGTCTGCGGATCCTCTACTGCATCGGTGCCCATGAAGACTGGAGGTCTCAGCCTCATGAAATCTTGCAGCGATACTGGGATGGCCACGGTAGTTGTGGTAGGAGCAGGTATCATGGTCGTCTGTGATGTCGTAGTTACGTCCTCCGGCCTCGGTGCATGACTGGCCGCTACTAAGGATCCCACCATCTGTCGTAGCTCCTGCATGCTTCCCATCATCTATCGTAGCTCCTCCATCCCAGACACAAGCCTATCCATACAGCCTAGGGAAGGCGGATCAGTCTGTCCCTGAGGCGTAGGCATACCACCCTGCTCGGTCCTCGTCTCGGACAAGCCAGCTCGAATCTCGTCTCGGGCGGCAGCCCTCTGCGCCCTCGCAGCCCTCTGCGGCATAGTGACTGGTGCAGGAAACAGGACAATAAGAACGGTGCAATAGAATCATAGGATACACGGAATTGAAGAAGGGATTTCAAGCAAGTATATCCTAAAGTCACTGTAAGTGCACGGCAGCACCCCGGCCGTCAATCCTACGCCGGAATGCGGAAACGAAACTTTTACGAAACTTGTAAACCGGCACTACCGCGCACTATAAACCCAGATCGGGCCATTAACCTAACGTTAGCAAACTAGAAGATGGGTAGAAAGCTATACCGAGTGATCCGTGTCCTTCGGTCTTCGGCCTCCACTCCGATCTCTTCGCGGAATCTCCGGTCTTCATCTCCTCGTCGGAACGGGCACCACATCGCCGGGTTCTTTTACGGGCTCCCACCTCTGGACCGAGGCAACTCGGGCACGAAGTTGGCGAGCCGACGTGTCCAAGAAATGTTGTAGGCTAAGTGTAGAATCACTTGTCTCTAGCGGGTGTGAAGTTGCCATAATGATAAAGTAGAGGAGAGAATGGACAATGGAGATGAACTTGGGAATTTTGGTGTAAGCTAAAATGAGAACAAGATTTTTCCCAGAAACAAAATAATCCTCTCCCCTCCAAGAAATGGCCGGCAAAAAATATGAGAGAGTGAATCCATGAAGGGAGGTGAGTGTAGGAAAAAGAAATGGTGACCATAATTCAAAAAGCAAGCCTCACATCAATATCCAAATCAACTCTCATCACATTCCCATCTCATTAATGCAAAAACCATGATGAAAGAAAAACCAAAGATGCTATATCTATCATAATCCCTCATTTACAAATAAACCCTCCACAATTGCTAATTTGCATATTCGCAAATTAGCCCCTCCGTCAGAAAAATCCGGCCATGAAGGAACAAAGAAAAACTGGCCGAAATGGAATGCAAACTGGCAACTCCAAAAACTGATCCCGTAATAAATTACATGTAACATGTTAAAAATGATTAAATAAATAATTAAATGAATAAAAGTGTTTAAGTGAATTTTAGGATTTTCGGTAAAGTAAAATGTATTTTTCGTAAAACCAAACCGTGATTGTTTTCATTATAATTTTTAAAATATCTATTTTAATTATGAAATTACTAGTAAATGGTGTTTATTTAGCCACTTATAAATTTTTAGTTTAATAAAATATTTTTCCTTAATTAATTATTTTAAATATTAATATAAGCTTTATTTTTACACTAAATTAGTGTAAATTACAAATTTAAATGGTTTTAATTTGTAAAAATGAACCATGGCATATTAGAAATTAGTGTGTATCATGCAAAATTTATTTGCAAATTTTTCCTATTTTCTAGAGCTTTCTTGAGTTGCTATAGTAAATAAATAAATAAATAATTAAATAAACTATGAAAAGACTTAAGTGTTGTTCTTTCTCTTGAAACTTCTACACACTTTTCCCACTCTCTTCTTTCTCTCCCTCACCTCACCAAGGCCGGCCACAAACCCCCCATGGCAGCCCCCCCCCCTTTTACCACCTCATTTTTATTCAAAATTCATTAAAAATACATCAAATATTCCATTAAAATTCCACAAAATCCTATTTATTTCATACTCTTTATTCCTTGCTCATTTTTATATGAAATTTGGAGATGGAAGGCATGCATTTTGGAGGCTCATTTCTTGTTTGGATTTCATATTTTGGGAGGTATAATTTCTTTCTTTTGATTTATTGTTTTAGATGTTCATTTAAGCTTAATTAGATTTAATGAATTAATTCTATGTTTTTTTTAAAAAATTCAAGTTAGGGTTTGTAAATTCAAGTTATGATTTTTGTTAATTATTTAGGGTTATAATAGTTAGTTTAACACTTTTAGAATTGGAAAATATTGCATGGTTGTTGAATTGTAAAAATGTCATTTAAAATTGTTTTAAATTAGGAATTTAGTTAACTAGGTTTTTGCAAAATGTGTTTGTGGTTAATATAACATTCTAATTTGGGTTGTTATCATTGGATTATAGTTTTAGTGGAAATGTTAGCATGTTAATGGAAAGAAAAACTTAGTTTGATTGCTAGTTTCAGTGGATAATTGATAAATTGTGATAAAAAATTGCTAATTTTGTAAACTAGATTTTAGAAATTCCTATATAAATGTGATTAAAAATATAATTTATGGTTTCATTAAATCATTATCATTATGAATTATGGTTTAATACATTAATTCATGAAAAATCACGTTTTGCGGTGGAATTGTGGTATTTTGCTTGAAAAATGTTAAAATTGTTAAAAGTTGCAAACTAGAAATTTCAAATAAATGCAAAATTGTGTAATAAAAATAAAGTAAGAGGTCGTATAGTCTAGTTATTCTATTTAATAAGTTTTATAACCATTGGTTTCATTTAATTGTCAAGTTTTGATGAAAAACGGTAAATTGGCATTTTCGGGTTTTTCGAAAACGGACGATTTGATCGATTTTAGTGTTTCGATGAATTTGATCATGTTTTACAATATAAGTAATGTGTTTTAAAACTACGAGTTATCTGTTGATGTTTATCTCGATCCGTCGGAGTTTGTACGCCGATATCGAGCGATATTTGGTTCTTTTGCGTGGACGGGACATAGGTTTTAACCTATGCTTGTTCCTTGTATCGTTTGACATTTGTATGTGATTCGGTTTACGATGCTATTTATATGTTTGTGTTTAGGTACCCTTCAAGTGGACTGCGGGCGATGAAGAGGAGGATGGCGACACCGTCGTCGGCAGACATGGACCAGGTGAGTAGATGCATATCTACGGGGGGAAGTCGGGTGGATGGCGTTTAGCACCCCCGCAACGTAGAATAGGAATAGTATTTATTGTCAGTAGGAAACCAGATGTGACCCTAGATACTTAACGCGTAGGACCCTAGTAATAACCCTAGGCTGAACTAGACAGATTTAGGAAAACCTTATCAGGGGATGAGTACCTTGGAAAAGTTCTTATGTTTCAGGTAGAAATACACACGCACACACTGAAACTCGACATGGAGTATACGTATATGTTTGTATACATACAAAACTAGGTATAGGTGTATATATATATACAACACGTATATGGGATTCATTGATGTGATATGATATCTGAGGTATGATGAAACATTATAACTGGGCTTGATGCCGTGATTCTTGACTATACAGTCGTATTAAAGTGTTAGCGGATCATTAGAGAATGAGATAATGAACATGAATATATAAATTATGAAGGGTGGTGGTGATATTGAGGTACATGGGACGCTAAAATAGTACCTGGGCTGTAGCTTGTGACTTGATGACGATAAGATATCGGTATGACTTAATCACAATATGATACATGTGACATGATATTTCTGAGGATAACTAATGATTATTCCATGATGGCAATGATATATGATTTATGTATGCGATTATAGTTTAGCACCTTGATCATGAGATGTGTTGATGATGACACATTACGAATAATGAGACACCTAGGAGATACTTGACCCGTACCCCGATATTGGGATGCCGTACGATGGATTTTACCGTACGAGGCTTAGATATGATGATTGATCCGCACTCTTGATTCGAGGAAGCCGTACTACGTACGTGACGCTATTGAGGCGGGATCGCCGACTATTAGAGATATTGGTTCAGACCTTAGGTAGATGCTTGTTTCTTATTGACTAGTTTCTTAGGTTAGTTCCTTAGGATATTAGATGGACACTAGTTTAGGTTCGACTCACATAGTGGTAGTTGTACTCGTATATCGCGGAGGAGTGGATAATGCACACCTGTATTACATTCATACTGTAATCATCATGGTGCATGTTCTTACATATGTTGCTATAATCAGTATAAACCTTACCTGTTAGGACACCAGCACCATTACCGATGATGCGCATATTCCACGCACACTTATTTGCCGGCTCACACACATCATCATCGGTAATTGCTATGTCACGTACACTTTAGATCATATTATCTTTTATTGATAGAATCAGTTAACCACTAAACCGATAAAATATTGTGATTTCTCTCTTATGTTAGTATAAGACATGATAGTTATTACTTAGACATTCATGCTTTCATATTTTCATGTTATCGCGCAGTATTATGGGCATATGCCGACACTTATCATATACTTACTCATGATTTTGAGATTTGGATTTCTATGAGATTTCTGGATTTTTGGGGAAAACCGCAAAAATATATAAAAACTTCTCTCTCTCTCCTCTTCTCTTTTCAAAATAAGATGCGGTTTTCTCGTGATGTATGTGTCGTCCACCATGAGATTTCATGTTTTCTGATGGATTTCGAGACCCGATTCGAGGAGTGGATGAACCGTCTCGGGTACATGGTGGGCCCGGTATGGTACCCCGGGGCAAGAAGATCGAGTTGTAGACGATGAGCCTGGCAGGGGAAGGCTACCTACCGGTGATGTCTGGCGCGGCGGATATCCGGAGGATACAGACCGTTGTCGTGAGATTTGATGATATGGGCCGATCCGGACTGACAGAGCCCGAGATATTGAGACTATGAGACTTGAGATTTACATGTTTGTGTCGATGCTTGACACGGATTTCCATGGATTTCATTGTTGATATTTCCGGTTTCTATACCCGTTTTACTATGATAACAGCTAAAGATTTCTTATACAGATATACCTGGATTTCAGGATTTGTTTATTTTACATTCATGGTGCATGCATATCCATTCATATGACATAGTACTATATGAGGCACTGACACGACACGGAGTATTTGCACTTACACGTAGTATTACCCTGCTATTACTAGATGATTGAGATATAGTAGTGTATTTTTATGACCTAGGATAGCGTCGTGCATTCGATTTCTTTTCGTAGATGTCTTCTACTCATGAGTTGGCAACTCACCCCGTTGTGCCAAATTTTATTACAGGTTCGATGTACAGGTTTCCGTGGCAGCTTGTTGGCACATTTTTTCTTCAGGGTGATTTGCATGGTAGGTTGGTTCACTTGTATCCGAACCACCATTGTACTTTTATTCATTCATTTGTATCTAGTAAGCTTCATCAACCATATTTGTATTACTTGATAAGTTTATTGGACCAGTCTTTTATTTTGACCTTAGAGTCGCGCATGTATTATTCTGATCTGGTGGTTTTGTTTTCTTTTGAGTTTTGAGCCTCGCCTTTTGGCGTTGTATATTATTGTGCTTGTTATGGTTGTTTCCGCCTGTTGGCGTTGATGCTAGCTCCCGTTTGGGGATGCTTTTTATTGTTTATGTATATTATACTTGTGGTACCCGTTTGGGGGCCAGTTTTTATAGAGGAGGCTCTGCCGAAATTTTTGAGAAAATTTGCTGATTCTTTTAAACTTGTTTTCTTTTTCCTCTTCTTCTTCTTCTATGGTTTAGATTTCTGGGCTTCGGCTTACTTAGGTTACGTGGCGCCTCTAGACGCTTCGTAATCTAAGTGCCGGTCACGTTCCGTACTTTCGGGTCGTGACATTACAGGAAAACCCCGCGACCGTATATACATACCCGCATTTGTATTCCCACTGAATACAATTGCAATGAGACAAAATCTACACTGTACAATACTAGGATCCGGCTTAAACCAAAGCCCGCTAGTATTATCCGTCAGATCATGATCCGTGCAATACCGCACGTATATGATCGAACCCTGCCAAATCTCCATACGGCCTCTACAGCGTTTCGCCCGAAACTTGAGAAACTGTCTGTGGGGGACTCTAAAGACTCGTCAATACCTTTGGCTGTGGATTTAACCACTAGCACGTCAGAGGTATTAGCCATACGTAACGGGCTACCAAGTATTGACCAAAAGGGACGTCGATGAGCGAACTCATTCTGACACCCTACTGAGCCTGTCAGTGACAATATCCGTACTGTCCGGTCTATTCGTCTATGAGTATCGCATGGCGGGCCTAGGGGGTTCGTAAAATTCAGACCCCCAATAGCGGTACAAGTCGTGTTGGAGTGTAGCCCAGAACACCCTGAGATATTCCTAGAATACCTACCAGTAAATCTCCTGCCTTGGCCAAGGACTTCGTGTAATGACTCTCCTAGACACAGCGCGACCTCACCCCCAATACCGAGAGAAACGAACCCCTGAAGATCCGCTTACTGCCTCCATGTGGCTCGGGACTGTACCCAACTAAAACCTGTTTGCATGACTCCTTTGAGCGTGGTAGGGTAGTAATCAAAGTACAGTGGGAACTCACACAAGACAAATGACGATCTCAGGTCGATGAACTAACCTGTACACATGTCACCAGGGAACTGCTATCTGACGTCTGGTATAAGACCAACTAGCATGTTCCCGGCGAGTCCTGTCCAGTGTACTCATAACCCAATGAGCAGCTGTATACATCTTAGGTGAACCAACTGACACCAGTGGCTTGTGAGACCGGCCACTACCCCTCGTCGGGGTCTCGACTGTATCCACTAGTCTACTCTGGAGTATCGATGCCCTGTCTCGAAAACTCCCACGACTAGGGACCTTTTAAGGATGTGCTTATAGACCCCAGTTCCCACGTATATGATCGCCCTCATACTGCTGGTAGTCAAGCAAGAATCCTAAGGGCTCTATCAACGTGTAATAGTGACTTGTAAGGTCACCTAAAGCAGTACACGATGATAAAGATAAACCAGATAGCATACTATCATCTTGAGTAAGATTGTCCTACCAGTATAGGTCCTCCCTCAATCATTGCAATCACGTGCCTGTGATCTAATAATTGACTCTGAGGGCACTATCTCCAACAATCTCCTACTTGCACTCAAGGCTAATTATTACGATGTCGCATACTCACAGCCCGTATGATACCGAACACCCAACTCCTCTACTAATCAGTCTCACAAAGCCCATTTGCGAAACTATTGCGTTCGAGGAATAGCCTCAGTGAGTGGATCCGCTCAAATGTTTATTTCTATGTCTCTCTTTATCTCATGTTCGCGGAGAAAGCCATCTCCCGAAATGAGCAATACTTGTCTTAGAGTCTGTCTGGATATCTGATGGGACCTAGTTCATAAATGAACTCAAAATCCAAACTTCTCAGACTGTATCGTCAACTGAACTTAATCGGTATCCTGCGCCATGCCTCCCTCAGTATCCGCTTGGACCACCTGTCTAAAATACTGCACCTTGTCAGAGGGAAAACTATAACTCTGACAGCCACTCTGTCATCCTGGTCACCTTGGAAGCCTTGAATGATAACCGTCTCCAAAAGGAGGTTGTCATTATTATGTCCCTAGAACATCCACTTATGTTCTAAAACTGCTTCCAAATGTCTCTCCATGATTGGATTAATATCAACTTACTGCATCTACTGCAAAAACAACATCTGGTGTTGTACTTGACATCTCATGATTGACTCAATTGCTTAAGCAAGTGATCTGCCAATCATTTACGTCCCTCTCCCCTTTAGTCTGTAAGACACCTTTAGAGAGGGTGACTCTATCACCTGCAGGTATACTACCGTGCCAGGAGTCATCCATTCTAAATACTTATAGAATGCAGTCTAAGTACCCTGATTGGGACACTTCCCAAATCTAGATCTAAAACCATAGATCTAGTAACCAGAATGTATGATATAATATCCAATTCCTATGTGGAGAAACTACAGTGTGACAACCAAAGTATAACCGATCGTAGTATAGGAACATCACTTCCTACTCTGTGTATGTCATCCAGATACCAGGACATCACGCCCTACTACCTTCTTAACAGATCAATCCCCTATTCTGATGAAGTCAAATCTATGACTGTCACATCAGAAATAGATGATCTATTTCCGCTATATCTGCTTAAGTCTATAAATAGACATAAGCCACTTGTCCACTATGCTTCCGCTGCTCCCACTGACTACGACAACCCTCTGGCAGAGTCATATAGACATACACTTCTAAAGCTAGTTTAGAACAACGCTATACTCATCCTCCTGCCGGGTTTCACGGTCTGGAATAACAGCAATGGCAAGTCTGGGTAAATAAGAACCTCCCTGTCACCGTCCTTGAGACTACTGGAGTACCTCTCGGGTGCATGAGGTTACCCACCATATCTGCGGAGTGGCCAATGGAATGTCAAATCAGATTGAATCTTTAGGTTCTTATCAAATTTTCATTAATCGTTTGCGGTTCTGGAATCACTTCCAGTTCTACCATACTCCAACTACTGTTTTCTGAAAAAAATCCATTTTTATTAAAACTGTTGCGAGTCAAGAATAATATCACTATTAATATTCCAGATGGTAGAAAGTTAACCCTCGTCATAGCCCGGGTAAACCCACAAACAGCTATTACAGAAACGTGCCTTGAGTTATCCAGAGTCTGGTTTTAAGAATAAGCTGGACAACTCCCCGTACCTTAACAATATCAAGATATGAACTGTTCTATATCCAATACAGAAACAGAGGCACTGATATAATTGGAACCAGATTCAAATCATGCCGCTGTCTCTAGTGTATGTCAACTAAATAGAAAGAGGCCGATCGGCATTACTCAACTTAGGAGTGCTTCCAATTATGAGTAACCTGAAAGAAAGCAAGTTCTCTTAATCATTACTATCAACTGAATACCATTCACAAGTATCTACATCTTCGATCACCTTGAAGAATCCCGATACTTGCAACACCTGGTTCTCTACTTTACTCTTATACCTATAACTTCTCAAAACTCAGAACCTGCATTTCTATGAAACACATGTCTAAGAACTAGAGAAGTCACAAGTAAACAGAATATAGTACGAGTACCAACCCCTCTGTCCTGATGGACACTGGACAATATACAATACTCTGTATAAGTCCCCTGAGTCTAATAACTCATTCACTGTGTGTCGTAGGTTGAAAACTGTACTTATGGTTAAGAAGAATTACAACACTGTTCAATGCTCCTTACCTAACCATCCACTGATATAGGTAAATGTCATAGACATAATTTCAAAAAGGTATATCTCACTCTATAAAAATAGACGTACTGATATATCAATTTGAAATTGGTACATAACAACGGATATTCAAAACCAAATATTTGCCGTCCGGCAAACTACCCAGATGATTTCCTCAAATATCACCAATGACAACGAATTCCGATATAATGAGGATGATCACCTAATTCCCAATAACATACTCCCACTCATCATCTGTAAAACCATACAGATGTGAGAATCATACCTGGTAAATGCATACCCTGGAGCAAGTGTCTAATTAGGAAATCAGTTTTCTTTTAACAATACACAGTGAAACTGAAACATTGAAATGTTTCGATGGGGTATCCCGGTATTTCTAGTAATGCCTCTTCCATTATCCAGATTCACAACTGTAACCGTATATTTTCTTTACCATCTCTCCAAATCCCTTTATATGTCTTTAGTCATTACCTTCTGCACACCCCTTTAGGCTAAATGGTTTTCTTCCTTCCCTACCGTTCGGCACCAGCCTATGGTTTAGAAGAAGACTATTCAATAAGCATAATGGGTGTACTGTCCTAATCCTAGGAGCACTCGCAACCCGAGAGAAGGTAAAGATAAAAGACACCTGAATAAACCTTATTCCTATTTCTCGTGAACCAGAATCTATCCCCGAACTGGAACAACTTCCTTTCGAGTTCGTATTTAACCATACGTTGGAATATCCAAATAACTGTGGATGTTCGTAGTGATACGGAGTGTCCTGGAGAAATACAAAGGTGAAGTGGGAATGGTAATGAAATACTTGTTTTGGTCGTGAATAGCAGTCGCAATTTACTTTGCCCTTCTTCTAATCCCTTTATTTGTCTTAACTTAATACCTTCTGTACACCATCGTTAGGCTAATCGGTTTTCTTCATTCCCTACCATTCGGCACCTGACTATGGTTTGGAAGAAGACTATCCAATTTGCGTAATAGGTGTACTGTCCCCTAATCCAAGGTGCACTCGCAGCCTGAGAGAAGGTAAAAGGAAAAGACAACTGAATAGTCCTATTCGTTTTCCCCAGAACCGGAAACCATCCTCGAATAAATTCCTTCGAGTTCGTATATAACTGTAAGTCCATGTTGCCCACCCCGGTGCTTGCGGGGAGGCAGAAAACGGAATAAAAATCGGATTTTTATCGAACTAGGCAACATGGACTAGCTTAAGGAGGATCTTTGCTAAACAAAAACTAACTAGAATTAGCTACATGGAAGAAAGGTTATACCTTGGGCTTTATGTCCTTCTCTCCTTGCTCCTTGGAGTGGAAGAAAGAGATCACCTTGTCGCCTTCTCGAGTCGAAGAAGGATCCACCCGAGAGCCTCAACCTTTGGCTTCAACTTCAAGCTAGAAGTAACTAAAGTACTAGAAGTGCTAATCCTAGAACCTTAGATGAGAGTAGAGATTACTTTGGAGAGGTTTAACTCAAGCTCAAGTGTTTCTCAACACATGAGAGGGGAGAGCTTGAGAGAGAGGAAGAGGAGGAGAGAGAATCAATATGATAGAATGAGAGAATAATAGAACCATTCTCACATATATGTGTGAATTAAGTAAATTGATAATTAGCAAGATAATTGTCATGGCTTAATCAAGACATGACCATTATCATTTCATATTTAATGCAAATTGCAATGATCAAAGAGCATCTTTTATATGGAATGATGATGGTCAAAGTGTCAACCTAGGTCAACAAGTCAAGAATGGTCAAAATGTTAACAACCCTAACTATGCACAATTATATATAACTAATATCAATTAATCATAATACACACATAAGCATTAGGGTTAATAAAATGACAATGGTCATTAACCCTAATCAAAGTCCTCAACCTCTGTCTCAATCAACTGTGCATACGCACCCGTATTCGTGATCCGAGGAACATGAATACAAAGAGATAAAACCAATCCCAAATCATACTAGGATCTGGCTTAAACCAAAGCCCGCTAGTATAAGCTGTCCGGACAGAAAACGTGCACAAGTGCGCGGATGTGAACGAACCCTGTCACAAAACCATGCGACCTCTACACATTTTTCCTAAAGGCGAATAGCTCTCTGTGTGGGACTCTAAAGACTCGACACTACGCTGGCAGTGGGTTTAACCATAGACCGCAAGCGGCACGAGCTGTACGTAACGGTCCCCAGGTAGATACCGATAAGAAGACTGACGAGGTGACCCCATCTGAACTCCTACTGAGCCTGTATGTGACAGTCTCCGTACAGTCCGGTTTGTTCGTCTGATACATCGCATGGCGGGCCTAGGGGGTGGTGAACGTCAGTCCCCTAATAGCGGTACAAGTCGTGTCGGAGTGTAGCCCAGAACACCCTAAGATAACACTGGAAACCTACCAGTATATCTCGCTTGCCCTGGCCAGGGACTACTCGTGTAATGGCTCTCCTAGACACAGCGCGATGTCAACCCCCAATACTGGGAGAGACGAATCCTGTCTAACTGTCACTGCCTCCAAGTGCTTTGGGACTGCACCCAACTACTACCTGTTTGCACGACTCCTTTGAGCCATGGTAGGGTAGTAATCTAAGTACAGTGGGAACACACTCGAGGCGAAGTGACAGTATCAAGTCAGCGGACTAAGCTGTACTCATGTCACCTAGGAACTGATAACTGACGATAGGTATAATACCAACCAACAGTCCCCGACGAGTCCTGTCTAGTGTACTCGTAACCTAACGAGCACCCGCATACTATCTCAAGTACGACGTACTGACGGCTGTGGGACAGACCGTCTCCCCCACTAGTATGAGAAGCGCATACGCTAGTCTACTCCGGAGTATCGATGCCCTGTCTCGATAGTCAAACGACTAGGGAGCTGTATAAGGATATGCTTATGGATTACCCAGCTCCCACGAGTGTGACTGCTATCACAACGCTGGTAATCAAGCAAAGATCCTAAGGGCTCTACTAATATGTATAAGTGATATGCTAAAAGAAACACATGCACATATTGAAGTAGAGACAAACCAAGTAGCATACTACCATTTTGAGCAAGATTATATATACAACTGTGAATATCCCAAGCTTCCATTAAGTAATATACAAGCTAGTATGATACAGTAATGGCCTCTAGGGCATATACACTAACAATCTACCACTTGCACTAAGGCCATGTACTGGCGTATCGAAGACCTATCATCTCGATCAGCCGTTCGAATTGAGTCTGGGGTAGGGCCTTCGTCAGTGGATCTGCAGTGTTATTCTCCGTATTTACTCTCTTCATCTCGATCTCCCGACGATCTACGATCTCCCTGATCAGGTGAAACCGCCTCAAAATGTGCCTGGACTTCTGATGGGACCTGGGTTCCTTCGCTAAAGTTATAGCGCCGTTGTTGTCGCAATACAGCGGTATTGGATCAACAATGGTAGGAACCACCTGAAGCTCCGTGAGGAACTTCTTCATCCAGACAGCTTCATTTGCGGAATCGCAAGCAGCTATGTACTCCGCTTCCATAGTTGAGTCTACAATGGTCTCCTGCTTGGAACTCTTCCAGCAAACCGCCCCTCCATTGAGGGTAAAGACATAACCCGACATGGACTTGGAGTCATCCTTGTCACTCTGGAAGCTGGAGTCAGCAAAGGCCTCGAGCTGGAGATCTTTTCCGCCATACACCAAGAACATCTCCTTAGTCCTTCTCAGGTACTTGAGAATGTTCTTTACCGCTATCCAGTGTTTCTCCCCTGGGTTTGACTGATACCGGCTTACAAGGCTCAATGCGTATGCTACATCTGGTCTGGTACATAACATCGCATACATTATAGAGCCTACCGCAGAAGCGTAGGATATAATAGACATGCGATCCCTTTCCAAATCAGTCTTGGGAGACATCTCTTTAGAGAGGGTGATCCCGTGACAAGCCGGTAAATTACCGCGCTTGGAATCTTCCATACTGAATCTTTTCAGTATGGTGTCGATGTACCTTGACTGTGAAAGTCCCAACATCTTCTTAGATCTATCACGATAGATCTGGATCCCCAGAATGTAGTTGGCATCGCCCAGGTCCTTCTTAGAGAACCTCTACGACAAGAATCCTTTGACTGACTGTAGCATAGGAATATCATTTCCTATTAGGAGAATGTCATCCACGTACAAGACGAGGAATACCACAGTTCTCCCTACAATCTTACTGTAAATACATGGTTCATCTGGATTTTTGATAAAGTCGAATTCTTTGACAGTATCATCAAAGCAGATGTTCCAACTCCGTGATGCCTGCTTAAGTCCATAGATGGACTTTAGCAACTTGCACACTCTACCGCTGCTCCCACTCTGAATGAATCTTTCTAGCTGATCCATATAGACACACTCTTCCAAATTTCCATTTAGGAAAGCCGTCTTTACGTCCATTTGCCAGATTTCATAATCGTGGAAGGCAGCAATGGCAAGAAGGATCCGAATGGATTTCAGCATAGCCACTGGAGAAAAGGTCTCATCATAGTCCAAACCAGTTCTTTGACGAAAAACCCTTTGCAACTAGTCTAGCTTTATAGCTCTCAACCTGCCCATCTACACCAATCTTCTTTCTGAAGATCCATTTGCAGCCTACAGGTTTTACCCCTTCTGGAGCAAAGTCCAAAGTCTAAACTTTGTTGGTGTACATGGACTCCATCTCGGCCCGCATTGCATCCAGCCATTTTACTGAGTCGCCGCTCTGAATGGCTTTTTGGAAGCTAGTAGGCTCACCATATTCCATAGTGCAATCCTCTCTATCCCCGTCTATGAGAAGACCATAGTATCTCTCGGACGGATGAGACTGCCTACTACTCTTGCGGAGTGGCGCTGGGATGTCCGGTTCTCTTGAAACTTCTGGTTCTTCCAAGCTTTCAGTAATAGTTTCTGGTTCTGGAATTTCTTCCAGTTCTACCACGCTCCCACTTGCTTCTTTTTCTAAAAACTGATGTTCCAGAAAGTGGGCATGACGAGAAACAAAAACCTTTTGTTCCTCTGCGTAATAGAAAAAATACCCCGTGGAGTTCTTTGGGTATCCCTCAAACTTACACAGTACTGAGCGTGCCTCGAGCTTGTCCGCATACTGCTTTTTTACAAAAGCTGGACATCCCCATAACTTCAGATACTTAAGACAGGGTTTCTTCCCACACCATATCTTATATGGTGTGGTAGGCACAGTCTTGGAGGGAACCTTGTTCAAAAGATATGCAGCTGATTCTAGTGCATAACCCCAGAAGGATTGCGGCAACTCAGCCTTACTCATCTTGGATCGAACCATATCCAATAGGGTTCGATTCTTCCTTTCCGATACACCGTTGTGTTGTGGTGTGTATGGAGGAGTAAGGTGAGAGAGAATTCCATTCTCTTTTAAGTAGCCCAGAAACTCGGCACTCAAGTATTCACCACCTCGATCAGATCTCAGTGTCTTAATACTTTTGCCTGTTTGTTTTTCAACTTCATTCTTGTATTCCTGAAATTTCTCAAAGGCCTCGGATTTGTTCTTCATCAAGAAGACATGCCCATACCTAGAGAAATCATCTGTGAAAGTAATGAAGTATGAATAACCACTTCGCGCATTTGTAGACATTGGACCACACACATCACTGTGTATGAGTCCCAAGAGCTCACTTGCTCTTTCTCCGTGTCCAGTGAACGGAGTCTTTGTCATCTTTCCCATGAGACAAAATTCAGAAGTGGCATAAGACTGGTACTCGAACGGATCCAAGTATCCTTCTTTATGTAACTTTGTCAACCGTGTTTCATTAATGTGACCCAGTCTACAATGCCATAAGAAAGCCTGATTTAATTCCGGAGACTTTCTTTTAAGTGTGTTCTGGACACTGAAGACCTGAGCTTGATTCAAAACGTATATACCGTATTTCAATGTACCTGACCCAATCAGTACTTGATTTAGGTGGATGTTTACTACATCGCTTACAAAAGTAAAATCATATCCTTCCTTAGAAAGTAAGGATACAGATATGATGTTACAAGTCGCACCTGGTACATAAAAACAGTCACGCAGAATCAATATCTGCCCAGTTGTCAGTCCTAGATGATATTCCCCTACGGATACAGCATACATGCTCATTCCGTTAGCAACCCTGAAAGTCATATCACCTTTCCTGATAACCCTACGGTTTCTCAGAGCCTGTAACGAATTACAGATATGAGATCCTGATCCGGTATCCAATACCCAGGAAGTAAGGTTAACTGACATACAGTTCTCTATTACAAACACACCCGAAGCCGAAGCCACAACATGCTTCGAATTCTGGCTACTGGCTTTGCAAGCCCTGTAATCCTTCTGCCCATGTTCATTCCCGTTATAATAGGAACATCCCTCTTTTACTACATCCAGTCCCGAAACTTCTGCCCTTTCCTTTCTTTCTACTTCGCTGGTTTCCTTCAGGGTAGTAGGTAGGGACTGTTGAACTAAGTCAGCATCTGACCCGTTCTTCAATGTGGTCTTTAGGTCCGAGAGCTCAAAAGAGCTGGTCTCTGTAAGGACGTTGTCCCCTACAGATGACCCGATAGCCAACCTCGCAGGAAGCAATTCGTTCGAGGTCTCATATCTTGCGATACGAGATTGCTCTCCACATAAAACTTTGTTATGGAGGAAGATAGAAGCTGAGTCCATCTTCTCGTGCTGCCTCTGGTATATACCATCAACTGAGGCTAACACGAGGCACTTGGATTTCGCACAGTCTTCTTCCGATGTCCTATGGATATCAATATCCGTGACAGGGGAAACTGGACCTGAGACGGCAGGGGTTGGATCAGTCAAGAGGTGTCCCAGCTTGTCATGGGCAATGGACATCTGGACAGACTTTTGCCAGTAATAACAGTCAGATTCAGTCATTTTATTATCTAGATGTAACCTAGGTGCGGTCATTGGGTCACTGCAATTAAGAGAGAGAGAAGAAAACACTTAGCATGATGCTCTTGCAAGTTTAGATTGGTTTTTAATTTATCTAAACAGGATGGCTCCCACCGTCTCTCGAATCCCTCCTCAAACCATAAAGGAAGAATTAGTCAGGATCAATCTCACCGTACAATACTTGCTTAACCGTTCAGCCAGGCCAGTGTCGGTACTTCGAAGGAGGTTTTCCAACGCTTTCGCGAAGTTCCTCAATTAAGTAACCTCTTTTCCCTGTAGGCGTAGCCCCGCTAACACCTTTCTAGACACCTACTAGGTTTATAGCATTGATCGTTAAGTGAGAGTTTTCCCGAGGAGTAGCATATACTCACAGTAGGATTGGGATCCAAATATCATCACGTGATAAAACCGAAGGAATCCTACCAGAATCATCACACTCCAAATGGTATGCAGCGCTAGCAAGTTTCAGTACTTTTGAAACTCCCGATGTGAATTTTTGCCCCATGCTCTTATGACCTTGACGAAGGCCAACATATCATAAGTCACATGTCAAGTTCTACCCGTCATTATCCAGGTTAATTTGAACCCACCCGTACATACCCTTAACGAAGGCCAAAATAGTAGTACGACTGTCCCAAACCAACGCATCTATCTATGTTACAGATAAATATTCAGCAGCTACCAATCACTATGCCTTGGCGAAGGTCAAAATACATAGCTTGAATACTACTGAATATTTAACCGAAATGACGGAGGGCTACGAATGGTTTTGGCGAAATCGTGAACGTAGTGAACTTGATATAATCGATGGAACGAGATAGCTTTTAAAAGGAGTGGTTCAAGCTCCGCATTTAAAAATTTAGTTTTGAAAAGAACCGAGTGGTTTTCAAAGTGTTCCAATCGACTTTAACTTGGTTTATTTTCTTGCATTAGTTCTTTTAATGCGTCCCATCATTTAATCCTACCATTGCAGAAAACAACCAAAATATGGTGTACGCTTATGCCATCCGCATTCGCCACGGGGTCCCGTCATCACCCGTTAGGTTACTTAACTAACGACAGAGCGGGGGCTGGACTAGCGCGGATGCAAAACATAAGCAACACCTAAATAGTTATCGTATATATATATATAGCAATGATAGACATTACAGATCACAGATGAATACATTGGATATACTAGGAATCAGCAATCCGTTCGAGCCTGCAATGAAAAGAGGATTACACGGTCGCGGTGAATAGCCAATACCCCACCCAAGACCCCTACGGGTGCGGCAAACAACCCGCCAAGTACCCAAAGTGAAGCAACCTCCCTCAACTCCGTGAGTAAGCCACTCGGCACTTCGAGATACCCGGTAGTTTGTGCATCCCCTCCATGGGTCTATCCTAGGAGCAAAAACAGTAAAAAGAATTATACAATGACGGCTACAACCCCGACCCGGTTGTGCGGCCATACTAATAATATTACATCAATTTACATGTTACATGAATTGAAAGAAAAGAAAAATCTCGTCTCACAAAACCCCGGGCTATTCACCCGCAACGATCCAACGCATTCATATACACATACCATCAACAAACACAGATCACAGATATGTATAACCCCCACTAATCGACGTATAGCGATTAGCAGACGTTCAATACATATAAACATCACAGATATAACCCAATAGTCAAAGTATAGTGAAGTTCGATCAAAAAATACGGATTTATAGGCCCCCAAATACAAATTTCTTTTCTGGAAAATCTGGGCACAAATAAACCATCTTAAAAATCCCAAAACCTTACCAGAAGAATACTGCACCAAACCCGGTTCAGAACAGAGTCAAAACGGCCGCGGTTCCGTGGCAATTGGCATGCTGTTGCCGCGGAACCGCCGTGCTTTGAACTGTTCACTTGACCGTTTTTTGTGTGCTTCTTCACAAAACACTGAGCTGATTTTTGAAGTAAGATTTTTTATTTTTTTAGCAGAAAAAAATTCAACAGAAACTTAGGGTTTTGCATTTTTAGTTTTGCGATTTTTTCGATCGAACTTCTATACACTTTACTAACTAGCTAATTTATGTTTAGTTAGGCTCTGATACCACTGTAATTCCACGTTGCCCACCCCGGTTCTTGCGGGGAGGCGGAAAACGGAATAAAAATCGGATTTTTATCGAACTAGGCAACATGGACTAGCTTAAGGAGGATCTTTGCTAAATAAAAACTAACTAAAAGCTAACTAGAATTAGCTACATGGAAGAAAGGTTATACCTTGGGCTTTATGTCCTTCTCTCCTTGCTCCTTGGAGTGGAAGAAAGAGATCACCTTGTCGCCCTCTCGAGTCGAAGAAGGATCCACCTGAGAGTCTCAACCTTTGGCTTCAACTTCAAGCTAGAAGTAACTAAAGTGATAGAAGTGCTAATCCTAGAACCTTAGATGAAAGTAGAGATTACTTTGGAGAGGTTTAACTCAAGCTCAAGTGTTTCTCAACACATGAGAGGGGAGAGCTTGAGAGAGAGGAAGAGGAGGAGAGAGAATCAACATGATAGAATGAGAGAATAATAGAACCATTCTCGCATATATGTGTGAATTAAGTAAATTGATAATTAGCAAGATAATTGTCATGGCTTAATCAAGACATAACCATTATCATTTCATATTTAATGCAAATTGCAAGGATCAAAGAGCATCTTTTATATGGAATGATGATGGTCAAAGTGTCAACCTAGGTCAACAAGTCAAGAATGGTCAAAATGTCAACAACCCTAACCATGCACAATTATATATAACTAATATCAATTAATCATAATAAACACATAAGCATTAGGGTTAATAAAATGACAATGGTCATTAACCCTAATCAAAGTCCTCTCCCTCTGTCTCAATCAACTGAGCATACGCACCCGTATTCGTGATCTGAGGAACATGAATACAAAGAGATAAAACCAATCCCAAATCATATACTAGGATCTGGCTTAAACCAAATCCCGCTAGTATAAGCTGTCCGGACAGCAAACGTGCACAAGTGCGCAGATGTGAACGAACCCTGTCGCAAAACCATGCGACCTCTACTCATTTTGCCTAAAGGCGAATAGCTCTCTGTGTGGGACTCTAAAGACTCGACACTACACTGGCAGTGGGTTTAACCACAGACCGCAAGCGGCACTAGCTGTACGTAACGGTCCCCAGGTAGATGCCGATAAGAAGACTGACGAGGTGACCCCATCTGAACTCCTACTGAGCCTGTATGTGACAGTCTCCGTACAGTCCGGTCTGTTCGTCTGATACATCGCATGGCGGGCCTAGGGGGGCGGTGAACGTAAGTCCCCTAATAGCGGTACAAGTCGTGTCGGAGTGTAGCCCAGAACACCCTGAGATAACACTGGAAACTTACCAGTATATCTCGCTTGCCCTGGCCAGGGACTACTCGTGTAATGGCTCTCCTAGACACAGCGCGATGTCAACCCCCAATACCGGGATAAACGAATCATGTCTAACCGTCACTGCCTCCAAGTGCTTCGGGACTGCACCCAACTACTACCTGTTTGCACGACTCCTTTGAGCCGTGGTAGGGTAGTAATCTAAGTACAGTGGGAACACACTCGAGGCGAAGTGACAGTGTCAAGTCAGCGGACTAAGATGTACTCATGTCACCTGGGAACTGATAACTGACGATAGGTATAATACCAACCAACAGTCCCCGACGAGTCCTATCCAGTGTACTCGTAACCTAACGAGCACCCGCATACTATCTCAAGTACGACGTACTGACGGCTGTGGGACAGACCGTCTCCCCCACTGGGATGAGAAGCGCATACGCTAGTCTACTTCGGAGTATCGATGCCCTGTCTCGATAGTCCAACGACTAGGTACCTATATAAGGATGTGCTTATGGATTACCCAGCCCCGACGAGTATGACTTCCATCACAACGCTGGTAATCAAGCAAAGATCCTAAGGGCTCTACTAATATGTATAAGCGATATGCTAAAAGAAACACATGCACATATTGAAGTAGAGACAAACCAAGTAGCATACTACCATTTTGAGCAAGATTGTATATACAACTGTGAATATCCCAAGCTTCCATTAAGTAATATACAAGCTAGTATGATACAGTAATGGCCTCTAGGGCATATGCACTAACAATAACCATACGATGGTTTTGTCCAATGGAAGTGGGCGTTCGTAGTAATACGGGGTGTTCTGGAGAAAAAGGGTAAAAGTAGGAGTGGCAATGAGGTATGCAACTCTGACAATCCAAAAGCCAGTGTTATAAGAAGGTTCGGTAAACTTGGTCACTGAGTCATAGTCTAGGGTCGGGCCATTGTTGCTGCCAAAGAGAGAGAGAAAAGAAACACTCAGCGTGTACTCTAGCCTATATCAGAATGGTTATCACTTTGTCTAATCAGGAAACCTCCTACTGTAACGTCAGATTCTTCCCCAAACCTGAAAGAAGAATTAGTCGGGATCACCCGAGGAGTAAACCAACTCATCAGTGGGAATCGGGATCCAACTATCATCGCATGATAACGTGACGGAATCCGCTCACGTTATCACACTCCAGAAGGTATGCGCATATCTGGCAAGTTTCAGTGTCTTTAGAAACTCCAGATGTGATTTTTGCCCCATGCTCTTATGACCATTACTAAGGCCAACAAATCTTAAGTCACATGTCAAGTTCTACCCGTCATTTTCCAGGTTAATTTGAACACACCCGTACAAGCCCTTGACTAGGGCCAACAAGGCTATACGACTGTCCCAAACCAACGCATCTATCTATGCAGCAGAAAGGTAACAAGCAGCTACCATACACTATGCCTTGACTAAAGCCAACAAACATAGCATGAATACTACGTGCAACCCATCTGAAATGACGGAGGGCTATGAATGGTTTTTGGCAAAAAACCTTTAACGTGATGAACTTGATATCGTTGAAGGAACTGGATATCTTTATAAAAATATAGTGGCGAAAACCTTTGCTAATGAGGTCACTCCCGGTGAAGGGAACTCGGCTCTTTCCCCGTAGAATGAGGTGCAGGATATTCCAACTGAATACCACGATGCAAAGCAAAAGTAATCGACTATAGTGAAGTTATTACCCTGACGCAAACTTCTGTCCAAGGGGTCACTCCCGGTGAAGGGATCTCGGCCCTTGCCTCGTCGACTGAGGTGCTGGATATTCATAACCGAATACCACTGTGCAAAACAAAAGAGAACGACCTTGCAATAACAGCTTTTTGAAAAATGTTCAAACAACATCAGAATAGGTTTGTTTAGCTTGCATTGATCCGAATCAACACAGTCCCATCAATTGATCACACCAATAAAGAACGAAGATAATGATGTACGTATAAGCCATCTGCATTCGCCACTGGGTCCCGTCATCACCCGTTAGGTTACTTAACTAATGACAGAGCGGGTACTGGACTAGCGTGGATGCAAAACATATACAACATCTACTAGTATATATATCAATATATAATATTCGCTCAAGGCGTGATAAAAATGCAACATCACAGAAAAGTAATAAGCATCACAGAACAATAAAGATACCTGGGATCCCCGGGTTTCATAGAGCCGCTACTGAAACCCGACGTTCCCCTGGTCGTGTGGATAGCCTGTGCAATGAAATCCTAGACCCCTACGGGCGCGGCAAGTTACCCGCCAAAACCTGAAGCGAGGCAGCCCCCTTCAGCAACGTGAATGGACCACCCAGCACTTCACGGAATCCGGTAACTTGGGCACCCCTCCTTGGGTCAACCTATACCCCCTACGAGTGCGGCGAATAGCCCGCCAATTCTAGAGTAAAGCCCCCTCCGTCTCAACGCCATGAGATGCGGGCCCGTTGCCCTATAGAACCCGGCTACCCGTGCATCCCACCTTGGGGTAATCCTAGTACAAAAAGTAAAATATACAACGGGTACATCGACCTCAGCCCGGTCGTGCCCCAAAAGAATAATATACAAACAGGCAGTAACGGCAGTCCACATGTCGGACGCTCGCCCCGCAATATCAAATGTACATAATAAACCAAACTGTACTACCATTGCATCCAGGCTATCCCCCACGACCAATCCGCAACATCACAGCACAACACAGAACATCAACGTGAATGTCACGTTCGCAAATCCGTCTAAAAGGGCTATAGCAGTTAGACAGGATTTACCGATCAAATGACATTCACAGTCGCAGATATAATGTAAATACTGTGAACTAACATGTTTAAAATTTTCGATCGACTAAATATACCGAAGTGGGCCCCAAGCACAACTGTAGCACTCAAAGAAAATCTGGGCCCAAACAGAATATACCAAAAACCCCATTTTCAAGTGAAGGAGTACTCTTGAAATTTTGAAGCAGTGAAGGCACAGAATGGCGGCGGAACCGCGGCAGAAAGGGTGTTATTGCCGCGGTTCCGCGGCGAGTCCGTACGATCATGCAGTCAAATTTTCTCAGAATTCCTATAAAACCCTGCTCGTATTTTTACAATGTACCAAATAATTTTTTGAGCACTGCAAAAATTCGACAGAAACTTGACATGAAAACGTGGTTTTTTGAAAATCTGTTCGATCGAACTTGTAAACACGTTAGAGCAAGCTAAACTAGGTTAATGGCGTGGCTCTGATACCATTGTATGTGCACGGCAGCGCCACGGCCGTCAATCCGACGCCGGAATGCGGAAATGAAACTTTTACGAAACTTGTAAACCGGCACTACCGCGCACTATAAACCCGGATCGGGCCATTAACCTAATGCTAGCAAACTAGAAGATGGGTAGAAAGCTATACCGAGCGATCCGTGTTCTTCGGTCTTCGGCCTTCACTCCGATCTCCTCGCGGAATCTCCGGTCTTCATCTCCTCGTCGGAATGGGCACCACATCGCCGGGTTCTTTTACGGGCTCCCACCTCTGGACCGAGGCAACTCGGGCACGAAGTTGGCGAGCCGACGTGTCCAAGAAATGTTGTAGGCTAAGTGTAGAATCACTTGTCTCTAGCAGGTGTGAAGTTGCCATAATGATAGAGTGGAGGAGAGAATGAACAATGGAGATGAACTTGGGAATTTTGGTGTAAGCTAAAATGAGAACAAGAATTTTCCCACACACAAAATAATCCTCTCCCACCAAGAAGTGGCCGGCCAAAAATATGAGAGAGTGAATCCATGAAGGGAGGTGAGTGTTGGAAAAAGAAATGGTGACCATAATTCAAAAAGCAAGCCTCACATCAATATTCAAATCAACTATCATCACATTCCCATCTCATTAATGAAAAAACCATGATGAAAGAAAAATCAAAGATGCTATATCTATCATAATCCCTCATTTACAAATAAACCCTCCACAATTGCTAATTTGCACATTTACAAATTAGCCTCTCCATCAGAAAAATCCGGCCATGAAGGAATAAAGGAAAACTGGCCGAAATGGAATGCAAACTGGCAACTCCAAAAACTGATCCCGTAATAAATTACAGGAAAACCCCGTGACCGTATATACATACCCGTATTTGTATTCCCACTGAATACAAATGCAATGAGACAAAATCTATACTGTACAATACTATGATCCGGCTTAAACCAAAGCCCGCTAGTATTATCCGTCCGATCATGATCCGTGCAATACCGCACGTATATGATCGAACCCTGCCATATCTCCATACGGCCTCTACAGCGTTTCGCCCGAAACTTGAGAAACTGTCTGTGGGGTCTCTAAAGACTCGTCAATACTTTGGCTGTGGATTTAACCTCTAGTACGTCAGAGGTATTAGCCATACGTGACGAGCTACCAGCTATTGACCAAAAGGGACGTCGATGAGCGAACTAATCCTGACGCCCTACTGAGCCTGTCAGTGACAATATCCGTACAGTCCGGTCCGTTCATCTATGAGTATCGCATGGCGGGCCTAGGGGGTTGGTAAAAGTCAGACCCCCAATAGCGGTACAAGTCGTGTCGGAGTATAGCCCAGAACACCCTGAAATATTACTGGAATACCTACCTGTAAATCTCCTGCCTTGGCCAAGGACTTCGTGTAATGGCTCTCCTAGACCCAGCGCGACCTCACCCCCAATACCGGGAGAGACGAACCCCTGAAGATCCGCTCGCTGCCTCCATGTGGCTCTGGACTGTACCCAACTAAAACCTGTTTGCACGACTCCTTTGAGCGTGGTAAGGTAGTAATCAAAGTATAGTGGGAACTCACACGAGACAAATGACGATCTCAGGTCGATGAACTAACCTGTACACATATCACCAGGGAACTGCTATCTGACGTCTGGTATAAGACCAACTAGCATGTTCCCGGCGAGTCCTGTCTAGTGTACTCATAACCCAATGAGCACCTGTATACATCTTAGGTGAACCAACTAACACCAGTGGCTTGTAAGACCGGCCACCACCCCTTATCGAGGTCTCGACTGTATATACTAGTCTAGTCTGGAGTATCGATGCCCTGTCTGAAAAACTCCCACGACTATGGACCTTTTAAGGATGTGCTTATTGACCCCAGCTCCCATGTATATGATCGCCCTCATACTGCTGGTAGTCAAGAAAGAATCCTAAGGGCTCTATCAACGTGTAATAGTGACTTGTAAGGTCACCTAAAGTAGTAAACGATGATAAAGATAAACCAGATAGCATAGTATCATTTTGAGTAAGATTGTCCTACGGGTATAGGTCCTCCCTCAATCATTGCAATCACGTGCCTGTGATCCAATAATTGATTCTGAAGGCACTATCTCCTACAGTCACCTAGGCGGAGTACCGTATCGCATGTATGGCGCGGACATACGCACGCTACGCTACCCTACTTAAGTCACTTACTCCATCTACTAAAGGTCATCCTACACTCAGAAAGGTAAAACCTATTGCTCTGATACCAACTTTGTCACGACCCGCAGGGTACGGAATGTGACCAACACTTAAGTTACGAAACGTCTCAAGGCGTCCGTAAAATAAGTAAGCCGAAGCCCAGAAATCGAAACCTGATTTAGAAATAGAGAGAAGGAAGAACCAATTTATTTAAAGCAGTTTGTTCCATTAAATCACATCAAGTCTTTTTAAAAGCAGCATCCCTTTTGCCAAAAATTCCGGCAGGGTCTCCTTTGTAAAACAAGCCCCCAATGGGTACAAAACAGGAATATAAATGAATAACATGAATATGGCATCCCCAAGCGGGAGCTAGCTCTTCGCCTCAAGGCGGTCACAAATCCCACGCAATGTAAAATAACAATGTGCATAAATAAGCATGGAAAGCACAACTATAATAACATGTCGACTCAAGTGAGCTCGACCTCAAATAACATAAAATCCACAAGTCTCACAGCCTCGTCTCTAGGTCAATATACAATAATCCAAGTAACTGGTACAGCTGAAATAGTAGATAGAGTACTCTAGATACAATAAATATATAAGGTGGTACAAAAATATAACATAACCCACCTATGAGCAAAAGGGTCCAAGCAAAAAGGGCAAAAGAAGCTAATGTGTCCGCCGCTACATTACTGACGGAACGGACCTGCAGAAAAGCTGTGGCACAACGGGGGTGAATTGCCAGCTCGTGAGTAATAAATAACATCTACAAAGGCTATCGCATGCATGCACACAAGTATCCTAGCATCTCTAAAACAGTTATGGCTGGATGTACTAGCAGGTGTGTATGCAACATCAGTATACTAGCAGGTATGTATGCCACATGAATGTACTAACATGTATGTATGCCATATGAATCAACTCAAGATCTCAACATGTAAGTATAAGAACTATTCATTCTTTTGTTTTTGAAACTCTTTTTAAATATCAGCATCAGATCCATAGACTCAACAAAATCCGTATCCAGCAACGACACCTCAAAACTGTCTCAATCTCATATATCCATGTCACAGTATCTCCGGCCTCCGCCGTTCGGCTGACCCATCTCAAATATCAATATCTCATCATCTCGCGGCCACGGTCGGTATCCTCTGGATATCCGCCGTGCCAAATGAACTCACCGGTAGGTAATCCGTCCCCTGCCAGGCTCAACGCCATCTCCTGCGATCTTCTTGCCCCGGGGTAACTTACCGGGCCCACCATGTACCCGAGACGGTTCATCCACCTCCTCGAAACGAGTCTCGAAAACCACAGCAAACTCATGGTGGACGACAATTTACATCACTAGAAAACCACAACTTTTCATATTTTAAAAGATAATAAGTTTGTAAATCTTGCGGCTTTCCCCCAAAATCCAGAAATATCATAAAATCTCAAGAAACCATCATGGGTGCATATGTAAATGATAATGAATGCATATGGTATCAATGTTCAAGTTGCAATGCATGATTAATAACTAGGCATGAACCATGATTTAATGATGTATATGCACCTGAATAGCAATTCTACAATTTTATTTTAAAGATTTATTGCAATCGCACAGGTCTAAGCAACAATTATTAACATGTTTCAGATTATAAGTTATCTAGTGTCGTGACATGGCAATTACCAGAGCGTGTGTGTACACATGAATAGTGCTCGTGCAGCATATAAAAACCCTGGTATTGGTGCATGTGTCCTACAGAATGATTTCGCACATGTAGGTACAACATATAGATCCTGATTGTAGCAAATATCATGCAAGTATTATGATTTCTAATGACACAAGCAATTTTTAAGTTTACTAAATCTATCGGGCGACTTGCACCATCCAAACGATCGTCCCCCGTAGATGTTACATCTACTCACCTGTGATCCCGCGCTAGGTGTGTCCGACCACCTGCTTCCCCTTCTCCGCGGCGCTCGAAGTCTCCGACGGCGAACCTAGAATTTACAAAAGTCACACACATGAGGCAAATCCCGCAAAAACGCGATATATCGATAAAAAGGATACGCGTGCGTGAAACTAAACGCGCGTGCACACGATGCGTCGCGACGTGCGTAAACTAACCAGACTCACTCCGACACGCTGTGTCTCGCAGCGCGCCACAGAACCACGCAGATCACGCGCGTGTCGCACAAGTTTTAAAACGTCGATAACTGGTTTTAGGCTCCAGATTTTGACTCTTGCCCCAACACAAAAAGTTGCAGATACCAAAAACCCTAGCTACCCCACACACTCCTACAGGCAAAACCCCAGCACCCCAGCCCCTACTCTGGCCGCAATTTGCCGCCAGAAGGAATAAATCGGCGGCCAGGGATGGGAGGTGGGTCCCCGTGTTTTGTGTGTGTGTGTGTGTCTGACATGGTCACTGTGCTACGGTCTTCTCAATTTTTACCTGAGAGGCTCGGGTCAAAAGCAGATTCCAGAAAGGCTAAAAGGTCGATAAAAGCGCTAAATTACGCCAACTCGAACAAATCTGGTATTTTTATGGAATCTGGGGGAAATCTTTGTTTCACTAGTCTTAACAGCACTTGCTAAGGTTATACTAACCATCCCAACCATCACTTTTGCCAAAACTCACCTAAATTACCTAAAACTAGCACTAAAACGTATAATAACAACTAACTAAACTAGACCTAAGCTTAAACTAGCATAACTTGGAAAGAAGGAAGAAAAGTTAAGAGGTTATACCTCAAGAGAATCCTAGGACAGGAGAAGAGAAGAAGAAGAAGATGATGTTGCTGCTGCTGCTGAGGTGCTGATGTTGCTGCCACTGCTGATGTTGCTGATGCTGTTGCTGGTGTTGCTTCAGCTGCTGATGATGATGCTTGCTGGTGCTGTTGGAGTGGTGTTGTTGGTGTTGTTTCAGGTGCAGCTGCTGCTGTTTCTGTTGTAGTTGTTGCTGTTGTTTGTGATGTTGTTGTTGTTGCAGCTGCTGTTGTTTATCAGGTTGCTTCTGCTGTGCCTATTGCTTATGAGGTTGGTGCTGCTGTTGTTCATGATGATGGGCTGTTGTTATGGCTGATATGTGTGTGTGTGTGAGAGGGAAAGATGAGAGTGAAATCAGAGTGTCAAAGATGTGTAAAAGTTTTGATAAGAAATGGAAGGTGACTTAACCATGGCCACCTCTCTCTCTCGTTAAATGCTTGCATGCACCTCCATCATAACCTCCCTCTCTCACCACAAGTCAACCCTAACCCTAATCACCCTTAAACAAAACAAAAACCCCTAATTAAAACTAATTAGCTTAACAAAAGGGGTTAGACCACCATGGTTGCCTAAACATGGTTAACCCACATGCACATCTAGCATGGCAACCCTAGACTTAACACTAGTTAACATGCACAAGTGTGTGCGGTCGAGATAAAATTCTAATAAAATATCTATAAAACCAGATAAATTATTATAAACCCGTTTTGGTAAACTTTTTACCAAAAACCCCACATTAACACACAATTACCACTAAACACAAACTCGGGTGTTATAATTACATTTTGGAAGCTTGGGATATATACACGGATTTATGACAGTCTTGCTTAATATGGTAGTATGCTACTTAGTTTGTATCTATCTTAATATGTGTATATGTTTATTTTAACGTATTGCTAATACATATTGGTAGAGCCCTTAGGATCATTGCTTGAATACCAGCGTTGTGATGGCAGTCACACTAGTGGGGGCTGGGTAGTCTATATGCACATCCTTATAAAGGTCCCTAGTCGTAGGATTATCGAGACAGGGCATCGATACTCCAGAGTAGACTAGTATATACGCTTCTCATCCCAGCAGGGGAGATGGTCTGTCCCACAGCCATCAGTACGTCGTACTGGAGATAGTATGCATATGCTCATTGGGTTATGAGTTACACTGGACGGACTCGTGGGGTGCTGCTGGTTGGTACTATACCTATCGTCAGGTAGTAGTTCCCAGGTGACATGAGTATAGCTTAGTCCGTCGGCTTGACACTGCTACTTCGCCTCAAGTGTGTTCCCACTGTTCTTAGATTACTACCCTACCATGGCTCTATTGAGTCGTGCAAACAGGTAGTAGTTGGGTGCAGTCCCGAAGCACTTGGAGGCAGTAGCGGTAAAATAGAATTCTTCTCTCCCGGTATTGGGGGTTGATGTCGCGCTGTGTTCGGAAAGCCATTACACCAAGTCCCTGTCCAGGTCAAGCAAGATTTACTGGTAGGTACTCCAGTAGTTTCTCAGGGTGTTTTGGGCTGCAGTTCAACATGACTTATTGCGCTATTAGGGGTCTGACGTTTACCACTCCTTAGGCCCAATATGCGATACTCTCGGAGGAACATACCAGACTGTATGAAGATTGCCACAGACAGGCTCAGTAGGAGTTCGGTTGAGTTTCCTCATCGGCCTTCTTATCGACAAATACCTGAGTAGCCTTTACGTACAGCTAGTACCGGTAACGTGCTTGTGGTTAAACTCGCTGCCAGCGTAATGTCGAGTCTTTAGAGTCCCACACAGAGGGTTTCTTTACTTCGGGCGAAACGATGTACAGATCGTATGGTTTTACGACAGGGTTTGTTCACATACGTGTACTTGTGCACGTGTGATGTTCGAGCGGATAATACTAGTGGGCTTTGATTTAAGCAGGATACTAGTATTAGATTATTGGATTAGTTTCGACTCATTGTATTCATGTTTCTCGAAACACGGATATGAGTATGTATATACGGATGCGAGGGGCATTCTTGTAATTACTCAAGATTGTTTTTAGAAGAAGACACCTCATTAGGGTTTTGACCATTGACTTGATTAAAACAATTATGAGGTGGACGAAATTATTTGTTATTTTTAAAAATAAGAATTGTGGCATGGCTACTTGGTTTGACTATTTGAGTTAGATTTTTTGTGAGATATTTTATGGCACTAGATCTTTGGGGTGAGATATTTATCTTGCCATGCTTGTAGTCATATCATGGTAGCCATCTCAATTATCATTAAGGAAAAACATTTTCTCTTTCCTTACGTTCACTCTTTTCTTCTTCCTCTCAACTCTTGTTGTCTCATGTGTTGAGAATCCAAGAGTTATTGAGACCTTGCTACCCAAAATCACTCTCTACTCACTCTAGGCTACTTAGTTTAGCATACTAAGTATCCTAATTGCCTCATCTTAGAGGTTAGATCTCAAGGTTGGAACTCTCGGGTGGATCGTCTTCAACTTCGAGAAGCCGACGAGGAGGCGCGATCCATTTTCACTCCAAGGAGCTCAAAAAGAGAAAGAGGACAGCAAGAAGTTAAGAAGGACATGATATTACGAGGTATAACATTCATCCGAGTAGTTAAACCTCAAGTAGTATGCTAACTAGGGTTTTATGTTCGATCCTTGGTTCAAGTTGGTGTTGCGAAGCCCGTCAAAATTATTTTTTCTATTTCCGCCTCCGTGCAAACACGCGGGGTGCGCAACATCGACTTACAATGGTACCAAATCCTCCCATATACCTTAGATAGCTTGTAGCGATGTTAGAAATACGACGTTTTTATCGCGCAAAAACTTCCGACAAAATCAGTTTCCGAAACTGATGTTTTGAGTTGTTTGCACACCCTGCGGGCTCACGGTTTGAACTGAGAAGCCGCGGGGTGGAGCGTGCGCACCCTAGGGACACTTTAGGGGGAACCAGAGGCCGGACCCACACCCCAAGACCACCACAAGGTGGCCTTAGGGGTGGGTGACCCGAGAGCACCCCAACTAAGTGCTCTCGGGTCTGCATTCCCCTAGGGGCCACTTCGAGGTGGCCCTCGGGAGTGGGTACCCCCCAAGGTCCCCCATTCGATAGTTAATTTAGGTATATTCGCCTCCATGAAGATTCGGGCGAGTTTCGAGTTCGTTTCGACTCCCGGATTGGCTTAAAATGGTCGGTTTTGGAACATTAGCTCACTGGATTTTTCATGTTTTAGAAACAATGGTTTAGTTTGCTAATTGCGTGCGGAATTCTAATATAGTGGATACTTTACAAGCTTTGTGATGTGTATATGTGTTTGGAAACGTCGACTAATTGCTATACGTCGATTAGTCGGAGTTGCACATATCTGTGATGATGTTATGTTGGTTAGTGTATATGAACTTGTTGGATTGTCGTGGATAAATAGCCGGGGATGTGAGATGAGTGTTTTTTCTTCCATTCGATGTAAATTGTAAAGTGATGTAATATTATTTTGCGGGTCACTTCCGGGTTAAGGTTGTAGCCACCGTTGTATTATTTCTTTTACTATTTTCTGCTCTTAGGATAGACCCAAGGTAGGGTGCACAAACTACCGGGTTCTTGAACTGCCGAGTGGCCTACTCACTTTTTGAGGGAGGTTGCTTCACTTCGGAAATTTGACGGGTAGTTTGCCGCACTCATAGAGGTCTAGGGTGGGGTTTGGCTATTCATCACGACCGTGGAATTCGTCTTTTGTTACAGGCTCAAACGAAACGCGGAATTACTTGTATATCCAATATGTTCATCTGTGATCTGGAATGCCTATTATTGCGTGAGACGAATGTATATATCTATCTATGATATCTACTAGGCGTTGCTTATGTTTTGCATCCGCGCTAGTCCAGCCCCCGCTCTGTCGTTAGTTAAGTAACCTAAAGGGTTATGACGGGGCCCCGTGGAAAATGCGGATGGCATAATCGTACATTGTATTTTCGTTCTTTTTTTGCAATGGTAGGTTAATTGATCGGACTGCATTACATTAATGCAAAGCAAACAAACCAAAGCGGAATCGTTGGAACAATTTTTAAACCACTCGGTTTTTTCAAAACAGCAAAACTTTTAAAATGCGGAGCTTAAACCACCCCTTTTAAAAGCTATCAGGTTCCATCGATTATATCAAGTTCACCACATTCACAGTTTCTCCAAAACCATTCTTAGCCCTCAGTCATTTCATTTGGATATTCAGTAGTATTCAAGCTATGTATTTTGACCTTCGTCAGGGCATAGTGATTGGTAGCTGCAGAATATTCATCTGTAGCATAGATAGATGCGTTGGTTTGGGACAGTCGTACTGCTATTTTGGCTTTCGTCAAGGGTATGTGTAAGTCCATGATGCACACCCCACGGCTTGCAGGGAGGCGGAATACATGAAAAACGTTTTTCTCACCACAAAAGAAACTTGTTTTAAGGTTTGCATCATGAACTTGTTCCACTTTTGGATCTTGTTTAAACCTTAGCTAACAAAAACTAGACTAAGAGAGAGAGCTAACTACTATGTAAAGGAGTTATACCCTCGTTCCTAGTACTTCGGGTCTTCAAGTTGCTCCTTGCTTCTTGGTTCTTGAACGAACTCGGTTGCCGGTCTTTGCGTCGAAGATGGATCCACCCGAGGGCCTATGGTCAAGCTCCAACCTCCATGAGATAACTTAGTGATCAAACTTGCTAAGATAAAAGAATAAGTTGATGTAGAGTGAGTGTACTAGATTAATTGATCTCAAAGCTCATTGTTTTGCAACACATGCAAGTGTATGAGCTTGAGGAAGAAGGAGAGAAGAGAACCTAGGAGAGAGAATCCTTTTGTGATAATGATCATAGAAATGAGAAGAGAGAATGGTTAAGTATTTTGTCAACAATTCAACCATGGTATATTAAATCATATAATCTACAAGCATGCTTGAATAGTGGCTCCAAATGAAATAAACAAATACTTATCCATCCTTCAACCCATGCCTCCTAATTTCCACCTCATTAATTCTTTAATGAAAAAGAATAAAACAATAATGAGGTGTCTCCTTCTAGAAGGTAAATCTTGTGAATTTACAAGAATGCCCTTTTTCCGTATTTTCATACCCGTATCCGTATTTCGAAAAATACGGATACACTGTGTTCTGTATAATCCAATACTACAATACTAGTATCCGGCTTAAACCAAAGCCTACCAGTATTATCCATCCGATCTTCATTCGAGTAGCCAGTACACGAATGCGATCGAAAACCTGCCGTAAGACCATACGGCGTCTACATCGTCTCGCCTGATCTAGGGAAGCCCTCTGTGTGGGACTCTAAAGACTCGACAGTACAGTGGAAGTGGGTTTAACCACAACTCCGTTAGTGGCACTAGCTGTACGTAACGGCAACCCAAGTACGTGTCGAAAAGGAAGCCGACGAGCGAACTCGTCCGTAACCCCTACTGAGCCTGTCCGTGACAATATCCGTGCAGTCCGGTCTGTTCGTCTAAGAGTATCGCATGTATGGTCTAGGGAGGTAGTAAACGTCTGACCCCTAACAACCATACAAGTCATGCCGGTGTGGCTCAAGACCATCCGAGAATCTACTGGTCAGTCCACCAGTAATTCTCTATCAGCCCTGGCCAGGGACTTATGGTAATGACCAACCGATCACAGTGCAATATCGACTCACTATACCGGGAGAGTCGAATCCCTAATAGTCGCTCACTGCCTCAATGTGGCTCGGGACTGTACCCAACTAAAACCTGTTTGCACGACTCCTTTGAGCCGTGTTAGGGTAGTAATCAAAGTACAGTGGGAACTCACACGAGACAAATGACGACCTCAAGTCGACAGACTATCTCCACACATGTCACCTGAGAACTGCTATCTGACGTTAGGTATAATACCATCCAGCCAGTTCTCGGAGAGTCCTTTCCGGTGTACTCATACTCAGTGAGCATCTGTATACAATCTTAGGTGCATATCACCAATGGCTGTGGGACCAATCCATTGCCCCTCGTCAGGGTCTAGATATGTATACACTAGTCTACTCTGGAGCATCGATGCCCAGTCTCGATACTCCTGCGACTAGGGACATTTAAGGACGTGCCTATTGACTATCCATCTCCCACAAGTATGACTGCCATCACAACGCCGGTAGCCAGGCAAACACCCTACGGGCTTTATCAACATGTATATAAATACAAAGTAAAATATATCAAACGTTAAGGTAAAGACAAACCAAATAGCGTACTATCATATCAAGCAAGATTATCATGTACATACATATCCCAAGCATCCTATACAATGAAGGCCTCTAGGGCATATATATCCAACAATCTCCCACTTGCACTAAGGCCTGTAATTGGCGCAATGAGTACCCACTGTCTGCACTAGATCCAGTTGCTGGCGTACGGCATGCCCGACATCTCAAACATCCTCTTGAACTGGACTTGAGGGATGGCCTTGGTGAATGGTTTGCCGTGTTGTCTTTTGTGTCGACTCTCCGCACCTCGATCTCCGTGTGATCCACGATCTCCCTGATCAGGTGATACCGCCTCAAGATATGCCTGGATTTCTGATGGGACCTTGGTTCCTTCGCTAATTCTACAGACCCATTGTTATCACAATACAAAGGTATTGGATTGGTAATGGACGGAACCACCTGAAGTTCAGAGATGAACTTCTTCATCCAGACAGCCTCTTTCGCGGCATCGTTAGCAGCTATATACTCAGCCTCCATAGTTGACTCTGCGACGGTATCTTGTTTGGAACTCCTCCAACATACCGCCCCTCCATTGAGGGTAAACACAAAACCCGAAACGGATTTAGAGTCATCTTTGTCACTTTGGAAGCAGGAGTCGGTAAAGGGCTCGACCTGTAGGTCCCCATTACCGTAAACCAAGAACATCTCCTTAGTCCTTCTCAGGTACTTGAGAATGTTCTCTACTGCTATCCAATGCTTCTCACCTGGGTCAGACTGATACCTGCTTACCACAATAAGTGCGTAAGCAACATCTGGTCTGGTACATAACATCGCATACATTATGGATCCTACTACCGAAGCGTAGGGTATAATGCCCATGCGAGCCCTCTCTTCATCAGTCTTTGGAGACATTTCTTTGGAGAGGATGATCCCGTGACAAGCGGGCAAATTACCGCGCTTGGAATCTTCCATACTAAATTTCATTAGTATAGTGTCAATATACCCGGACTGTGAAAGTCCCAACATGCTTTTGGATCTATCACGATAGATCTTAATGCCCAGAATGTAGGATGCATCTCCCAAGTCTTTCATGGAGAATTTCTGTGACAAGAAGAGCTTTACTGATTGTAGCATAGGGACATCATTCTCTATCAGTAGTATGTCGTCGATGTATAAAACGAGGAAGACTACTGCTCCTTCTACAATCTTCCTATAAATGCATGGTTCATCTACATTTTTGATAAAGTCAAATTCTTTTACCGTCTCATCAAAGCAGATGTTCCGACTCCGCGATGCTTGCTTTACTCCATAAATGGATTTAAGCAACATGCACACCTTTCCGCTGTTCCCACTGTCTAAGAAACCTTCTGGTTGATCCATGTAAACACTTTCTTCTAAATATCCATTTAGAAAAGCTGTTTTTACGTCCATCTGCAAGATTTCATAGTCATGGAAGGCAGCAATGGCAAGCAGGATCCGAATGGATTTAAGCATAGCTACTGGGGAAAAGGTTTCATCATAGTCCAATCCTGGTCTTTGACGGAAACCTTTTGCAACGAGTCTAGCTTTGTAGGTTTCCACTGGTCCAAATGCACCAATCTTCTTTTTGAAGATCCATTTGCATCCAACTGGTTTCACCCCAAGTGGAGCAACTTCTAAAGTCCATACTTTATTGGTGTACAGGGATTCCATTTCGGATCTCATAGCATCCGGCCACTTAACCGAGTCTTTACTCATGATAGCCTGCTGAAAATTAATAGGCTCATCATCATCGATGATGAAATCCTCTCAATCCCCATCTACAAGAAACCCATAGTATCTTTCAGGAGGACGAGAAAGCCTACCGGATCTGCGGAACGGCATTAGTTCGTCGGTCTCTATTGAAACTTGAGGTTCTACTAAGTCCTCGGCAGTAGTTTGAGGTTCTGGAATTTCTTCCAACTCTACCGCGCTCCCACTAATTTCTTTTGCAAGAAATTCGCTCTCTAAGAAGACAATATGGCGAGCGACAAACACCTTTTGTTCTTCAGTGTGGTAGACAATATATCCCCTTAAGTGCTTGGGGTATCCCATAAACTTGCACAAAACCGATCGTGGCTCGAGCTTGTCCGGATTATGCTTTTTAACAAATTCCAGACACCCCCATATCTTGATATACTTGAGACATGGTCTCTTCCCGCTCCATATTTCATATGGAGTGGTAGGCACAGACTTAGTCGGAACTCTATTCAATAGGTATGCTGCTGATTCTAGCGCAAAACCCCAGAAGGAAAGTGGCAACTCAGCACTACTCATCATTGAACGCACCATGTCCAATACCGTGCAATTCCTCCTTTCTGATACAGCATTATGCTGAGGTGTATATGGTGGAGTAAGCTGAGAGAGAATTCCATTCTCTTTTAAGCATTTAAGGAAATTGGTACTTAAGTATTCTCCACCTCGTTCTGATCGAAGTGTCTTGATGCTTTTACCAGTCTGTTTCTCTACTTCATTTTTATACTCCTTAAACTTCTCAAAAGACTCGGATTTATGCTTCACTAAAAACGCATGTCCATACCTAGAGAAGTCATCAGTAAAAGTGATGAAGTAGGTGATTGATGATAATTTCTCGATTGTGTATGTTGAGAAAAAGTGTTTAGAAATCACAACAAAAAATTATTTGACCGCAATCAATAACGGTGTCGAATGTAGCGCGTTAGTAAGTGCGGATCGTCCACAGGGAAAGTGTAATCGTTCGTGTTTCGAATTAGATGAGTCGAAACTTTAAAAAGAAGAAAAGAAAACAATTCATGATTTGTAATTGAAGTTCAAGAATTAGAAAATCTAGATCTAATAACAAGAAATGATAAAATCAAGAATTGAGAATTTGATGATTTTCCAAACCAAATATCAAGAATCGAAATGAGGCTCGTAGGAATCGATCGGATCTATAGATATGATGAGATCTAAAGATTTCATGTTCTTATCCATTAACAAATTGATACTAGATCGATGAGTATTCCTCGAGGTTAAGGATCTTGTGAAGAAGCTAGGGTTTCCTCGTCTTATCCTTTATCCTTTCGATGAATCTCATTCAAATTTTAGCTTCTAGTTAATCAAATGATCAATCGTTGTTCCCTAGTTTTGAGTGAACACAATCAAGAAAGGATCATCCCGAAACTAGGTCATCGATCATTTGATTCACAAGAATTTACAATCGTTATAGGATTTAAGAATTGTAAAAAGATCTAAATCATCATCATTCTATTGATCGTCTCGACTCCTTTACGAGCGGAGTTTTACTCAAACATCACAACAAGAATCACAATCACAAATTGAGATCGAATCATGATGCAAGAATTTAAAGAAAGCAAGATTAAAAAATTTCACCTTTTATTTATATCAACAATTTTGTTACAATCGCTCAAGAACTATAAGAAGAAGAACTCGATCGTCGATTTGGCTTCGCTCGTCTCCTTGAGTCGCGGAATGGCTTGGATCACTTGCCCGATTGAAGATCGGCTCCGCTCCTAAAAGGTTGAAGGCTTCTTGCTTGATTTAGTACTCGGGATCTTGAATTTGGTGTTGGATTTTGGAATTAGGGCTACAAGATGTGTCACTCAACTTGTAGGTGGAAGAGGGAGAGATGAAGAATTGATTAACAACCTCAACCCTAGATCTAGGCTCCTTTTTATAGACCTCAAAACCCTAGATCTAGGATTTGAAATTTGAATTTTCCCTCCAAAAGTTTGTTAAGAGAGCCTTCTAGAATTAGTTTGTTAGCCGAGCCTTCTAGATGAGCCATGTGGTGAATCGGGAGTCTTCTGGAAGCTTGTACAGTTACAGTAGCCACATGGAAGAAATTTGACCACTTGAAGCCATCAATCCGCCGCGGTTCCGCGGCTTAAGCCAGCTCGTGCCGCGGAACCGCGGCAGTTTTGAAGCCTTAGGGCTTGTAATTTTAGCTGCTTGTTTGGGCTGATATTTTTGGGCTTTTCTGATATGTTGATTTTCCAGATGAGTCCCTGATCACTGCCAGATCTCTGGCCTTTGAGTTGGCGTATTTTTTAGCACTGTTTTCATAATTCTGGCTCGGTTTCTGGACTTTCCTGCACAATTTCACCGAGACAAGAGTTGCGCAATACAGGGATGATGCGATGCCATGATAAACACACAATTCCTCAGAAATGCCGGTTTTAGAGTATAATACATTCAATCTGGTATTTTAAGGATGTTTTGCTAATATGTGCAATATGAATACCGAACACTTCTAGATGAATGCAAATGATAGGGAAATTGCCGTGTTAAAAATGCAGTATTTTTGACTGATCAGTAGGCATGACCGCTTCGTGCATGTGTAGACATTGGACCACATACATCACTGTGTACAAGTCCGAAGAGTTCCGTGGGTCTTTCTCCATGTCCGGTGAACGGAGATTTGGTCATCTTTCCTTTGATACATGATTGACAAGTTGTATATGATGAATATTCAAACGGATCTAAATATCCATCTTTATGTAACTTAGTCAACCTTATTTCATTTATATGACCAAGTCTACAATGCAATAGGAAGGCTTGGTTTGAATCTGGAGCCTTCCTTTTAAGCGTGTTTTGAATATTGAAAACTTGAGGTTGATTAAGTATGTATAAGCTAATTTCCAGTGTGCCAAACCCAATCATTTCTTGATTTAGGAGAATGTACATGGCATTTCTTTCAAGTGCAAAATTATATCCTTCATTAGATAACAAAGATACTGATATAATATTACACAGCATACTGGGAATACAAAAACAGCTGTACAACACCAAAATGTGCCCACTAGTCAACCCCAGTTGATATTCCCCTATTGCAACAGCATCTACGTGCATTCTATTGCCCATCCGGAGAGTCATATTACCTGTCTTCAATGCTCTACGGTTTCTCAGAGCCTGCAAAGAATTACAGATGTGAGAACCAGAACCGGTATCAAGTACCCATGATGTAGAGTTTACTGAAAGACAATTTTTGATTACAAACACACCTGAAGCAGAAGCAGCAGCTTGCTTCGTGTCCTTGGCTTTGAAAGCCATGCAATCCTTCTTCCAGTGCCCTTGCTTGTGACAATAGTAGCATTCGTTCTTATCCGCCTTCACCCTTCCTGCCTTGTTCATTCCCTGCAACTTCTTGACCCCGCCTTTCGGTTTGGTGGCTTTTATCTTCTTCTTACCTTTAGCTTTCGCTTTAGATTTAGAAGAGAATAATTGGCCAACATACAAAACGGGGGTCTTCTCCTTTTTCAAGGAGGTCTTTGCTACCCTCAGCATGTTGAGAAGCTTTGGAAGATCATCTTCCATTTCGTGCATATTGAAGTTCAGCACGAACTTGAGAAGGGGTGGGGAAGGGACTGCAAAATCAAGTCGATGTACAAATCATTCTCTAGCACGCATCCCAGGTTTGCGAGTTCCTCAATGAGGCTGATCATTTTCTGGACGTGCTCTCCTACAGGTGATCCTGGAGCTAACCTCATCTGGAACAGTTTCCTTGAGGTCTCGTACCTCGCGATACGGGAGTGCTCTCCATACATATCCTTCTAATGGAGAAAGATGGACATAATATCCATACTCTCATGCTGTTTCTGGAGTTCATTGTTCATGGACGCCAGCACGATACACTTAGCTCTCTCACAGTCTAGATCCCAAGTTTTGCGAACCTCCTTGTCCGCAACTGAGGAATCTGGTCCTGGGATAGGAGGAGGAACAGCGGTGGTAACATATGAAACTTTGTCATAAGTGAATGCAATGTTGACGTTCCTTAGCCAATCTTTATAGTTTGGCCCGGTCAGTGTATTCTTTTTAAGTAATAGTTTTAGTCCCCTCATGGTAGCTGCCAGAGAGAGAGAGAAAAGAAACACTCAGCATAGGCTCTTGCAAGTTTAGATTGGTTTATTAGTTTATCTAAACAGGATGGCTCCCACTGTTTCCTCAATTCCTTCTTCAAACCATAAAAGAAGAATTAGTCAGGATTAATCACACGTCACAATACTTGCTTAACCTTTCAGCCAGGCCAGTGTTGGTACTTCGAGGGAGGTTTTCCAATGCTTTCGTGAAGTTCCTTAATTATGTAACCTCTTTTCCCTGGAGGCGTAGCCCCACTAACACCTTTCTAGACACCTACTTGGTTTATAGCATTGATTGTTAAGTGAGAAAATCTCCTTAGAGTAATCCTACTCATCAGTGGGTTCGAGATCCAACTATCATCGTATGATGCCATAGATGGAAGCCACTGTAGTCATCACACTCCAAAAGGTATGCTAAATCTGCAAGTTTCCTTTATGTTTGAAACTCCCGATGTGATTTTTACCCTAAGCTCTTATGATCTTGACATAGGCCAACAAATCATAAAATGCAAGTCAAGTTCTACCTGTCGTTGTCCTGATTAATTTAGATCCATCCGTACTCGCCCTTAACGTAGGCTAACAAGGCTGAACGACTGTCCTAAACTAATGCATCTATCTGTGCAACAAATAAGCAACGCATTGCTACCATACATTATGCCTTGACGTAGGCCAACGAACATAACATGAATACGATGTGCTGTTTATTTGAAACGACGGAGGGTTACGGCTGGTTTTTGGCGAAACCGTTAACGTAATGAACTTGATACGATCGAAGGAACCATGATAGATTTTCAAAAGGAGTGGTTTAAGCTCCGCATTTAAAATTTGCTTTTTGAAGAAAACCGAGTAGTTTTGAAATTGTTCCAACGATTTAGTTTAGGTTTATTTTCTTTGCATTAATGAATTAATGATGTCCCATCATTTAATCCTACCATTGCAGAAAACAACGAAAATAGAACGTACGCTTATGCAATCCGCATTCACCGCTGGGCCCCGTCATTACCCGTTAGGTTACTTAACTAACGACAGAGCGGGGGCTGGACTAGCGCGGGTGTAAAACATAAGCAACGCTTAATAAATATCATATATAGATATATCAATTCGTTGCACGCAATAATAAGCATTCAAGATCACAGATGAACATATTGGATATATTAGGAATTCCGCACTTCGTAGCCCATAACGAAGGACGGGTTCCACGGTCGTGATGAATAGCCAAAACTCCACCCTAGACCCCTACGGATGCGGCAAACAACCTGCCAAGTACCGGAAGTGAAGCAGTCTCCCTCAACAACGTGAGTAGGCCACTAAGCACTTCAAAATACCCAGTAGTTTGTGCACCTCTCCTTGGGTCTATCCTAGGAGCAAAAACAGTAAAAGAAATAATACAACGGTGGCTACAACCTCATCCCGGATGTGCCCCGCAAAAATAATATTATATCAATTTTACAAATTACATTGAATGAAAGAAAAGAAAACACTCGTCTCACACTCCCGGCTATTCATCATCGACAATCCAATAAGATTTATATAAACAAACCAATCATCACAGATATGTGAAACCCCCACTAATCGTCGTAAAGTGATTAGCAGACGTTTTAAAACACACATAACAATACAGAAGAACCAATTAGCTGAAGCAATTAGAATTTCTATCGATTATGCAAATTTGAGTCTACCCCATGTTCCACAGAGTACACAAAATATCTGGGCAAAATCAAAATATCCTTAAAATCACAAATCCAGAAAATAAGAATAACAGAATAAATTTGGGCTGAATCGGAGTCGACTCAGCCGCGGATCTGCAGCGCAACGCTGGGTTCGGCTACGGATCCGCGGTGGTCTGACCGATTCAGGAGCCCAAATTTCTTCTGTGTTCTTAAAAAAGCCTGCCTGTATATCTAAGACTTCTGAAAAAATTTTACGACCAGATTTCAAAATCGACAGAAACTTGCTTTTTCGGACGCGATTTCGGGATTTTTTCCGCGATCGAATTTCTAACACTTTGCTAACAAGTTAGTAAAGGTTTAAATAGGCTCTGATAACAGTGTATGTCCATGATGCACACTCCACGGCTTGCGGGGAGGTGGAATACTTGAAAAATGTTTTTCACCCACAAAAGAAACTTCTTTTAAGGTTTGCATCATGAACCTGTTCCACTTTTGGATCTTGTTTAAACCATAGCTAACAAAAACTAGACTAAGAGAGAGAGCTAACTACTATGTAAAGGAGTTATACTCTCGTTCCTAGTCCATCGGGTCTTCAAGTTGCTCCTTGCTCCTTGGTTCTTGACGAACTCGGTTGCCGGTCTCCTTTGCGTCGAAGATGGATCCACCCGAGGGCCTATGGTCAAGCTCCAACCTCCATGAGATAACTTAGTGATCAAACTTGCTAAGAGAGAAGACTAAGTTGATGTAGAGTGAGTGTATTAGATTAATTGATCTCAAAGCTCATTGTTTTGCAAACATGCAAGTGTATGAGCTTGAGGAAGAAGGAGAGAAGAGAACCTAGGAGAGAGAATCTTTTTGTGATAATGATCATAGAAATGAGAAGAGAGAATGGTTAAGTATTTTGTCAATAATTCAACCATGGTATATTAAATCATATAATCTACAAGCATGCTTGAATAGTGGCTCCAAAAGAAATAAACAAATACTTAGCCATCCTTCAACCCATGCCTCCTAATTTCCACCTCATTAATTCTTTAATGAAAAAGAATAAAACAATAATGAGGTGTCACCTTCTAGAAGGTCAATCTTGTGAATTTACAAGAATGCCCTTTTTCCGTATTTTCATACCCGTATCCGTATTCCGAAAAATACGGATACACTGAGATCTGTATAATCGAATACTACAATACTAGTATCCGGCTTAAACCAAAGCCTACCAGTATTATCCGTCCGATCGTCATTCGAGTAGCCAGTACACGAATGCGATCGAAAACCTGCCGTAAGACCATACGACGTCTACATCGTCTCGCCTGATCCAGGGAAACCCTATGTGTGGGACTCTAAAGACTCGACAGTACGCTGGCAGTGGGTTTAACCACAAGTCCATCAGTGGCACTAGATGTACGTAACGGCAACCCAGGTACGTGTCGAAAAGGAGGACGACGAGCGAACTTGTCCGTAACCCCTACTAAGCCTGTCCGTGACAATATCGCATGTATGGTCTAGGGAGTTGGTAAACGTCACACCCCTAACAACCGTACAAGTCATGCCGGTGTGGCTCAAGACCATCCGAGAATCTATTGGTCGGTCCACCAGTAATTCTTTATCTGCCCTGGCCAGGGACTTATGGTAATGACTAACCGATCACAGTGCGATATCGACTCCCTATACCGGGAGAGACGAATCCCTAACAGTCGCTCACTGCCTCCATGTGGCTCGGGATTGTACCCAACTAAAACCTGTTTGCATGACTCCTTTGAGCCATGGTAGGGTAGTAATCAAAGTACAGTGGGAACTCATATGAGACAAATGACGACCTCAAGTCGATAGACTATCTGTATACATGTCACCTGAGAACTGCTATCTGACGTTAGGTATAATACCATCCAGCCAGTTCTCGGCGAGTCCTGTCCGGTGTACTCATACTCAATGAGCATCTGTATACAATCTTAGGTGCACATCACCAATGGCTGCGGGACCAATCTATCGCCCCTCATCAGGGTCTAGATATGTATACACTAGTCTACACTGGAGCATCGATGCCCAGCCTCGATACTCCTGCGACTAGGGACATTTAAGGATGTGCCTATTGACTATCCAGCTCCCACAAGTATGACTGCCATCACAACGCTGGTAGTCAGGCAAACACTCTATGGGCTTTATCAACATGTATATAAATACAAAGTAAAATATATCAAACGTTAAGGTAAAGACAAACCAAATAGCGTACTATCATATCAAGCAAGATTGTCATGTACATACATATCCCTAGTATCCTATACAATGAAGGCCTCTAGGGCATATATATCCAACAGTATGTACGGGTGGGTTCAAATTAACATGGACAATGAAGGGTAGAACTTGACATGTGACATAAGATATGTTGGCCTTCGTCAAGGTTATAAGATCATGGGGCAAAAATCCACATCGGGAGTTTCTAAAGAATCTGAAACTTGCTAGTGTTGCATACCTTTTGGAGTGTGATAATTTTGGTGGGATTCCATCAACTTTATCACACGATGATATTTAGATCCTAATCCTACTGTGAGTGTATGCTACTCCTCGGGAGATTTTTTCACTTAACGATCAATGCTATAAACCAAGTAGGTGTCTAGAAATGTGTTAGCGGGGCTACGCCTCCAGGAAAAAGAGGTTATTTAATTAAGGAACTTCACGAAAGCGTCGTAAAACCTCCATCGAAGTACCGCCACTGGCCTGGCTGAAAGGTTAAGCAAGAATTGTACGGTTAGATTAATCCTGACTAATTATTCTTTTATGGTTTGAGGAAGGATTCGAGAAACAGTGGGAGTCATCCTGTTTAGATAAACTAAAAACCAATCTAAATTTACAAGAGCATCATACTGAGTGTTTCTTCTCTCTCTCTTAATTGCAGCGACCAAGATGACCGGCCTTAAGTTACTATTAGATAAAAACATATTGACGGGGCCGAACTATAAAGATTGGCTCAGGAATGTCAAAATGGCAATCACATATGACAAAATGGGCTATATTCTTACTAATAAAGCCCACGCCGTCCCATGTCCAGATTCCAGCGTCGCGGATATTGAGATCCATAAGACCTGGGAAATTGACTGCGTGAAAGCCAAGTGCCTCGTGCTGACCTCTATGGACAATGAACACCAAAGGCGGCATGAGAATATGGATCTTGAATCCATATTCTTGCAAACTAAGGAATTATATGGAGAGCAATCTCGTATCGCAAGATAGGAGACCTCGAAGAAGCTATTTCAGGCGAGGTTGGCTATCGGTTCATCTGTAGGGGAATACTTCCTTAAGATGATCGGCTACATTGAGGAGCTCGCGGACCTAGGGACCACGTTAGAGAACGAGCTGTATACAGACTTGATTCTCCAGACCCTCCCTTCCACCTACGCCATGTTTATCTTGAATTTTAATATTCAAGGTAAGGAGGTTGAACTTCCGGAACTCCTCAACATGTTGAGGAGTGCTGAGGGAACCCTGAAGAAATCCAGGGAAACACCCACTCTTCTTGTTGGTGGAGCTTCCTCTTCTAGATCCAAGGCGAAAGCCAAGGGAAAGAAGAAGAAGGCCCCCACCAAGCCGAAAGGCGGTGTTAGTAAGGTGGAAGCGAAGGGCAAAGCTAAAGTAACGGGGCCGATAGTAGGGAAGGAAGAATGCTTCTACTGTCATAAGAAGGTCCATTGGAAGAAAGATTGCAGGGCTTAGAGAGCCAAGAACAAGGACCCGAAGCAAGTTGTGGCTTCGGCTTCAGGTTTGTTTGTAATTGAAAACTTTTTGTCAATCAACTCTACTTCCTGGGTATTAGATACCAGATCAGGATCTCATATCTGTAATTCTTTACAGGCATTGAGAAGCCGTAGAGTTATGAAGACTGGTGATATGACCCTCAGGGTTGCTAACGGAGCGAGCGTTGATGCTGTGTCCGTAGGGGAATATCACTTAGGGTTGACAAGTGGACATATTTTGGTTTTGCGCAACTGTTTTTGTGTACCTAGTTTGACTTGTAATATCATTTCTGTATCTTTCATATCTAAAGAAGGTTATGATTTTACATTTGTAAGCGATGTCATAAACATCCACCTTAATCATGGTCTGATTGGGTCGGGTACACTAAACAACGGTATATACGTATTAAACCAACTATAAGTTTTCAATGTCCAAAACACACATAAAAGAAAGACTCCAGAATTAAATCAAGCTTTCTTATGGCATTGTAGACTGGGTCACATCAACGAAACAAGTTTGACCAAGTTACATAAAGAAGGATATTTGGATCTGTTCGAATATCAATCTTATGCAACTTGTCAATCATGTCTCAAAAGAAAGATGATAAAGACTCCGTTCACTAGACACGGATTAAGAGCGAGCGAGCTCTTGGGACTCATACACAGCGACGTGGGTGGTCCAATATCTACACATACAAGAAGTAGTTATTCCTATTTTAGTACTTTTACGGATGATTTCTCTTGGTATGGACATGTCTTCTTGATATAACATAAATCCGAGGCCTTTGAGAAATTCTGAGAATATAAGAATGAAGTGGAAAAACAAACCGGAAAAAGTATCAAGACACTAAGATCTGATCGAGGTGGTGAATACTTGAGTGCCGAGTTCTTGGATTACCTAAAAGAGAATGGAATTCTCTCTCTGCTTACTCCTCCATACACACCATAACACAACGGTGTATCGGAGAGACGGAACCCAACCTTATTAGATATGGTACGTTCCATGATGAGTAACGTTGAGTTACCGCGATCATTCTGGGCCTATGCACTTGAATCTCCTGCATATCTTTTGAACAAGGTTCCTACCAAGACTGTGCCTGCCACACCATATCAGATGTGGAGTAGGAAGAAACCCTATCTTTAGTATCTGAAGATATGGGGATGTCCAGCTTTTGTCAAAAAGCAGCATGCGAACACTCGAGGCACGCTCAGTACTGTGTATGTTTGTGGGATACCCAACGAACTCCAGGGGGTATCTTTTCTATTACGCAGAGGAACAAAAGGTTTTTGTTTCTCGTCATGCCCACTTTTTGGAACATCAATTTTTATAAAAAGAAACTAGTAGGAGCACAATAGAACTGGAAAAAATTCCAGAACCACAAGCTATTACTGAAAGCTTGGTGGAACCAGAAGTTTCAAAAGAACAGGACATTCCCGCGCCACTCCGCAAGAGTAGTAGGTTGTCTCATCCGCCCGAGAGATACTACGGTTTTCTGATAGACGGGGATAGAGAGGATTGCATCATTGATAATGATGAGCCAACTAACTTCCAGCAAGCCATTCAGAGCACCGACTCGGTTAAATGGCTGGATGCAATGCGGACCGAGATGGAGTCCATGTACACCAACAAAGTATGGATTTTGGACATTGCTCCAGAATAGGTAAAACCCGTAGGCTGCAAATGGATCTTCAGAAAGAAGATTGGTGTAGATGGACAGGTTGAAACCTATAAGGCTAGAATTATTGCAAAAGGATTTCGACAAAGACCTGGTTTGGACTATAATGAAACCTTTTCTCCAGTGGCTATCCTCAAATCCATTCGGATCCTTCTTGCCATTCCTGCTTTCCATGATTATGAGATTTGGTAGATGGACGTAAAGACCACTTTTCTAAATGGAAATTTGGAAGAGTGCGTTTATATAGACCAGCCAGAGGGTTTCATTCAGAGTGGGAGCAGCGGGAAATTGTGCTAGTCGCTTAAATCCATTTATGGATTGAAACAGGCATCGCGGAGTTTGAACATCTGTTTTGATGAGACGGTCAAAGAATTTGACTTTATCAAAAATCCTGATGAACCATGCATCTATAGTAAGATTGTAGCGATAACTGTAGTATTCCTCGTCTTGTGCATGGATGACATTCTCTTGATAGGAAATGACATTCCTATGCTACAATCTGTCAAAGGATTCTTGTCACCAAGGTTCTCCATGAAAGACCTGGGAGATGCCTCTTACATTTTGGGGATCCATATCTATCGTGATAGATCTAAGAGGATGTTGGGACTTTCACGGTCTAGGTACATCGACACCATACTAAAGAGATTCAGTATGGAAGATTCAAAGCGCGGTAATGTACCGGCTTGTCACGGAATCACCCTCTCCAAAGAGAAGTCTCCCGAGACTGATTTGGAAAGGGATCGCATGTCTGTTATACCCTACGCTTCTGCGGTAGGCTCTATAATGTATGTGATGTTGTGAACCAGACCAGATGTTACTTACGCACTGAGCGTGGTAAGCCGGTATCAGTCAAACCCTTGGAAGAAGCACTGGATAGCAGTAAAGAACATTCTCAAGTACCTAAGAAGGCATAAGGAATGTTCTTGGTGTTCGATGGAAAAGACCTCCAGATCGAGGCCTTCACTGACTCTAGCTTCCAGAGTGACAAGGATGACTCCAAGTCCATGTCGGGTTATGTCTTTATCCTTAATGAAGGGCGGTCTGTTGGAAGAGTTCCAAGAAGGACACCGTTGCTGACTCGACGATGGAAGCGGAGTATATCGCAACTTCTGACACCGCAAAAGAAGCCATTTGGATGAGGATGTTCTTGACTGAACTTCAGGTGGTTCCATCCATTGTTGATCCAATACCTCTGTATAGTGACAACAACGGGGCTATAGCTTTAGCAAAGGAACTCATTGTTGGCTATAGTGCCCTCATGGCAATTATCATAGTCGCGGGCAGGTGATTATGATGATTGAGTGAGGACCTATACCGGTAGAATAGTCCTACTCGAGATGATAGTATGCTATCTGGTTTGTCTTTATCAACACTATTACATGTTGATAGAGCCTATAGGATTCTTTCTTGACTACTAGCATTATGATGGCGATCATATACGTGGGAGCTGGGAGTCTATAAGCACATCCTTAAATGTCCCTAGTCGTGGGGGTATCGAGACTGGGCATCGATACTCCAATGTAGACTAGTGTATACTGATCGATACCCCGACGAGGAGCGGTGGCTAAGTCTCACAAGCCATTGGTGTTAGTTTGTTCACCTAAGATAGTATACAGGTACTCATTGGGTTATGAGTACCCTGGACGGACTCGCCGGGAACCTGCTAGTTAGTATTATACATATTGTCAGATAGCAGTTCCCAGGTGACATGTGAACAGGTTAGTCTGTCGACCTGAGATCGTCATTTGTCTCGTGTGAGTTCCCACTGTGCTTTGGTTACTACCCTACCATAGCTCAAAGGAGTCATGCAAACAGCTTTTAGTTGGGTACAGTCTCGACCCACATGGAGGAAGTGATTGGATCGTCAGGGATTCGTCTCTCCCGGTATTAGGGGTTGACGTCACGTTGTACACGGGTGGCCAGCACCAGAAATCCATGACCATGGTAGAAGAGAATTACCGATCCAGGATTAATAGTTTCTCAGGTGGTGATGGGTTTCATACCGACACTAAATGCCGCGTTGTTAGGGGTCCGACTTTATCCACCCCCTAGACTCGATATGTGATACTCTTAGATGAACAGACCGGACTGTATGGATATTGTCACTGTCAAGCTCAGTAGGGTTTCAGGATGAGTTTGCTTGTCGGCCTCCATTTCGCTCAATACCTAGGTAGCCGTTACATATAGCTAGTGTCGCTGACGTGTTTATGGTTAAACCCACTGCCAGCGTATTGATGAGTCTTTAGAGTCCCAAACAGAGAGTTTTCATGGTTCAGGCGATATGGTGTAGATGACGTATGTTGGTACATACAGGTTTCCGATTAAATATGTGTACAGGCTGCACAGACTTTAATCGGACGGTTGATAATACTAGCGGCTTAGGACTGAGCCGGATTATTACATCAGGTTTTGATTTAATAATTTATATATATATTTATATATATGTATTCTAGTATTATTGTTCACTATTCATTTTCTCTCTTGGCTATTCGTATTTTTGTACGAATACGCGTATATGTATTTCAATACATGTACCGGGTTGTATTCCGTATTTATACGGAATAGCTTCTGGAAATGGACACCGCATTTATATGATTTTCCTTTTTTGGAAATTCATTTGTTTCACAAATGAAGTGGAGGAGTGAGGTGGCATGAGCATGGGCTTGAGCATGTAGAGAGGTATGGCATGCAATTGTCTATTAGATAAATTGATGAGATATTTTTCTTTAGTTGATTGAGAATGAGAAAGGGGGCGGCCACTTCTTTGTGGAGTTATGGACTTGATTTCTTCACTTGCTTACACTCTCATTCTCACAAAAAGTTTTAGCACTTTCTTGAGTTGCTCAAGCCACAGGTTTCCTCACCTCTTTCATCTTCTTGAGTTGCTCTATTGAGCATTGTGATGAGAGAAAAATATAGTGACACATTCTTACACCTCCACTCTCCATTGCTAGCAACCTTGGAGCGTCGATTGCCTCGCTTGACGAGGCTGAAGCTTGCACCGTTTCCCTCAGGTGGACCATCGTAGATGGAGGAAGACCGGCAACCAAATTCGACCAAGGAGCCACTAGGAGCTTGGGGATGATGGTTGAAGACCGAAGGACACGGATCAACTCGGTATAACCATTCTAACTTCTTTTTATAGCTTTCTAGCAAAGGGTTTAGGGTAGATCCGGGCATCGGGTTGTGGTAGCGCCAGTTTAGAAAAATTTTGTTCCGCATTTGGCCACGGTTTGATGGTCGGGGCGCTGCCGTAACCAAACATGGTATCAGAGCCAGCCTTTAAACCCTAAGCTAGCTTGTTTAGACAGTGTTAAAGTATCAAAACCGAAACAACTCCGAAATAGTGGACTGCACATTCCAGTCTCTGTCGATTTTTAAAGTCTTCAATAAAAATTTTAAGCAACTGCAGAAGACTACTTATATGTCCACTAGAGCATACCCAAAATACGAACCCATTCCACCCGTTTTTACCCTAGCACATGCTCAAATTTTCCGAGCTGGCCGGCCTGGGGAGTGAGTTAGGGCTTCGTATTTTGGGTGTTGTCTGGTCTCTGGAATATTGGTTCAGTGGTATTGCTTGTTTTGCCCAGTTTGGATATAGTGTTGTCTTTTGTTCAGGGACAATTCGGGGTGTTTCGAAATCGATAATTTAACACTGTTTGAATGTTTACAGTACTTAAATTACTATCTACGACCATGAAAGTCATTAGATCGGTACAACTTGTCTAATTGCTATAGTTCTTTTAGACGGGTTTGCGAACGTAACATTCACGTAGATGTTCTGTGTTGTGGTTAGATCGTCGTGGTGGATAGCTATGGTGCAATGTTAGTACAGTTTAGTTTCATTTGTACATTTGATTTTGCAGGGAGAGCGTCCGACATGTGGACTGCCGTCACTGCCAGTTTGTATATTATTCGTTTGGGGCACGACCGGGTTGAGGTCGATGTCACCCTTGTATATTATTTTCTTTTCTGTACTAGGATCACCCCGTGGTGGAGTGCACGAATAGCCGGGTTCTAGAGGACAACGGGTCCGCATCGCATGGCGTTGAGACGGAGGGGACCTTACTATAGAATTGGCAGGCTATTCGCCGCACTCGTAGGGGGTATAGGTTGACCCATGGAGGGGTGCTCAAGTTACCGGATTCTGTGAAGTGCTGGGTGGCCCATTCACATTGTTGAAGGGGGTTGCCTCACTTCTGGTTTTGGCGGGTAACTTGCCGCGTTCATAAGGGTCTAGGTTATCATTGCACAGGCTATCCACACGATAGGGAACGTCGGGTCTCATTTGCGGCTCAAGTGAAACCCGGGGCTCCAAGAGTATCCACCATTATGTGATTGCTTCTGTGATGCTTCTGTAATGTTGCATTATATCATGCCGGGGAAGATTGTTATATATATATATATACACACACACACACACTAGTAGATGATGTATATGTTTTGCACCCGCGCTAGTCCAGTCCCCGCTCTGTCGTTAGTTAAGTAACCTAACGAGTGATGACGGGACCCAGTGGCAAATGCGGATGGCATATACCTACATCATATATTTTCGTTCTTTTCTAGTGTAATTAATTGATGGGAGTGCATTGATTCTTATCAATGCAAGGATAAAACAAACATATATGATGTTATTGGAACCATGTTTTTAAAAAACTGACATTACAGACGTTCTCTTTTGTTTTGCACAGTGGTAATTCGGTTATGAATATCCAGCACCTCATTCCACGAGGCAAGGGCCGAGATCCCTTCATCGGAAGTGACCCCTTGAGTAAAAGTTTGCGTCAACATAATAACTTCACTATAGTCGTTTCCATTTTCTTTGCATCGTGGTATTCAGTTTGAAATATGCTGCACCTCATTCGACGAGGAAAGAGCCGAGATCCCTTCACCGGGAGTGACCTCTTTAGAAAAAGTTTTCGCCCCTATAAATTTGTAAAACCACTAGGTTCCTTCAACGATATCAAGTTCATTACGTTAATAGTTTTTCAACAAAAACCAGCCGTAACCCTCCGTCATTTCAGATTAGTATTGCTTAGTATTCATGTTACGTTTATCGTTGCTATTCGCGAGACGTAGTGTGCGGTAGCTCTGTAATGCTTTTCTGTCGCATGGATATGTGGATTGGTAAGGACAGTCGTATGACTTTGTTGATTATTCGTCAAGGGTCGTGCGGGTGGGTTTAACGCAATCAAGATAATGACGGGTTGAACTTGACTAGGACCTTTTGATTTGTTGATTATTCGTCAAGGTCACTTGGGTCCTAGGGGTAAAAGTCACATCGGGAGTTTCAAACATACAGTAAACTTGCAAGGCTTGCGCATACCTTCTGGAGTGTGGTAACTTGAGTTGCTTCCATCAAGTTATCATATGATGATAGTTGGATCCCGATTCCCACTGATGAGTAGGATTACTCCTCGAGTGATTTTAGATGATCCCGACTAATTCTCCTTTAGGGTTTGGAGGAGAATTCGAGAAAATGGTGGGAGCCATCCTGATTAGATAAAGTGATTAACCATTCTGATCTGGGTTAGAGTGCACGCTGAGTATTTCTTTTCTCTCTCTCTCTTTGGCAGCGACCATGGCTCGACCCTAAACTAAAACTCATGAACCAAGTTAACCGAACCTTCTTAAAACACTTTGGCTTTTGGAATGTCACGGTGTCGCATATATCATTGTCGCTTCTATATCACCTTTGCAGTTCTCCAGAACATCCCGTATCACTACGAACATCCACTCCTATACGATATATCCATCGTATAGTTACGTACGAACTCGAAGGAACTTGTTCCAAATTCGAGGATGGATTCTGGTTCTGGAGAGATTGAATAGGATTATTCGGTTGTGTTTTCTCATTACCTTTTCTCAGGTTGTGAGGGCTCCTAGGATTAGGAGAGGGTACACCTATTAAGCTTATTGGATAGTCTTCCTCCAGACCATAGGCAGGTGTCGAAAGGTGGGGAAGGAAGAAAACCAATTAGCCTAAAGGTGGTGTAAATAAGGTAATAAGTAAAGACATATAAAGGGATTAGAATAACGGCAAAGAAAATTGCGACTGCTATCATTCACGACAAAATCGTGTATACCCCTGCCACTCCCACAATCCTCTTTGCATTTCTCCAGAACACACTGTATCACTACGGATATCCACTCCTATTGGATATGCTATCGTATAGTTACATACGAACTCGAAGGAATCCGGATTCGAGGATGGTTTCCAGTTCAGGAGAAATAGAATGGGATTATTAGGTGTATTTTCCCGTTACCTTCTCTCAGATTGCGAGGGCTCCTGGCATAAGGAGAGTACACTTATTACGCTTATTGGATAGTCTTCTTCCAAACCTTAGGCCGGTGCCGAAGGGTAGGGAAGGAAGAAAACCAATTAGCCTAAAGAAGGTGTACAGAAGGTAATAAGTAAATACATAATAAAGGGATTGGAGTGAGGGCAGGTAAGTATATGGTTACTGTCATGAATCAGGATAGTGGAAGAGGCATTACTAGGAATACCCGGTTACCCCTTCGAAACATTTTCGTGTTTCAGTTTCACTGTGCGATATTAATTAAAAACTATTTTCCAAATTAGAATCTAACTCCAGGGTATGTGTTTACCAGATCAGTTTCTCACATCTGTATACTAATACGGATGGTGAGTGGGAGTAAGATATTGGGAATTGGGTGATTAGATCCTCATAATATCGGAATTCGTTGTAATTGGTGATATTTGAGGAAATCATCTGGATTTTCACGGATGGCAAATATTTGGTTTTGAATAACCGTTATTATGCACCAATTTCAAACTGATATATCTGTATGTTTATTTTTAAAGTGAGATATAACTTTTTGATATTATATCTCTGACATTTACCTATATCAGTTGGTGATTAGATAAGGTGTATTCAACAGCGGTGTAATTCTTCTTAACCATAGTACAGTTTTTCAACCTACGATGCACAGCGTTTGAGTTATTAAACTCAGAGGACTTATACAAACTATTGTATGTTTTCCGGTGTCCATTAGGACAATGGGGTTGGTACTCGTACTATATTCTGTTTACTCATGACTTCTCTAATTTTAGACAGGTATTTCGTTGAAATGCATGGTCCAGATATTGAGAAGTTATAGCTATAGAATAAAGTAGAGAACCATTTGTTGGAAATATCAGGATTCTTCGATGAAGTCGAAGATGTAGATACTTGTGTTTGGTATTCCGTTGATAGTAATGGTTTTGAGAACTTGCTTCTTTTTCAGGTTACTCATATATGGATCCACTCCTAGATGAGTAATGCTGTTTGGCCTTTTTCCATTTGGTTGATATGCACTGGAGACAGCTGCATGATTTTGAATCTGGTTCCAATTAAATTAGTGCTTTTGTTTCTATATTAGATATATATAGAATCAATTTATATCTTAACGGTGTTAAGGTATAAGGAGTTTTCCGGCTGATGCTTAAAACCAGAATCCGGATAAACTCGAGGCACGTTTCAGTAATGGTTGTTTGTAGGTTATCCCGGGCTTTGACGAGGGTTAACTTTCTACCTTCAGGAAGATAATTATTTATACTGTTCTTGACTCGCCACAGTTTTAGTAAAATGGATTTTTTCAAAAAAACAGAAGTGGGAGTATGGTAGAACTGGAAGTGATTTCAGAACCACAAACGATCACTGAAGATTTAATAGAACCTAAGGATTCAATTATTTTCGACATACCATAGCCACTCCACAGATTTGGTGGGTAACCTCAGGCACGCGAGAGGTACTTCGAACTTCTCAGTGATGGTGACAGGGAGGTTTTTGTTTATCCATACTTAGCTTTGCTGCTGTTCTAGACTATGAGACCCGGATGGAGAATGAGTATAGCGTCGTTATAAACTAGCTTTAGAAGTGCACGTGTATATGACTCTGCCAGAGGGTTGTTGTAGTCAGTGGGAGCAGCGGAAGCAGAGTGGGCAAGTAGCTTATGTCTATTTATAGACTAAAGCAGGTATAGTGAAAATAGATCATCTATTTTTTTATGTGACAGTCATAAGCCTTGACCTCATAAGAATAAGAGATGGATCTGGTAAGAAGGTAGTAGGGTGTGATGTCCTAGTATTTAGGATGACATGCACTTTATAGGAAGTGAAATTCCTATACTACGGTCGGTTATACTGTGGTTGTCACACAGTTGTTTCTCCACGTAGGACATGGATATAATATCAGGGATTCTGGTGACTAGATCTATGGTTTTAGATCTAGATATTGTTGGATATGTATGCCCTAGAGGCCATTATTGTATAGTACTAATTTGTATAATACATTTTGGAGGCTTGAGATATATATACGGGTTTGCGACAGTCTTGCTCAATATAGTAGTATGCTACTTGGTTTGTTTCTATCTTAATATGTCGCTAAAAACATATTGATGGAGCCCTTAGGATCTTTGCTTGACTACCGGCGTTGTGATGTAGATCACACTAGTGAGGGCTGGATAGTCTATAAGCACATCCTTATTTTGGTCCCTAGTCGTAGGATTATCGAGACAGGGCATCGATACTCCAGAGTAGACTAGTGCATACGCTTCTCGTCCCAGCTGGGGAGATGGTCTGTCCAACAGCCATTAGTACGTCGTACTGGAGATAGTATGCAGGTGCTCGTTAGGTTACGAGTACACTGGACAAGACTCGTCGGGAACTGTTAGTTGGTATTATACCTATTGTCAGTTAACAGTTCTGTAGCGTTTTGAAAATCGTTTCAGTGAAATTTCGGAAAATCGGTAAAATAAGGGGGTTTTCTATAAAAAGTCAAAATACAAATATCTTTATTATAAAATTAAATATACATATTCTAGCTATGTAATTGCTAGTATTGGGTGTTTATTGACCCACTGGTGAAATTTCACATTTTCTGAAAATTTTTCCGAAATTAATTATTTTAATATTATTTTAAGTCGTCACTAATATATTTAATTAGGGAAAATTACAAATTGGAATGAGTTGAAACAAATTTTGTGCATCATAAAACATTAAATAAAATTTTATCATGTGGTTTTTGAAACGAAATCGTTTGCCAAAACGGTTTAGAAAATATCAAAGAAAAAGGCTTTTTTTCGGTGAAATTAGTGTTAAATAGAATTGAGGTTTGGTATTTATCTTCTTATGTGTGCTCCCACTCACTCACCTACACTCACACACCCCACAAATTTCAATTGGCCGAACCCATGGCTGCCCCACACACACACACCTCACATGTAATGATAAAAAGAAAGAAAACAAAAGGAAAATGAGAAGGAAATAAAACTATAATTAAAGGAGGTATGGTAGTGGTTGACTTATGGGGTTTTTTTTCCAACACAACCCAATCCCTCACCCTCATTCTCCCCACCTGCACATTGGCCGAGAGCCCCCCTATTTTTCAGCCACCTTCATTTCTTCATCTCAAATTCACTTCAAAATTCTTCTAAAATGCTTCAAATCTACACAAAAACCTCATTAATCTCCTAATTTAAATCCTATCCATTTTTCCTTGGCCAATCTTGAATGGATCTTAGAGCAAGGAAGCAACTTTGGAGGTCAAGATTCCATATGGGATCTCATGTTTTGGAGGTATAATCCTAAGACCTTGGCTTGATTTCTATTTAATTACTTTAATTTAGCTATTAAGTGTTTAATTAAGTTTTGATTGTGTGTTTGAAAATTCAAGAGAGTGGGTTGTGATCAAGTTAGGGTTTGTCGTGTTTGATCATGGTTTTAATGGGTAGATTAGCATGTTAATTGAATGCAAAACCCAAATTGGTTACTAGTTGCTATTTGTTAGTCTAAAATTTTGCTAATTGTGTTAATTTGGTTAACTAGGTTTTGGGAATTTAATTAATCAATTGGGATAAAAATCTAATTAGGGTATCCATGGTATTATTAAAATTTTAAATTGTATTTTAATATTTTAGATCATGCAAATCCAAACTAAATTGTTGTTTATGCATTTTTGCTAAAATGGTCGAAATTTGGGTAAAATTGCAAACTAGTTTTTTTTTGAACGTATATAGTTTGTTGAGATTAAATTGTGGTTATGGGTTATATGACTCATTTAAGTTATTTAATAAGTATTATGGCCGCTAGAATTGTTTAAACGTCGAGTTTTGTACTAAAACGGATGTTCATACCAGAATATTACATTTTATACCGCCCATTCTTACGCTCGTGTGTTTATAGGTAGGTGCTTTTGATCAGTGTTTGCTACATATTTGCAGAATACAGGTTCTCGGCTCTGAACAGTGAAATCCATGGAAAAGTACGACAAATTCCGGATTACTGCCAACAACAGATAAAACACGGGTCTCCGCTCTCTATCCGTGTGTTGCCACATACCAGTTTAAGGGACAAGATGGCAAATCGATTGTCATGTCATGCACAAAGCTCTAGGTCAACACAAGATCCAAGAAATCTACGCGGAGCTCGAGGAAATCATGGCAAAAGATCCACATCACATCACATTGTTGTTCTACTAAAATTCTGGAATAATTGTGAAGAGTTTCTGAGAAAAGTCATATACCACACTGAAGAGGACAACAAACCAGGGAACACGACAAAATGCCATGACCCAACTCCACCATACGGCCGCGGATCCGCGGCCAATAGGGGGTCACGGCCGCGGATCCGCGGCCGTTCTGTCTCCTCACTGTGTCATCTTTTAGGGGCTTTTTTGTAACTTCCCATAGGTTCTGAATGTTGCCCTAGGTCTTCAACCCTCTGCCTATAAATACTCCAGAATTGAGCTAAGCCAAGGGTCATTCTTTGTTCTTCTTTCTTCTTAGGATTTAGTCTTTTTCTTCTTCTTCTTCATTCTTTTTCCATGAAAATTGTAGTGAGAGCTTTTTGAGTGGGAGATCAATGAAGATGAGGGCTTTTTGTATCATTCTCTTTTGTTTCTTCTTCCCCTTGAGATTCTTGCTTTCTCTTGATCATTCAACCTCTTCATTGAGCTTGAATGGTTAAGGGTTAGTTATTGATCTCAAGGGTCGTATTTTCTTATGGAATTAGCGTTTCATTTCACATGCGTTCTCTACCCTTCCCTTGATCTTGCAACCTTTTGATTGAGCTTGCAAATTTAATGGTTGGCTATTGATCCCATGCTTGTCTTGAGTTCTAATTTCTTGTTCTTTTTATTCCTTATTTATTACTTGCTTTTTATTACCTTGCTTTACTTTCTTGCAATTTATATTCATGCACTTAATTACTTGTAATCTTTTCTTTTCTTTGTTCTTTTCTTTTTGTTCTCTCTTTTTGGTTCGTTTTTGTGAATGGTTGTAATTATCGTTGTTAAGAATAAATACGGTATTGTAAGTTAAGATTTTCTTTTCTCATTTCCTTTTCCCGTTATTTTCCATTGAACTCCGCCCAAACCATACGCAAGCGCTCCGTTAGGCACCCTACCCTAACAAGGTAACGGTGATTCCTAACCGCGACCGGTTGCGTTCGGTTTGGCCGGAGGCGAAAGCAAGAGACACGAACGGAAGGACAAGGGTAAATAAGCCGTATTCCACGAATACCGTGCTTAAATCCCCTAATCCACGTTGTTGCCGATTGCTCTAGCTTCAATTGGTCAAGACTCGGCTTAAAAGTTTTGAGTACGGATTTCTTTAGCTTACACTTTCATATCTTTTCTTGACAACTTTATACTTGCAAATAATACACATAGGTTAGATTGAACAAACTCATACAGATTCATTATTGACTCGTCTAAAACAAGAAAGGACATACAACTATCTCCCTGTGGATCGACCCGTGCTCAACCGGCTAGCTGCATAGCGACACCGTCTTGATTGCGGTTAACTTCAATTCTTCCAATCAAATGGCGCCGTTGCCGGGGAGACGGTAGCGTATTTTCTTTCTTGTTATTCGGGTTAATATTCTTTTTGTATATATATAAAAAAAACAATAAAAACAAAAAAATCTTTTTGTTTTTTTTTGATCATTTTTGTGGGCAAGTGTGCAGATTTTTGCGTATTTGCAAACTGCGATTGTGGGAGCAAAGTGTACGTTCAAAGTTAAGGTGATTACGAAGTACAGTGCCAATGATCCGGGTAGTTTGACCCGCGCAAGCGAACTTTCCAAGCTTACCGGATTTGATTCAATGGGGGTTTCCTAACCCAAAACTTAACGGTACGTACTTTACTAACACCTTCTTCTCAAATCCGACGCTTCCAATATACTACTCTTTGCAGGATTCTTTGCAAGTTCGCTAGCAAACGCTAAAAATTGACTAACCCGTATTTGTTGCAGTGCCGCGCTTAAACTAAAAAACAATTTTTTGATTCTTTATAGAATTTTTATTGAATTGCGCATTGCATCAATTAATACGGACTTAAGGGCAAGCGAACCCCACAATATACGGTAAAGGATTTCATCACCTTTTCCATGGCCCACAAATCACGAACTTGAGCATAACGTTTACCCGCACAAAATTTAAAAGAAACTAGACTTTAAGCCTTAAGGACTTCGCGCTCACTAGGAGAAGTTAACTGTGTTTAGAACCTCGCTTAACGGTATATTGTTTACGGGGTGTCTAGGAAAGTGTTAACGGCGAAACCGCCAAAAGAGAAATGGTTATTTAATTAAGGAACTTCGCGAAAGCGTTGGAAAACCTCCCCTTATCTCTGCACTTACCTGGCCTCGTGATCAGTGTATCTTGAGCCCGTTTCTCGACACAGTTTTACTTCGACAATCAAGTTCTAGAGCATGTCTAGTTGACCTAGGTGAACCTTAGAATGATTATGTGTGTGGTATTTTCGTGTCGTGATTGTTTTTGTCCCTATTCTTTTTTGTGTGTATATTTCATTCTTTTGTTAATATCTAAAAAAAAATTTAAAAAAAAAAAGTATTCACATTCTTTTCCCCCTCCTTTTCTCTGCCTTTCTTTCTTTCTCTCTTCATATCATGGGTACCCCACCTCGCAAAACTCTTGCCGAACTTTGGTACCCACAACCAGACATTACTTCTTACGGTTATTGCTTTGGCCGAACGTCAAACGATCCCTCCATGCCCAAAATCTCTTTGAAAGATCGCATAGACGCGTCTAGGACAAACACTTGCCCTTCGCAATCCACTCTGTATCAACCTTTTCAACCTCCCCCACCCACTTATGTTGATACCCCTTTTGCAAGTCGTCCTTTGTCCATCGCTGAACGTATTGAACAATCCCGTAGCCGATCTTTCACTCCTTTCACCACTTCAAATTCTTGGGATCAACAATTCCATTCACCTTCCTATCCAGATGTTGATCCTGCTCCTATCCAGCCATGCAATTCCTACCAATCCTACCCTACTTTTTCACCTTCCCTAGACATTGCTTCAGAACCGCCATTTGGGAGTTTTCAGTATCCAAACAACTTTGAATCTTTTACTGAAACCCCTTCCCAACCCATGTCTAGTCTGGAACAGTCTTTGGAAGACTTTAGGGTGGCATCGTACCAACAGATGATGGATTTGGATGCGTCCATGGCCGCTCTCATACAACCTAGTGACCCGGTAGCTAGTTTTCAACTAGCTCCAAATTTTCCAATGTATGAAGAGGCGGTCGGACAGGCTGTGAATTTAAGTGGAGAGAGTGAGCTGTACCCCCTTCCAAATCAAACCTACCCGTTTCAAATTGAATCCCACAACTCCTGTGTTGAAAGTCTATCAAGTGTCCCAAATGAATTATCAGTTGAAGATAGAATGTTTAATCAGTTGTGCGACTTTGTAGTATTTGATTTGCCAAATTGTGAAGGGACCTTGCCAAGTGAAACCACACCCAATCCTTTTGACCTCTACACCTCCATCTTAGAACCTGAATTGATTGGAATCCATGCTTTTGATGAGGTGTCAGAGAAAATTGACTTTCACTTGATTAAGGATATTGACGCTGGGACTATTTTGGATGATGAACCCGTAGATTTGACTGAGTTTTTCTCTCCAATTCATCATCCCGAGTCATTAAATGTTTTTCCCGAACAACATATGCGTCTGGACTTTGATGAAATATGCATGGATGAGCTTAACTTTGAGGAGAATTTTGAGGATATTTTTGAGGATGAAACAGTTCTAGATGATGAGTCGGATTTTCCAATTCATCCTGTTCCTTTCACTGACTGTGTACTGTAAGTGCACGGCGGCGCCCCGGCCGTCAATCCGACAGCCAAATGCGGAAGCGGTGATAAACTTTAATTTTTTCTTGAACTGGCAAACCGCCGCGCACTAATACCCGGATCGAACCATTAATTAGTCCTAGCTAACTACAAGATGGGGAAGAGAGATATACCGACTGATCCAAGTCCTCCGGTCTTCTCGTCGTCGTCCCGATCTCCTGCGGAAGCTCCGGTCTCCACCTCGTCGCCGGAAGTGCACCACATCGCCTACTTCTTTTACGGGCTACCACCTCAATACCGAGGCAACTCGGGCACGAAGCTGGCTAGTCGACGTGCCCAAGATTTACTGTAGAATGTAGTGTAGAGATTCATGTCTCATTTTGGGGTTATGGAATTGCCTTTTGAGATGGTGGAGGAATGGATTTTTGAGATGAACTAGAAAGCTTTTTCCATAGCACAATTAGAAAGCCAAAAATGCCACACCCATGAAAAATGAATCACCCCCTTCCAATAATGGCCGGCCCCTATTTTCATGTGTGAGTGGAGAGAGAAAGCAAAGACAAAGAGGTGGTTGAAAAGCAAGTGATGATGAGATAATCAAATGATCACAACAAAACCCAACACTCCAAAACAACCATCATCAACAGCCATGATGCTTACAAAGTCAAGCCATCATGAAGAGAAGAAGTCAAGGTCAATGAAAAGCTATCATGACACAAGAATATGCAAAGAACCCCTCCACAAATACTTATTTGCAACAATGCAAATAAGCCCTCCTCCACCAATCTTCGGCAAATGAACGATACAAAGGAAATTGGCCGAAACGGAAAGCAAACTGGCAACTCCAGAAAACTGGTCCCGTAATAAATTACAGGAAAACCCCGATACTGTGCATACACACCCGCATTTGTATTCCGACCGAAATACAAATGCAATGAGACAAAATCTATACTGTACTATACTAGGATCCGTCTTAAACCAAAGCCGGCTAGTAATATCCGTTCGATCCTGATCAGTGCAATACCGCACGTATCTGATCGAACCCTGCCATATATCCATACGGCCTGTAGTACAAACTGTCCTATCCTGATCCGTGCAATACCGCACGTATCTGATCGGACCTTGCCATATCTCCATACGGCCTCTACAACCTTTCGCCCGAAAGCTGAGTAACTGAATGTGGGGGACTCTAAAGACTCGTCAACACCTTGGTTGTGGATTTAACCACTAGCACGTCAGAGGTATAAGCCAATACGTAACGGGCTACCAGGTATTGACTAAAAGGGACGTCTGTGAGCGAACTTAGCCTGACAACCCTACTGAGCCTTTCAGTGACAATATCCGTACAGTCCGGTCCGTTCATCTATGAGTATCGCATGGCAGGCCTAGGGGGTTGGTAAAAGTCAGACCCCCAAAAGCGGTACAAGTCGTGTCGGAGTGTAGCCCAGAACACCCTGAGATACTACCGGAATACCTACCAGTAAATCTCCTGCCTTGGCCAAGGACTTCGTGTAATGGCTCTCCTAGAAACAGCGCGACCTCACCCCCAATACCGGGAGAGACGAACCCCTGAAGATACGCTCACTGCCTCCATGTGGCTCGGGACTGCACCCAACTAAAACCTGTTTGCATGACTCCTTTGAGCCATGGTAGGGTAGTAATCAGAGTACAGTGGGAACTCACATGAGACAAATGACGACCCCCAGGTCGATGAACTAACCTGCACACATGTCACCAGGGAACTGCCATCTGACGTCTGGTATATGACCAACTAGCATGTTCCCGGCGAGTCCTGTCCGGTGTACTCATAACCCAATGAGCACCTGTATACATCTTAGGTGATCCAACTGACACCAGTGGCTTGTGAGACCGGCCACCGCCCCTCGTCGGGGTCTCGACTGTATACACTAGTCTACTCTGGAGTATCGATGCCCTGTCTCGAAACTCACACGACTATGGACCATTTAAGGATATGCTTATAGACCCCAGCTCCCACTTATATGATCGCCCTCATACTGCTGGTGGTCAAGCAAGAATCCTAGGGGCTCTATCAATGTGTAATAGCAACTTCTCAAGTCACCTTAAACAGTACACGATGATAAAGGTAAACCAGATAGCATACTATCATCTCGAGTAAGACTGTCCTACCGGGATAGGTGCTCCATCAATCATTGCAATCACGTACCTGTGACCTAATAATTGACTCTGAGGGCACTATCTCCAACAATCTCCCACTTGCACTCAAGGCTAATTATTGCGATGTCGCATACTCACAGCCCGTGTGATACCGAACACCCAACTCCTCTACTAGTCAGTCTCACAAAGCTCGTTTGCGAAACCATTGTGTTCGAGGAATAGCCTTAGTGAGTGGATCCGCTTAGTTGTTTCTTTCTATGTCTCTCTATATCTTAAGTTCGCGGAGAAAACCCATCTCCCGAAATGAGCAATACCTGTCTTAGAATGTGTCTGGATGTCTGATGGGACATAGCTCATAAATGAACTCCAAATCCAAACTTCTTAGACTGTATCGTCAACTGAACTTAATCAGTATCCTGCGCCATGCCACCCTCAGTATTGCCTTGGACCACCTGTCCAAAATACTGCCCCTCATCAGAAGGAAAAACTATAACTCTGACAACCTTCTTGTCGTCCATGTCACCTTGGAAGCCTGGAATGATAACTGTCTCCCGAAAGAGGCCGTTGTTATCATATCCCTAGAACATTCACTTATGTTCTAAAACTGCTTCCGACTGTTTCTCCAGGATTGGATCAATATCAACTTATTGCATCTAATGCAAGAGCAACATCTGGTGTGGTACTTGACATCTCATGATTGACTCAATTGCCTAAGCAAGTGATCTGCCAATCATGCACATCCCTCTCTACTTTAGTCTGTAAGACACCTTTAGAGAGGGTGACTCCATTACCTGCAGGTACACCACCGTGCCAGGAGTCGTCCATTCTAAATACTCTTAGAATGCTGTCTAAGTACCCTGATTGGGAAACCACCCAAATCTAGATCTAAAACCATAGATCTAGTAACCAGTATGTCTGATATAAAATCCATTTCCTTTGTGGAGAAACCACTGTGTGACGACCAAAGTATAACCGATTGTAGTATAGGAGTTTCTTTTCCTACTCTGTGTATGTCATCCAAATACCAGGATATCACACCCTACTACCTTCTCAACAGATCCATCCCCTATTCTGATGAAGTCAAACCTATGACTGTAACATCAGAAATTGATGATCTATCTCCGCTACACGTGCTTTAGTCTATAAATAGACATAAGCCACCTGTCCACCAATGCTTCCGCTGCTCCCACTGACTACGACAACCCTCTGGCAGAGTCATATAGACGTACACTTCTAAAACTAGTTTAGAACGACGCTACACTCATCCTCCCGCCGGGTCTCACAGTCTGGAACAACAGCAATGGCAAGTGTGGGTAAACAAGAACTTCCCTGTCACCGTCCTTGAGGCTACCGGAGTACCTCTCGGGTGCCTGAAGTTACCCACCTTATCTTCGGAGTGGCCAATGGAATGTCAAACCAGATTGAATCTTTAGGTTCCTTATCAAATCTTCAGTAATTGTTTGTGGTTCTGGAATCACTTCCAGTTCTACCATACTCCCACTACTGTTTTCTGAAAAAATCCATTTTTATTAAAACTGTGGCGAGTCTAGAACAATATTGCTATTGTTCATCCAGATGGTAGAAAATCAACCCTCGTCATAGCCTGGGTCAACCCACAAAAAGCCATTACAGAAACGTGCCTTGAGATGTCCAGTGTTTGGTTTTAAGCATAAACCGGACAACTCCCCGTACCTTAACATCGTTAAGATACGAACTGTTCTATATCCCATATAGGACCAGAGGCACTGATTTAACTGAACCAGATCCAAATCATGCAACTGTCTCCAGTGCATGTCAACTAAATGGAAGGAGGCCTGATCAGCGTTACTCAACTTAAGAATGCTTCCAATTATGAGTAACCTGAAAGAGAAGCAATTTCTCTTTATCATTACTATCAACTGAATACCATACACAAGTATCTACATCTTCGATCACTTTGAAGAATCCCGATACTTGCTACACCTGGTTCTCTACTCTATTCAAATACCTATAACTTCTCAACATTCAGACCCTGTGTTTCCGCGAAACACCTGTCTGAAAACTAGAGAAGTCATAAGTAAACCGAATATAGTACGAGGACCAACCCCTCTGTCCTGATGGACCCTGGACAACATACAATACTCTGTATAAGTCCCTTGAGTCTGATAACTCATTCACTGTGTGTCGTAGGTTGAAAACTGTACTTATGGTTAAGAAGAATTACACCGCTGTTTAATGCTCCTTACCTAACTATCCACCGATATAGGTAAATGTCACAGACATTATTTCAAAAAGGTATATCTCACTCTATGAAAATAGACGTACAGATATATCAATTTGAAATTGGTGCATAAAAGCGGATATTCAAAACCAAATATTTGCCGACCGGCAAACAACCCAGGTGACTTCCTCAAATATCACCGATTACAACGAATCCCGATATAATGAGGATGATCATCCAATTACCAATAACTTACTCCCACTCATCATCTGTAAAGCCATACAGATGTGAGAATCGTAACTGGTAAATACATACCCTGGAGTAAGTATCTAATCGGGAAATCAGTTTTCCTTTAACAGTACACAGTGAGACTGAAACATTGAAATGTTTCGATGGAGTATCCCGGTATTCCTAGTAATTCCTCTTCCAGATTCACGACTGTAACCGTATAATTCTTTGCCACCTTTCCAAATCCCTTCTTATGTCTTTAGTCTTTACCTTCTGCACACCCCTTAGGCCAAATGGTTTTCTTCCTTCCCTACCGTTCGGCACCAGCCTATGGTTTGGAAGAAGACTATCCAATAAGCATAATGGGTGTACTGTCCCAATCCTAGGAACACTCGTAATGCGAGAGAAGGTGAAGATAAAAGACAACCGAATAAACCTTATTCCTATTTCTCCTGGACCAGAATCCATCCCCGAACTGGAACAAGTTCCTTTCGAGTTCGTATATAACCATACGATGGAGTATCCAAATAAACTGTGGATCTTCGTAGTGATACGGAGTGTCCTGGAGAAATACAAAGGTGATTTAGGATTGGCGAAGGAATACTTGGTTTGTTCGTGAATATCTATTGCAATTTACTTTGCCCTCTTACTAATCCCTTGCTTTGTCTTAACTTAATACCTTCTGTACACCATCGTTATGCTAATTGGTTTTCTTCATTCCCCACCGTTCGGCACCAGCCTAAGGTTCGGAAGAAGACTATCCAATTTGCGTAATAGGTGTACTATCCCCTAATCTAAGGGGTACTCACAACCTGAGAGAAGGTAAAAGGAAAAGACAACTGAATAATCCTATCCGTTTTCTCCAGAACCGGAAACCATCCTCGAATGAATTCTTTCGAGTTCGTATCTAACCATACGATGGTTTTGTCCAATGGAAGTGGACGTTCGTAGTAAAACGGGGTGTCCTGGACAAAGGGGTAAAAGTAGGAGTGGCAATGAGGTATGCAACTCTCACAATCCAAAAGCCAGTGCTTAAGAAGGTTTGGTCAACTTGGTCACTGAGTCATAGTCTTAGGGTCGGGTCAATGGTCGCTGCCAAAGAGAGAGAGAAAAGAAACACTCAGCGTGCACTCTAACCTAGATCAGAATGGTTACCAATTTATCTAATCTGGAATCCTCCCACTGTACCTCAAATTCTCCTCCAAACCTGAAAGAAGAATTAGTCGGGGTTACCCGAGGAGTAAACTAACTCATCAGTGGGAATCGGGATCCAACTATCATCGCATGACTACGTGACGGAATCCGCTCACGGTATCACACTCCAGAAGGTATGCGCATATCTGGCAAGTTTCAGTTCTTTTGAAACTCCCGATGTGATTTCTGCCCCATGCTCTTATGACCTTGGCGTGAGGTCAAAATATCATAAGTCACATATCAAGTTCTGCCCGTCATTATCCAGGTTAATTTGAACCCACCCGTACATACCCTTGACGTAGGCCAAAATAGTAGTACGACTGTCCCAAACCAACGCATCTATCTATGCAACAGATAAATACCCGGCAGCTACCAATCACTATGCCTTGGCGTGAGGTCAAAATACATAGCTTGAATACTACCAAATATTTAACTGAAATGACGGAGGGCTACGAATGGTTTCTGGCGAAAACCTTTAACGTAAAGAACTTGATATCGTCGAAGGAACGGATAGCTTTTTAAAAAAATAGTGACGAAAAACCGTTGCTAAAGAGGTCACTCCCGGTGAAGGGATCTCGGCTCTTTCCCCGTAGAATGGGGTGCAGGATATTCCAAATGAATACCGCGATACAAAGCAAAAGTAATCGGCTATAGTGAAGTTAATGCCCTGACGCAAACTTCTGTCCAAGGGGTCACTCCCGGTGAAGGGATCTCGGCCCTTGCCTCGTCGACTGAGGAGCAGGATATTCCAACTGAATACCACGATGCAAAACAAAAGTGAACGTCCTTGCAATAACAGCTTTTTGAAAAGTGTTCCAACAACATCAGATTAGGTTTGTTTTTAACTTGCATTGATCCGAATCAATGCAGTCCCATCAATTGATCACACCAAAAAGAACGAAAATATACTGATGTACGTATATGCCATCCGCATTCGCCACTGGGTCCCGTCATTACCCGTTAGGTTAGCTAACTAACGACAGAGCGGGGACTGGACTAGCGCGGATGCAAAACATATACAACATCTACTAATATATATACCAATATATTATATTCGCTCAAGGCGTGAATAAAATGCAACATCACAGAAATGTACAGCATCACAGAAACAATACAGATATCTGGGATCCCCGGGTTTCACAGAGCCGCTGAAACCCGACGTTCCCCTGGTCGTGTGGATAGCCTGTGCAATGAAATCCTAGACCCCTACGGGCGCGGCAAGTCACCCGCCAAAACCTGAAGCGAGGCAGCCCCCTTCAGCGCCGTGAATGGACCACCCAGCACTTCACGGAATCCGGTAACTTGGGCACCCCTCCTGGGTCAACCTGTACCCCCTACGAGTGCGGCGAATAGCCTGCCAATCCTAGAGTGATGCCCCCTCCGTCTCAATGCCATGAGATGTGGGCTCGTTGCCCTCTAGAACCCGGTTATCCGTGCACCCCTCCGCGGGGTAATCCTAGTACAGAAAGTAAAATATACATACAACGGGTACATCGACCGCAACCTGGTCGTGCCCCAAAATAATAATACAAACAGGCAGTGACGGCAGTCCACATGTCGGACGCTCGCTCCGCGATATCAAATGTACATAATACAACCACAACTGTACTAGCATTGCATCCAGGCTATCCCCCACGACCGATCCGCAACATCACAGCAAAAACAGAACATCAACGTGAAAGTCACGTTCGCAAATCCGTCTAACCGGGCTATAGCAGTTAGACCGGATTTACCGATCAAGTGATATTCACGGTCGCAGATATAATGTAAATACTGTGAAATAATGTGTTTAAAATATCCGATCGATCAAATTTTAACAAGTGGGCCCCCAAGCACTACTGTAACAGATCAGGAAATTCTGGACCCAATATTAATATTCCAAAACCCAATTTTAATCCCAGAAAGCCTCTGTAAAAAATTGGTGCAGCGAATCCAAAGTATTGCGGCGGAACCGCGGCGAGAAGGGGGTGTTTGCGGCGGTTCCGCGCTCCCACAGTGGAGTCACTTCATCGAATTTTTACAGAGCTCTTAGATTTTCCAGTACATCAATGTTTTACAACCTGAAAAAATTTTCGAGTCCAAAAATTTTCAACAGAAACTGATGCTAGTGAAAATGTAGATTTTGGAATTTTGGTCGATCGGAAATGCAAAACACATTATACCAAGCTAGACTAAGTTAATGGCGAGGCTCTGATACCACTGTAAGTGCACGGCGGCGCCCCGGCCGTCAATCCGACGGCCAAATGCGGAAGCGGTGATAAACTTTAATTTTTTCTTGAACTGGAAAACCGCCGCGCACTAATACCCGGATCGAACCATTAATTAGTCCTAACTAACTACAAGATGGGGAAGAGAGATATACCGACTGATCCAAGTCCTCCGGTCTTCTCGTCGTCGTCCCGATCTCCTGCGGAAGCTCCGGTCTCCACCTCGTCGCCGGAAGTGCACCACATCGCCTACTTCTTTTACGGGCCCCCACCTCAATACTGAGGCAACTCGGGCACGAAGCTGGCTAGTCGACGTGCCCAAGATTTACTGTAGAATGTAGTGTAGAGATTCATGTCTCATTTTGGGGTTTTGGAATTGCCTTTTGAGATGGTGGAGGAATGGATTTTTGAGATGAACTAGAAAGCTTTTTCCTTAGCACAATTAGAAAGCCAAAAATGCCACACCCATGAAAAATGAATCACCCCCTTCCAATAATGGCCGGCCCCTCTTTTCATGTGTGAGTGGAGAGAGAAAGCAAAGACAAAGAGGTGGTTGAAAAGCAAGTGATGATGTGATAATCAAATGATCACAACAAAACCCAACACTCCAAAACAACCATCATCAACAACCATGATGCTTACAAAGTCAAGCCATCATGAAGAGAAGAAGTCAAGGTCAATGAAAAGCTATCATGACACAAGAATATGCAAAGAACCCCTCCACAAATACTTATTTGCAACAATGCAAATAAGCCCTCCTCCACCAATCTTCGGCCAATGAACGATACAAAGGAAATTGGCCAAAACGGAAAGCAAACTGGCAACTCCAGAAAACTGGTCCCGTAATAAATTACAGGAAAACCCCGATACTGTGCATACACACCCGCATTTGTATTCCGACCGAAATACAAATGCAATGAGACAAAATCTACACTGTACTATACTAGGATCCGGCTTAAACCAAAGCCGGCTAGTAATATCCGTTCGATCCTGATCAGTGCAATACCGCACGTATCTGATCGAACCCTGCCATATATCCATACGGCCTGTAGTACAAACTGTCCTATCCTGATCCGTGCAATACCGCACGTATCTGATCGGACCTTGCCATATCTCCATACGGCCTCTACAACCTTTCGCCCGAAAGCTGAGTAACTGAATGTGGGGGACTCTAAAGACTCGTCAACACCTTGGTTGTGGATTTAACCACTAGCACGTCAGAGGTATAAGCCAATACGTAACGGGCTACCAGGTATTGACTAAAAGGGACGTCTGTGAGCGAACTCAGCCTGACAACCCTACTGAGCCTTTCAGTGACAATATCCGTACAGTCCGGTCCGTTCGTCTATGAGTATCGCATGGCGGGCCTAGGGGGTTGGTAAAAGTCAGACCCCCAAAAGCGGTACAAGTCGTGTCGGAGTGTAGCCCAGAACACCCTGAGATACTACTGGAATACCTACAAGTAAATCTCCTGCCTTGGCCAAGGACTTCGTGTAATGGCTCTCCTAGACACAGCGCGACCTCACCCCCAATACCGGGAGAGACGAACCCCTGAAGATACGGTCACTGCCTCCATATGGCTCGGGACTGCACCCAACTAAAACCTGTTTGCACGACTCCTTTGAGCCGTGGTAGGGTAGTAATCAAAGTACAGTGGGAACTCACACGAGACAAATGACGATCTCCAGGTCGATGAACTAACCTGCACATATGTCACCAGGGAACTGCCATCTGACGTCTGGTATATGACCAACTAGCATGTTCCCGGCGAGTCCTGTCCGGTGTACTCATAACCCAATGAGCACCTGTATACATCGTAGGTGATCCAACTGACACCAGTGGCTTGTGAGACCGGCCACCGCCCCTCGTCGGGGTCTCGACTGTATACACTAGTCTACTCTGGAGTATCGATGCCCTGTCTCGAAACACACACGACTAGGGACCATTTAAGGATATGCTTATAGACCCCAGCTCCCACTTATATGATCGCCCTCATACTGCTGGTGGTCAAGCAAGAATCCTAGGGGCTCTATCAACGTGTAATAGCAACTTGTCAGGTCACCTTAAACAGTATACGATGATAAAGGTAAACCAGATAGCATACTATCATCTCGAGTAAGATTGTCCTACCGGGATAGTTCCTCCATCAATCATTGCAATCACGTACCTGTGACCTAATAATTGACTCTGAGGGCACTATCTCCAACATGTACACCCTCCAGAACCCTTAACCGATACCCTTCCTCAACCACTTCCCTCCATCCTTTCCATCGTTCCGACCTTGCAAGAACCCGTACCATTTTCACTTCCTGTGTCTGGTTTACCGAGTTCGGCGTACCCATGGGTTCTTACGAATCTTGAGGGATTTGACCCAATCTCTCACCGGGTTAATAGATTAGCACAATCGCTGTTTACACATCGCTCATCACAAATTGTGCTAATCTATTCACTCCATTTCCTCCCTCAAGTTCGTATTCCACTTCTTTTTCCCTTCCGCCATTCTTCTTCCTCTCATATACCGAGACCGTATCCCGCTTCTCTCCGCATACGGTCTCACGTATTCTCCATTTCTTTCCTCTTCACCTTCTTTCACCAGCCACTGCTTTATCACGATAAGATCTTTCAATGGTTGGTACTAACTTTTGGCCTGTGTAAGGCCTTGTATGAAACATAAGGGTTGGATATTTCTAACTTAGGATGATAGAATTTCTAACGTAAATACTAAACTGTAGGAGTAGAATCGATGTTAACTTACGAAACTAGCTTGACGGGATTTTGTGGGTAGTATCCGCTGAAAACCCTCAGGAGACAACACTCCTCCTACTAGGGACACCTAGAGGTTTAACGGCTTGTTGCACGCGCTCAGTGCAATCGCGTTCCCTGCGAAAGTGCGGTTAGGATTTTATTTTTGTGAATAATTGGTTTTGCTCGGGACGAGCAAAAGTTAAGTTTGGGGGTATTTGTTCATACCAGAATATTACATTTTATACCGCCCATTCTTACGCTCGTGTGTTTATAGGTAGGTGCTTTTGATCAGTGTTTGCTACATATTTGCAGAATACAGGTTCTCGGCTCTGAACAGTGAAATCCATGGAAAAGTACGACAAATTCCGGATTACTGCCAACAACAGATAAAACACGGGTCTCCGCTCTCTATCCGTGTGTTGCCACATACCAGTTTAAGGGACAAGATGGCAAATCGATTGTCATGTCATGCACAAAGCTCTAGGTCAACACAAGATCCAAGAAATCTACGCGGAGCTCGAGGAAATCATGGCAAAAGATCCACATCACATCACATTGTTGTTCTACTAAAATTCTGGAATAATTGTGAAGAGTTTCTGAGAAAAGTCATATACCACACTGAAGAGGACAACAAACCAGGGAACACGACAAAATGCCATGACCCAACTCCACCATACGGCCGTGGATCCGCGGCCAATAGGGGGTCTAGGCCGCGGATCCGCGGCCGTTCTGTCTCCTCACTGTGTCATCTTTTAGGGGCTTTTTTGTAACTTCCCATAGGTTCTGAATGTTGCCCTAGGTCTTCAACTCTCTTCCTATAAATACTCCAGAATTGAGCTAAGCCAAGGGTCATTCTTTATTCTTCTTTCTTTTTAGGATTTAGTCTTTTTCTTCTTCTTCTTCATTCTTTTTCCATGAAAATTGTAGTGAGAGCTTTTTGAGTGGGAGATCAATGAAGATGAGGGCTTTTTGTATCATTCTCTTTTGTTTCTTCTTCCCCTTGAGATTCTTGCTTTCTCTTGATCATTCAACCTCTTCATTGAGCTTGAATGGTTAAGGGTTAGTTATTGATCTCAAGGGTCGTATTTTCTTATGGAATTAGCGTTTCATTTCACATGCGTTCTCTACCCTTCCCTTGATCTTGCAACCTCTTGATTGAGCTTGCAAGTTTAAGGGTTGGCTATTGATCCCATGCTTGTCTTGAGTTCTAGTTTCTTGTTCTTTTTATTCCTTATTTATTACTTTCTTTTTATTACCTTGCTTTACTTTCTTGCAATTTATATTCATGCACTTAATTACTTGTAATCTTTTCTTTTCTTTGTTCTTTTCTTTCTGTTCTCTCTTTTTGGTTCGTTTTTGTGAATGGTTGTAATTATCGTTGTTAAGAATAAATACGGTATTGTAAGTTAAGATTTTCTTTTCTCATTTCCTTTTCCCGTTATTTTCCATTGAACTCCGCCCAAACCATACGCAAGCGCTCCGTTAGGCACCCTACCCTAACAAGGTAACGGTGATTCCTAACCGCGACCGGTTGCGTTCGGTTTGGCCGGAGGCGAAAGCAAGAGACAAGAATGGAAGGACAAGGGTAAATAAGCCGTATTCCACGAATACCGCGCTTAAATCCCCTAATCCACGTTGTTGCCGATTGCTCTAGCTTCAATTGGTCAAGACTCGGCTCAAAAGTTTTGAGTACGGATTTCTTTAGCTTACACTTTCGTATCTTTTCTTAACAACTTTATACTTGCAAATAATACACATAGGTTAGATTGAACAAACTCATACAGATTCTTTATTGACTCGTCTAAAACAAGAAAGGACATACAACCATCTCCCTGTGGATCGACCCGTGCTCAACCGGCTAGCTGCATAGCGACACCGTCTTGATTGCGGTTAACTTCAATTCTTCCAATCAACGGGTAATTTTGCTTGCTAGTTTTTCGGAAAAACGGCTTTTAAAGTGAATTTGGGGTTTTTGTGAGTTTTAACCTATTTTATATTAAAATTAGTGTTCGTGAATGTGCAAATGAGTGTGATTGGATTTTTCTCGATGGTTTGATGTTTGTACATCGACATCGAGGGTAGGTTGGCTATTCTTGCATGCGTAGGCGATAGGTTTTGACCTATGCGTGATACGCGTGCCGATTTGATTTTCGTGTGCCGTTTCGATTTTGAATTTGGTTTTAATGCGATACGATACGTTGTGATATGTAGGTACCCCCATGTGGACTTCGAGACGACAAGCAAGTGCGTGGCGACGTCGGCACCGGCAAGGGAGGACCAGGTGAGTAGATTTATATCTACGGGGAGAAGTCGGGTGGATGGCGTATAGAACCCCCGCAGTCCGTGGTGGTGTATACGGATGCGTATACACACCAACAATTATTATATGTTATTTGGGATTAATAACGATGTTTGGGATGGATATTGGGGTGTTGGATTATTTTAGTGTTGCCAACCCTAGGGTAGTGTTGCACTACACATACACACATACATACTTGCCTACATTCCTATTTATATGTGCTCATGAGATTCTTTATAGTTATGTGTTCACATGGGTATGGGACTATGTGTTCACATACGGATTTGAGGATGATACTTGGGATTGAGCTGAGTCGATGAGATTTGTTTTGTGGTTGAGATATCGATGATATGGCAGGATTCGTACTTGAGGTACGTCATGGTGTTATAGCAGATCTTGGGACGACGATACGGGTGAATAGTGTTATTAATAAAATGGTCGACATGTGATCGTGATATGAGATATGATATGCTAGGATATTGATACTAGGCCGTATTGGGCGATGTATACCCCTTGATGATGATATGTGCTGATGATATCTGTTTGTACGAGATTGTCGATCAGTAGTCAGATCATGAGTATATTGAGGATATTAGTATTGTACTAGACATAGTTCAGTACCCTAGACTATGATCTTGGATAAAAAGGATACCAAAGGAATAGTGTGATGAATATGATATTGACCCGTAACCAGATTTGGGGATGCCGTACGACGGATTTACGTACGAGCTATATTGATGATTGATCCGCACTCTTGACTTGGGATGCCTGATTATAGATATGGTATCGGATGTGATATTATTGAGGCAGGATCACCGACTATACATATACAGGTATGTATATGTATCGACTCAGATAATAGGCGGTTTCCTTACCTGTAGTCTAGCTTGTAGCTTAGCCCTTTAGTTTAGTTAGTTGTTAGATTAGATTCGGTTCCTACCTATTTCAATGCATACGAATCGTGCGTATTTTAAAAGACAAGTCAAGGGATTCTACGGATATTTCAAAAAATGTATCTTTTCTTAAAAACACCGTAGCCCCTATTTTCAAAACCCCACGATTCGTGTTATTTCAAATGGCACCATTGTTTAATATTTAGCTCCCGCTCATTATGGTTGCTCGCTCCGCATCGCAAATTTACATTGTTATTTCATATTGCATTGTTGATATTATGTTGTTCGGACACCAGCACCATTACCGATGATGCGTATGTACCACGTACACTTATTTGCCGGCTCACACACATCTTCATCGGTAATTGCCATGTCACGCACACCCTAGAAAATATTATTGCTTAACTTCGCTTGATAGCTAGTAGTTTGACATGATATTAGTGTACTTACCTTATATGCCAGCTTAGATATTGTAGTTATTACTGCCGCTTCATGCATACCGTTATTCATTGTTATGCCGCATTCATGGATTCTCATGCATATATTCACTTTTTACGTGCTATTGAGGTTTTGGATTCGGATTTCCATGAGATTTCTGGATTTGGGGAAAACCGCAAAACATATACAAACTTCTTCTTTCTCTTTTTAAATGAAAAGCGCGGTTTTTCCCATGATGTATGAGTCGTCCACCAGGAGTTTGCTGATGGATTTCGAGACCCGATTCGAGGAGTTGGATGAACCGTTTTGGGTACATGGTGGACCCGGTAAGGTACCCCGGGTCAAGAAGCTCGTCGTGATGACGATGAGCCTGGCAGGGGGAGACTACCTACCGGTGATTTTACCCGACCCGTCGGATATCCGGAGGATACCGTCGTGGTCTTGAGATGGATGGTAGGGGCCGGTCTGGACTGACGGCGCCCTAGATATTGTGATTAAGACGTTGAGATTTCGAGATATTGAGGTACAAAGACTGTGATACAGAGATATCGAGATATTGGGATTACGTTTTGTGCCGATGCTAGGCACTGTTTTATGCTGATTTCATTATGATACCTCATTTTAAAAAAATACAAAGGAAATCTCACTAATTTATGAAAACAGTTTCTTCATTTACATGTACTCTGTTTTCATGCATTCATACCTCATTCATATGATATATTGCTACCTGAGGCACTGACACGGGCACATGAGATCACACTCGGGTTAGATATTACCCTAGCCATTGTTATAGGCTACATGTTATTCATATATTTGAAGATATATTATGATCATTGACCTAGGTTGCGTTATTTATGCGATTTCTGTGCGTCGATATTTTTCTATTCACGAGTTAGCAACTCACCCCCGTTGTGCCCCAGTTTCTTGCAGGTTTGCCGTACAGGTTTCATTACGGCTTGCGGGCATAGTTTCCTTCGGGTGATTTGCTAGTAGGTGGGTTTACTTGTATCGTACCCCCATTTTATATCTTGTATATTATTATTCTGTTGTATCTAGAAGTTCCATCAACCAAACATGTATTTTTTTCTGAGATAGAGACCAGTGATGTTATTCTTTCGACCTTAGAGTCGCGCGTTATATTTCTGTGGATTTCTTGTGGTTTTGAGTTTTGATCCTCGCCGTTGGCGTTGTATATTACGTTGCTTGTGTGGTTGTGACCGTCAATTGACGAAGAGCTAGCTCCCGCTTGGGGATGCCTTTTATTGATTTCGTATACTATTCATGTTGTATCCCGTTTGGGAGCCAGTATTTACAAAGGAGACTCTGCCGAAATTTTCAGGAAATTCTTGATATTTTTAAAACGCATAATTCGGCTTATGCTATTAAAACTACTTGTTTTAAATTGGTTTTCCTTCACTCTACTACTTTTCTTGGTTTGGATTTCTGCGTTTTCGGTTTACTTAGATTACGTACGCCTCGAGACGTTCGTAGTTTAAGTGCCGGTCTTGTTCCGTACTTTCGGGACGTGACAAAGTTGGTATCAGAGCATTAGGTTTTACCTTCGGAGCGTAGAATGACCCTTGGTTGATGGAATAGGTGATTAAAGTAGAGTGACGTACCGTGGGTATGTTCCGCGGCATACTTACGATACGCTACTCCACTTAAGAAGCCTTAGGTTGTACATTTCTTTGTTCAGTATTATATTCATTCCTGATCTAGCTTCATCGGTACCAGTTACGGTTTGCTGCCACGATTACGGGCAGGGAGAGCTACGGTTAGAATTGCGGTCAGCACAAGCTCGTCACGAACGAGGACTGACCAGGGCGTAATTTTGGCGACACACGATTGCGGAGATGTGTCTTTTTTCTGTGTTTCGCGCCACGAGCGTTTGGCGGATCGCCTTTATAAGATTTCTCGGACGTGCCGATCAGTACCAGAGGATTGGGCCACCGACAGAGGCCAGCCAGATTTTGATGACCGTTGGTGTATTGCTTATTCATGATGGTCGAGGCACTGTTCAGCGTGCAGACGAGCGAGCCAGTTATTGCTGCGAACGACGAGATATTGCCCTAGATGCTGGAGCTATTGCAGTACGAGTTGTACTAAGAGATGATAGAAGGTCGCTAGTCATCGAGGATGGATGACTAGGACATGTGGATCGTTCACCTACCCCGATGCGAGGTCATCAGATAGATTGATTCCAGCTAGAGACGACTTCACGCGGAGACGTTGAGAGTCGACAGAGACGATCGAATGTCAGAAACCTATTTTTCCAAGTTTAAGTAGTCGGAAAGACATGCAGGCAATTCTATTGTCCCTCTAGAAGAATGAAACCCTAACTCGACATAATGACCGTGTGAAAGCCCTTGAACCTTAGCGTTTGCGGCAGTTCCGCGGCGCCATTAGTGAGGCTTGGGTTTGCCCTTTTACGGCTGGACCACCGATGCTGTGGTATGTACTCGATACTATTAAACTGTGCCCAAGATGTTGAGCCCTTGGGGGATTATGAGGTTTTGACAATCGATTGGATGGTTCGACTTAATTCGGATGCTAGGTGGTGAGATGCATTTCTTGGGAGACTCCCGATACGAGGATAGCCGTTGGAGCTCAGTCCATGCAGCCGCGACCAGACGAGTCCAAAGCAGACGGCATTAGAGAAAAGTGAAGTAAGAGGTTCGTACCAGATCTAGATGAGATGACGTTCCACTCCGCCGACATCAGAGATGCGATGCGCATGCCGAGGCATGGTACTTGGATTTACCTTCCAGAAGGAGTCGCGATGAGTATGCAGCCGTTCCGGAACAAGAAATTGATATGGTAAAGGATGATGACTTTCGGACAGTTTGGCAGAGACGAGATTTGGGAGAGACCTCGACAGGACCTTTTTGGAATAAATTACGAGAAGACCTGGACCTAGGAGTGGTCATGATACACACACCAGCAGGCCAGATTTCAGGATCGTCGACGAGACATGCTATGAGTGACCACGACAGTTGGCCAGAGATTCTTGGAGGATATGCTTGAGCGGGACTATTCCGCCATACTTGATTTGCGTATTTTGGGCGATTTATTTGCATGATTGATTTTGATGATTGAGTTTCATGATATTTGTCTTCATGGACCATGGTTGCACCTGCTGAGTATTTGCGATTTTTGCACGGTTGTTGCACTTGATATCGTTTTCGTGCCTTGGTTCTCATATTTGTGATTATATGGATTTCAAACAGTTGAGTTGATTTGTGTGTATATACGCACCCGATTTGGTTTTTTCACTCGGTATGATTCACATATGCTTGAAGTGCAGTGATACGCATTTTGTGTACTTAGATGCACTGGACATCAATTTCGATTGTGATACTCGATATTTGTTTTGTGCACCTGATTTAATTTTGCGCATGTTCGGCGCTTGATATTGGATTTCATGATTTCATGCATGATGGTTGCCCCTGGTTTTAGGTTTTCGCGCATGTTGAGCGCATGTCTTGAGATGCGATTTTGGTGCACACCAGATGCACTAAATCGAGATTTTTTCGTGCATGTCATATGCACCTGATTTTGCTGTCAGGCACACACGTTGCCTACAACAGATGCTTTGTGCACACCCGATGCACTTAGATCTTGTTTCTGTGCACTTGTATGGCACGTATATGGATTTTGATTGGCGTGCGCACCAGACGCACGTAGTATTCATACGCGTATTTTGGGATTGATTTTTTATAGAGCAGTACGTTTTTATGATATTGCTATGTGTTTTCGTACTGAGCAGGACTAGTCAGAGGACAGTACCTGAATATATTTTGCATGCATTGATAGTTATTGAAGGGATTTCCAAAAAGCGAGCTATAGCCTCAGTATTTACCTACGTGTCTGATATGACACGAAATGTTTAAAACAAGGAGACCTTTCTAAATTGTTTCCAAAACGGCGGAACGTACATTTCAAACAAAGGTATATATGTATATAGTTATTTTCTTATGATAGACGTCCGCCACTGTGCAGTGTTATACGCGTTGCACAGCGACTTAAAGAGATTTGGCATGCATTTCCTTCAGATACTTACAGATATAGATTCGATATTTACATGTATAGTTTCGAGTTATATCATATTGGTTTTGATTTGGATTTGGCATTGATTTCTTTCCCATGACTCCGATGATTGCGGGATGCTTGACGGAGTTTTGATTTGAGTTATATGCTCATTTTTCATGCGCATGCGCTGCGCTACGATTTGTTTTATGTATTTACAATTTCGGAGCCCCGACGACTTGATGGTTTGGTTTAGATGTTTTAGTATTTGGGGGTGTTTTAATTTAAATTCGGGGACCGAATTTCTTTAAGGGGGGAAGATTGTAGCGTTTTGAAAATCGTTTCAGTGAAATTTCGGAAAATCGGTAAAATAAGGGGGTTTTCTGTAAAAAGTCAAAATACAAATATTTTTATTATAAAATTAAATATACATATTCTAGCTATGTAATTGCTAGTATTTGGTGTTTATTGACCCACTGGTGAAATTTAAAATTTTCTGAAAATTTTTCCGAAATTAATTATTTTGATATTATTTTAAGCCGTCACTAATATATTTAATTAGGGAAAATTACAAATTGGAATGAGTTGAAACAAAATTTGTGCATCATAAAACATTAAATAAAATTTTATCACGAGGTTTTTGAAATGAAATCGTTTGCCAAAACGGTTTAGAAAATATCAAAGAAAAAGGATTTTTTTCGGTGAAATTAGTGTTAAATAGAATTGAGGTTTGGTATTTATCTTCTTGTGTGTGCTCCCACTCACTCACCTACACTCACACACCCCACAAATTTCAGTTGGCCGAACCCATGGCTTCCCTACACACACACACCTCACATGTAATGATAAAAAGAAAGAAAACAAAAGGAAAATGAGAAGGAAATAAAACTATAATTAAAGGAGGTTTGGTAGTGGTTGACTTGTGGGTTTTTTTTTCCAACACAACCCAATCCCTCACCCTCATTCTCCCCACCTGCACATTGGCCGAGAGCCCCCCCATTTTTCTGCCCCCTTCATTTCTTCATCTCAAATTCACTTCAAAATTCTTCTAAAATGCTTCAAATCTACACAAAAACCTCATTAATCTCCTAATTTAAATCCTATCCATTTTTCCTTGGCCAATCTTGAATGGATCTTAGAGCAAGGAAGCAACTTTGGAGGTCAAGATTCCATATGTGATCTCAAGTTTTGGAGGTATAATCCTAAGACCTTGGCTTGATTTCTAGTTAATTACTTTAATTTAGCTATTAAGTGTTTAATTAAGTTTTGATTGTGTGTTTGAAAATTCAAGAGAGTGGGTTGTGATCAAGTTAGGGTTTGTAGTGTTTGATCATGGTTTTAATGGGTAGATTGGCATGTTAATTGAATGCAAAACCCAAATTGGTTACTAGTTGCTATTTGTTAGTCTAAAATTTTGCTAATTGTGTTAATTTGGTTAACTAGATTTTGGGAATTTAATTAATCAATTGGGATAAAAATCTAATTAGGGTATCCATGGTATTATTAACATTTTAAATTGTATTTTAATATTTTAGATCATGCAAATCCAAACTAAATTGTTGTTTATGCATTTTTGCTAAAATGGTTGAAATTTGGGTAAAATTTCAAACTAGTTTTTTTTTGAACGTATATAGTTTGTTGAGATTAAATTGTGGTTATGGGTTATATGACTCATTTAAGTTATTTAATAAGTATTATGGCCGCTAGAATTATTTAAACGTCGAGTTTTATACTAAAACGGGTAATTTTGCTTGCTAGTTTTTCGGAAAAACGGCTTTTAAAGTGAATTTGGGGTTTTTGTGAGTTTTAACCTATTTTATATTAAAATTAGTGTTCGTGAAAGTGCAAATGAGTGTGATTGGATTTTTCTCGATGGTTTGATATTTGTACATCGACATCGATGGTAGGTTGGCTATTCTTGCATGCGTAGGCGATAGGTTTTGACCTATGCGTGATACGTGTGCCGATTTGATATTCGTATGCCGTTTCGATTTCGAATTTGGTTTTAATGCGATACGATACGTTGTGATATGTAGGTACCCCCATGTGGACTTCGAGACGACAAGCAAGTGCGTGGCGACGTCGGCACCGGCAAGCGAGAACCAGGTGAGTAGATTTATATCTACGGCGAGAAGTCGGGTGGATGGCGTATAGCACCCCCGCAGTCCGTGGTGGTGTATACGGATGCGTATACACACCAACAATTATTATATGTTATTTGGTATTAATAACAATGTTTAGGATGGATATTGGGGTGTGTTGGATTATTTTAGTGTTGCGAAACCTAGGGTAGTGTTGCACTACACATACACACATACATACTTGCCTACATTCCTATTTATATGTGCTCATGAGATTCTTTATAGTTATGAGTTCACATGGGTATGGAACAATGTGTTCACATACGGATTTGAGGATGATACTTGGGATTGAGCTGAGTCGATGAGATTTGTTTTGTGGTTGAGATATCGATAATATGGAAGGATTCGTACATGAGGTACGTCCTGGTGTTATAGCGGATCTTGGTACGACGATACGGGTGAATAGTGTTATTAATAAAATGGTCGACATGTGATCGTGATATGAGATATGATATGCTAGGATATTGATACTAGGCCGTATTGGGCGTTGTATACCCCTTGATGATGATATGTGCTGATGATATCGGTTTGTACGAGATTGTCGATCAGTAGTCAGATCATGAGTATATTGAGGATATTAGTATTGTTCTAGACATAGGTCAGTACCCTAGACTATGATCTTGGATAAAGAGGATACCAAAGGAATAGTGTGATGAATATGATATTGACCCGTAACCAGATTTGGGGATGCCGTACGACGGATTTACGTACGAGCTATATTGATGATTGATCCACACTCTTGACTTGGGATGCCTGATTATAGATATGTTATCGGATGTGATATTATTGAGGCAGGATCACCGACTATACATATACATGTATGTATATGTATCGACTCAGATGATAGGCGGTTTCCTTACCTGTAGTCTAGCTTGTAGCTTAGCCCTTTAGTTTAGTTAGTTGTTAGATTAGATTCGGTTCCTACCTATTTCAAAGCTTACGAATCGTGCGTATTTTAAAAGACAAGTCAAGGGATTCTACGGATATTTCAAAAAACGTATCTTTTCTTAAAAACACCGTAGCCCCTATTTTCAAAACCCCACGATTCGTGTTATTTCAAATGGCACCATTGTTTAATATTTAGCTCCCGCTCATTATGGTTGCTCCCTCCGCATCGCATACTTACATTGTTATTTCATATTGCATTGTTGATATTATGTTGTTAGGACACCAGCACCATTACCGATGATGCGTATGTACCATGTACACTTACTTGCCGGCTCACACACATCTTCATCGGTAATTGCCATGTCACGCACACCCTAGAAAATATTATTGCTTAACTTCGCTTAATAGCTAGTAGTTTGACATGATATTAGTGTACTTACCTTATATGCCAGCTTAGATATTGTAGTTATTACTGCCGCTTCATGCATACCGTTATTCATTGTTATGCCGCATTCATGGATTCTCATGGATATATTCACTTTTTACGTGCTATTGAGGTTTTGGATTCGGATTTCCATGAGATTTTCTGGATTTGGGGAAAACCGCAAAACATATACAAACTTCTTCTTTCTCTTTTTAAATGAAAAGCGCGGTTTTTCCCATGATGTATGAGTCGTCCACCAGGAGTTTGCTGATAGATTTCGAGACCCGATTCGAGGAGTTGGATGAACCGTTTCGGGTACATGGTGGACCCGGTAAGGTACCCCGGGGCAAGAAGCTCGTCGTGATGACGATGAGCCTGGCAGGGGGAGACTACCTACCGGTGATTTTACCCGACGCGTCGGATATCCGGAGGATACCGTCGTGGTCTTGAGATGGATGGTAGGGGCCGGTCTGGACTGACGGCGCCCTAGATATTGTGATTGAGACGTTGAGATTTCGAGATATTGAGGTACAGAGACTGTGATACAGAGATATCGAGATATTGGGATTACGTTTTGTGCCGATGCTAGGCACTGTTTTATGCTGATTTCATTATGATACCTCATTTTAAAAAAATACAAAGGAAATCTCACTAATTTATGAAAACAGTTTCTTCATTTACATGTACTCTGTTTTCATGCATTCATACCACATTCATATGATATATTGCTACCTGAGGCACTAACACGGGCACATGAGATCACACTCGGGTTAGATATTACCCTAGCCATTGTTATAGACTACATGTTATTCATATATTTGAGGATATATTATGATCATTGACCAAGGTTGCGTTATTTATGCGATTTCTGTGCGTCGATATTTTTCTATTCACGAGTTGGCAACTCACCCCCGTTGTGCCCCAGTTTCTTGCAGGTTTGCCGTACAGGTTTCATTACGGCTTGCGGGCATAGTTTCCTTCGGGTGATTTGCTAGTAGGTGGGTTTACTTGTATCGTACCCCCATTTTATATCTTGTATATTATTATTTTGTTGTATCTAGAAGTTCCATCAACCAAACATGTATTTTTTTCTGAGATAGAGACCAGTGATGTTATTCTTTCGACCATAGAGTCGCGCGTTATATTTCTGTGGATTTCTTATGGTTTTGAGTTTTGATCCTCGCCGTTGGGGTTGTATATTACATTGCTTGTGTGGTTGTGACCGTCAATTGACGAAGAGCTAGCTCCCGCTTGGGGATGCCTTTTATTGATTTCGTATACTATTCATGTTGTATCCCGTTTGGGAGCCAGTATTTACAAGGAGACTCTGCCGAAATTTTCATGAAATTCTTGATATTTTTAAAATGCATAATTCGGCTTATGCTATTAAAACTACTTGTTTTAAATTGGTTTTCCTTCACTCTACTACTTTTCTTGGTTTGGATTTCTGGGTTTTCGGTTAACTTAGATTACGTACGCCTCGAGACGTTCGTAGTTTAAGTGCCGGTCTTGTTCCGTACTTTCGGGACGTGACAAGTTCCCAGGTGACATGAGTACAGCTTAGTCCGTTGACTTAACACTGTCACTTCGCCTCGAGTGTGTTCCCACTGTTCTTAGATTACTACCCTTCCACGGCTCTATTGAGTCGTGCAAACAGGTAGTAGTTGGGTGCAGTCCCGAAACACTTGGAGGCAGTGACGGTTAGACGGGATTCATCTCTCTCGGTATTGGGAGTTGATATCGCACTGTGTCTAGGAGAGCCATTACACATAGTCGTCCCTGGCCAGGGCAAGCGAGAATTACTGGTAGTGTTTCCAGTAGTTTATCAGGGTGTTCTGGCTACACTCCGACACGACTTGTACCGCTATTAGGGGACTGACGTTTACCGCCCCCTAGGCCCGCCATGCGATACTCTCAGACGAACAGACTGGACTGTATGGAGGTTGTCACATTCAGGCTCAGTAGGAGTTCGGATGGGTTCGCCTCATCAGTCTTATAATCAGCATCTACCTGGGGACCGTTACATACAGCTAGTACCGCTTGCGGCCTGTGGTTAAACCCACTGCCAGCGTAGTGTCGAGTCTTTAGAGTCCCACACAGAGGGTTATTCGTCTTTGGGCAAAACAGAGTAGATGTCGCATGATTTTGCGACGGGGTTCGTTCACATCCGCGCACTTGTGCACGTTTGGTGTCCGGGTAGTTATTACTAGCGGGCTTTGGTTTAAGCCAGATCCTAGTATTTGTTTTGGGATTGGTTTTGTCTCATTGTATGCATGTTCCTCGGAACACGGATGCGGGTGTGTATACACAGTGTACAAAGGCAGAGGATTCTCATTAGTGTTGTTGACCGTTGACTTTTTCCAAACCCTAATGAAAATGAGAAATATGATTAATGATATTAATTAAAGATAATTGTGCTATGGTTAGGTTGACCTTTTGAATTATGTTGACTTTTTGACTTTGGTTGACCGGTTGACTTATGTTGACAATTTGACCATCATCATTTCACATGAAAGATGCTTCTTGATTCTTAAAAAATTTATTTAATGTGAAATGATAATGGTCATTCCAAATGAACCATCAAAATTTCTTTAATCATTATTATTATTTCATAATTCACTATTATTTGAGCATGGTTGTAGAATTCTACTCTCATTCTCTCTAGCTCTTTCTCTCTCATGTTTTTGAGCTCTCCCTCTTCCTATCAAAGTTTTTATCTTTCATGTGTTGAAAATCAAAAGCTTTTGAGACAACCATCAAAACATCTCTCTACTCTTTCTAGGGTTCTTTGTCTAGCAAACCAAGCACTCTAGTTACCTCTTGGTTGAGATAGGAGCTCATGGTAGAGGCACTCGGGTGGATCTATCTTCGGCAAACAGAAGATGACGAGGAGGAGCCGTCTACACCACTACAAGGAGAAAGCAAGAAGGAGAACCACAACAAGAAGAGAAGGAGTTCAAGACCTAGGTATAACTCTCTAACCGAGTAGCTAAACTTGTAGTTAGTATGTTAGTTTTTGTTTAGCAAAGATCCATCATGGATGGTCCATATTACCTTGTGAGAAAATTTTGATTTTTACCTATTGCGCCTTCCCGAAAGAACCGGGATGGGTAACGTGGACCTAACAGTGGTATCAGAGACTAACTAAACAACAATTAACTGTTAGCAAAGTGTTTAGAACTTCGATCCGGAAAAAATACCGAAAACACACCAAAATATTGTATTTTCTGTCGAATTTCAAAACTGGCCTAAAAATATTTCCACAGACATGAAAAATACAAGCAGGGTTTTTTGAGAAATCTGTAAAATTTTGGGCGCCTGAACCATTCATTAGACTGCGGATCCGCGGCCGATCCAAGCGATCCGCCGCGGTTCCGCGGCCGAGTTAACTCGGTGGCGCGCCAAAATTCTTTTAGGGTTCTCTGTGTTGGTTTTGTGTATTCTGGGAATTTTTGTTTCTACCCAGATTTGTCTGAGTACTGGATTTTACTTGGAGTAGATTCAAATACATTTATTGATCGAAATTCTATAGACTTTAGCTAAATGGTTATATCTGTAATGTGATATATGCACTGAACGTCGACTAATCGCTATACGTCGATTAGTGGGGGTTGTGCATATCTGTGATCTGTAATGTTGTTGGATTGTGTATATGAACTTGTTGGATTGTCGTGGATGAATAGCCGGGGTTTTGTGAGATGAGATTTCTTTATCTTTCAGTTTTTGTAATATGTAAATTGATGTAATATTATTTTTATAGCCGCACATCCGGGATGAGGTTGTAGCCTCCATTGTATATTATTTCTTTTACTGTTCTTGCTCCTAGGATAGACCTAAGGTGGGGTGCATAAACTACCTGGTACTTTGAAGTGTCGAGTGGCCTACTCACGTTGTTGAGGGAGGTTGCTTCACTTCGGGTACTTGGCGGGTAATTTGCAACACCCGTAGGTGTCTAGGGTGGGGTTTGGCTATTCATCGCGACCATGTAATCCGTCTTTCATTGCAGGCTCGAACGAAACACGGATTCCTAGCATATTTTCGTTGCATCTGACGAATGTAAATATCTATATATGATATCTAGTAGGCGTTGCTTATGTTTTGCATCCGCGCTAGTCCAGCCCCCGCTCTGTCGTAAGTTAAGTAACCTAACGGGTGATGAAGGGGCCCCGTGGTGAATGCGGATGGCATAAGCGTACGTCATATTTTCGTTGTTTTCTGCAATGGTAGGACTAATTGATGGGACGCATTATATTAGTGCAAAGAAAAACAAACCTAAAAGACGTTGTTGGAACAATTTTCAAAAAGCTGTTATTGCAAGGACGTTCTCTTTTGTTTTTGCACAGAGGTATTCAGTTATGAATGCCCAGCACCTCATTCGACGAGGCAAGGGCCGAGGTCCCTTCATCGGGAGTGACCCCTTGGAAAAAAGTTTGCGTCGGGGTAATAACTTCACTATAGTCGATTATTCTTGCTTTGCATCAAGGTATTCAGTTTGGAATATCTTGCACCTAATTCGACGAGGAAAGAGCCGAGATCCCTTCTCCGGGAGTGACCTCTTTAGCAAAAGTTTTCGACACTATATTTTTAAAAAGGCAATCATGTTCTTTCAACGATATCAAGTTCATTACGTTAACGGGTTTTTCGCCAAACACCCAGCCGTAGCCCACCATCATTTCCTACAAGTACTACCTAGTATTCGAGCTACGTATTTTGGCATTGTCAAGGCGTAGAGATCGGTAGCTAAGTATTGCTTGTTTGCAGCTTTATTTTTCAAAATATTTAGGACAGTCGCATAGTTATGTTGGCATTGTCAAGAGATATGCGGGCGGATCTAAGTTAATCAAGATAATGACGGGCCGAACTTAACTAGCGGTTCATGATATGTTGGCATTGTCAAGGTCATAAACCGTTAGGGGCAAAAATCCACATCGGGTGTTTCTAAAGAAACTGAAACTTGCAGATTTAGCATACCTTCTGGAGTGTGGTGACTAGAGTGGATTTCATCTAGGTCATCACACAATGATAGTTGGATCCCGATCCCACTGATGAGTTAGATTACTCTCGGGAGATTATTTCACTTAACAATCAATGCTATAAACCAAGTAGGTGTCTAGAACGGTGTTAACGGGGCTACGCCTCAAGGGAAAAGATGTTATTTAATTAAGGAATTTCGCGAAAGTGTTGGAAAACCTCTCTCGAAGTACCAACACTAGCCTGGCTGAAAGGTTAAGCAAGTATTGTGACGTGCGATTAATCGTGACTAGTTCTTCTTTTAGGGTTTGAAGAAGAATTTGAGGAAACAGTGGGAGCCATCCTGGTTAGATAAATTAATAAACCAATCTAATCTTGTAAGAGTGCAGGCTGAGTGTTTCTTTTCTCTCTCTCCAGGTAGCAACCATTTCACACGCTAATCAAGATAATAAAATGTATCGCTTGACCGATCCGAATTCTTATTCCGGGCGGGGGAATGTCGGATCGGCTCTAACTTATGATAACAGTCATGAGTATGAGCAGGGGAAAGAGGATTGTATGGATTCCAAGGATACACAGTTGAAGAAGAAGCATAGTTTTGCATCTACTTCAGGTGTTCTTGTAATTGAGAACTACTTTACGGTCAGCCCTACCTTTTGGGTACTTGATACCGGATCAGGATCTCATATCTGTAATTATTGCAGGGACTGAGAAAAAGTAGGAGAGTTGCACCTGGTGATATGTCGCTCAGGGTAGCGAACGGAACACAAGTTAATGCTGCAGCCGTTGGTGAATATCACCTAGTGTTGCCAAATGGCAATACTATGATTTTGAACGATTGCTACTATGTACCTTCCATGGTTTGCAACATCATATCAGTTTCTTTACTCGATAAAGATGGATATAACTTTGTTCTTGATAGAAATATCATGAATATTTACCTTCATAAGGTACTGGTTGAAGAAGTTACACTGTGTAATAGTATCTATGTTCTAAATCAGAATACAGTTCTCAATGTACAAAACACACGCAAGAGGAAGAATTCAGATACGAATGAATCCTACTTGTGGCATTGTAGACTTAGTCATATCGGAGGGAAAAGACTAAGTAAGTTGTATAAAGATGGACTCTTGAATACATTCGAGTTTTCATCTTATGAAACTTGTCAGTCTTCTCTCAAAGGAAAGATGACCAAATCTCCATTCACCGGACATGGAGAAAAAGCAATAGAGCTCTTGGGACTCATACACAGTGATGTATGTGGTCCAAGGTTTATACATGCAAGGGGTGGGTTCTCGTACTTCATCACATTCACTGACGATCTCTCTAGATTCGGATATGTGTATCTTATGAAACATAAATCTGAAACTTTTGGGAAATTCAAAGAATTCAGAAACGAAGTAGAGAACCAGACTGGCAAAAGTATCAAGATCCTCCGGTCTGATAGAGGAGGGGAGTACTTAACCATGGAATTTCTAAATTACTTAAAAGAGAATGGAATTCTCTCTCATCTTACTCCTCCGTACACACCACAGCTCAACGGCGTATCGGAGCGTTGGAACCGTACCCTATTTGATATGGTTCGCTCCATGATGAGTAATGCGGGGTTACCTCTTTCATTTTGAGGACTTGCGCTAGAAACAACAGCATACTTCCTGAATCAGGTTCCGTCTAAATCTGTGCCTAAGACTCCATATGAAACATGGAGTGGTAAAAAACTGTATCTTGAACGTATTAGGATATGGGGTTGTCCGGCTTATGTAAAGGTACAAAATCCGGACAAGCTTAAGGCACGGTCAGTTTTGTGCAAGTTTGTAGGATATCCTAGAAATTCTCTGGGATATCTGTTCCACCATACTGAGGAACAGAAGGTGTTCGTTGCTCGTCGCGCCACCTTTTTAGAGTGGCAATTTCTTACAAAAGAAATAAGTGGGAGCACGGTAAAACTGGATGAAATATCTGATCCACAAACTCAAACTGAGGATTTAGTAGCACCAGAAAATTCAATAGTCCCTGACGAAACTCAGCCACTACGCAATTCTGGTAGGATTTCTCATCCGCCTGAGAGATACTACGGTTTTCTCGTAGACGGGGATAAAGAGGATTGCGTCTTAGAAGAAGATGACCCTACCAGTTTCAGGCAGGCCATTATCAGTAGGGACTCTGATAAGTGGCTGGATGCTATGCAATCCGAAATGGAGTCCATGTACTCCAATAAAGTGTGGACCTTGGATATTGCTCCACCTGGGATAAAACCCGTTGGGTGCAAACGGATCTACAAAAGGAAACTTGGTGTAGACGGGCAGGTGGAAACCTATAAAGCTAAACTCGTTGCAAAAGGTTTTCGTCAAAGACCTGGTGTGGACTATGACGAAACTTTTTCTCCAGTGGCTTTGCTCAAATCCATTCGGATCCTACTTGCCATTGCTGCCTTCCATGACTATGAAATCTGGTAGATGGACAAAAAGACGGCTTTTCTAAACGGCTGTTTTGAAGTGTGCGTTTACATGGATCAGCCAGAAGGTTTCGTAGACAGTGGGAGCAGCGGGAAGGTGTGCAAGTTGCTTAAATCCATTTATGGATTAAAACAGGCATCACGGAGCTGGAACATCCATTTTGATGAGGCAATCAAGGAATTTGATTTCATCAATAACGAAGATGAACCTTGTGCCTATAAGAAGATTGTAGGACGAACTGTCGTGTTCCTTGTCTTGTACGTGGACGACATTCTTTTGATAGGAAATGACATTCCTATGCTACAATCGGTCAAGCTATTCTTATCACAACGGTTCTCCATAAAGGACCTAGGTGATGCCTCGTAAATTCTGGGGATCAAGATATACAGAGATAGACCCAAGAGACTACTCGGACTTTCGCAGTCCAGGTACATAGAGACCGTACTAAAAAGATTTATTATGGAAGATTCCAAGCACGGTAATATACCCGCATTGCACGGAATCACCCTCTCCAAGAAGATGTCTCCTAAGACTGATGAGGAGTGGGTTCGCATGAGCACTATACCCTACGCTTCGGCGGTAGGATCTATAATGTATGCGATGCTATGTACAAGACCAGATGTAGCTTACGCGCTGAGCGTGGTGAGCCGGTATCAGTCAGACCCAGGTGAGGAGCACTAGACGGCAGTGAAGAACGTTCTCAAGTACCTGAGAAGGACTAAGGAGATGTTCCTGGTTTACGGTAATGGAGACCTCAGGGTCGAGTCCTTTACCGATTCAAGCTTCCAGAGTGACAAAGATGACAGCAAGTCTGTCTCGGGTTTTGTGTTTACCCTCAACGGAGGGGCGGTGTGTTGGAGGAGTTCCAAATAGGATACCGTCGCAGACTCGACGATGGAGGCTGAATACATTGCTGCAAGCGATGCCGCAAAAGAGGTAGTCTGGATGAAGAAGTTCATTAGTGAACTTCAGGTGGTTCCGTCCATTGTTGACCCAATACCTTTGTATTGCGATAACAATGGGGCTATAGCTTTAGCGAAGGAACCAAGGTCCCATCAGAAATCCAGACACATCTTAAGGCGGTATCACCTGATCAGGGAGATCATTGATCGCCTGGAGATCGAGGTATGGAGAGTGGACACAAAAGTCAACACGGCGGATCCATTCACAAAGGCCCGCCCTCAAACACAGTTCGAGCGTCTTTTTGAGCTATTGGGTATGCGGTACGCGAGCAGCTGGCCTTAGTGCAGACGTTGGGTATGTGGTACACCAATTACTGGCCTTTAGTGCAAGTGGGAGATTGTTGGATATGTATGCCCTAGAGGCCATTACTGTATAGTACTAATTTGTATAATACATTTTGGAGGCTTGGGATATATATACGGGTTTGCGACAGTCTTGCTCAATATAGTAGTATGCTACTTGGTTTGTTTCTGTCTTAATATGTTGCTCAAAACATATTGATTGAGCCCTTAGGATCTTTTCTTGACTACCAGCGTTGTGTTGGCGATCACACTAGTGGGGGCTGGGTAGTCTATAAGCACATCCTTATTTTGGTCCCTAGTCATAGGATTATCGAGACAGGGCATCGATACTCCAAAATAGACTAGTGCATACGCTTCTCGTCCCAGCAGGGGAGATGGTCTGTCCCATAGCCATCAGTACGTCGTACTGGAGATAGTATGCAGGTGCTCATTAGGTTACGAGTATACTGGACAGGACTCGTCGGGAACTGTTGGTTGGTATTATACCTATCGTCAGTTAACAATTCCCAGGTGACATGAGTACAGCTTAGTCCGTTGACTTGACACTGTCACTTCGCCTCGAGTGTGTTCCCACTGTTCTTAGATTACTACCCTACCACAGCTCTATTGGGTCGTGCAAACAGGTAGTAGTTGGGTCCAGTTCCTAAGCACTTGGAGGCAGTGACGTTTAGACAGGATTCGTCTCTCCCGATATTGGGAGTTGATATCGCGCTGTGTCTAGGAGAGCCATTACATATAGTCGTCCCTTGCCAGGGCGAGCGAGAATTACTAGTAGTGTTTCCAGTAGTTTCTTAGGGTGTTCTGGGCTACACTCCGACACGACTTGTACCGCTATTAGGGGACTGACATTTACCGCCCCCCCCAGGCCCACCATGCGATACTCTCAGATGAATAGACCGGACTGTACGGAGGTTGACACATTCAGGCTCGGTTGGAGTTCAGATGGGTTCTCCTCATCAGTGTTCTTATCGGCATCTACCTGGGGACCGTTACGTACAGCTAGTACCGCTTGCGGCCTGTGGTTAAACCCACTGCCAGCGTAGTGTCGAGTCTTTAGAATCCCACTCAGAGGGTTATTCGCCTTTGGGCAAAACAGGGTAGAGGTCGCATGGTTTTGCGACGAGGTTCGTTCACATCCGCACACTTGTGCACGTTTGGTGTCTGGACAGTTATTACTAGCGGGCTTTGGTTTAAGCCAGATCCTAGTATTTGTTTTGGGATTGGATTTGTCTCATTGTATTCGTGTTCCTCGGAACATGGATGCGGGTGTGTATGCACAGTTGACAGAGGCAGAGGATTCTCATTAGGGTTGTTGACCGTTGACTTTTTCCAAACCCTAATGAAAATGAGAAATATGATTAATTATATTAATTAAAGATAATTGTGCCATGGTTAGGTTGACCATTTGACTTATGTTAACTTTTTGACTTTGGTTGACCGGTTTACTTATGTTGACAATTTGACCATCATCATTTCACATGAAAGATGTTTCTTGATTCTTGCAAAATTCATTTAATGTGAAATGATAATGGTCATTCCAAATGAACCATCACAATTTCTTTAATCATTATTATTATTTCATAATTCACTATTATTTGAGCATGGTTGTAGAATTCTACTCTCATTCTCTCTTGCTCTTTCTCTCTCATGTTTTTGAGCTCTCCCTCTCAAAGCTTTAATCTTTCATGTGTTGAAAATCAAAAACTTTTGAGACAAAACCATCAAAACATCTCTCTACTCTTTCTAGGGTTCTTTGTCTAGCAAACTAAGCACTCTAGTTATCTCTTGGTTGAGGTAGGAGATCAAGGTAGAGGCACTCGGGTGGATCTATCTTCGGCAAAGAGAAGGCGACGAAGAGGAGCCGTCTACGCCACTACAAGGAGGAAGCAAGAAGGAGAACCACAACAAGAAGAGAAGGAGTTCAAGACCTAGGTATAACCATCTAACCAAGTGGCTAAACTTGTAGTTAGTATGTTAGTTTTTGTTTAGCAAAGATCCATCATGGATGGTCCATATTACCTTGTGAGAAAATTTTGATTTTTACCTATTGCGCCTCCCCGAAAGAACCGGGGTGGGTAACGTGGACCTAACAGTGGTATCAGAGCCTAGCTAAACTGCAACTAACTGTTAGCAAAGTGTTTAGAACTTCGATCCGGAAAAAATCCCGAAAACACACTAAAATATTGTATTTTCTGTCGAATTTCAAAACTGGCCTAAAAATATTTCCACCGACATGAAAAATACAAGCAGGGTTTTCTGAGAAATCTGTAGAATTTTGGGCGCCTGAACCGTTCATTAGACCGCGGATCCGCGACCGATCCAAGCGATCCGCCGCGGTTCCACGGCCGAGTTAACTCGGTGGCGCGCCAAAATTCTTCTAGGGTTCTCTGTGTTGGTTTTGTGTATTCTGGGAATTTTTTTTTCTGCCCAGATTTGTCTGAGTACTGGGTTTTACTTGGGGTAGATTCAAATACAGTTATTGATCGAAATTCTATAAACTTTAGCTAAATGGTTATATCTGTAATGTGATATATGCACTGATCGTCGACTAATCGCTATACGGGGATTAGTGGGGGTTGTGCATATCTATGAGCTGTAATGTTGTTGGATTGTGTATATGAACTTGTTGGATTGTCGCGGATGAATAGCCGGGGTTTTGTGAAATGAGATTTCTTTATCTTTCATTTGATGTAATATTATTTTTATGGCCGCACATCCAGGATGAGGTTGTAGCCGCCATTGTATATTATTTCTGTTACTGTTTTTGCTCTTAGGATAGAACCAAGGTGGGGTGTATAAACTACTGGGTACTTTGAAGTGCCGAGTGGCCTACTCACGTTGTTGAGGGAGGTTGCTTCACTTCGGGTACTTGGTGTGTAGTTTGCCGCACCCGTAGGGGTCTAGGGTAGGGTTTGGCTATTCATCACGACCGTGTAACACGTCTTTCGTTGCAGGCTCGAACGAAACACGGATTCCTAGCATATCCAATGTGTTCATCTGTGATCTGGAATGGCTATCATTGCATCTGACGAATGTATATATCTAAATATGATATCTAGTAGGCGTTGCTTATGTTTTGCATCTGCACTAGTCCAGCCCCCGCTCTCTCGTTAGTTAATTAACTTAACGGATGATGAAGAGGCCCCGTGGCGAATGCTGATGGCATAAGCATACGTCATATTTTCGTTGTTTTTTGCAATGGTAGGACTAATTGATGGGACACATTATATTAGTGCAAAGAAAAACAAACCTAAAAGACGTTGTTGGAACAATTTTCAAAAAGCTGTTATTGCAAGGATGTTCTCTTTTGTTTTTGCATAGAGGTATTCGGTTATGAATGCCCAGCACCTCATTCGACGAGGCAAGGGCCGAGATCCCTTCATCGGGAGTGACCCCTTGGACAAAAGTTTGCGTCAGGGTAATAACTTCACTATAGTCGATTATTCTTGCTTTGCATCGAAGTATTAAGTTTGGAATATCCTGCACCTCATTCGACGAGGAAAGAGCCGAGATCCCTTCACAGGGAGTGACCTATTTAGCAAAAGTTTTCGACACTATATTTTTAAAAAGGCAATCATGTTCCTTCAACGATATCAAGTTCATTACGTTAACGGGTTTTTCGCCAAAAACCCAGCCGTAGCCTTCCGTCATTTCCTACAAGTACTACCTAGTATTCGAGCTACGTATTTTGGCATTGTCAAGGCGTGGTGATCGGTAGCGAAGTATTGCTTGTTTGCAGCTTTATTTTTCAGATTATTTAGGACAGTCGCATAGCTATGTTGTCATTGTCAAGAGATATGCGGGTGGGTCTAAGTTAATCAAGATAATGACGGGTCGAACTTGACTAGCGGTTCATGATATGTTGGCATTGTCAAGGTCATAAACCGTTAGAGGCAAAAATCCACATCGGGGGTTTCTAGAGAAACTGAAACTTGCAGATTTAGCATACCTTCTGGAGTGTGGTGACTAGAGTGGATTTCATCTAGGTCATCACATAATGATAGTTGGATCCCGATCCCGCTGATGAGTTCGATTACTCTCGGGAGATTATTTCACTTAACAATCAATACTATAAACCAAGTAGGTGTCTAGAATGGTGTTAGCGGGGCTACGCATCCAGGGAAAAGAGGTTATTAAATTAAGGAACTTCACGTAAGCGTTGGAAAACCTCCCTCGAAGTACCAACACTAGCCTGGCTGAAAGTTTAAGCATGTATTATGACGTGCGATTAATCCTGACTAGTTCTTCTTTTAGGGTTTGAAGAAGAATTTGAGGAAACAGTGGGAGCCATCCTGGTTAGATAAATTAACAAACCAATCTAATCTTGTAAAAGCGCACGCTGAGTGTTTCTTTTCTCTCTCTCCAGGTAGCAACCATTTCACGCCCTAATCAGATAATAAAATGTATCGCTTGACCGATCCGAATTCTTATTCGGGGCCGGGGAACGTCGGTTCGGCTCTAACTTGTGACAACAGTCATGAGTATGAGCAGGGGAAAGAGGATTGTATGGATTCCAAGCATACCCAGTTGAAGAAGAAGCATAGTTTTGCATCTACTTCAGGTGTTCTTGTAATTGAGAACTGCTTTACGGTCAGCCCTACCTCCTGGGTATTTGATACCGGATCAGGATCTCATATCTGTAATTTATTGCAGTGTAACACCTTGAAATTCGTTTAGAATGTGTTCTCGTTATTTAGCTAGTGTGCGTGTTTTTCGAAAAAAAAATGGATATCTTAATTTCCTTCTTGGCTGGTGGTTTTTGTGTTGTGAAGTGTTTATATGGGTATTTATATATATTTATAGGGTTGTTAATTATTTTTAGTCATGTTACCCTAAGTGAGAAATTTTGTGTTAAGTGCACACATGCACACTTAGTTTTTTTTGAGACTAGATGAGAAATGTATCATGTTATCCCCTCTTCATTTGATGCGTGGTTGATAATCCATTCCCCCCCAATTCAACAAGTCAAACCCTTTTATAATTCAAAATTTTAAATTAGACAAATGAGGTATGGTGTTAGGTAAGAAGTTGACCTTTTGACCCCATTTTTCTTCTCTTCTCTCTCTCTTCTCCTATTCAGAAATTCCTGCAGAATTTCCAGCAAAACAACAGCTTCTTCTTCTTCTCTTCTTCTCTTTTCATTTCCTTTTGATCCCTACATGAAACCCTACCCAAATCCGACCTTTTTCCTTCACAAAACCTTGGTTTAATGGCTCATTTAAGGTGTTTAGTGGCAAGACTGCATACTTGAAGCTAGATCTGGAGTTTTTGGTGTTTCTTAAGGTGTTTTGAAGGTATTAACTCACCCTTAGCACCTCTTTTTCATAACTTAAAGTATTTCTAGCAAAATATCACATTTTATGCATGTTTTGTTCTTTATAAGGAGATTTAGTGAGGTTGTGATACAAATTAACTTTTTATGGCTTGATTAGCTTGGTAATGTGATATTAGTGTGGTTTTGGACTTGGGTTTGTTTCAGATTTCACAAAAATACCCTAAAGTATCATTTCAGTGCAAAGTGTGACTTTTAACTTGAAATTGGGTTCTGTTGAAACTGCTACTACCCGGGGTGTTTCAGAATAAAATTGTAATTACTGGGATATACACAGTATGTATGGAGTGCACACACCAAGCCCGGGGGCCCACCTCCCAACGAAGGCCGCCGAAAAAAGACTTCTGGCCACAATTTGCGGCCAGATGAGGGATTTGCGGGTTGGGGTTTGGGTGATGGGTGTCTACTGCTGTGTGGAGTAGTATGGTATATTTATTTTTATAAAACTCTTTCTGTATCAAAATCTGGGACTTATTACCCTATTTTCCGTATTTTAAACCTTCGCGACACGCGTGCTACGTGTATGGGTTTGGGATTTCTGCGTATCGCGATGCGTTAGGATAGTTCAGGCGCGTGGTCACACGTTTTAGCGTATCGCGCACACGCGCGCTTGGTTTGCGACGCGGGTTTCTAGTTTGACCTTATTATTGCGTTTTTGGTGGATTTGAGCTTATGTGTGATATATTGTGTAAATCTAGGTTCGCAGGCGAGTGAGACGGACGCTGCAAAGAAGAGGAAGCAAGTCATCGGCTACACTTAGCGTGAGACTTCGGTGAGTAGATTTAACATCTACGGGGATATCGCCCGCATGGCATTCTACTTCAGGGCTAATAGGACTTTATAGCTACATCTTGCATTTACCTACATTGACTGTTCATGGATACTGTTGTTGCATACTGCATTCCCTGCTATATGTATGAAAACTTAGAATTGATAGAACACCGCACTATTACTAACGGCTTATGTTGCACGAGCACTAATCTGCATGTTACACACACACCGTTAGTAATTGCCATGACACACTCACTGTAGGATTGCCATGATCATTATACTGTAGTTTATTTCGCATATGATTCGATATGATTTTCATAGAAATCGGAAGCCGGATGCTGTCTTTGAAAACTGAACTATCTTAAGAAACGTGGTTTTTCCCTTGTACCTATATTATGATGACTTGATGTACATAGCACATCGTATTTGATTTACTCATTGGTGTTGGATTTTTATGTGATTTCTGGTTTTGAGGACCGTGGAATTATTTAAGAAAAGATGCACTATTTGAAAACCCGGTTCCTCGTGATATGATATTTCGGTGCGTCCACCACGCGTTTTCTCGGTGCTGAGACGTGTGCTTGAAACCCGATTCGAGGAGTTGGATGATCCGTTTGCGGGTTCGTGGTGGACCCGGTATGGTTCTCCGGGGCGAGAAATGTTTTTCGTGGAGTAGACGATGAGCCTAGCAGGGTGGCGAGTACCTACCGGTGATTGGTTAGACCTGGCGGTTATCCGGAGGATACTGACCAGAGTCGAGAGATGGATGCGGGATGATCCGTACTGCTGGGGCCTAGGGCCGATACCGCAGACGGAGCCAGTGGGCCGATCTGGACTGACGGAGCCCGATATATGAGGATTTACGTGTCGATGCTGGACACGAGTATTTTATGATATTTGAGTGCCGATGTTGGGCATTCGTGATTTCTCAGAGATTTACAGGATTTGAGGGCCGATGGGTGTGCCGGCGCCTGAGTTATTTGGGATTTGGGTGCAGTTGTGGGCACCGATTATTTTCCACGTTGATATTCCGTGTAGATGTTGTTTATCCCATGCTCAGCATTGATTGTCATATATCTCATCCTGTAGTTATTTTACTTGACTGAGCATTTGCATGATTATTGCACCTACTGCTTGTCGCATATATATCTTACTTGCTGGAATTTGATAGAGTAACGCAGTACGTGCATGCTCGCGATTACCTTTATATGTTATCTCTATTCACGAGTTGGCAACTCACCCCCGTTGTGCCACAGTATTTGCAGGTTGCCCTTGGGAGTAGTCGCGGCTGGCTGTTTACCGCATCTTTTGGCACAGATACCATTTCTGAGGCGTGTTAGCCCTTTTGCTGTTAGGTGGGTTTGTACGGTATCTGTTATCCTTCAGTTGTATATTGATGTATCTAGTATTCTCTATCTACCTTCCTGTATTGACTTAGAGACAGTTGTGAGGACGATGTATATGATTTTGTATTCTGGTGTCGAGCTCGTGGGAGCCGACGGTTTTTATATGCAGTTTATATTTTGTGATGTTTACTTATTGCTCATTCTTCGCTACGGCGTCGTATATTACTCTTGTGATGATGGTTTCCGCCGTTGGGCGTGATTGCTCCCGTTTAGGAATGTTTTGTTTCATTATATCTTATTTTTACTCATGTCCTCTTTTATACCCGGTCTCGGGGCTACTTTTACAAAGGAAATGCTGCCAAAATTATTTAAATGATTAAGTAACTTTAAAGAACTTGTTGAATTATTTAAGGTTTTCTAAATGTTTTAACTAAATGTTTTCAGCACTCAATATTTTTTTTAATGGTTTTGATTTCTGGGTTCGGCTTACTTAGTCGCGTTACGCCTGTAGACGTAGCGTTGTTAAGTGCCGGTCACGAGTCGGATTATTCGGGTCGTGACAAAGTTGGTATAAGAGCGTAGGTTTTACCTTCGGAGTGTAGGATGACCCCGGTATGATGGAGTATGTAGCTGCAGCAAGGTAGCGTAGCGTGTGTATGTTCCGCGGCATACTCACGACACGGTACTCCGCCTACGCGACCTTAGGAATTATTTATTTAAAAAAAAAAAAAAATTCCTTCTTGAATACATACATTCTTGCGATTCGATTTTCGTATTCTCATCGGATCCTGATTTCCTTTTCAGCCACTATGCCGCCAAAGACTACTAGGGCGCAGAGAGCGGCCGCGAGGGCCGAGATTCGAGTGGACTCGTCCGAGACGAGGACTGATCCGGGCAGTGCACCGGTTGTACCCGAGCAGACTGTTCCTTCTATGACAGATCAGATTGCCACGCTTGGGGCTGGTATGCCGGAGATGCGCCAGATGATGGGATCGCTAGTCGAGACACTTCGAGCACAGCGACCAGAGGTAGCTCCACCCGCTGCAGGTATCGCGATGGTACCGACCGCACAGCCAGTTGCCCCTGCAGCCACGGAGGTGATTACTGTATCGTTATCAGAGTTTATGAGGCTGAAGCCTCCGGTCTTCACAGGCACCGATACAGCCGAGGACCCACAGTCTTTCATTGATAGGATGACCCGGATATGCCGTTCCCTCAGATGCGCGGATACGAGATGGGTCGAGTTCTCGAGCTTTCGCCTAGAAGGTCTTGCGCAGAAGTGGTGTGATTCAGTTGAGAAGGGCAGAGCAGCAGGTCTTCCACCAATGACCTGGACGGAGTTCGTGACAATATTTCTAGCTCGTTTCCTTCCCCAGAGTTTTAGGCATGCCCGAGCACGCAGATTTGAGTCCTTGCGCAGACGCCAGAGATGACAGTGGCAGAGTATGACATGCTGTTTAAAGAGCTAGCAGCTTATGCCCCGTATTTAGTGGCTACCGAGGAGTTATGAGTCAAGAGATTTGTTCGAGGCCTGCTTACACCATTGTTCCTTGCGATCAGCGCCCAGCACTACGAGACTTACGTAGCAGCTGTAGATGCAGCCTTATTGGTCGAGGAGCGCCTGGCTGAGACTTCGGCAGTTCCAGAGCCGAAGAGAGTTCGTACTGGTATATCCACACGGAGACAGGCATTCAGACGCCGTGACAGGTATCGTTCAGGTACGGGGAGTGGCAGAGATTCGGGACGGGGCCAGATGTTTAGTTCGTATCCACGAGAGAGTCAGCAGTCGTCGCGGGGTTGCTTTAGATGTGGCAGTATACTTCACCTCGTTAGAGATTGTCCAGAGACACACCGGAGGGAGGCGGCAGCACCGCATGTTACTTTACCACCTTCACCACCCCAGTGGGCGTTGCCTGTTGTTCCTACTATTACTCCGCGTCAGACTCATACATAGAGAGGTCGTGGGCGTGGAGTAGTTGCTCAGAGGGGACGGGATGACCGAGGCAGAGGACAGTCAGTCACAGGTTGAGGGCAGGCACGAGTTTTTGCTTTGACGCATCTGGACGCGCAGGCGTCCAATGCGGTAGTCTCAGGTATCCTTCCAGTATGTTCTGTTGATGCACACGTATTGTTCGATCCCGAATCCACGCACTCGTACGTATCTACACACTTCGTGCCGAGTTTGGGTAGAGAGTCCGGTTTGCTTGATCAGCCGCTTGTTGTGACTACTCCTGTAGGAGAGTCGTTTGTTGCTAGGCACGTGTTCCGATCCTGTACCGTCTGTATTGGCGAGAGAGAGCTGCCTGTCGATTTGATCCTTCTCGAGATGTTGGACTTCGACGTTCTTTTGGGCATGGATTGGTTAGCCACGTGCTATGCTTCTGTGGACTGACGTGAGAAGACAGTTAGATTTTATTTTCCCGGCGAGTCGGTTTTTGTTGTGTTGGGGGACCGTGGTGCCGCCCCACACTGTGTGATTTCATCTTTTCGCACTGGACAGCTTTTGAGGAAGGGATGTCAGAGATTTCTCGCCTATGTTTGTGATACTAGAGCTACGGAGGTTCCTCTGGATCAGGTTCCGGTTGTTAGCGAGTTCCCTGATGTGTTCCCTGACGAGCTTCCTGGGCTACCGCCCGAGCGCGACATTTCTTTCTGTATTGATTTGGTTCCTGGCGCGGGGCCTATTTCTATACCGCCTTATCGGATGACCCCGGCGGAACTTCGAGAATTGAAGGGTCAGTTGCAGGAATTGCTGGACAAGGGACTTATTCGACCAAGTGTTTCTCCTTGGGGTGCTCCAGTCCTGTTCGTCAAGAAGAAGGACGGCAGTTTGCGTCTGTGTATCGACTATCGCCAGCTGAACAGGGTTACAGTGCGGAATATATATCCTTTGCCGCGTATCGACGATTTGTTCGACCAGCTTCAGGGGGCAGGATACTTTTCGAGGATCGATTTGCGATCAGGCTATCATCAGCTGCGGGTTCGACAGGAGGGCATTCCTAAGACAGCTTTCCGCACGCGTTACGGCCATTACGAGTTTTTGGTGATGTCGTTCGGGCTCACCAATGCGCCAGCAGCATTCATGGATTTGATGAACCGTATTTTCCGGCCGTATCTTGATCTGTTCATCATTGTATTCATTGACGATATTCTGGTGTATTCTCGGAGTAGAGTGGAGCACGAGCAGCACCTGCGAATTACACTACAGACCTTGAGGGAGCATCAGCTTTTCGCCAAATTCTCCAAGTGTGCTTTCTGGCTGGACAGCGTAGACTTCTTGGGGCACGTGATTTCATGAGACGGTTTATGTGTAGACCCGAGGAAGATCGAGGCCGTTCGGAGTTGGCCCCGACCCACATCAGTTACGGAGATTCGCAGCTTTTTAGGGCTGGCCGGCTACTACAGGCAATTTGTGCAGGATTTCACTCGCATTGCTACACCTTTGACCGGGTTTGTTAGTTATATGTATGCCCTAGAGGCCATTACTGTACATAGGATGTATATTGTAGTGGATGCTGGGACATATATAGGGAGGACTTTCTTGCTCGACATGATAGTATGCTATCTGGTTACCCTTTACCTTAACGTGTATGCTGATTGTCTCTCTGTTACATGTTGGTAAAGCCCTTAGGATCTGTACTTGACTACCTGGACTATGATGCGGATCATACTAGTGGGGATATGGTAGTCCATAAGTACATCCTTCAAAGTCCCTAGTCGAGGGTGTATCGAGACGGGGCATCGATATACCAGAGTAGAGTAGCGTATACCTTCTCGACCCATACAGATGGGCGATGGATGATCCCATATCCATTGGTGTTTGACATCAGTGATGATATACGGGTGCTCAGTAGAGACTGGGTACACTGGACGGACTCGCCGAGAACTCCCAGATGGTATTATACCTCACGTCAGATGGCAGTTCTCTGGTGACACTGGTACAGAGTAGTCTGTTGACCCGAGATCGTCATAGAGTCTTGTGTGGTTCCCACTGTGCTTTGATTTCCATCTTACCACGTCCAAGAGGGCGTGCAAAATGGTGGTTTTTGGGTACAGTCCCGAGTCACATGGAGGCAATGAGCGATAGGAGGGGATTCGTCTCTCCCGGTATAGGGGGTTGATGTTGCGCTGTGTTCGATTGGCTATAACAGGAAATCCCTGGCCAGGGTTGCTGAGATTTACTGGTAAGTGTTACCAGTAGTTTCTCGAATAGTTATAGACCTCATATCGACATGACTTATTGAGCTATTGGGGTCTGACGTTTACCACCCCTAGGCGAGATATGCGACATATCAGACGATCAGACCGGACTGTACGGTAGTGTTACTGGTCGGATTCACTGGAGTGTGAGCGGGCTTGCTCGTCGATCTTCAGATCGCTCAATACCCGGGTGGCCGTTACGTTTAGCAGACCGCTTGCGGCTTGTGGATGCTTGATATGATCATCATCTGCTGCCGGCGTATTGACGAGTCTTTAGAGTCCGACACAGAGGTTTCCTGGCTCAAGCGAAACGAAATAGGAGCGCATATGAGATATGTGCGGGACCGAGAATAATGCGTGTATGTGATACCGTATTCTATTCTCGCGATAAATATATCGAATGGTTGTATGCGATATAACCTAGTTATCGATTCAAGCATTGATTCGATAAGCCGATATATTGTATACTAGTCGGTTGTGTGCGACATAACCGGGTCATTGAATCAAGTGTTGATTTAATGATTTAATGCATATTTATATATTTGATATATTACTTTGCATCAACTAGTATCGGTTTATTTAAGATGGATTTTCTCACTCGGATAGGCGCATTGTATATGCGATATACTTTTGTGCACTTGTTTGTATCATGTTTGATGATACAAGTCATGCTAGGGTTCAAGTGTAAAGATTAAACCTTGGTTAATGAAATGGTTAGGGTTTATTATTTATTATTCATTTATCTTATTTAATTATCATTTTTATTTTTGATAAATGAATAAAAGAAAAGAGAAAAGAATGGTGGCTAATTTTGTTCTTTAGTTGAAGCTTCATGAAGCTTTGTTCAAGTCAACCATTCTTATCTCATCCTTAACCCTAACCATTCCCACTTACCATGATTCATTCTCTACACTTGACTCTAGTTAAAATTATGATAAGAATTCATTTTCTTTTCTTATTCTTTTAACTTATCATAAGCTTCTTCTTTTTCTTCCTTGCTTGAAGTGAAGAAAGCTTACCTCATCAATGGTGATTGATGAATTAGAGTGAGAAATCCAATTCTAAAGTTAACCCAACTCCTATTTCTTCATCCTCTACCTCTTGCCAAGTAGTAGAGTGTGTTTACTTCACAAGTTTCATGACTTGGTGAAGTTGTGAGCTTGATCTAGCGATGCCTCGACGTAGATCATCTTCGGCATGGACATCGACGACCTAGCTTGCCCATTCTCCGACGAAGCCGATCCTAGAGCCCGGATTTGACTTGGACAGCGGAGAGGACTTCATTGCGGAGCTATGGAGGTGGAGCACCAGATCTACAAAGGTTGTATTTCCGTTTTCTCATTAGTTAAGTGTTAACTAGTTCTATGTTCGCCTAGACATCTAGTTATCGATCCGTAGTTTAGGGTTTGTAGGCACCATAATTTTTGAAATTGCCATGGTTGATGGCTTGGGAGACCTCATTAGAGTGCCTAGGAACCCTACAGTGGTATCAGAGCCTAGCTAGAGCCTTAGGCGAAGTCCAGACGGAATTTGAAGTCCGATCGAACCAAAACTTAACCCGGAAAATTGCTCTCTGTACTTTTTCAGAAAACGTGGATTTTTCCAAATTAAAAATATGCAGAGAACTCAGTAGGAAAATATAAGAACTACGGAGCAAAATTGAGGTGATGAACAGTGAAACATGGCGCGGAACCGCGGCATTATCCTACCTCAGGCGGCGGTTCCGCGGCGTATTAATGACGTCATCCTTTAATAATTGCAAAGTAATTCACTGTTTTCAGTGCTGAGTTCTCTGGATGTTTTTAAATTTTATTCAAGAGTTGAATTTTCTGCAGTTGTTTTGGGGATTCGATGTTTCGATCGGGGTATCAAATTTTGTCTGTGTGGCTTTCCGGATAATTTTTAGAATATGTTAAAAAGTTCGACCGGATATAAATACCCAACTTTTCCCCTGTCGGGAAATTTCCAAGTGTTGGATTTTTCCGTAGTTTGACGACGTTCTAAGTAGTGCAAGTAACGCGATGGTCCCTCTAGAAGACAACAAACCTTAACTCGATTATGTGACCGTCTTGAACTGCCCTTTGAACCTTCGGGTTTGGGGCAGTACGGCGTGCCACATGTGAGGCGTTGGCTTGACCCTTCTACGGCTGGACCGTTGGTACTGAGGTACGAACTGAATGTTGTTAGACTAGTTTCATGTGTTGATCTGTATCGGGAAAACTTGGGTGTTAGAATGTTCGATCGAAAAGTTTAGCATTTTCTATTTATCTGGAATGGGATACAATAATTGGAATTCACAAAAAGTTATGTGATAACTGAATGAATGTTATAAACGTAGCAATTTAGTCTCACTTGATCGGTTGCCACGGAATTTTGATGTGATCAAAAGTCCGTCGGAATCACGTAGCGTACGCGGATACTCGCCGGGTAAACTTAATAGACAGCTTCACTCCATAGCCCCGACCAAGCGACTGTAGGAGAACCCCGTCGCCGTAAGCATCCGTTCGGGTGCTCGCGGTAGCGGTGTTCCGCCTTGGTGCACTTCGTCGACGGTATCGGGGGTGCAGCCGTCTACTGAAGTTTGCGACGAGCATTCGATCAGGATGCCGGGAATCTTGTTGAATTGCCCGACTCGATATTGAAAAGAGTTTTCGATTTTGAGACTAAAATGCGGGGTTTATAATTGTTAGGCATGCGATGTCTAAGTAATTCATTTGGTCAGGCATGCGATGTCTGAGGTGGTTGCGGATTCCAACTGTTGTAGTTTTACACTTTCTTTTCTGTGACCGTAAGTGTAATATGTGATATCGCCGGTTTCGTTGCTATATGTCAACGACAATTGGGATGCACATATTTACTTACGTTGATGACATGTGATGTTATGTGTTGCTGGATATGTTATATTGGATCGTCGTGTTTGAATAGCCGGGGGTTTTTATGTGAGATGAGTGTTTTTTCATTTTCATTCATGTAAAAACTTGTATGTAATATTCTTTTATTGGGGCGCTTCCAGGTTGCGGAAGTAGTCACCGTTTGTATATTATTTACTTTTCCGCACTAGGATAGACCCAAGGAGGGGAGCACAAGTAACCGGGTTCTGGAGTCCAGTGGGAGACCAACTCGAGGAGTCGAGTCCGGGTCTCCTAACTCTAGAATTGGTAGGGTTGGTTGCCGCTCTCGTAGGGGTCTAGGGGTGTTGGTTTGGCTATTCATCGCGACCGTGGAATCCGTGTTTTATACTGGCTCGTATTGAAAACACGGACGTCCTAGTATATCCAATATTTCATATGTTTCTTCTGCTGCGATATCTGTGATGTGATCATGTGATGTTCTATGATAGATACAGTATATAGTATATATGATATATTATATAGGCGTTACTTATGTTTTACACCCGCGCTAGCCTTGCCCCGCTCTGCCGTTAGTTACCTAACCTAACGGTGCACGAGGGGACATCGAGGCGAATGCGGATGGCATAAGTGTACGTCGTATTTATCTGTGATGTTTAGGTACATAATAGATGGGACTTCATTAATGTGATTAATGAAATAAAAGAAACCTAAGATGTTGTAGAATCGAATTTCAAAATAAAACAGGTAGCTACAGTTCTTGCTTTGCACAGCGGTATATGTGATATATCCTGCACCTTATTCGATGAGGAAAGGACCGAGATCCCTTCATCGGGAGTGACTCCTTTAGCAATAACTGGCAGATGCTACACACTCGGTTTGTTTTTTGATTTCTTTTAAGTGTTTTTTGCTTTGCACAGTGATATATATGATATATCCCGCACCTCATTCGACGAGGAAAGGACCGACGATCCCTTCACCGGGAGTGACTCCTTTAGCAAAACTAAAAAAGCCTCAAAAACACTCCATTTCAAAATTCATTTGATTCTACAACGATATCAAGTTCATTAAGCAATAGGTTTTCATAAAAACCTGTCGTAGCCCTCCGTCATTTCAGATAAGTCCTATTTAGTATTCGTGCTACGTTTGTTGACCTCCGTCAAGGCGTAGTGTGCGGTAGCTAACTAGTATTTATCTGTTTATGCATATGATGCAGATTGAGTTAGGGTAGTCGTGCGGCCTTGTTGACCTCCGTCAAGGGTCGTGCGGGTGGGTTTAATTCGATCAAGAAATGACGGGTTGAACTTGACTAGTAGCCTATGGTTTGTTGACCTCCGTCAAGGTCATAGGACGCTAGGGGCAAAAGATTATCGGGAATTTCAAGTGTTGAAATTTGCAATGAGATTGCATACCTTCTATGAGATAGTTGGATCCCGATACCCGCTGCGAGTAAGTGTTACTCCTGGGAGAGTTTTATACATTACAATTAGCCGATCAAGTAGGTGTCTAGAAAGGTGTCAACGGGGTTACGCCTCTGGGAAAACGAGGTTTACATTAATTAAGTTCGTGCGAAAGCACGGGGGACCTCCCTCAAAGTACCGACACTGGCCTGGCTGAAAGATTGGCGAACTTGTAGTGTGTAATTAATCCCGGCTAGTCTTTCCTTTTAAGGTTTGAAGGAAGAGTTGATAAAAAGCAGTGGGAGCCATCCTGATTAGATAAAATAATAACCAATCTATTCTTGACAGAGCGCACGCTGAGTGTTTTCTTCTCTCTCTCTCCAGGTAGCGACCATATCACGCCTTAATCAAGATAATAATACGGATTATTGACCGAACCCGCTTGTTATACTGAGCTGGGGAACGTTGGTCCCGCTCCAACTTATAATTGTTATAAGACAGAGCAGGAAATTGGGGAATGCAAGATTTCCCGTGCCGCCCAAACGAAGAGAGTGCATGCTGATGCATCATCTTCGGGTGTGTTCATTATACAGAACTGTTTCTCAGTATCCTCCGCGTCCTGGGTATGTGATACCAGATCAGGATCCCAGATATGTAATCTGTTACATAGGGCTACAGAAAGGTAGAGAACTGAGAACGGGTGATAAGTTTCATGAGGCAGAAAACGGGGCAAGTGTTGCAGCCAAGTCTGTTGGTCACTGTCACCCTGTATTACTATACATTGATTCTGAACGAATGTTATTAGATACCGAACCTGATATACAAAATCATATCAGTCTCTTTATTTGTAAAGAAATGATAAAATTTTGTATAGATGGATAATGTTTTGAACATTTCCTATATCAAAAGTTGATCGGTTCAGGCACGTTATCTAAAAGCGTTGATGTTCTAAATCAAACTACAGTTCTTAGTATACGGAACACACACAAGAGAAAGAGTTCAGATATGAACGAATTCTTCTTGAGGCATTGTAGACTAGGTCAGATCAATGTGACCCGACTAGCTAGAGTTACATATAGATGCATATTTAAATCAGTTTGAATTTACATCTTGTGAAACTCGCCAGTCATGTCACAAAGATAAGATGACCATAGCTCCGTTTATTGGAAACAGAGAAAGAGTTAATAAACTCTTGGGATGATACATGTTGATGTATGTAAGGTCCCCTGTCTACACATGCCAGGACTGGTTCTTTATACTTCATTACGTTCTCTTATGATCTCTTTAGATTCAGACATATGTTCTTGTTGAAACACAAGTCCGAACCTTTTGAGATATTCACAGAATATAAGTTAGAAGTAGAAAACCAAAATAAGGGTATAAGTATTATGTCCTTTGATGTGATCAAGGAGGAGAATACTTGAGCACGGAATTCCAGGACTATTCTAAAGGAGAATGAGATTCTCTCTCAGCATTACTCCTCTGAATACACCATAGCACGATGGTATGTCAGGGCGGAGCAGATACACCCTATTTGATATGGTGTGCTCTATGATGAGTACTACTGAGTTACCTATTTCCTTTAGGGAGTTATGCACTTGAGAAGCTGCATACCTATTGAATAGGTTCGAATCAAATTAGTTGCCTACCATTTCATATGTGATATGGAAAGGGAAGAGCCCATGTCTTAAATTAGTTAAGATTTGGGGTTGTCCGGCCTATGTCTAAAAGCAAAATCCGGACAAGCTCGAGGCAAGGTCTGTTATGTAGAACTGAAAATGTTCCAGCTATACAAACTGCAGCAGATGATTTGATAGAGCCAAAGGATTCAGTAGATTCCAACGAACCTCAGCCTCTCCACCGATCTAGTAGGGTTCCTCACCCACTTGAGAGATACTTCGGTTTCTCTATGACAGTGGGAGCGAGGATTGCATCATGAGATGATGACCCAACTAGCTTCGAGCTGGCCATCGGGAGTGAGACTCTGTAAGAATGGCTGGATGCTTAGTGATCTGAGATGGAATCCTTATACACCAACAAAGTATGGACTTTGGTTGCTATATCTGAAGGGTTAAATCCCCATCAGGAGCAAGTATATCTTGAGAAGATTACTTGGTGTAGATGGAAAAGTTGAGACTTTCAAAGCTAGACTTGTTAAAAGTGTGCATCATTGACCAGGTGTGGATAATGATGAAACCTTTTTCAAGTAGCTATGCTTAAGTCCATTCGGATCCTACTTGCCACGGCTACATACCATCACTACGATATCTGGTGGTTGTGTGTCATGACAGCTTTTCTAAATGATGTTTAGAAGAGAGTGTCTATAAGTACACAGCCAGAGGGCTTCGTAGACAGTGGGAGCAGCGGAAACGTGTACAAGATGCTTTATAGGATAAAGCAGGCATCGCGGAGTTGGAACATCTGTTTTGATGAAGTAGTCAAAGAGTTTGACATCATCAAAATAGTAGATGAACCTTGTATATACAAACAGGTAGTAGGGAGAATGGTGACGATCCTCGTAGAGTACGTGGATGACATACTCTTGATAAGAAAGGAGTTTCTTATGCTACGCTCGGTCAATCTCCGCTTATCACAAAGATTCTCCATAAAGGATTAAAGTGATACCTACTAAATCCTGGATTTTGGATCTATGAGATAGATCTAATTGGATATTAGGATTCTCACTAGTTGTAGTGAGACGGTATCAACCGATCCTGGGGAGAATCACTGGAAGGGTTCCAGGGTGATAAAGAAGACTGAATGTCAGTCACAGGCATTGTCTTTACCCTCAGTAAAGGGACGGTATGTTGGAAGAGTTCCAAGCTAGATACCGTGACATACTAGACGATAAAGGCAGGATACATCGCTACTTAAGATGCTACCAAAGTGGCTGTCTGGGTGTATATTGGTTCATGAGATGAACTATGTTCCTCCCATTGTGTGACAATGGAGTTGTGGCTTATGCCAAGGAACGCCGGTCCCATCAGTGATCCAGACATATTCTAAGGCAGCGTCACTTGATCATGGAGATGGTTGATCTCCAGGGAGATCGAGGTTAGGAGAGTAGACTCAGAGGACAACACAGTGGATCCACTCACAAAGGCCTGTTCCCAGAGAGAGACTTTTATGGGATGGTTGAGTATGAGATACTGCAACCACTGCTACAGATGGCCCTAGTGCAAGTGGGAGATTGTTAGTTATATGTATGCCCTAGAGGCCATTACTGTACATAGGATGTATATTGTAGTGGATGCTGGGACATATATAGGGAGGACTTTCTTGCTCGACATGATAGTATGCTATCTGGTTACCCTTTACCTTAACGTGTATGCTGATTGTCTCTCTGTTACATGTTGGTAAAGCCCTTAGGATCTGTACTTGACTACCTGGACTATGATGCGGATCATACTAGTGGGGATATGGTAGTCCATAAGTACATCCTTCAAAGTCCCTAGTCGAGGGTGTATCGAGATGGAGCATCGATATACCAGAGTAGACTAGCGTATACCTTCTCGACCCATACAGATGGGCGATGGATGATCCCATATCCATTGGTGTTTGACATCAGAGATGATATACGGGTGCTCAATAGAGACTGGGTACACTGGACGGACTCGCCGAGAACTCCCAGATGGTATTATACCTCACGTCAGATGGCAGTTCTCTGGTGACACTGGTACAGAGTAGTCTGTTGACCCGAGATCGTCATAGAGTCTTGTGTGGTTCCCACTGTGCTTTGATTTCCATCTTACCACGTCCAAGAGGGTGTGCAAAACGGTGGTTTTTGGGTACAGTCCCGAGTCACATGGAGGCAATGAGCGATAGGAGGGGATTCGTCTCTCCCGGTATAGGGGGTTGATGTTGCGCTGTGTTCGATTGGCTATAACAGGAAATCCCTGGCCAGGGTTGCTGAGATTTACTGGTAAGTGTTACCAGTAGTTTCTCGAATAGTTATAGACCTCATATCGACACGACTTATTGAGCTATTGGGGTCTGACGTTTACCACCCCTAGGCAAGATATGCGACATATCAGACGATCAGACCGGACTGTACGGTAGTGTTACTGGTCGGATTCACTGGAGTGTGAGCGGGCTTGCTCGTCGATCTTCAGATCGCTCAATACCCGGGTGGCCGTTACGTTTAGCAGACCGCTTGCGGCTTGTGGATGCTTGATATGATCATCATCTGCTGCCGGCGTATTGACGAGTCTTTAGAGTCCTACACAGAGGTTTCCTGGCTCAAGCGAAACGAAATAGGAGCGCATATGAGATATGTGCGGGACCGAGAATAATGCGTGTATGTGATACCGTATTCTATTCTCGCGATAAATATATCGAATGGTTGTATGCGATATAACCTAGTTATCGATTCAAGCGTTGATTCGATAAGCCGATATATTGTATACTAGTCGGTTGTGTGCGACATAACCGGGTCATTGAATCAAGTATTGATTTAATGATTTAATGCATATTTATATATTTGATATATTACTTTGCATCAACTAGTATCGGTTTACTTAAGATGGATTTTCTCACTCGGATAGGCGCATTGTATATGCGATATACTTTTGTGCACTTGTTTGTATCATGTTTGATGATACAAGTCATGCTAGGGTTCAAGTGTAAAGATTAAACCTTGGTTAATGAAATGGTTAGGGTTTATTATTTATTATTCATTTATCTTATTTAATTATCCTTTTTATTTTTGATAAATGAATAAAAGAAAAGAGAAAAGAATGGTGGCTAATTTTGTTCTTTAGTTGAAGCTTCATGAAGCTTTGTTCAAGTCAACCATTCTTATCTCATCCTTAACCCTAACCATTCCCACTTACCATGATTCATTCTCTACACTTGACTCTAGTTAAAATTATGATAAGAATTCATTTTCTTTTCTTATTCTTTTAACTTATCATAAGCTTCTTCTTCTTCTTCCTTGCTTGAAGTGAAGAAAGCTTACCTCATCAATGGTGATTGATGAATTAGAGTGAGAAATCCAATTCTAAAGTTAACCCAACTCCTATTTCTTCATCCTCTACCTCTTGCCAAGTAGTAGAGTGTGTTTACTTCACAAGTTTCATGACTTGGTGAAGTTGTGAGCTTGATCTAGCGATGCCTCGACGTAGATCATCTTCGGCATGGACATCGACGACCTAGCTTGCCCATTCTCCGACGAAGCCGATCCTAGAGCCCGGATTTGACTTGGACAGCGGAGAGGACTTCGTTGCGGAGCTATGGAGGTGGAGCACCGGATCTACAAAGGTTGTATTTCCATTTTCTCATTAGTTAAGTGTTAACTAGTTCTATGTTCGCCTAGACATCTAGTTATCGATCCGTAGTTTAGGGTTTGTAGGCACCATAATTTTTGAAATTGCCATGGTTGATGGCTTGGGAGACCTCACTAGAGTGCCTAGGAACCCTACAGGGTTGACCCGGAAAAGAGTTCCTTTCGTTTGGACAGAGGAGTGTGAGCACAGTTTTCAGCAGTTACGGGCTCTACTGACTACGGCGCCAGTATTATCTTTACCCTCAGGGTCAGGTGGATTTGTGGTATATTGTAATGCTTCTCTAGTGGGGCTAGGGTGTGTTCTGATGCAGCATGACAGGGTGATCGCGTATGCTTCGCGGCAATTGAAGAAACATGAACAGAACTACCCCACTCACGATTTAGAGATGGCTGCAGTGTTCTTTGCTCTTAAGATCTGGCGACATTATCTGTATGGAGAGTCGTGCCAGATATTTACTGATCATAAGAGCTTAAAGTATATATTCCAGCAGCGAAACCTGAACCTTAGATAGCGCCGATGGATGGAGTTAGTGAAGGACTACGACTGCGAGATCTTGTACCACCCGGGCAGGGCTAATGTGGTGGCAGATGCTTTGAGTAGGAGGCCCGGAGGTAGCCTATGTCGTTTGAGCGCAGTACAGAGGCAGTCGTCGGCAGATTGGCAGATCTTATGCGACAGCCGGGTACAGTTCGAGTTTACGCCGATCGGAGGACAGATTGCGCATGTTCGTGCACGCCCACAGTTGCTTGACCGTATATATGAGGCACAGCACAGTGATGACCGTTGTTCAGAGATCAGGACGCAGATAGGACAGGGCAGATTTTCCGAGTTCATGATCGATGATCAGGGCATACTATGATTTGGGACCAGATTGTGCATACCAGATGCTGAGGGACTGCGGCGTGAGATTCTCGAGGAGGCACATCGATCGGTGTATAGTATTCATCCAGGTTCCACCAAGATGTACCACAATTTGAGAGATGTTTACTGGTGGGACGGGATGAAGAGGGACATTGCAGATTTTATGTCGAGATGCCTGACTTGTCAGCAAGTCAAGGCTGAGCATCAGAGGCCCGTGGGAGAGCTACAGCCGTTGCCCATTCCGGAGTGGAAATGGGAACAGATTTCTATGGACTTTATTGTGGGTCTACCCAGGACTAGTCGAGGGTATGACTCCATCTGGGTGATCGTAGATCGTCTGACGAAAGCGGCTCACTTCCTACCGATGAAGACGACTTTCGGATTTGCTCAATATGCCCAGATTTATATTGATGAGATTGTACGACTACACGGAGTTCCGACATGTATTGTGTCCGACAGAGGCACCCAGTTCACCAGCCGACTATGGCAGAGGCTTCAGGAGGTTTTGGGCACCCGCTTGAGTTTCAGTACAGCATTTCATCCGCAGACCAACGGACAGTCAGAGCGGACTATTCAGACTCTCGAGGACATGCTCAGAGCGTGCGTATTAGACTTCGGAGGTAGCTGGGATCATTATTTGCCCTTAGTAGAGTTCTCCTATAACAACAGCTACCAGCAGACCATTCAGATGGCACCGTTTGAGGCTCTTTATGGGAGGAGATGCAGGTCGCCCACCTATTGGACTGAGCTCAGTGAGAGCAGCATCTTAGGGCCACAGATTGTTGAGGATACGACCGCGAAGATCCAGTTGATTCGCGATAGGATGAGAGCAGCCCAAAGTAGGCAGAGATCTTATGCGGACCGTCGTCGGCGCAGACTTGAGTTTTCTGTTGGTGATCATGTTTTCTTGAGGGTCTCCCCAATGAAAGGTGTGATGAGATTTGGGAAGAAAAGGAAGCTTAGTCCCAGGTATGTGGGCCCCTTCGAGATCCTCGAGCGAGTTGGTGCGGTTGCGTATCGTTTAGCCCTTCCGCCCAGTTTTCCAGACGTGCACCCGGTATTTCACGTTTCGATGCTCTGCAGATATCTTTATGATCCTTCGCATGCGATTCAGCACCCGACGATCCATCTTGAGCGTGACCTTTCCTATGCAGAGAAGCCGGTGATGATCTTGGATCGACAAGTGAAGAAATTGAGATCGAAGGATATACCGTCAGTCAAGGTACTTTGGCGTGGACAGAGCGGCGACGAGGTCACTTGGGAGACCGAGAGCGAGATGAGGAGGAGGTATCCCCATCTTTTTGAAGGTATGTGGAGTTAGATTTTTAAATTCGGGGACCGAATTTCTTTAAGGGGGTGATTGTAACACCTTGAAATTCGTTTAGAATGTGTTCTCGTTATTTAGCTAGTGTGCGTGTTTTTCGAAAAAAAATGGATATCTTAATTTCCTTCTTGGCTAGTGGTTTTTGTGTTGTGAAGTGTTTATATGGGTATTTATATATATTTATAGGGTTGTTAATTATTTTTATTCATGTTACCCTAAGTGAGAAATTTTGTGTTAAGTGCACACATGCACACATAGTTTTTTTTTAGACTAGATGAGAAATGTATCATGTTAGCCCCTCCTCATTTGATGCATGGTTGATAATCCATTCCCCCCCCCCATTTTAACAAGTCAAACCCTTTTATAATTCAAAATTTTAAATTAGACAAATGAGGTATGGTGTTAGGTGAGAAGTTGACCTTTTGACCCCATTTTTCTTCTCTTCTCTCTCTCTTCTCCTCATTCAGAAATTCCTGCAGAATTTCCAGCAAAACAACAGCTTCTTCTTCTTCTCTTCTTCCCTTTTCATTTCCTTTTGATCCCTACATGAAACCCTACCCAAATCCAACCTTTTTCCTTCACAAAACCATGGTTTAATGGCTCATTTAAGGTGTTTAGTGGCAAGACTGCATACTTGAGGCTAGATCTGGAGTTTTTGGTGTTTCTTAAGGTGTTTTGAAGGTATTAACTCACCCTTAGCACCTCTTTTTCATAACTTAAAGTATTTCTAGCAAAATATCACATTTTATGCATGTTTTGTGCTTTATAAGGAGATTTAGTGAGGTTGTGATACAAATTAACTTTTTATGGCTTGATTAGCTTGGTAATGTGATATTAGTGTGGTTTTGGACTTGGGTTTGTTTCAGATTTCACAAAAATACCCTAAAGTATCATTTTAGTGCAAAGTGTGACTTTTAACTTGAAATTGGGTTCTGTTGAAACTGCTACTACCCGGGGTGTTTCAGAATAAAATTGTAATTACTAGGATATACACAGTATGTATGGAGTGCACACACCAAGCCCGGGGGCCCACCTCCCAACCAAGGCCGCCGAAAAAAGACTTCTGGCCGCAATTTGCGGCCAGATGAGGGATTTGCGGGTTGGGGTTTGGGTGATGGGTGTCTGCTGCTGTGTGGAGTAGTATGGTATATTTATTTTTATAAAACTCTTTCTGTATCAAAATCTGGGACTTATTACCCTATTTTCCGTATTTTAAACCTTCACGACACGCGTGCTACGTGTGTGGGTTTGGGATTTCTGCGTATCGTGACGCGTTAGGATAGTTCAGGCGCGTGGTCACACGTTTTAGCGTATCGCGCACGCGCGCTTGGTTTGCAACGCGGGTTTCTTGTTTGACCATATTATTGCGTTTTTGGTGGATTTGAGCTTATGTGTGATATATTGTGTAAATCTAGGTTCGCAGGTGAGTGAGACGGACGCTGCGAAGAAGGGGAAGCAACTCGTCGGCTACACTTAGCGCGAGACTTCGGTGAGTAGATTTAACATCTATGGGGATATCGCCCGCATGGCGTTCTACGTCAGGGCTAATAGGACTTTATAGCTACACCTTGCATTTACCTACATTGACTGTTCATGGATACTGTTGTTGCATACTGCATTCCCTGCTATATGAATGAAAACTTAGAATTGATAGAACACCGCACTATTACTAACGGCTTATGTTGCACGAGAACTAATCTGCATGTTACACACACACCGTTCGTAATTGCCATGACACACTCACTGTAGGATTGCCATGATCATTATATTGTAGTTTATTTCACATATAATTCGATATGATTTTCATAGAAATCGGAAGCCGCATGCTGTCTTTGAAAACTGAACTATCTTAAGAAACGCGGTTTTTCCCTTGTACCTATATTATGATGACTTGATGTACATAGCACATCGTATTTGATTTACTCATTGGTGTTGGATTTTTATGTGATTTCTGGTTTTGAGGACCGTGGAATTATTTAAGAAAAGATGCACTATTTGAAAACCCGGTTCCTCGTGATATGATATTTCGGTGCGTCTACCACGTGTTTTCTCGGTGCTGAGACGTGTGCTTGAAACCCGATTCGAGGAGTTGGATGATCCGTTTGCGGGTTCGTGGTGGACCTGGTATGGTTCCCCAGGGCAAGAAATGTTTTTCGTGGAGTAGACGATGAGCCTAGCGGTTATCCGGAGTATACTGACCAGAGTCGAGAGATGGATGCGGGATGATCCGTACTGCTGGGGCCTAGGGCCGATACCGCAGACGGAGCCCGTGGACCGATCCGGACTGACGGAGCCCGATATATGAGGATTTGCGTGTCGATGCTGGACACGAGTATTTTATGATATTTGAGTGCCGATGTTGGGCATTCATGATTTCTCAGAGATTTACAGGATTTGAGGGACTATGGGTGTGCCGGCGCCTGAGTTATTTGGGATTTGGGTGCAGTTGTGGGCACCGATTATTTTCCACGTTGATATTCCGTGTAGATGTTGTTTATCCCATGCTCAGCATTGAATGTCATATATCTCATCCTATAGTTATTTTACTTGACAGAGCATTTGCATGATTATTGCACCTACTGCTTGTCGCATATAAATCTTACTTGCTGGCATTTGATAGAGTAACGCAGTACGTGCATGCTCGCGATTACCTTTATATGTTATCTCTATTCACGAGTTGGCAACTCACCCCCGTTGTGCCACAGTATTTGCAGGTTGCCCTTGGGAGTAGTCGCGGCTGGCTGTTTACCGCATCTTTTGGCACAGATACCATTTCTGAGGCGTGTTAGCCCTTTTGCTGTTAGGTGGGTTTGTACGGTATCTGTTATCCTTCAGTTGTATATTGATGTATCTAGTATTCTCCATCTACCTTCCTGTATTGACTTAGAGACAGTTGTGAGGACGATGTATATGATTTTGTATTCTGGTGTCGAGCTCGTGGGAGCCGACGGTTTTTATATGCAGTTTATATTTTGTGATGTTTACTTATTGCTCATTCTTCGCTACGGCGTCGTATATTACTCTTGTGATTATGGTTTCCACCGTTGGGCGTGATTGCTCCCGTTTGGGAATGTTTTGTTTCATTATATCTCATTTTTACTCATGTCCTCTTTTATACCCGGTCTCGGGGCTACTTTTACAAAGGAAATGCTGCCAAAATTATTTAAATGATTAAGTAACTTTAAAGAACTTGTTGAATTATTTAAGGTTTTCTAAATGTTTTAACTAAATGTTTTCAACACTCACTATTTTTTTTAATGGTTTTGATTTCTGGGTTCGGCTTACTTAGTCGCGTTACGCCTGTAGACGTAGTGTGGTTAAGAGCCGGTCACGAGTCGGATTATTCGGGTCGTGACATGCAGGGACTGAGAAAAAGTAGGAGAGTTGCACCTGGTGATATGTCGCTCAGGGTAGCAAACGGAGCCGAAGTTAATGCTGCAGCCGTCGGTGAATATCGCCTAGTGTTGCCAAATAGCAATACTATGATTTTGAACAATTGCTACTATGTACCTTCCATGATTTGCAACATCATATCAGTTTCTTTACTCGATAAAAATGGATATAAATTTGTTCTTGATAGAAATATCATGAACATTTACCTTCATATGGTACTAGTTGCAGAAGGTACACTATGTAATGGTATCTATGTTTTAAATCAGAATACAGTTCTCAATGTACAAAACACAAGCAAGAGGAAGAATTCAGATACGAATGAATCCTAGTTGTGGCATTATAGACTTGGTCATATCGGAGAGAAAAGAATAAGTAAGTTGCATAAAGATGGACTCTTGAATACATTCGAGTTTTCATCTTATGAAACTTGTCAGTCTTGTCTGAAAGGAAAGATGACCAAATCTCCGTTCACCGGACATGGAGAAAGAGCAACAGAGTTCTTGGGACTCATACACAGTGGTGTATGTGGTCCAATGTCTATACATGCAAGGTGTGGGTTCTCGTACTTCATCACATTCACTAACGATCTCTCTAGATTCGGATATGTGTATCTTATGAAACATAAATCTGAAACTTTTGAGAAATTCAAAGAATTCAGAAATGAAGTAGAGAACCAAACTGGCAAAAGTATCAAGATCCTCCGGTCTGATAGAGGAGGGGAGTACTTAAGCACGGAATTTCTAAATTACTTAAAAGAGAATGGAATTCTCTCTCAGCTTACTCCTCCGTACACACCACAGCACAACGGCGTATCGGAGCGGAGGAACCGTACCCTATTGGACATGGTTCGCTCCATGATGAGTAATACTGAGTTACCTCCTTCATTCTGGGGACATGCGCTAGAAACACCAGCATACTTACTGAATCAGGTTTCGTACAAATCTATGCCTAAGACTCCATATGAAATATGGAGTGGTAAAAAACCATATCTTGAACGTATTAAGATATAGGGTTGTCCGGCCTATGTAAAGGTACAAAATCCGGACAAGCTGAAGGCACGGTCAGTTTTGTTCAAGTTTGTGGGATATCTTAGAAATTCTCTGGGATATCTATTCTACCACACTGAGGAACAGAAGGTGTTCGTTGCTCGTCGCGACACCTTTTTAGAGTGTCAATTTCTTGCAAAAGAAATAAGTGGGAGCACGGTAGAACTGAATGAAATATCTGATCCACAAACTCAAACTGAGGATTTAGGAGAACCTGAAAATTCAATAGTCCCAGACGAACCTCAGCCACTCCGCAGATCTGGTAGGATTTCTCATCCGCCCGAGAGATACTACGGTTTTCTCATAGACGGGGATAGAGAGGATTGCATCTTGGAAGAAGATGACCCTACCAGTTTCAGGTAGGTCATTATCACTAGGGACTCTGATAAGTGGCTAGATGCTATGCAATCCGAAATGGAGTGCATGTACACCAATAAAGTGTGGACCTTGGATATTGCTCTACCTGGGGTAAAACCCGTTAGGTGCAAATGGATCTACAAAAGGAAACTTGGTGCAGATGGGCAGGTGGAAACCTATAAGGCTAAACTCGTTGCAAATGGTTTTCGTCAAAGACCTGGTGTGGACTATGACTAAAACTTTTCTCCAAAGGCTATGCTTAAATCCATTCGGATCTTACTTGCCATTGCTGCCTTCCATGACTATGAAATCTAGTAGATGGACGTAAAGACGGCTTTTCTAAACGGCTGTTTAGAAGAGTGCGATTACATGGATCAGCCAGAACGTTTCTTAAACAGTGGGAGCAGCGGGAAGGTGTGCAAGTTGCTTAAATCAATTTATGGATTAAAACAGGCATCGCGGAGCTGGAACATCTGTTTTGATGAGGCAATCAAGGAATTTGATTTCATCAAGAACGAAGATGAACCTTGTGTATATAAGAAGATTGTAGGACGAACTGTCGTGTTCCTGGTCTAGTACGTGGACGACATTCTTTTGATAGGAAATGATATTCCTATGCTACAATCGGTCAAGCTATTCTTATCACAACGGTTCTCCATGAAGGACCTGGGTGATGCCTCGTACATTCTGGGGATCAAGATCTACAGAGATAGATCCAAGAGACTACTCGGACTTGTTAGTTATATGTATGCCCTAGAGGCCATTACTATACATAGGATGTATATTGTAGTGCATGCTTGGACATATCTAAGGAGGACTTTCTTGCTCGACATGATAGTATGCTATCTGGTTGCTCTTTACCTTAACGTGTACACTGATTGTCTCTCTGTTACATGTTGGTAAAGCCCTTAGGATGTGTACTTGACTACCTGGACTATGATGCGGATCATACTAGTGGGGACATGGTAGTCCATACGTACATCCTTCAAGGTCCCTAGTCGTGGGTGTATCGAGACGGGGCATCGATATACCAGAGTAGACTAGCGTATACCTTCTCGACCCATACAGATGGGCGATGGATGATCCCATATCCATTGATGTTTGACATCAGAGATGATATACGGGTGCTCAGTGGAGACTGGGTACACTGGACGGACTCACCGAGAACTCCCAGATGGTATTATACATTACGTCAGATGGCAGTTCTCTGGTGACACTGGTACAGAGTAGTCTGTTGACCCGAGATCGTCATTGAGTCTTGTGTGATTCCTACTGTGCTTTGATTTCCACCTTACCACTTCCAAGAGGGCGTGCAAAACGGTGGTTTTTGGGTACAGTCCCGAATCACATGGAGGCAATGAGCGATAGGAGGGGATTCGTCTCTCCCAGTATAGAGAGTTGATGTTGCGCTGTGTTCGATTGGTTATAACCGGAAATCCCTGGCCAGGGTTGCTAAGATTTACTGGTAAGTGTTACCAGTAGTTTCTCGAGCTGTTATAGACCTTATATCGACACAACTTATCGAGCTATTGGGGTCTGACGTTTACCACCCGTAAGCAAGATATGCGACATATCAGACGACTAGATCGGACTGTACGGTAAGTATTGCTGGTTGGATTCACAGGAGTGTGAGCGGGCTTGCTCGTTGATCTTTCGATCGCTCAATACCCGGGTGGCCGTTACGTTTAGCAGACCGCTTGCGGCTTATGGGTGTTTGATATGATCATCACCTGCTGCCGGCGTATTGACGAGTCTTTAGAGTCCTACACAGAGCTTTCCTGGCTTAAGCGAAACGAAATAGGAGCGCATATGAGATATGTGCGGGACCGAGAATAATACCAGTATGTGATACTGTATTCTATTATCGCGATTTGTATCATTGGACGGTTATATGAGATATAGCCGGGTTACCGAATCAAGTGTTGATTCGATACATTGATACACTTGATATTAGTCGGTTATCTGCAGTATGATCGGATCATTAAATCAAGTGTTGATTTAATGATTTAATGTATAATTATATATTTGATATATTACTTTATATTAACTAGTATTTGTTCACTTAAGATGGATTTTGTCACATGATGTGCAAAAGTAGTATATGTGATATATTTTTGTGCACTAGATTGTATCATGTTTGATGATACATGCAAACTTGGGTGTGTGTATGCTTCAAACCTTGTTTAGGTTAATGGTTAGGGTTTTAAATTATTCACTTATTCATTTTATTTATTTTTGGGCAAGAAATAAAATGGTGGCTTCTTTTGGTTTTTAGTTGAAGCTTCATGAAGCTTTGAAAAGCTTTGACCATTTTGTTTCTTTCCTTAACCTAACCATTCACCTAAACCCTTGTTTAGTCTCTACACTAGTTACACTAACCCATGGTTGCATTATGATAAGATCACTTGATTTATTAATCAATTGATATTATTATTCTCATGATATTCTTTCTTCTTCTTCTTCTTCTTAAAGAAGAAGAAACCTTTCTACCTTCAATGGTGCCATGAGAAAAAGAGTGAGAACTCCAATTCTAAAGTGAACCCACTTCCTATTTCTTCATCCTCTACCACTTGCCATGTAGTAGAGTGTGTTATCTTCACAAGTTTTATGACCAAGTGAAGATGGAGCTTGATCTTGAGTTGCCTCGACGTAGATCATCTTCGGCATCGAAGTCAACGACCTAGCTCGCTCATTTCCCCGACGAAACCATCGCTAGAGTCCAGGATCCGATGATCGCAGTGAAGGGGCATCATCATGGAGCTAAAGAAGTGGTGGACCGGATCTACAAAGGTTGTATTTCCATTCACTTGTTAGCAAAGTAGTTTGCTTGCTTTTCTTTTCGCCTTACCTCTTGTTAACGATCTAGCATTAGGGTTTCTCAGCATATAATTTTTGAATTTGGCATAGTTGATATCTTGTAGAACCTCTTGAGTGTGCCTAGGAACCCTACAGTGGTATCAGAGCCGAGCTAGAGCTTTAGGCGATGTGTAGACGATGTTAGAAGTCCAATCGAACCCGAAACCCTAATCGAATATCACTCTCTGTACATTTTTCAAAACTGTGGTATTTTGTGAATTAAAAATATGTAGAAAAATAAGCAGGGTTTTCTATGAATTACTGTACAAAACATGCCCCTAAATCGATCAATGCGCCGCGGAACCGCGGCACGAGCATGGCTTGTGCGGCGGTTCCGCGGCCGTACGGTCACTTCCTTGAGAACTGTTTGCACAGTAATGTCTTAATATTATTCCTGTATTTTCTGGGAATTTTTAATTTGCATTCAACAGTTGAATTTTCTGGGTTTTTTTGGGGATTCGATGATTCGATCGGTTTATTTAACTTCGTCTATGTGTTTTTCCGGATAATTTTTGAATATGTTAAAAAGTTCGACCGGATATAAATACCCAATTTTTCTCCTGCCGGAAAATTTCCAAGTGTTGGATTTTTCCGTGGTTTAAGAACGTTCTAAGTAGTGCAAGTAACGCGATGGTCCCTCTAGAAGACAACAAACTTTAACTCGATTATGTGACTGTCTTGAACTGCCTTTTGAACCTTATGGTTTGGGGCAGTACGGCGTGCCACATGTGAGGCGTTGGCTTGACCCTTCTACGGCTGGACCGCTGGTACTGTGGCATGAAGTGAATGTTTTTAAACTTATTTCATGTGTTGAGCTGTTTCGGGAAAACTTGGCCGTTTGATTGTTCGATCGGAAAGTTTAACATTTTCTATTTATCCGGAATGTGATACAATATTTTGAATCCACAAGTAGTTATGAGATAACTGATTTGGATGTTATAAACATAGCAGTTTAGTCTCACTTGATCGGTTGCCACGGAATTTTGATGTGATCAAAATTACGTCGCAATCTCGTAGCGTACGCGGATATTCGCCGGTAAAACTTAATAGACAGCCACACCCCATAGCTCCGACCAAGTGACTGTAGGAGAACCCCGTCGCCGAAAGCATCCGTTCGGGTGCTCGCGGCAGCGGTGTTCCGCCTTGGTGCACTTCGTCGACGGCGTCGGGGGTGCGGCTGCCCACTAAAGTTTGCGTCGAGCATTCGATCAGGATGTCGGGAATCTTGTTGAATTGCCCGACTTGATATTGAAAAGTGTTTTTGATAATGAGACTAAAATGCGGGGTTTATAATTGTTAGGCATGCGATGTTTAAGGAATTCATTTGATTAGGCATGCGATGTCTATGAAGTTTGCGGATTCCAACTGTTGTAGTTTTATACTTTTTTTTCTGTGACCGTAAGTGTAATATGTGATATCGCCGGTTTCGTTGCTATATGTCAACGACAATTGGGATACGCATGTAGGGTTACTAGGCACACAAAAGAGGTTCCACAAGTCATCAACCATGCCAAATTCAAATTTTCCGGTGCTGAGAAACCCTAAACTAGATCGTTAACTAGAGATTAGGCGAAACAACATGCTAGCAAACTACTTTGCTACTAGGTGAATGGAAATAAAACCTTTGTAGATCCGGTCCTCCACTTCTAAAGCTCCGTGTTGACGTCCCTCCGCTGCGATCATCGGATCCCGGACTCTAGCGATGGTTTCATCGGAGAAATGATCGGGCTAGGTCATTGACTTCGAGGCCGAAGATGATCTACGTCGGGGATACTCAAACTCAAGCTATTCCTTCACTTGGTCAAAAACTTTGTGAAGAGAACACCCTATACAACATGGCAAGTGGTAGAGGATGAAGAAATAGGAAGTGGGTTCACTTTAGAATTGGATTTGATTTCTCACTCTTTTTCTCATGGCACCATTGGAGCTAGCAAGCTTTTGTGAGCTTGATGAAGATGAAGAAGAAGAAAGAATCATATGAATTAATATCAAAATGAAACTTATCCAATAAATAATGGCACCATGGTTGAGTTAAGCTCTCATGCTTAACTCATGTAGAGAATTAACCAAAGTATTAGGTTAAAGGTTGGGTTAACTAATATCTTTGAACAAATGACAAAAGAGTTGACTTTGTCAATGTTTATCAAGCTTCATGAAGCTTGATAACTTTGACCAAAGTCACACTCTTTTGTTATATGCTTAGGAAAATAGTAAACCCTAATCTAACCTTGATTTGGTTCAAGTCTCATACACACAACTTGTTTGTATCATCAAGCATGATACAAACATGTACACTTGCATATATCACATATAAACAATGTGCACATTCAAGTGAGAAAATCAATCTTAAGTGAACCAATACTAGTTAATGTAAAGTAATATATCAAATATATAATTATAAATTAAATCATTAAATCAACACTTGATTTAACGATCCGGTCATATCGTATATAACCGACTAATATCAATAGTAACAACTTATCGAATCAACACTTGATCCGATAACCCGGCTATATCGCATACAACCGATCAATGTCACAAATCGCGAGAATAGAATATAGCATCACATACTGGTATTATCCTCGGTCCCGCACATATCTCATATGCGCTCCTATTTCGTTTCGCTTGAGCCAGGAAACCCTGTGTAGGACTCTAAAGACTCGTCAATACGCCGGCAGTAGGTGATGATCATATCAAACATCCACAATCCGCAAGCGGTCTTCTAAACGTAACGGCCACCCGGGTATTGAGCGATCAGAAGATCAACGAGCAAGCCCTCTCACACTCCTGTGAATCCAACCAGTAACACTACCGTACAGTCCGGTCTGTTCGTTTGATATGTCGCTTATCTCGTCTAGGGGTGGTAAACGTCAGACCCCAATAACTCGATAAGTCGTGTCGATATGAGGCTCATAACGGGTCGAGAAACTACTGGTAACACTTACCAGTAAATCCCTAAAACAGCCTTCACCAAGGACTTCCTGTTATAGCCAATCGAGCACAGCGCAACATCAACTCCCTATACCGGGAGAGACGAAACCCCTCCTATCGCTCATTGCCTCCATGTGATTCGGGACTGTACCCAAAAGCCACCTTTTTGCATGCCCTCTTGGACGTGGTATGATGGAAATCAAAGCACAGTGGGAATCACACAAGACTCTATGACGATCTCGGGTCTACAGACTAACCTGTACCAGTGTCACCAGAAAACTGCCATCTGACGTAAGGTATAATACTATCTGGGAGTTCTCGGGGAGTCCGTACAGTGTACCCAGTCTCCACTGAGCACCCGTATATCATCTCTGATGTCAAAACACCAATGGATATGGGATCATCCATCGCCCATCTATATGGGTCGAGAAGGTATACGCTAGTCTACTCTGGTATATCGATGCCCCGTCTCAATACACCCACGACTAGGGACTTTGAAGGATGTACTTATGGACTACCATGTCCCCACTAGTATAATCCGCATCATAGTCCAGGTAGTCAAGTACACATCCTAAGGGCTTTACCAACATGTAACAGAGAGACAATCAGTGTACACGTTAAGGTAAAGAGTAACCAGATAGCATACTATCATATCGAGCAAGAAAGTCATCCCTATATATGTCCAAGCATTCACTACAATATACATCCTATGTATAATAATGGCCTCTAGGGCATACATATAACTAACAATGCATGTTTACTTACGTTGATGACATGTGATGTTATGTGTTGCTGGATATGTTATATTGGATCGTCGTGTTTGAATAGCCGGAGGGTTTTATGCGAGATGAGTGTTTTTCATTTTCATTCATGTAAAAACTTGTATGTAATATTCTTTTATTGGGGCTCTTCCAGGTTGCGGAAGATGTCACCTTTTGTATATTATTTACTTTTCCGCACTAGGATAGACCCAAGGAGGAAGGCACAAGTAACCGGGTTCTGGAGTCCAGTGGGAGACCAACCCGAAGAGTCGAGTCCGGGTCTCCTAACTCTAGAATTGGTAGGGTTGCTTGCCGCTCTCGTAGGGGTCTAGGGGTATGGGTTTGGCTAATCATCGCGACCGTGGAATCCGTGTTTTATACTGGCTCGTATTGAAAACACGGACGTCCTAGTATATCCAACGTTTCATATGATTCTTCTGCTGCGATATCTGTGATGTGATTATTTGATATGTTATGATAGATACTGTATATAGTATATATGATATATTATATAGATGTTACTTATGTTTTACACCCGCGCTAGCCCTGCCCCGCTCTGCCGTTAGTTACCTAACCTAACGGTGCACGATGGGACATCGAGGCGAATGCGGATGGCATAAGTGTACGTCGTATTTATCTGTTATGTTTAGGTACTTAAATGATGGGACTTCATTAATGAGATTAATGAAATAAAAGAAACCTAAAGATGTTGTGGAATCGAATTTTCAAATACAGGTAGCTACGGTTCTTTCTTTGCACAGCGGTATATATGATATATCATGCACCTTATTCGATGAGGAAAGGGCCGACGATCCCTTCACCGGGAGTGACCCCTTTAGCAACAACTGGCAGATGCTACAACTCTCGGTTTGTCTTTTGATTGCTTCTATAGTTTCTGTTTTGCACAGTGATATATATGATATATCCCGCAACTCATTCGACGAGGAAAGGGCCGACGATCCCTTCACCGTGAGTGACCCCTTTAGCAAAACTAGAAAAGCCTCAAAAACACTCCATTTCAAAATCATTTGATTCTACAACGATATCAAGTTCATTACGCAATAGGTTTTCAGAAAAACCTGTCGTAGCCCTCCGTCATTTCAGATAAGTACTAGTTAGTATTCGTGTTGCGGTAGTTTGGCCTCCATCAAGGCGTAGTGTACGGTAGCTAACTAGTGCTTATCTGCTAGCATATGATGCGATTGGATTAGGGTATTTGTACGGCGTTGTTTGGCCTCCGTCAAGGGTCGTGCGGGTGGGTTTAATTCAATCAGGAAATGACGGGTTGATCTTGACTAGCGGACTATGGGTAGTTTGGCCTCCGTCAAGGTCATAGGAAGCTAGGGGCAAAATATTATCGGGAATTTCAAGTGTTGAAATTTGCAATGAGATTGCATACCTTCTATGAGATAGTTGGATCCCGATACCCGCTGCGAGTAAGAGTTACTCCTGGGAGAGTTTTACACATTACAATTAGCTGATCAAGTAGGTGTCTAGAAAGGTGTTAACGGGGTTTCGCCTCTGGGAAAACGAGGTTTACATTAATTAGGTTCGTGCGAAAGCACGGGGGACCTCCCTCAAAGTACCGACACTGGCCTGGCTGAAAGATTGGCGAACTTGTAGAGTGTAATTAATCCCGGCTAGTCTTTCCTTTTAGGGTTTGAAGGAAGATTTGATAAAAATAGTGGGAGCCATCCTGATTAGATAAAATAATAACCAATCTAATCTTGACAGAGCTCACGCAGAGTGTTTTCTTCTCTCTCTCTCCAGGTAGCGACCATATCACGCCTTAATCAAGATAATAAAACGGATATATTGACCGAACCCGCTTGTTATACTGAGCTGGGGAACATTGGTCCCGCTCCAACTTATAATTGTTATAAGACAGAGCAGGAAATTGGGAAATACCAGATTTCCCGTGCCGCCCAAACGAAGAAAGTGCATGTTGATACATCATCTTCGGGTGTGTTCGTTACAGAGAAATGTTTCTCAGTATCGTTTACGTCCTGAGTATGTGATACCGGATCAGGATCCCGCATATGTAATCTGTTACATGGGCTACAGATAGGTAAAGAACTGAGAACGGGTGATAAGTTTCATGAGACAGAAAACGGTACAAGTGTTGCAGCCAAGTCTGTTGGTCACTGTCACCCTGTATTACCAGTACATTGATTCTGAAAGAATGTTATTAGATACCGAACCTGATATACAAAATCATATCAGTCTCCTTATTAGTAAAGAAAGAATATAATTTTGTATTGTTGGATAATGTTTTGAACATTTCCTATATCAAAAGTTGATCGGTTCAGGCACGTTATCTAAAAGTATTGACGTTCTAAATCAAACTACAGTTCTTAGTATACAGAACACTCACAAGAGTAAGAGTTCAGAAATGAACGAATCCTTCTTGAGGCATTGTAGACTAGGTTATATCAATGCGACCCGACTGGCTGAAGTTACATTTAGATGCATATTTAAATCAGTTTGAATTTACATCTTGTGAAACTTTCCAGTCATGTCACAAAGATAAAATGACCATAGCTCTGTTTGCTGGAAACAGAGAAAGAGTTAGTGAACTCTTGGGATGATACATGTTGATGTATGAAGGTCCCCTATCTACATATGCCAAGACCGGTTCTTTGTGATTCATTATATTCTCTGATGATCTCTTTAGATTCAGACATATGTTCCTGTTGAAACACAAGTCCGAAACTTTTGAGATATTCACAGAATATAAGTTAGAAGTAGAGAACCAAAACGGATATAAGTATTATGTCCTTTGATGTGATCAAGGAGGAGAATACTTGAGCACGGAATTCTTGGACTTTTCTAAAGGAGAATGAGATTCTCTCTCAGCATTACTCCTCCGTATACACCACAGCACGTCAGTGTATTGGGGCGGAGCAATCACACCCTATATGATAAGGTGTGCTCTATGATGAGTACTACTGAGTTACCTATTTCCTTTTTGGGAGTTATGCACTTGAGAAGCTGCATACCTATTGAATAGGGTTCAAATAAAATCAGTTGCCTACCACTTCATATGTGATATGGAAAGGGAAGAGCCCATATCTTAAGTTAGTTAAGATTTGGAGTTGTCCGGCCTATGTCTAAAAAGCAAAATCCGGAAAAGCTCAAGGCAAGGTCTGTTCTGTAGAACTGAAAAGGTTCTAGCTATACAAACTGCAGCTGATGATTTGGTAGAACCAAAGGATTCAATTGTTTCTGTTAGTGTATATGCCCTAGAGGCCATTACTGTATCATACTAGTATGTATATTGCTTAATGGAAGCTTGGGATATTCACAGTTGTATAAACAATCTTGCTCAAAATGGTAGTATGCTACTTGGTTTGTTTCTACTTTAATGTGTACATGTGTTTATTTTATTATATCACCTATACGCATTAGTGGAGCCCTTAGGATCTTTGCTTGATTACCAGCGTTGTGATGGCAGTCACACTCGTGGGGCTGGGTAACCCATAAGCACATCCTTATACAGGTCCCTAGTCGCAGGACTATCGAGACAGGGCATCGATACTCCGGAGTAGACTAGCGTATGCGCTTCTCATCCCAGCAGAGGAGACGGTCTGTCCCACAGCCGTCAGTACGTCGTACTTGAGATAGTATGCGGGTGCTCGTTAGGTTACGAGTACACTGGACAGGACTCGTCGGGAACTGACTGGTTGGTATTATACCTATCGTCAGTTATCAGTTCCCAGGTGACATGAGTACAGCTTAGTCCGCTGACTTGACACTGTCACTTTGCCTCGAGTGTGTTCCCATTGTACTTTGATTACTACCCTACCACGGCTCAAAGGAGTCGTGCAAACAGGTAGTAGTTGGGTGCAGTCCCGAAGCACTTGGAGGCAGTGACTGTTAGACAGGATTCGTCTCTCCCGGTATAGGGGGTTGACATCGCGCTGTGTATAGGAGAGCCATTACACGAGTAGTCCCTGGCCAGGGCAAGCGAGATATACTGGTAGGCTTCCAGTGTTATCTCAGGGTGTTCTGGGCTTCTCTCCGACACGACTTGTACCGCTATTAGGGGACTGACGTTTACCTCCCCCTAGGCCCGCCATGCGATGTATCAAACGAACAGACCGGACTGTACGGAGACTGTCACATTCAGGCTCAGTAGGAGTTCAGATGGGTTTCACCTCGTCAGTCTTCTTGTCGGCATCTACCTGGGGGGCCGTTATGCACAGCTAGTGCCGCTTGCGGTCTGTGGTTAAACCCACTGCCAGCGTAGTGTCGAGTCTTTAGAGTCCCACACAGAGAGCTATTCGCCTTCAGGAAAAAGAGTAGAGGTCGCATGGTTTTGCGACAGGTCGCATGGTTTTGCGACAGGGTTCGGTCACATCCGTGCACTTGTGCACGTTTAGTGTCCGGACAGTTAACACTAGCGGGCTTTGGTTTAAGCCAGATCCTAGTGTACGTTTTGGGATTGATTTTATCTCGTATGTATTCATGTTCCTCGGAACCCGGATGCGGGTGTGTATGCACAGTTGACAGAGAGACAGAGGCAGTGGATTCTCATTAGGGTTGTTGACTGTTGACTGTTGACTTTTTGTTAAACCGTAATGATAATATGATATATGATTAACAATAATATTAATTAAGTATTATAGTGACATGGTTGTTGAGGGGTTGACTTTGTTGACTTGTTGACTTTGTTGACCGGTTGACTAGGTTGGACTAGTTGACCATCATCATGACAATAGCTATCATTTCATGGCAAAGACTTTTGCTTGCTTGTTTATCTTGTGCAAAATGAGTGCATGAAATGATATGGCTATTTTGACTTAAACCATCACATAATACTTGATTGCTATGATTTGTTATGATGGCTTTGGATTATGAGAGCCAAGAGAGAAAAGTCTTACTCATTCTCTCATTTCCTTTCTCTCTCTTGTTCTTGAGCTCTCATCCTCTTCCTCTTGCTCTCCCTCTCTCTAGTCTATGGTTCACTTGTCTCATGTGTTAAGAAGCAAGAACCATAGAGAAAAATCCCAACACACTCTCCTCTACTCACTCTAGTTCACAAGGTTTAGCAAACCGAGTGAACTAGTTTCTTCAAAGATCGAAGAAGAAGCCAAAGGTAGAAGCTTTCGGGTGGATCGATCTTCGGCGCAAGGAGACGACGGGGTGAAGCCGATCCGCACACCATCACGAGTTGAAGACGAAGGAGTTCAAGAAACAAAGGTATAACCCCTTAACCGAGTAGTTAACAACTCCTAGTTAGGTTGTTAGGTAGATAAGTTTAACAAAGATCCGTTTGAGTCCATGTTACCACCTCTAGAAAATTGTTTTTCATCAAATTCCGCAAGCCCGTAAGTACCGGGAGAGGTAGCATGGACTTACAGTGGTATCAGAGCCAGGTTAAACACTACCTAACATGTTAGCATAGTAACTAGAAATTCGATCGGAGAAAAAGTCGCGAAATACACCCCGTTATCAAGCTTGCTGTCGATTTTCAAAGTTCTGTAAAAATAATAAATCATGCTTTAAAAATCGACTCAGGGTTTTTATAAGATACTGTAGAAAAACGGTCCAGAGAACCAATCAAACCGCCACGGAAACGCGGCAAGAGCTTGCTCTTGCAGCGGTTCCGCGGCCGATTTAGCTCTTCTGTGGATCGTCTTCATTGCAGTTTGTTCTGTGGGGTATTTTGGGATTTTTGGAATATGTTTTTTCAGCCCAGATTTTCGAGAAAGAAATTTTTTTTTTGGGGCTTTAAAAACCGTATTTTGATCGAGTTTCTAAAGACTTAAGCTGACGGGTATTTATCTGTGATGTGATATTTGTATTGAACGTCTGCTAATCGCTATATGTCGATTAGTGGGGGTTATACAAATCTGTGATATGTAATGTTGTTGGTATGTGTATATGAATTCATTGGATTGTCGCGGGTGAATAGCCGGGGGGTTGTGAGACGAGTGTTTTCTTTTCTTTCAATTCATGTAAATTTGTAAATTGATGTAATAATTATTTGTATGACCGCACAACCGGGTCGGGGTTGTAGCCGTCATTGTATAATTTCTTTTTACTGTTTTTGCTCCTAGGATAGACCCATGGAGGGGGTGCACAAGCTACCGGGTATCTCGAAGTGCTGAGTGGCCTACTCACGGTGTTGAGGGAGGTTGCTCTGCTTCGGGTATTTGGCGAGTAGTTTGCCGCACCCGTAGGGGTCTTGGGTGGGGTATTGGCTATTCACCGCGACCGTGTAATCTACTTTTCGTTACAGGCTCGTACGAACTGCGGATTCCTAGTATACCCAATGTATTCATCTGTGATCTGAAATGGCTATCATTGCAATATATATCTATATATGATATTATTTAGGCGTTGCTTATGTTTTACAGCCGCGCTAGCCCAGCCCCCGCTCTGTCGTTAGTTAAGTAACCTAACGGGTAATGACGGGGCCCCGTGGCGAATGCGAATGGCATAAGCGTACGTCATATTTTGGTTGTTTTCTACAATGGTAGGAATAAATGATGGGACGCATTAAAAGAACTAATGCAAGAAAAATAAACCAAAGCAAAAGTCGTTGGAACACTTTCGAAAAACCACTCGGTTCTTTTCAAAACCAACTTTTAAATACGGAGCTTGAGCCACTCCTTTTAAAATCTATCTCGTTCCTTCGATTATATCAAGTTCACTACGTTCACGGTTTCGCCAAAACCATTCGTAGCCCTCCGTCGTTTCATATGAATATTCAATAGTATTCAAGCTATGTTTGTTGACCTTCGTCAAGGCATAGTGATTGGTAGCTGTTGGGTGTTCATATGTAGCATAGATAGATGTGTTGGTTTGGGACAGTCGTATTACCTTGTTGACCTTCGTCAAGGGTATATACGGGTGGGTTCAAATTAACCTGGACAATGATGGGTAGAACTTGACATGTGACTTATGATTTGTTGACCTTCGTCAAGATCATAAGAGCATAGGGCAAAAATCCACATCGGGGGTTTCATAAGTACTGAAACTTGCTAGCGATGCATACCATTTGGAGTGTGATGATTCTGGTAAGATTCCTTCAGTTTTGTCACGCGATGATATTTGGATCCCGATCCTACTGTGAGTATATGCTACTCCTCGGGAACTTTTTCACTTAACGATCAATGCTATAAACCAAGTAGGTGTCTAGAAAGGTGTTAGCGGGGCTACGCCCACAGGGGAAAGAGGTTATTTAATTAAGGAACTTCGCGAAAGCGTTGGAAAACCTCCCTCGAAGTACCGACACTGGCCTGGCTGAACGGTTAAGCAAGTATTGTACGGTGAGATTGATCCCGACTAATTCTTCCTTTATGGTTTGAGGACGGATTCGAGAGACAGTGGGAGCCATCCTGTTTAGATAAATTAAAAACCAATATAAACTTGCAAGAGCATCATGCTGAGTGTTTTCTTCTCTCTCTCTTAATTACAGCGACCCTGTGACCACACCTAGGTTACATCTAGATAATAAAATGACTGAATCTGACTGTTATGACTGGAAAAAGTCTGTCTAGATGTCCATTGCGCATAACAAGATGGAACACCTCTTGATTAATCCAACCCCTGCCGTCTCAGGTCCAGTTTCCCCTGTCACGGATATTCATATCCGCAAGACATCGGAAAAGGAATGTGCGAAAGCCAAGTGCCTCGTGTTAGCCTCAGTCGATGGTAAATGCAAGAGGCAGCACGACAAGATGGACTTAGTATCTATCTTCCTCCATAACAAAGATTTATATGGAGAGCAATCTCGTATCGCAAGATATGAGACCTCGAACGAATTGCTTCAAGCGAGGTTGGCTATCGGGTCATCTGTAGGCGGCAACGTCCTTACAGAGACCAGCTATTTTGAGCTCACGGACCTGAAGACTACGTTGAAGAACGGGTCAGGTGTTGATTTAGTTCTACAGTCTCTACCTACAACCCTGAAGGAAACCAGGGAAGTAGAAAGAAAGGGAAAGGCAGAAGTTTCAGGACTGGATATAGTAGAAGAGGGACGTCCCTATTGTTGCGGGAATGAACATTGGCAGAAAGATTGCAGGGCTAGCATAGCCAGTTGCCAGAATTCGAAACATGTTGTGGCTTCGGCTTCGGGTGTGTTTGTAATTGAGAACTGTATGTCAGTTAACCCTACTTCCTGGGTATTGGATACCGGATCAGGATCTCATATCTGTAAATCGTTACAGGCTCTGAAAAACCGTAGGGTTATCAGGAAAGGTGATATGACTCTCAGGGTTGCTAACGGAATGAGCATGGATGCTGAATCCGTAGGGGATTATCACCTTGGACTGACAACTGGACAGATATTGATTCTGCGTGACTGTTTGTATGTACCAGGTGCGACTTGTAATATCATATCTGTATCCTTACTTTCTAAGGAAGGATATGATTTTACTTTTGTAAGCGATGTAGTAAACATCCACCTAAATCAAGTTCTGATTGGGTCAGGTACATTAAATAACGGTATATACGTATTGAATCAAGCTCAGATATTCAATGTCCAGAACACACTTAAAGAAAGTCTCCGGAATTAAATCTGGCTTTCTTCTGGCATTGTAGACTGGGTCACATCAATGAGACACGGTTAACAAAGTTACATAAAGAAGAACACTTGGATCCGTTCGAGTACCAGTCTTATGCCACTTGTGAATCTTGTCTCATGGGAAAGATGACAAAGACTCCGTTCACTGGACACGGAGTAAGAGCGAGCGAGCTCTTAGGACTCATACACAGTGACGTGTGTGGTCCAATGTCTACACATGCGCGAAGCGGTTATTCATACTTCATTACTTTCACAGATGATTTCTCTAGGTATGGACAAGTCTTCTTAATGAAGCACAAATCCGAGGCCTTTGAGAAATTTCGGGAATACAAGAATGAAGTTGAAAAACAAACAGGAAAAAGTATAAAGACACTGTGATCTGATCGAGGTGGTGAATACTTGAGTGCCAAGTTTCTGGACTACTTAAAAGAGAATGGAATTCTCTCTCAGCGTACTCCTCCATACACACCACAACACAACGGTGTATCGGAAAGGCGGAATCGAACCCTATTGGATATGGTTCGTTCCATGATGAGTAAGGCTGAGTTACCACGATCTTTCTGGGGTTATGCACTAGAAACAGCTGCATATCTCTTGAACAAAGCTCCATCCAAGACTGTGCCTACCACCCCATATCAGATGTGGAGTGGGAAGAAACCCTGTCTTAAGTATCTTAAGACATGGGGATGTCCAGCTTTTGTAAAAAAGCAGCATGCGGACAAGCTCGAGGTACGTTCAGTACAGTGTAAGTTTGTGGGATACCCAAAGAACTCCAGGGGGTATCTTTTCTATTCCGCAGAGGAACAAAAAGTTTTTGTTTCTCAATATGCCCGCTTCTTGGAAACTGAGTTTTTGGAAAACCAGATAAGTGGGAGTGCAATAGAACGGGAAGAAATTCCAGAACCACAAGCTATTACTGAAACCTTGGAAGAGCCAGTAGTTTCAGGAGAACCGGACATTCCTGCGCCACTCCGCAGGAGTAGTAGGCAGTCTCATCCGCCCGAGAGATACTACGGTTTTCTCATAGACGGGGATAGAGAGGATTGCACCATGGATTATGGTGAGCCTACTAGCTTCCAGCAAGCCATTCAGAGCGGTGACTCGGTAAAATGGCTGGATGCAATGCGGACCGAAATGGAATCCATGTACAGCAACAAAGTTTGGACTTTGGACTTTTCTCCAGAAGGGGTAAAACCCGTAGGCTGCAAATGGATCTTCAGAAAGAAGATTGGTGTAGATGGGCAGGTTGAAACCTATAAAGCTAGGCTCGTTGCAAAGGGTTTTCGTCAAAGACCTGGTTTGGACTATGACGAGACCTTTTCTCTGATAGCCATGCTCAAATCCATTCGGATCCTTCTTGCCATTGCTGCCTTCCACGATTATGAAATATGGCAGATGGACGTAAAGACGGCTTTTCTAAATAGAAATTTGGAAGAGGGCGTCTATATGGATCAGCCAGAAGGATTCATTCAGAGTGGGAGCAGCGGTAAAGTGTGCAAGTTGCTCAAGTCCATCTATGGACTGAAGTAGGCATCGCGGAGTTGGAACATCTGCTTTGATGATACTGTCAAGGAATTCGACTTTATCAAGAACCCAGATGAACCATGCATCTACAGTAAGATTGTAGGGAGAACTGTGTTATTCCTCGTCTTGTACGTGGATGACATTCTCCAAATAGGAAATGATATTCCTATGCTACAGTCAGTCAAAGGATTCTTGTCGCAGAGGTTCTCCATGAAGGACCTGGGCGATGCCAACTACATTCTGGGGATCCAGATCTATCGTGATAGATCTAAAAGGATGTTGGGACTTTCACAGTACAGGTACATTGACACCATACTGAAAAGATTCAGTATGGAAGATTCCAAGCGCGGTAATTTACCGGCTTGTCACGGGATCACCCTCTCCAAAGAGATGTCTCCCAAGACTGATTTGGAAAGGGATCGCATGTCTATTATACCCTACGCTTCTGCGGTAGGCTCTATAATGTATGCGATGTTATGTACCAGACCAAATGTAGCATACGCATTGAGCGTTGTAAGCCGGTATCAGTCAGACCCAGGGGAGAAACACTGGATAGCGGCAAAGAACATTCTCATGTACCTGAGAAAGACTAAGGAGATGTTCTTGGTGTATGGCGGAAAAGACCTCCAGATTGAGGGCTTTTCTGACTCCAGCTTCCAGAGTGACAAGGATGACTCCAAGTACATGTCGGGTTATGTCTGTACCCTCAATGGAGGGGCGGTTTGCTGGAAGAGTTCCAAGCAGGAGACCGTTGCTGACTCAACTATGGAAGCGGAGTACATAGCTGCTTGCGATGCCGCAAAGGAAGCTGTCTGGATGAAGAAGTTCCTCACGGAGCTTCAGGTGGTTCCGACCATTGTTGATCTAATACCGCTGTATTGCGACAACAACGGCGTTATAGCTTTAGCGAAGGAACCCGGTCCCATCAGAAGTCCAGGCACATTTTGAGGCGGTTCCACCTGATCAGGG